>OZ022489.1:17367807-18567807 GCA_963989405.1 Trypoxylon attenuatum
CAGGGACGAAGAACGAGACAAAACCGCCAGGAGATGCATAAATTATAGATTATTGGCATAAAGACCTATATTTACCTTCTTTGTACTTATTGTGTAATTTTTTCGTTTTGAAAGATGGACTTACACCACTTTCAACATAAATGTAATAATCGAAGCCAAAAAAGTTTACATTCTTATGTCCATTATAAGCAAAATAAAGTTTTAATTTTTGTAAATGTAAGAATATTGCAGTTGTTTATTATGATCACCCAAGAACTTAGACTTAAGTATTCTCTCATGCATCAGTGAAAATTAAAATTTCCGACAACAATATTATAGAAGTCTCAATATTCCGATTGAAGTATATTGAAGTAAATTGTAGTTAGTTGAAGTCAGTACATATGTATAGCAGAAAGATTGAATAAAATTAACTAATTAATTAATTTACATCTGTTTAGTTTGCTTGTTTATCTTAGCAAACTGCTTGGTTTGTTTGTTAAATTTTAAAAATTGAGCAGGTGTAGCATCTCCTGGCGGTTTGTCTCGTTCTTCGTCCCTGTACGTCACGCCGCGCCGTGACTGTAGCCTTAGACTTAATGCAACATCGTAACTCCGCGATTGAGTATCTATGTAGAACCAGGCTCAACCCACCAAATTAATAAAAACACGCATAGCAAAATCGACAATAAACGATCTACACAAAACGTTAGATCTTATGAAAAGCTTATTTATTATTTTGCATTATTAGAGCGTGCCAATTTTCAGAAGACTTTCACCTGCTGTTAGTTCCCCGTTCCAAATTTAGCGGCGCTGCAGTTGTTTTCTCAGGCAGTCAAGTATATCGAAAATTTAATTCTCACTTTTAGTTACAAACCTGTAATAAAATGCAAATCTGAAGGTGGGGCAGTTATGAGCAAATTGATTGCAACTTTTTAAGCCCTCAAAGAGCCGAAAAGAGGACGATAAGCATTAAAGCATGCCAATTTTCAGAAGACTTTCGCCTGGTGTTAGTTCTATATTTCAAAGTCGGCGGCGCTGCAGTCGTTTTCTGAGGCAGTCAAGTATCGAAAATTTAATTATTACTTTTTATTAAGAAAACGTTAATAAAATGCAAATATAAAGGTGGGGCAGTGACGAGCAAATTGATCGCAACCCTTTGAGCCCGGAAAGGATGCCGTCCGTACTTGAATAACTTAGACATTGTCATATTACTGTTTCTCCCGAACTTATTTAATAACTTTTTTTTAATATTGAGCGCAGCTAGAGCAATTTCATATTCTTGATGAGCAAATTGCGAGCAATTTTTTGATATAAGATTCAATTAGATTCCTTTCAATTGCGCGCTAACTTAACCCATCTGAATTGTACATTAACTTTTGAATGTTTCACTACTATAGATGCCAACGATTAGTAAAGAGGTTACTATTACCAGCTTTGATCGTCTCGGCCGAGGGGCAAAAGTTATCGTTTCGTAGGATAAGTGGTGGCCATATCCACAGTTAAGGGAAGAACGTTTGGCGTTACCGACATATCCGATAGCCGAAAACAGCCGGTAAAATAGCTCCACCTTGCGCTTAGAACGTTACTATGAGCCGATACAGAGGATTCTACCCCGCTTGGGCAAGAGATAGCCAATCAGCTTCGCTAGTAGAGAGGAGTCGTGTGCGCAGTGGACGTAGGATCCAGGGGTAGAAGCCTCGTCCTCCGGGTTGCTAGCGGCCAGGACGGTTCAGTCGGTGCCGGTCCCGAAGCGTGTTCACGTCTGGGCATCCTGAAGGGAGCCAGGCCCCAAAGATGGCAACGGATATGTACATTTGATAGGGCAGTCATCGCTCGCCAAAAGCCAACAGCTAATCTCCGTTAGCGAGTTCGAGTTGCGCGCGCGTTCGCAATGAGCGATTAGTCCGCTTCAACGGGGGATGATCTCAGGATGAAAGTCTGAACGATTCGCCGCCATCGGGAGCTTCCTTTGAATTTGGTGTCCTAGCGTCGTTGTGCTCGTGTGACACTGTCACCCTTTCGTCGTCCCGGTGGACCTGATGGCACGCCCGTGACGAATGATCCTCCAGGATCCTTGCAAAGGTAAGCACCACTTATCCTGCGAACCGACAACTTCTGCCTTTTCCGTCGAGACAATCAAAGCGGGTGACACTAAGGGTTGTCCGCTGTTTTTGTGACCTGTCTTTCCAGTTAGAACGCTTGGTGGTTGCGAATTGACAGGGACAGATTGGATGGAATAGGATAACGTTTGAGGATTCAACTTCTAGATGGATTGTTCTTTTAGCCTTTTCTATACCGAATAGATTCACGTCGCGGTAAGCCGGATATTATCAGAAATAATTGGGCCGATTTTTACAATCCGTCTTATTTCTTCTTGTAAAAGAGCTCTTGAATTTCCTAGGAAATCTCGACGAAAGAACATTCTGCCGTACATAGTCTAAATTGTTTCACAGTGACGGGTAAGACGGGAGGTACAGGATGAAATATTCCAATAATTTGCTAAATTTGAACAAGAAACCGGGTATACATAAGTTAATGCAGTTAGAGGAACCTTTGCCGTACTATACTGAAATTTTTTAAGACGGTAGGAGCACGATTTTGCTCGGAATATGTTGCAAATAGGTTTTTTTTTAAATAAGCTTTCTGCAATTCTGTTTCTTCGGACACCATTATCGATTTTTATAAACTACGTTTGTGATATAGCAGTCAATTATGTTGTGGATTTTTAAGCGTGACGTACGTTGTCTACAATTTCGATAAAGACTACGAATAAAATTGACTCATGCTGTGCATTTTGCAAATCGTTAAGCTTTTATAACAATGAGCACTGGTTTCAAAGAAATACATGTCGACGAATGTAGCCAGCGGTCTTAATAGATTTTTCAATTTATTGTTCTTCATATGGTGGTGAACATTTATCAACTGAATCAACTTTGCTCCGATCTAATGCCGCCATAACGTGCGCGCTTTACTATTAAATTCCTCCCGGACGTTGACTCGAGGATAGTGCCTCCGATTCCGCGGAAAATAGGTGCTTCTCCTGTGAATCAATTTGCGGCAGGCTTCATACAAACGAATAATGTTATATTTGTTGAAACACGTAACGCAATAGTTTTTTAATCACTGTCTTTTTCTCTCCTTTAGAGACTCCAATTTTACCTTTGCAAAATATTATATTAAATATGGGTAATAAATGAAACCCGTATAGAAGCATAAAAAAATTGTTTAAATGACAAGTTTAATCGTATTCTTTGCAATCAATGGAATTCTAATTTTAACGAAATTCAGTATTCGTCTCACAAACTGATGAACTGTATTGTTTCCAAATATAAATGATAGACATAACCCAATTAACGTAACGGTCTATCAAAACGATTTTTTCCACCAAACCTTTAGACAAATCGTATTGTTTGACATATTAAAATTATAATCGTCAACTGATATGAGTCTAATATGTATACAAAAGTTCCTATTACCAAGTATCTAGTTCTTCCGAATCCTAAAAATATTAGATATCGCGTTATTCGAGATACCCGTACGTAGACAGAGGGAATGAACGGCGAATCAAGTTTGCTTGATTAACAGGTTTTGTAATCAACTTGTGCAAATACGTAACTATTGGTAAACAATGTTCCGACCCCTTTTTCCGATATTGCTGGGGTAAAATAAGAGTATATTGAAATATTAACTCAATACGCACAGATTCTACATAGCAGTAAATTTGTCTGAAAATTAATACATGTTTTTATTTCGTCATGCTTTTCAACATTCGAGAACTGTAGATTTTTGTTTCATTCTATCTGATAACTTTTATTCAAAATTATTCTCGAAATTTATTCTCACTCGCGTTCTCTCATGCCGCATAATAATATGTCTGCAGTTTTTCATATATTATTTTACATAAACGGGATTCTCTATCTAGAGTATCGATTAACTTGAAATAATTTTATAACAGAGTAGACATGAAACAAGAAACAAAAAACGTCTACAATGTTCACAGGAATACTTTCTGTACATAATTTGCTTGAACAAAAGAACTAACAGCTAATTGAAGTACCAAAATAAATGATTTTCAATTTTCCGTTTTTCATGGTGTTTTGCAATAATGATATTCCCTTCAGAATCCGTAAATTCAAATCATTTTTACGACAATCTTGAATCAACTTTTAGACTGGCAATGATTAAACGAGAATTTCCAACCAAACAGAAATTCATTATACAACACTTTGAGATTCATAAAAGCTATTGTTTTCCACAAAGTCTCATGCATCTACTAATTGAACGTCATATAAAAACTATACACGCGTGTGTTTTAAGTCCACCGTCGGGTGGATTTATCTTACCCAATGTAGAATTGTTCACGATGAAGTATTCCAACATTGTTTTTATAATATTTTTAGTGACATGTATGAGACCACACACGTGACTTGATAACTTAATACTATAATAACTAGGCGCACACGTGTAATCGCTAAAGAGATAGAACACATTGCAAGCGCAACGTAAGAAATGTATATTATCGACATTAAAATCCACATTTGAATAGTATGAATCTTGAATTTGCATTTGTAATTTGAAAATCTTGCAATATTACAAAGTTGAACAAGTACCCGGATTAATCCTTGACTGACTGTGAGCTAGTAGAGATACATTACGAGCTGAAGTACTTGTAACGGGAAATCCACAGTCTATTTGTATATAGTTTGATTGCAGACTTAGCTATGCACTCGCAAACATTAGTTTTGCCCTATTTTTTTGCACCGATTCGTTAAACCTGACGATATGGATTAATTTGCGATAATTCTAAGCTTCGCGAACCCAACATCAAAATTAACGAGATGTACATTAATTTCGAGAGGAACTGTATTCACTGAAAGCAGCAATGTTGCTTAGTTGCTTTGAGCAGCTGGAAATTATTGGCAAATGGCTTTCGACATCGTTACTGTCGTGGCTGTTGAGGAAAGCTGTCTAAAATAAGTGGTTACACGTGCCATGTAATTACATTTCGTAGTTAGTTGCAAATTATGAGGATTTGGATATTCAGTCGGATTTAGGCACATATCCGATCTGAAAAATATCTTTCACCTGCTAAACATTTGTCTCACTGTCACAATTATGTTCTTAATAAATAATTAGACCCCTGATACGATAGATGTTACAGATTTGTGTTAAAGAGGACACTCTAAATGGAAAGAAACGTTTCTCTCTTCAATAAAGTATTCTGAAAAGATTTATTCTTGGTGATGGTGAATATAAAGTAATATCAATGTCCAATCTTTAGTTCTGATATTTGAACGTGGAGATTTGGGTTAAGTTGTAGCTGATTTTCGTAAGGTATAAATTAAGTTGATATAGAGAGCAGAGTACAAAAAAAGAATCTCTATTTAAAATTTTATCTAACTTTTCTTATACCTTTTATACAAGTACACTCAACATTTTGTTCTGAATAGAAAAATGCATTTTAAGTTCTCTGCAGGAAGTCTGAAAAATTGTGCAAACTGAATAAACTCAAGTTAGCTTGCGAGCAGTGAAAAGGAATAAAGAGTCTTGATACGAGTATTAAAAACATGTGTTTTTACTGTAATTTTCGTAACAAGAAACGAAAGTACAACGGAGCTTTTTCAGAATTCATTCATATTCCAAGTGGTAGTGCTAGAGAGTCGTGTGAAGTTCCATTGTTAAACTAATTATCCTGCTTCTGGCCTTAGTCAGTAAAAGGGCTTTCCAATTTACTACACGCCTCTTCGCGGTCCAACAAGTTAGCCAAGGGCTTTCTTCTAAAAGCTGTTAGGCGAGGCTTTGCTATCTGGCAAGTATTCATATGCACTATAACGAGAAAGTATATTGCCAGTGTGTTCTAATGAAACACTTTACTGTATTGAAGATACATTCAGTCATGCATGCACCAATCATTACACTGATTACACATTATAATGCGTGTTTCTTCTGTTTCTAATAAAAAATCACAATATTCTTTTTAATAAATTTGCGTTAATATATCTCTCATGTTGTATAGAATCCAGAAGACAGCGTTCGCGATTTTGCAAACCCTTCCCAGAGTTTAGGCAAAAATGTTAATCGTGTTTCATGAACTGATTACTTTCATGAATCTGTTTACTTAATTCTGGCCAAATTACGAAATTGGCAGTAGAGCTTCTCGTAGTTTCGACCAACAAAGAGGGTTATAAAATAGACGTATAATAAGAAGAGGAATATCGGTAATCTAGAATAAAATAGCAGGTGGGATTTTTTGAGAAAAGACGCGATCGATTGGATAGAAGATAAACGTACAATAGCGGGACGATAATTGAATCTAGTCGGCGTAGAGTCGTTGAGATAAAGGGCGAGTTATAAGCTGCGTAAAATGCAAAAATGGAATTGGTTTCTCCATTTTACAGCAGGTGTTTTCAGCAACCCTTAACGGTATATACTTACTGCAGTATTGGACTTTGTAGGTTTTGAGCTGAAGTTGCAGGATGCAGGGACCGCGATAGCGATTAAACTCTACTTTAATGACCAGTTTTAAATGTTGTTACGCGGAAAGTGTTATTCGCTATCGTTTGGAACAAGAGGCATCTTCGCATAGAACTTCGATCCGTGTTGGGAATTTAAAAACTTTCTGTAAGCGACTGTAAACTTTAAAATTAATTAGACAGATGGAGTGATGGACATTTTGAAGTTGGATTTCTTGGAAAACTATTTCCACGTTTAAATGATGTACGATGCTATACAAAGAGGCGATGTTCTAATAAGGGTAATTAATAAATTAATATATAAGTTAAATACACCAATAAGAATTTTTCTTCATAAATATAGTAGATGTCTTTGAAAATAGCATCTTCGGAATTCGCATGTGACATAAAAAAGAAATTATCGTTTTTTTAAATTCAATTAACTATGTGTACGCGTATAAGCCACAGTACTCTATCATTTATTATAGAAAAAATTGCTTCATAAATTTCATATTCAACGGTAAACGGGAATAGAAGTATGCATATACATATTTAACTACTTTTTGAATATTTTGAACTGGCCTACTTATTTACTAATGTTTGTCTAATATTTTGAACAATATTCTCATTAAAAGTATGAATTCTGATATATTATTACTATTATCAAGCTCGAATAGTTTGACTCGCGATAATACCATATACATATCTTGAACCTAATTTCTCGTAAATAAAAAAATAGTTCCATGGTTTAGTTACTGCCAATTATACAACTATTATTATGTATTATTATGTACTTTGTAGATTTAATAGATGCAAAACATAATCACGTAACAATTCTAATTCAATGGATTTGCACTGCTCCGACATAGTTGTGTAGCTTGTACTAAAAGGTCCAGCAAACAATCAAATTACAATTACTCTTCCGTAAGTCTTAATTTGTGTAAGAGTATCGGGCAACGTCGATCGAGGGTTCAACTGCTTAGTATTTTGCTTTCCATGCAACGGGGTGTGATATTTCTTGTCTGCAAACATTTCAATGATTTGCTTAGCAAAATCATTTCATAACGCAAAAAGTCACATTCAGGGGGTTGTGCCGTGTTACGGATATATTTTTCCGCTTATTTTGTGAATTTTTTCTAACGAACCATGAAAATACACCATCTTGGAATTTTTACAGTATATTTATTAACATTTATTCAATCATTTAGAATTTTTTGAATCCAGAATATACATGGGAATCGACGTTACAGCGTTCGAAAGACTAACGTATGAAAACGATGGCTGACATGACTCCGGCTGTTGTGTTCATCAGAAATTAAAAATTCAAACGGCATTTTCATCTGTAGACCTGCCGCTGTCGCCGGAACTAGGGTAATTGTAGAATTTTGAAAATCAGACTTCTGGCACGATTTTAAAGCCTAAATTTCGATTTTTTACACTTTTTTGGACCTTTTAAGCTTGCTAAAAAAACTATGATACACATCCCAATTATCCTAGTTCGGGCGAGAGCTATAAGTGTACCGAATGTACCATATAAATTTCAGCAAAATCGGTTCGGTAGTTTTTGCGAAATCGTGTCATCCATTGTTTTCATACGTTTGTCTTTCGAACGCTGTAACGTCGCATCCAACCTATATTTTGGTTTCAAAAAATTCTAAATGATTGTACAAATGTTAATAAATACACTGTAAAAATTCCAAGATAGTGTATTCTCATGGTTCGTTAGAAAAAATTCATAAAATAAGCGACAAACACAGCCGTAGCACGGTACAACCCCCTTAATCTGGCGCACTTGATCAATAATAAAGCAAATGATCCACAATCTGATATTGGTCCGAGGCAACTTTCTACTTATTTGTATTTGTATACGTGTTAGATTTGGTTTGCTAGGGAGAGCAATTCGCTGACTACAGCGAGCGGCAACGTAAGCGGGGACATTGCACCATTCGTTCCACAAGATATTTGTGAAGTTTGTGTCCACACTGTAATAAAACTTAAAATAAGGGGCTGGTAAGAATCGCGCACTCAATAAACTTCCTCTCAAGCAACTACACAGAACATATTTGAGCAGAATAGTCGAAATATACGTTGACTGATGAGATGAATTGCAATTTTCAAAAGAAAGACATTATCAACGTTTGAATGGAAGGGATTTCTTCCTGATGAAGACATCAGGTCCCAAATGATCTTGTTGAACAAAATCGGATGTGTCCCACTTTCAACAGCACCTAGTTGCGTTCCAACAAAATTAGAGATCTGCAAAGTTGTGAAATTATCACGGTCATTGGATGGTCGAGTTTCTTACAACAAATTTACATAACTTAAATTAAAACTTAAATTAGTATATCATGGATCAATACGGAATACAGTTGTTATGGAAAATAATATCAATGAAATGATAATGTTTTTTTTAATTTCTAGTAGCTTTTAGTCTTCTTTAAATCAGCAGAGATAGTAAAGGGATAATGCGGGTTATTGTTAGTAGCTGGAGATATTTTAAATTAATTTTACACATTATTATTGTCACGGACGCATTTTCCAAGTACAATCTTGAATTCTCTTTGCTACACTAATTACTGCAATACAAAGTCGCTGCGTTTAATATTCCATTGCATAAAATCAATTGTAATGACGAATCCTCAAGATAATTTAACATTGCTTTCCAATCATTACCCGGTATGCACACAATGAATATTCGAGACCGTTGTAGCAAAACCACAACCTGTTTGATTACCCAGCCGTGAATTGATCACGTTTCGTCCCTACATATAACTATATACCGGAATTACCGAATTCATTTCAAATCTCACCCGATTTTTAAATGATTTTTCCATTTCTTGCAATTAAGTACCGTTTCATGGAATCCGAATGCTCCATGAATACTGTGATAGGATGGTAATGTAAGAGCCACGAGTAAAAGCCGTCAATGAGTATAATAAGCGGCCACGCCAGTAATGAACCGTATTTTTGTGCCAATTACCATAACATCGGCTTCTGCAACAAGTACCGCGTTTCCGAGCTGCTGGCAGTATTTTCGACTGTTTCGGGCTCGGAATTTAAAAGATAACGATGACCAATAATTTCTGGTAATCCTGATAGTCCATACAAGTGGGTTTCACCCAGCTCTCTCTCTCTCTCTCGCCCCCTTCCCCTCCCCTTTGATTTTCTTCTCCTTCTACTTCTCTGTTCCTCCTTCCGTTCTCCTTCTATTGATTTTCAATTTCAGTATCGGTCGCATTCTTCGCGAAATATACGAGCCGTGTAATTTCGACAGACAATTTGGCGTCGCCGGTTCACGTTCAACTTTCTCGTCAATTTGGGTGTCAATTTAAGCTGCGAGCTTCGCGAAGCTCAGGTCTTCGTACTAATAACGTAGCATAAGCGCAGATTTGAACGATCAGCTAGCGAAAAGTAGTACAATATCTGTGGTCTTTTACTCCTTGTAAGTCGACCTCTGCAAGGAAATACAGTGAGAACTATTTTTATCGTTAAGCAATGATATAATTTTGCAAATACGCTCGTATGCTCATCGTGCGAAGAGTTTTTTATTAACGTGAAAACATTTTAAAATAAACATTATAAGTGAGGCAACGCTAATTAGTAAACGTTAGTGAGGCTGTGGCCAATTTTTCGTCTTGATAACTATCGGTTGACGTCAGTCCTTATAGCAGAATAGTGAACGTCACGTGACCAATGAAAATGGGTCATCCAATTTTACCGAATTCATAGAAAAAATAGATCATAGTCTTTGACTAATGCTAATTTCGCAGTGAATTCTGGTAAAATCATTTATATAAAGTCTGTTGAATACAGTATATTTTGCAAGCCCTAAATACATTTTCGAGCACTTTTCGAGTGGGCATTTGGATCTGAAAGTGGACGCAAGCATCCTTCAAGTTTTTTGGTCTAAGAGAGCCCAAATTGCGAAGGAGAAAGTCGAAAGGGAACATCTAACAAAATATGGTCGAATTGTCTTTCAGGAAGCGAAAGAGCAAACTTGTCGAGCTAGAAGCCAGAGGGAGACGAAAATATGGGAAAGGGCGATAAGAGAGGTGTCGCGCAGCGCAGCGAGGGTAAGTGCCTTTGTTCAGTCTCTGTCATTTAATACACAGGCACACATACACCCCTATACTCCTTCACATGCTCAGCTAAGCGAGCAGCACATCGATAGCGACACTATCTCCAATTGACTTCCAATATTCGGTTAATCCACTAGCAGCCGCCAGCTGTGTTTCGTCCAGGTGTATGTAAAGCTTGTATATACGCTTCTACCTAGAGCGACCAAACCCAATTTCGAGGAATTATGTACTTGGTTTCCACATGCGCTTTTTACTCCGACGCTGAGATACACCGAGAGAATTGAAACGATTCATTTTGCGGGAATGATGACGCTGGTATTGACACGCCTCAGTTTTGCATTAATCATGCGAAGCAGGAAAGACCGGGAGAAATTGTACGCGTTACGGAGTATTACTCGGAAAAGCTAACTCGAAATTCACCACTATTACTTTCCGAACAAAATTTACTGTTCAATTTATCGCGCGGTACGGATCATATTTTTATTGACGTAACTGCTGAATTACTTCGAGAAAATTGAGCACTCGACGTATTCATAGGACCTCAAAAAAGTATTCAAATTGATCGCCAATCCACTCGAAATCCCCGCGTTGGTATACAAATGATAAATATACATATGTATATTTGCAATTTGAATATAGTTCGAGGATATTAACTTGTTACGACTTCGACTTCTTCCCTTGATAACTTCATTTTTAGAGTGCAAAATTCGAGATGTCTCCAATAAAACTTTTTCGATAAACTCAAAATAATTCTACAGGGTGCTTAAGAAAAATCTTTACTACAGTTAATACCTGACGGTTACAAACATGGCAAAATAGTTATGTTGTCACCACGACCGTTGTGATGCAATGATTTTTTATGGTGTCCTATATACATATGTATGTATACGTTCAGAGAAGTTTGCATTAGGTGGGCAAAAGTTGATCGCATATGTATGTAGATACGTAGTTAGTAACGGGTTATCACTGCCGTAAGCTTATCGGCCTCTCTAAGCTGTATGTCCTTTATGAGTACGGTTATGACACCTGGACAAACTGATCTCGAGTAAGATTTGCCAACGATATTGAAGTTAGCTCGCATCGTACGTACAGTATTGTAGTTGTACATAGTTACTGAACACCGGAAGTGGAAAATTCTTAGATCGTAAATTGTCGCCCGATACTACCAGTCACCCATTTTTACCTACTATACATATGTACACATATGTATACACATACTCACTAGAATATAGTAAAGCAATTTTATGAAACCGTTGTATGCATATATGTATATTGTAATTCCAAATTATATTTCCTTCAAAATCGGAGGACATGCTGTCAAAAGTGATCGTTTTCATATGAAATAGCCCCCGTCGTTAGAAGAAGTTTCGTACGAGACGCATATTTTTGATGTAATTACACTTATACATGTATGTACAGGGTGTGTCAGTGATTCGTGGAACAATTTTAACCACATATTCTGCTTGCCAAACTAAGTAGTAAAGTCCTTTACAAAAATGCCGAAATCTCAACCCTTTCGCGGATATCAGCCCCTAAAAATTTAATGTTAAAAAATTCATATCTCGCGATAGGATAGTGCTAGAGACACGGGGTTTTTCCAGAAGTTGTGGAAAGACCGGAGCTATCTGAAAAAAAAATAGAAACGATATGAAAATTATTATTAACACACATTATTATTCATTTTTCTTGCTCATATGATACCTGAAAAAAATCACAGACATTCTCTGATGCACTTTCAAAAACATCCAATCATAAAATTTTAGTTTTTTGTAATAAATATCGGTGTAAAAAATGATCAAAGATTACGCTGCAGTGTAGCTCAACCACAGATGTATGGCGGCATGTGTCCTCAGCGGCAGGAAGAGACCCGAAATCGTTGGGTCTATAAGTGGGTCAGTAAGGAACAGCTGATTTCAAGGGCCTAGCTATTAAAACCCGAGCTCGTAGTAAATAGGCGTTAGGTACTGAGAAAGAGACAGAAAAATAAGGTTGACGAACCCTACAACAGCAGACAGTTGAGATTTCGGCATTTTTGTAAAGGACTTTACTACTTACATTAGTTTGCAAGTAGAATACGTGGTTAAAATTGTTCCACGAATCACTGACTCACCTTGTATATGGTAGTTTTAAAGTTTGACATGAAACTACGGAAACTACTAATTTTATTAAATGTCTCAACCCAAGAATAGCGCATTTTTTGCCCATATTAACTTTGAGACACAAAGGACTGACAATCGGAAAGATATGGAAAAAAATTCAGGAAATATGTGTCTTGTCGGAAAGGGGCAGTATTGCTGGTACCGTTGAAACGGCTGGTTTGCATGCAGCTTGACATGTAAATTCTGGTGTAACTCGATGAAATGCGAGGAGTCTGAAAATTCAAATTCTTACGAAGAAGGAATTGCTTTCAGTTTGTCATGTCAAAACGGTAAACGCTCACTTATTTTGAGATTTAGAGGGTCGGATTAGAGCTCGATAAATAATGTTATTAGTAAATTCCGGATTTTTATGCAAAATATTCAAAATTGTTTACATCATCAATATAATTAAATCAAGTTATAAACAATTATCGAGAAAATGGTTTTAGGTTATTTCTCCAATATATGGAATACGAAGGGATACTTTACGTGTTTCAAAATCGGGCCAGCGTAATTTCGTACTAATATTAAAATTCATAATGTTGCATAAAGGTCGGTAACTCAATAATTGACAACTATACATTAGGAGCGGACCTTCCTTGCAAAAGCTCACAGCAGAAAATTCTGCTGTTTAATTATTTAGAAAATAAATTGAGGGACCACTAGCTTAAATGCGATTCTGCGCAAATAGGTTTACTTACGCCAAGGAAAATTATGCTAACGCACGAACGGGAACTCATCTGCTACGTGTAAACTTAATTGTTTCGCATTGGAACACAGAAGCATATTTCAGAAAGCTTAAAGCTTAAAACGCTTTGTCGGGCTGACTGTTTAACGGAAATGCGAATGTGAGGCGTAAGTTGCTGACTTCAAATTTGTATATCCGCTTTACGAAGTTTTCTAATTGTTACTCACAATAGTAAGTAATAGTATTTACGATACACTTACTTTTGAAAGATGTTACACAATTTTAGATGTTGCAAAATTCGCAATTCCTCTAAATAATAAACATAAGTATATTACAAATCTTCCAACAAGTATAAATATTATTATTTTCACAAAATTGTTAGATTTCATTTAAAGACGGTTTCATATACTGTGCAAATAATTTTACAAATAGTAAATAGCGTTTTCCAAATAACAGTTAATGTATTTTTCATAACAGTATTGCTTGCAAGTCAGTACAAGTGTAATATCCAGTTGATTCGAACAATTGAGGCTCTGTATATTTGATTAGCATATTTGATTAACATCGCAAGCAGCAGAATTTGCTCTGCATTGCAACCCCGAATACGTCTGCGTATTTACTTTCGTTGCCATTGCTGGTAAAGGTCCATCCAAATAAAGGAAATGAAAGACAAATAATCAGTCGAGGCGTACAAAGACGACGCAGGGGTCGGTACCACAAGCAAGCAAATTGCTTCGTACCTTATCTTTCATTTAGAAACAAATTGTCCCCTGTTCTTTCCACGCTGCATTTCCATATTACGCGCCCAAGGAAATATAAACGGTACCGGTGCAGCACGAGATCAGATAAAAACTCGTTTTACGAAGTGGATAATTCCCCGATAACAGAAGTCGTACTTTCGCGAATAAAATGCTGGAAAGAAAATAGCAACGACAGACGAAACGGTACAATTATGTCGGACTAATAACGTTCATTTAGTTTTAACATCTGCCAGAACACTCCCGTTTCAACTTTCTTAAGAAAGTAACTTTGCGCTTGCATTTAAATTCGTGGCTATAGTCGCTAGAACGTGTACTTTAACAATAAAATCGTTAAGACGCTGTGTTTGGAGATTAATTAATACAAGAGCTGCTAATGCGGAAAGGTAAATATACCATTGGACAATAATCCGAAACTAATTACAAAACTATACACTACTGACTGTACCAATAATTATCTGTATAATCAGTTGTTTAAAAAATGACTCTAACCGGATAACCTTGAAACATAACATTTTCAAAACATTTCCTTGTCCGCAATCCTTAAAAGCTGGAGGAAATAGTTTTCTAAACGAATTTTCAATATTCAATCTTGATTCGATCTGCTAAGGGTCATCCTAAAAAAAATTTAAAAATACCATATTGGACGCAAAATTTTCCGCTCTTTCCGAATCCGTTGTCAAAAACAGGGGTTTCCATTTAAAAAAATCACTTTGACCTTCAAATGACCTTGAAAGTCGATCTCAGGGTCAAAACTGATATAACAGAAAGTTGATCCCCATTATCCTAAACAACTTTTGTCTGAACAATGTTTTTCTCCAACGCCAAGTTTCCGAGATATTTTGGTGTGTCCATACTTTTGGGACACCCTGTACATATGTACATGTACATGTAATTTGAATAACAGCAACCTACAATCTGCATACTCTTACAATTAGTATTGTAGTAACACCTTTTGGGACTGAAGTAAGAGCACAATTGTATCACATCGGTGTAAGGTATACGTGACTAACGTTGCTACCCAACGGTACACTTAATTTACATCAGTATAACTATTTTCTGGGAAAATGAATTAGTCGTCACTCATCGTTTCAAGGAGTTCCAAGAGGAAATAGCACACTCGAGTGATGTCGCAGCGATCCAAATTTCGTGAGGGTAAATTTCCGAGTACGCGCATCCCTTATGGATCCCACGGATCTCAGGGGCAAGTGTACACTGGAGAAGTACATACACTGTAGAATCAGAGGCCTGGCATGACGACCTCGTCTCTATATTTGCATCCACCCGCACCCTGGTACCCAGCTCTTCTTTCGCCATCATCTTACCCAGCGATCCGACGCGTTCGTTTGTTTACGTGTTCCTATTTACCACCGACAGTGGGAATAGCTACTGTCTCTTGTTCTTATGTTGGCGCATGCAATGGAGTTCTTATCCTCGAGAATCAGCCTTTCTTTTATCATCACCTTGCGAGGGGTGATTCGATTTTCTCTCGTGGTTCCGGTTGGAACAACGAAGCTGCCGCGTCTTATCTAGATGTGGGATCGCGAGGACTCTCCGTCGTAATGTGGAATCGATCTTCCGATGGTTTAAGAGCCGTTTCTCTTTCACGGAGAGTGCTACTTCGTTTCAGTATACATACGTAGAATAGTCAAGTCTGACGCAATATCATTGTCTTTGCTTTGCACAATCTTCTTTCATGATAATGATTCGTGCCATCGAGAAGTTTGACACTATCTTGTGAAACTGAAGTTGTTGAAAGGGTTCTTTTGTAGTAGTATATTGAAAGGGAGTGTAGAATTTTTGGCTAGTAGAAAAAGAGTAAACGCAAAGAGATGCGCAGTAGACTATTAGAACTTTTCGTTCGTATACGAATGAAGTGCATTCTCACGTTTTCGTGGTAGGGCATTTTTCCATAGTTTTGTCTTCAAGAAGTAAATGCGCTCTTGGAGTTACGAGATATGATAATGGGCATAAGAAAAGCCTATCCTTTTATTCGAAACTCCCTTGAAAATGCAAATTCCAGGAACTTATCCGAGCTTTGACTTTTGAGACTCTTCGCGAAGGGAATCTTAATCCAAGGAAGATAAGACTTGCGCTCGATAGGCACTCCATCAGTAACGCCCAATTGCACCACTTGGAATTTGTCTTGGCTAGTTTCTTGCTCCATTAATTCCGTTTTATGGAGACGATTTGGTGTGTGGATCGCGAATGAATTATGCACTCGCTTTGCAGTAACAGAAGTTAATCCGTAAAATTCTTGAAGACAAATAAACTAAAGTTTTCAGAAGAATGAAGTCCAGTTGAGATATTAAACATTGTTTCTCTCACTTCTGTCACTGTTCCTCAAATTGGAACATTACTCTTTAGTCTTTAATGCATATCGTGTGTACAACGTTCGGTATCCAATTTTGACCTTGCATTAATTTTTTTTTATACAATATCAATACATCTTTTATATTGACATAACTTGCTTCATTAGTAGCGGTAAATAGTCAGATCGGAATTATTCGTTTACATAGTTCAATATTAAGCAAAATTTTTGCTTTTAATTTACAGATTTTTAATAAAGTCAAGCAATTTAATTTTGGATACAAGTACGCAGGGTCAATTTGGTAGAAGTAAATAATGTTAGTTGTGTTACGCGTGCATGGCCTCAAGAGTTAGGGAGTATCAAAATAAATATTCCAGTTTACATGAACTATATTTTTGACTAACGTTCTTCAATTAGATTGAAAATGTGGCCAACGTACGTATACATATATAGGCAGGCAGCATACACGTAGACATGCCCGAAAATCAAATAACGGGTCCCCTGTCTGGCATATCACACGTGCGGAGTGAAATATGAAAGAATCGGAAAGTTGAACCGCTGTGGAGTAAAATCCCAGGGTGAATGCGTATCCAGGGACGCGCGAAGGGAAAGACAATAGCTTTCGGGGAGAGGTCGCGTACAGGGTGACTAGACTT
Organism: Trypoxylon attenuatum; assembly: GCA_963989405.1. Lineage (NCBI taxonomy): Eukaryota > Metazoa > Arthropoda > Insecta > Hymenoptera > Crabronidae > Trypoxylon > Trypoxylon attenuatum. The sequence goes on from OZ022489.1 coordinate 17,384,869, forward strand.
ACCTGTCGCAAGAACCGCGTTGGCAGCTCGTTATTGGAAATTCCGCGCGTGTGAAAAAGCTGGAATTGCATCTGCGAGACTGATTGATGGTATTCATTGTCGGTCTATAATGTTGACTCCGCTTTGTAAGCGAACGACAGTAGTAAGCAGACGCTTTGCCTACTTCCTTAGATGATTAACCCAACTATGCAAAGCGGAGTAGAGGAATTATGTCAGATGAGGGAATTTTTAAACATGGTATTCGTGCAACCCAGCATAAGATATCCGTTTTAATTAAAAGAATTAACCTATTCAATGCTTTATCTTATGCCATTACGTGTCACGTTTATTTCCATTTATGAGTGATTAAAAAAATTATTTCAATTTGCCATATATCTTTCATTGAGTGTTGGATTTAAAATTCTCATGGTAATACTGAGGAAACATAATTTTGATAACAATCCGTTTTACCGTTAAACTAAAATCCAAGTTGTTGTTACATCTTTTGCTCTTCATGGGTTATTTCATCTCTACAGTAGAGACTCCCCAAGCACGTACATAGTTACACTAACGATAAACCGCTTCCATTTGCGGCTTGAATTCACGTTGTGTTCGATGTAATTTAACTTTCTGCTTGTTTGCCTCCCCAAAGTCACGTATTTGGCAACTCCGGTAAAATTAAGAATTAGGATGTGGGAAGAGAAGACAGTGCATTTTGCTTAGAATTGCAACAGGATCATAACTACTATACATATACCGTCGAAAATGTAACAGCGATGAAAATATGTAAAATATAATATGCTATTAAGTACTATACATTTTTATATCTATTAACTTATAACTTGTCATCGTATTATCATGATTATCATGGCAGTTCTTTCCATTTTGATAGATTGGGCAATATCACACGAGTGATATAAAACAAGGTAAGTACAAGTATGTATAATTGTGATGATTAATGCTAAAACTAAAAAATTAACAGTCTAGACGATGGGTGCCCAAACCCAAATTGGTTGGTGGGCCAACTAACAATTTTCTAAACTGGGGTGGGCCGCACACATCAAAATAAAAGAACAAATTATTTAAGATATTTTATTATCGTACAACATTCAAAAAATTTTTTATTACCTTACAATTAATGTAACACTTGTTTTTGCATTTTATTTGAGATTTTTTTAATATCAACCGATAATTTAGTCGACGCGCATCGTAGTTGATTTGTCATGTTTTTATCGAGCAACCTGCTGCGATACTTTGTTTTTACTAAGTTTAATTTGGAAAAAAATGATTCGCAGCGATAAGTAGTTCCAAATGCTGCCGTAATGCGCATTGCCAAGGTATTGTAAGATTTTCTGACAATACCAGAGGTCCTAGACTTCCAATAAATTTAGTTGTAAATCAGTTTGATATATGTGCTGATTTAGAGCTGCCTACTTGATTTTTGGGTACCGTTCAGGTATCGAGGACCTGAGTCCAAATGTCTAAAATAATATAGACAGTTAAAAACTCCAACTGGGCCGCAAAAAGTCTTCAAATGGGCCACGGGGTTGGGCGTGTCTGGTCCAGACCATAATAGTTTACATTAATTTTTCAAGAATCAATTTTGCATACTTATCTTTTCCTTTTCCGTACTTATCGAAAAACTCATACACGATTTCGCAAGACCATTTAGGTTAATTTCTCGTCCGTGTATTTATCTGTTAGAAGCAAAATCTTGTTATCCGCATGGGTATTGCAACAATCAATGAATTTTAAAGCGCCTCGAGAATATGATTTGCAAATCGGAAGAAACCGTTTTCGCAGCAACATCAACATCACTCCGCGTTTCTCTCTTGGCTGGATAATCTGCGATCGATCGAGCCACGTTCGATGGAATCTACAGAATGAGTGTAACGTGGAAATTGCCGCGGAAACTGGTTACCCGCCTCAATAGAGGACTATTTGCTTTCACTTGCTACCGATTGACATGTTCCAAAATCCACTGTCGAACGTAAACGTGGGAGCACCTGCCCATCAATACGTTGAATTGTCTTATTAACCGATTGTGCAATGCCACCAGTTCGCTCATGCTTGCAAATTATTAAGGTTAATTGTTTTGTAACATTTGGATTGACAATGAGTCGAACCATTTCATAATAAATTTATTTGACAGTCACAATTTTACTAGGATTATTCTCGTGTTCTTACACAACATAGTTAACTTATTCGGACATTTCTACGACAACCAAAACTATGATATACAAATAATATGTAAATAGAAGATACTATAAAATTTCCAATATAGTATAAATTTTTACAAACCCACTACAAATCTGCAAAAATGATAATTCTTTGCAATGATTTAATCTAGATTATATACATTCTTTTAACAAACTTAATACGAAACCAAATCATATTTCTACTATGCCGGGTATCATATTGAAATATCATTTTGTTGAGACTTGATTCTTGCGGACGAAATCAATTAAGGCTACTAGTAGCTTCGAATCAAGTCCAGCGTATCAATTGGGATTGTTTGCTTTACTGGTTACGTGGTAAGAGTCGTTCCACCGATCAAACATATTGGGAGTATTGAACATTTAACTACACTAAAAGGATTCAGGATGAACTCCTAACAATAAGTAGAAAATAAATAATAACGCCCAAGTAAAATTGCACTGTCTCTATTATTGAGAATGTGAGAAAATCGAACACGTGTGGGATTCTAATGCTAGTCAGAAATCTCGACAGAAGCGAAACTTTTCAGGGAGTTCAACTCTCCTGTGAAATCGATAAAATGCAGGATTGTCAGCTCACAGGATTTTTATTTTGTCGAAAGGAGCTAAAATGGAATTTCGGCGTTATATTGTAGTATACCGATTTCGAATGGTATGGGACTTTACCGCTTGCTAGAAACTCTAAAGACTAAACTGAGAATTTCATAGAAGTTCATAGAATTTCATAGATAATTTCATCAGAATATTTCATAGAATTTCATAGATAATTTCTATTATACAGCACGGTTTATTTAAAGTTTCGTAAACCAATCGTCACGACGAATGCAAAAAGTAAAAGATTGTAACATTCTTATTTAAGATAAGCCAGTTAACATTGAAATTTAACCAACACCGGGATGATATCATAAAATAAACCAAAAAACGACATAAATTTGGTATTAATGTTTTTTCATATATTTAAATAGATATATAAAATAGACTGCACTTCTTGCAATTAGCAGAGAGTTGCTCGGCGTAACATAAAGTTATGCAAGTACGTGCATTTTCATTACATTATGTATGTTAACGACATAAATATTAACTATATTACAGCAAATTGGAAGCCTATCTATATCACATGTCAGAAAGCTGCATAACATAGCTGAGCTACATACAAGAACTTACAGTTAATTGCCTACAAGCATTAAGTACACGCTTCATCGTGCTAGCATTATCGTTTTCTGTTTCCTTAATTATGTATTTTAACACTTTAATTGCTACAGTATTACATGATCAAACTTAATCGAAACGATACCTTGGTTAAGTAGAGTCATGATGAAAATGGGCTAACCGATAGTTCGCTTTTTTCATTTCTTAATCTTGCAAATGCCAATGAGATACTGTTATATTTCTATTTTTTGTTTTATTTTCAATTTGATTTGCCTTTTATTGCATTATTGCCATTAGCCATACAAATAACACGATGCGATCTTTGTTTCTACTGTAGTAAATAATAATAGGTGAATCTTTTTTACGTGTCAACTCGCGAAGGATTATCATATACATATTTTGGAACTATGCGATTCTGCAAGCTATACAATCGTATAAAGATCGATGAGGCGTGTACTATTATAGTACGAACGACCCACTGATTGTCACAATAGTCGGAAAACGACTGACAACTTTCTTAAGAAAGATAACAGGTGTTCGAGATAAATACTGTTTGCTGTATACGCGAAGCGAATGATGAGCCAATCTCAAGGATCCTCCCAGTCACTCCGCTCCGGTAGATCGAACCTACGAGGCTCCCATGTAACGTTAACTTCGATTTCGTGGGAAAAGCAAATACAAAAATATCGACTCTATAAAATATCTCTCGCGTTCTAAGCAAAACAACGCGGAAGAACACAAACGGCGTGCTTTTGCGTGCACGAATACCTCGTTGATGTCCAGTAGAATGCACATTATGTGCCTTTAGGTTCATAGGTAATGGAAAGCTATCGCATTTTGTTTTTAAGCAGTTTTTAGCCCAGACGCAACGGTGGTATCGATACGTTTAGTTCGGTTGAAAACAATCATTGAAAGAGTTGAAGTTGACATTAGAGAGCTAATTTAAATCATTCGAGAAGTTGACAGTGATTTTAATATTTGACGGAGAAACTAATCGAGAAATTAATATAACTTCCCACTGTCTGTCAAATATAAGACTCAAATTCAACGATATTCAACGATGTTCAACGCTCGCTCGCAGAAGGTACAGGTGTAGATATTCGTGCGTGTGCCATTGCAGGTGTTTTCTGTTCAACTCTGTTGGTCGCACTCCTACGAGTAGTCGTCCATTTCAGCTGCGGCGTAGAATTTAGCGACTTCGTTTCGCGCTGCTTGGGCGACCGGACCTCGGCAAGGATTGCCATCCCAATTGACGCCCGGACAACCCACAGACTCGAAACATGTCACTAGTCGATTCTTGTTTGTAGGACAACACTGGACTACAGCCCAGACACACGGACTCGGACTCTTCATTGGGGGGCTTCTTGTTGGTGGAACTGGGAATTTTGGGACTAGTACCCCTTGACGATGCGGATTGATACCCTGCTTCAAAGAAACGAGAACTAATTTAGTACTCGTGGTGCGGCCATTGTATAATTGTCGTCCAAACCGACGGGAAAGCATTAGTTTTTATAGGGATTGTTAAAGAAGTAGAGAGGAAGTATTGATCGGAAGTGTGACCGTTTGAGCATAGTGAAGTCATTGGTACAGATATTAGGTATAAAACCCTTAAAAATAAAGTAATCGCATGAAATAGATTTCGGAGTGTCGAAGGTTCAAGTCCGTAATTGTGTAAAAGATATTGTCTCGAAATGATATCCGGAAAATAGGATTGGCAATATTACTGAAACGTATTATGATTCACAATTGCAGGCTCTAAAATGCCTTTCGTTAATGCATTCAACATATTAAATTAATCTATTGCACGGATTAAGTCAGCATGTTAGGGATACAAAGATTAGAACGAATGCATAATAGCAGATTAGTAACCACATACATCAGACATGTCAAACTCATACGATATGACGGGCCACATTATCTATTTTGTATTAAGTTGGGGGCCACTTGTTTCCAATATTTCAAAATTAAATGAAATGCAATTTTTAGGATGATTATAACGTGTTTTATGTATTTATTACACTCACTGTCAACCTCAATGTATTAGATGTTATACTACATCTAGTTGTTTTATATTCTATGTCATTTTTTAAACTTAGGCAATGAATGTTATATGAATCTTATATAAAAACAACAAAAATAAAAGTTGTAACGGGAAATAAAAAATGAATGTTTAATACTATTTTTTAGATGATATTTGACTGTTTTAAAGAGGTTCGTATGTATTGGCGGGCCGCGTGTTTAACATGACTGACATACATAATATTACATCAATAATCCACCTGAGTACGAGAATATTTTGACAAACAAATTATAGGCTTACCGAGAAATCAATATCATTATCAAATCCGTTTCTCGACCTGAATATCGGTGTGGCAGGAGAGGTAGATATTCTTGGTCTAATTATGACCCTTGCACTGACAGGTAAGGCATGCAACCTTGCCTCTTCCTGTCGTCTCTGTTGCTCTTTCATGACCCTATCGTAGTCCTCCTGCTCCTTAGCTTGCCTCAGCCTGCGATATATGGAAACATTGTGTTACTAGCTAATTTCGAAAGAGGAAACTCATTGTGTGTGGCGCAGCCAAAGTGTTTGTGACATTAACACCCACTGCCTCTCGAGTCTATGCGCTTCTGGTAACAATAAGCGAGCGGGTCCTTGTCACCTCGATCTTCGCTGCTTCCACTTGAGAGAGTTATACATATACCGTGTCATAATAAGCTGCCAAGCTGTGGTTGTTTGCGTAAGTAATCTACGTTTAAGCGATCTCAATTTAATTGTTTTGTTTTTGTTTTTTCGGGACCGACTGCTAAGGTCATATTATGCCCTATGACCACTATGTGCGCAACAGTACGTGGCGTTTCTCAAAGATGGGTGAAACATCCTCTCGGATGTCACCCATCCGAGTACTAATCACGCCCAACCTAGCTTGACTTCGGTGATCGAACGGGAACAGGTATTTCCAAGGAGGCAAATACCGTTGGCTCAATTTAATTTATTATATGGCAAAGTAGTTAGATGTTGAAGAATAACATTTTTTCCGAAACTTCTTAGAACTCAGTTTAAATTATCGTCATGATAATAAAAAAAACTAATACTGTTGGTTCATCATAATTACGTGTACGTGTCATAACAAAGATCTTTTTTTACCTTTCTTCATCTTGACGTCGTCTGTCGGCGTCGAGTCGCCTCCTTTCTTGCTCCTGCCTCTGACGGTCGCGCTCAGCAGCTCTTCTAGATTCGTCCAAAACTAAATTGGCTGGAACAAATGTAGCGTCTGGTCTTCTCCTGTGTTCCTGTGGCCGATGATCCCCGTATTCTGGTTTTGTTGTTTCCGACGGCCATGCCCTTCCAATCTGGCTCCTTCTGGCTTGTTGCTCCACCAATTCTTTCCTTTGCCTCTCTGCCTCTATCCTTATTGCTTCTTGTCTCCTTCTCTCTTCTTCGTATCTTCTGGATTGTGCCCGTCGTGTCTCGTCTTCTCGTCTTAAGATCTCCTTTTTCATCTCTTCGTCACGTTTACGTTGCTCCTCTTCCAACCGCCAGGACATATAGTTTCGAGGACTGCCATTTACAGGAGCAGATGGCCCATGAGTATGTTTCTCAGCATCTACACTAGGACGGCTATAGTATGAATTCCCAGCTACTTTTCTGCCCTGGGTCCAGTTGCTCACAGATTGAGGCCTTCCAGAATATTCTTGATATCGCGTGTGTTCCTCTTGCCGCCTCTGATCCTCCAATCTTTTCCGGTTCTCTTCTTCCATTTGCCTAGTGTATTCTTGCTGCCTTCGTCTCTGCTCTTCGACTCTTCTCCTATTTTCTTCATCCACCCCCCTCTGCTCGCTATGCCTTCGCCGCGGATCTTCTGCTCTCTCTCTGTTTTCGGTTTCCGTGTTTCTGCTCGTTGCATTTCTGTACGGATCTCTTGCACGAGACTCCTGTCCCCTTCTTTCGTCCTCCAGCCTTCTAACTTGCGGAAAGTCCTCCCTTCTTCTGTACGACGATCTACTGACGTTGATCGGTTGGTTGCGTTGTATGTATTCTCGAAGTTTACGTTCTCGTTCCCTTTCTTCCTGTGCCTGCGATCGTCTTCCGCTCTCTGATTCCGGCCGATTCGCACCATTTGAGGGTGATCGATGTGGGTACTGCAAATTCGAGGGTGTTTGATTGCCTGCTTGCTGCTGTCTTCGGCGCTCTTCTTCTTCGTGCTGTTGTCTTTTTAACATCCATTCTCTTCGCCGTTCATCCAATTTTCTTCGTTCCTCGGGTGATAGGTACCTGTCAGAATTAGGAACGGCTGGTCGGCTTGCATCGGTTTCTTGCCGTCTTCGGTCAATTTCATCCCTTCTTCGCGTATCATCGTCCGAAACTCGGCGTCTGCTTTGTTCCTCCTGATATCTTCTCCTCGCTTCTTCATATTCCTGTCGCCTTTTCTCGCTTTCCTCCTGTTGTTGCTGTTGTCTCTTTCTTGATTCTTCGTCGTGAGGTCGCTGCGGTCGTTGTTCGACTTCTGTTGGCGACCGATTACGGTCGTATGATCCGTAATAAGGTTGACGTTCTTGTACTCTGCGGTGGTCAGTGGGCCGTGGACGCTGCTGCATTTGTCTGTCATACTCTTCTTGCTGCTTTCGATAATCCTGTTGCCGTTGATCGTGTTCTTGTCGTCTATCCGGCGTTACTCTTTGCGTGTTGTCTTGTTGAAGCCGGCGACGCCTCTCTTCATCTTCTCGCCTCCTTTGTTGCAACAGTCTCTCGTATTCTTCTCGAATGCTATGGATTTCGGTTTGCGTTTGGTTTTCTGTTTGTTCACGGCGCCTGGCCCCTTCCAATTGCTGTCTCTCGTAATACTGTCTGCGTCGTTGATTCTCAGTTTGCAACTCGTCACTCGACACCACACCTTCGTCCTCTTCAAAGCCCCAATACGATCTCTTTGATCGACGCTGGTTTGCAAATTTTTCACGAAGCGTCAAATCTTCCGCCCACAAGAGTTTGCGACCCAAATTCCCGGCTGCACTATTCGAAGAGCCGTTGTATTGACTGCGCTCTTTTTCACTAGTCTGATTATTTAGAATAAAAGCTGGTGGTTCCAAACCTGAGGATTTGGTGGATATTCCGAGATCTCCTCTAACTGGAAATTTCTCAGGACGATTTTTGTCATCCGACAATTCTGTGTCCTGAAGCCTAGCATCCATATCACCACGGTTCTTCTCCGGTTTTTTCGTCGTATTTTCCAATTTTTTCAATCGGTGAAGTTCATCCATCTCTTCGTAAGTCTCTTCGGATGACAGTTCATATTCTAAATCAAGAGATATCGGCGTTGCGTCAAACATCGGTTTAGCTTCCGGTTGAGGATTCCGCCCTTTGCTTGGAGAGTTGATCGATCTTTTCAGTTTATGAGAGGATGCCTCGAGTCCCTCACAGCCGACCTGTAACTCGGGTACACCCCCTGTGCCGAAACTATCGCTGTGCGATGGCGAATCTGTCTGTGGCTCGTCAAAGAAGTTGGATTGCCTGTGTAGAACTTTCGGACTAGTGGTCTTGTATTCGGAAGTCTTTGATTTCCAATTTGTATCGCTAGTCTTCTTCGGTATCTTGCTCTTATTCTTTATTACAGTTCTCGTCGTCGGGGTCGGACTGAGCAGAGACTTTTCCTTATAAAGGTCCAATTTGTATATTTCAACGGAGCCTGGACCTTGATCTTGGAACGTGTCGTCGGCTACAAAGGAATCCTGCAGCTCTGGTGGAACGTCATGCGAGAATGATTCCTGTTTTTTTACGTATGACTGACTAGTCCTTCCGTCTGTGAGCTTCGATCCTACTGAATTTTCTGATTGCTTGCCTTCTCTCAAAGATACAAACTCATTGTTGGACGAGCCATCTTGTTTCGATGGGGGATAAATGAAGCTTCTTTCAATATACGCCGGATGGTCAATGCGTTGTAGAGATTCTAAAAGGGATTGTCACCAAATTAGGCACATTTCGGCTCATTGTCAGTCAAATATACGTACATCTTATTTTAGTAAATTTTTCCAAATGAATCACAATACAATCGTCTATAATTCATTAAAACGATTATGGTACCAAGATGTGAAATTAATATTCAAGAAGGTTTCGAAGAAAGAAGCTCGACATGATTCATTAACGATACAAAAGATATAGTAAAAAGACAAATATTCCTTTGTTGCAATTACATTTTCTCATTATACTTAATTTACGATTCGTGGTTGATTGCAAATTTCCGTAACTATCAAAAATGCTTACAAGAGATTTAACAAGTCACTCTTAAAGAGTTCGAATCGTTGCCAGTACAACTCAGTATCATTCCTATAATCCCACCGCCCCGGTATCTCGATCGAACCGACACCCATCCCAATCAATCTGCGACACAAGTTCATTACGCGACGACCGAGCCGCCTCACTAACGGGTAGAAATTCACATCGGGTTCCAGTAGAAACGAGCATGTTAACGAAAACGATATCTTCGAAGGGGGGCAGAAAGAGAGTCAAGAGACTGTTTCTGCGAGGCGGCAGATGAGAGCGACAGAATTAAATTGCCGTTGTAACGAATGCCAGGTGAAGAGTACGTACCAGCGATCGAAGCAGCCGGGTCGATCGAAAGGTAGAGAAGCGTTTGATCCTCCCCAGGATCTTTCCATTGGGAAGCTTGTGGGGAGTATTGATCGGGAGTCAGGTAGGAAGGCCCAGCAGTGGTTCCTACCGCGACACTCACCGACACCACCAGCCAGAACGTCGCCAGAACCACTCTCACCAGTGGCTGCTGCATCCTTCTGTAATCAAACGAATGCCTTCTATTCCTTTTTGCCCTTTATTCCGTTACTACTTGTTTTTTCCGTCCTGTTACTGCTCCTTGCTCACTTGGTGACAATGGAGGAAGCTTCCACAAAGAAGGAATTTGTAGGAGATGGTAAGGGACTCGCATTAGAAACTCGAATGTGCTCTGGATGACACAGAACTGTTTGAGCAAGCGGGCTGTGATATATTCGATTACTTTTCTACAAGTTCTCTGGGAGGAATCTCATAAGATTGCGCGCGTGTGTGTGTGTGTGTGTTACGTAATGTAATACGGCGGGGAGACGGCAGTGTGTTTCTTTCGAGGGGAGGGTACTAAACGAAGAAATAGAGGCGCAAGGAATTATGGTTTATACAATATTATGCAATGCCTTTCACAAGATTTATGAAAAATCTTTTCATGCATTCTACAGAGCTAAAATATTCAAAATACCAATTGTAATTAATTATTAAAGAAATGTTTTGTTACTGGTTGAAATTGAACTTCGTATGGAAAATATCAGTCCATCGCATCGAAGTATCACCGCATAATCTACTTTACTGTTCAATAGTATATTAAGATGATCACAAGTAATATATTATAATTAATCGTACAACGTTGTATCTTTTTCGTAAAAGTGAAATATATCAACAATTTGAAATTACGGAAGTATACGATAATTCGTTGGGTAGAAATTTTAATTAAACTACTAGTCTTTATTGCATTTTGATAAAGCTGCTCTGCATCAATTATCGAGTTGTACCGGCACCGCAAAATTGCCCTGTGTCCTTTCTGACGCTCGGATGCAGTTCTAATTAAAAATTAATTGGGTGCGTAATGGTAGCCGGCACTCATTACGAACACAGCCACTGTTCGTAGTTTGTTACTTTGCTGCACGAATCGGTTTTCTCCTGAAATCATAGTATATTGCCGCAACAGATTGTACAGACGTAAAGCCCGTTGAAAATCTAACGCAGGAATCGTAACTAACGACACGAACTTCCCTATATTTCCTTGTATTAACCATATTAAACGTATCCATAGACAATAATGTCTTTTTAACCAAAAATTACGAGGAATCGGAATATAAAAGTGAATTACGTTGCACACGCTAGTCATACGTTTTACTGATATGCCAATAGAAAAATTTCATTTTCAACGCTGAAGATGCAATTGTCGAGACTTAGTTCCGACAAATCTATAGAAATACAATAAAGATACGTACTGGTTATAGTTATGAAAGAAATTCCCGATTGAATATTGTCATAAAAAGTTGAGGAAAAAGCCGATGATTATTGTAATTAATTTTGCGAAAGCTCCTATTGTACATGTTCGAACAATATCGCTAATACCGTATCACGAATGCAAAGAAAATTGCCACACGATTTGCGTCTTAATCAGACTGCAACGTTTCACTGCAACGTTTCACTCTCGACGACAAATGATAGTACCCAAAATTCCATGGATCACCGAGCATCAAGTCATTAGGAACACTGCAGTAATTAGAAGAACGATTTAACGAAGTCACTTCAAAGGCGGATTCGCGACGAGTGGATCACATGCAATTCAAATCGCATCTGGATTTCAACGTGGTGCTGCCTACCGAGTGACACGATCCTCTTCTTCCACTACATAAGTATGAAAAGTCAAGACTGCTAGTTGCTAGTATCTCACACCTTCCCACTGCTATATATCGAAGCGCGAAGCTCGCGTGTATCGATCGCCGCCTTTTTTCCGCGACTATACGCCCGTTGGATTAATTCGACGAAAATAATCGCAGACTGTGCTTGGTCGTAGGAGAAGCGACAATGGAACGTAGAGTGTCTCTTCGAGGCGAAGAGAGTTAGACCGAGTGATCTTGACACACTGGCCGCGACCGAGCAAACGGACTCGTTGCCACCACTAGTAGTCGCTGCCAAAGCCAAAGCCAGAGAGCCCCACTCACAGTCTCTTGAATCGGTACATACGCGCTTCCGCCAAATGACGTCATCTCATTCTTAAAATCCGACTTTTTTCGGAACGATCCAATTTGGGCTTTCTTCGAACTCTCCAATAGCATGGTCGTGTGTGTCGTAATACTGAGAATTGATACCGCAAGTCGCAGGCAATTATCATACGATAATTATTTCTTTCTTCGAATGCTATTTTATATCCAAAGTACACACGAGCGTTGAAATAATATTGTAAACATACACGTACATGTGTATAATCTATAATAGGTGGTTATTATTTACGCTCATTGTCAGTTATGAAAGTATGGTAATCAAGATAGAAATATATCTTTGCAGAATTAATATTTCTAAAGAAATATCATTTTTGCAGCATAGTTTTTTTATTCAAGATAAAGTGTATAAGTTTATATTTTTAATTTTCTTAGTCAAGTGAAGTTAATAAATATCATAATTGATAATAGACAATTTCAGAATATTTCTCACTCGTGGGGATAGACAAAAATTCAATTGTTTTATTTCCACGACCAGCTTGGAAACCCCAGCTTTGCTTCGTTGAAAAGTCATGTCAAAAGCAATTCGAGTGAACGTGATTTCCTAGAAGCGGCAGCTTCGATGCTTATAAAACTTCAGTATGAGGACAACAGTAAAGAATGTGGCGTCTGGATTGACATTTTATTGCTGAGTTCATTGACGAACGTAGTTCATTTTATACGAGTTAATCTGCGGAACTGATCTGGCATCTGGGTCACAATACCAGCCGGGAAAAATCACATTTGACCCGTTGTTAACGCACAATTTTCCGATGATGCGAACGCGTCAAAGGTGACGAATGCTCCAATTGTGCATCCAACCGCGACTTACACTGGAAGATAGGATTGACTATTCTGAACCTAAGCTACGGCATGAATAACATTTTTCTTCGTACCGTTTGACCATTTTTAATCGAGTCAAAAACTACGATGCAAAGTTATGATTATACGATGGGATATTGTTTAATATTGAATAACTTGTCAGAGTTTGAAAACAGTAAGTCGTTATTACATCTTCGAGCCCTACGCCGAGTCTTACACGTTACATCTTACTTACATCTTCTATGAATAGCTTGCAGCATCAATACTATTTCGTAAAACCGTTAATAAAAGCAAACCCAGCTATTCTTGCCGCGGTCTAGCTCAGGCATGCCCAACCCGCGGCCCATTTGAAGACTTTTTGCGGCCCAGTTGAAGTTTATAACTATTTATATTATTTTAGATATTTGGACTCAGGTCCTCGATACGTGAACGTACCCAAAAATCAAGTAGGCAGCTCCTAAATCAGCACATATATCAAACTGATTTACAACTAAATTTAATGGAAGTCTAGGACCTCTGGTATTGTCAGAAAATCTTACAATACCTTGGCAATGCGCATTACAGCAGCATTTGGAACTACTTATCGCTGCGAATGATTTTTTTCCAAATGAAACTTAGTAAAAATAAAGTATCGCAGCAGGTTGCTCGATAAAAACATGACAAATCAACTACGATGCGCGTCGACTAAATTATCGGTTGATATTAAAAAAGTCTCAAATAAAATACAACAACAAGTGTCACATTAATTGTCAGGTAATAAAATATTTTGAATGTTGTACGATAACAAAATATTTTGAATAATTTGTTCTTTTATTTTGATGTGTACGGCCCACCTGAGTTTAGAAAATTTTTACTTGGCCCACCAACCAATTTGGGTTGGGCACCCCTGGTCTAACTGGAAACTTATAGATCCCATACAACCTACAAGGTCTGACGATAAAAATCATCTGCATTACATATATATTACTCGATCCTTAATCACGGATATTTATAGAAATTATAATTAAGTAGAATTTTAGCTAACTGACTTCGTTGCAATTTGTCGGCAGACCATCATACTTAATGACGCAATATCGGGAATTATTAATCTGTTCAGTGATTATGGGTTTTTGCAAAATAACCCAGTGATGCCGCACACATTCGCGCTCCTGGAATTAAGAAATTCTTTCGTTATTTACTGCCGGTGATTAATCACCGATAGCTGCAATTTTTGATCATCTGGAAGAGGGATTCGACAACGTAATTCCCATGTTGCTCGTTTCGTCCGGAAATATAATCATACTAAACTAGGCTTCGCCTTAGGGATAGGAATTCCTAGTGTAGAGACAAGCAAGATTGATACTGTCATTAACTTATCGCGAAGAACGCAACAGAACATCAATATATAGTCAAAGTACACCGCGAGAGAAAAAAATCTGTTAAATTCGCGGATTTGAAAGCATAGTCTTCCCTGAAAAAAATATGTATCTTTATACTACTAAAAATAGTAACTAAAAGTTGTGATATACGTATTTTAATAGGTAATATAACAGTAATAAATCAATTGAAACAAGTTAAATCTCATTACAGGAGTTTCCATAAATTTTTCATGACAAACATTAAGCCGATGAATCGAAACATCGGAACTTAAATCTAAAATAAAGAGACCAATTGAAAGTTATAACGCTTCTAGAGGAAACAGCGTGTATTATAAATCGACTGCAAGGTATTCAGTATCCTTGGTATCTCTAATGACCTACTGGCAGCAGGGTTCACAATTTTTATGATTCGCGGTCCCAGCATTACCGCTAGGTGAACTTACGAAAGTAATGATCTCTTGCGCGCGTTAACGGTACGATCATCAAGCGGTCGTTAAATTTTCGAGGAGAGGAACGCGATCGTGTGACCAAGCTTATTTATTTGTGGAAGCGGATGTTGAAACGTGCCAGTACATAAAGCGTCGCCAATCAGAAAAATATCTCGATTTTTTGATGGTATCAAATATCACTTGCGTTGCTTTGCTATCCCCGTTATTTATAGCTTTTGATCGCGAACGGGCTGATTGTGTGCTCCTTCCGCAGATGTTGGTTAGGAGGCGGATGCTAGGCTGCTTGTTTTGGCACTGGATTTAATTAAACCCATGCAGCCCGTTCTGGCTTTGGTGCGTGAAATTGAAGAAGTAAATCGACCATTATGGTAATATAATAGTCTTTGGGAAATAGTAAAATATTGGAGTATACATGTATACACACATGTGTCATGCATCATAAGTATAGGTATCATAGTACAAGCACTACAGTAAATTGAAAGTATTAAATCTAAATCCGAATTAATTTTAAGCACTCGCTTGAACTGAGAAAATTCGTGTAAAAATTATACTACCTTGATAAAATTTCTCGAATCTATATATGAATAAATTGAGACCCAAAAATTGCACCTTAATGTTATTGTATTTGTTTCTAAACATACGTGTATGCTAAATAGACACCCCACTATTTGAAGTGTCGAAAAAGATTCAAATTGTATCGTAGATTAAACTAATTATCCTAAACTATAAACGATGACACTGGTTTACGCTGACGTATGTTTTCTATGAACCTTTGAAAGTTTACGTTCCTCTGTCGTGTTCCGCTATCACCTACCGGCGAAAAACATTAAAAATGGCCACTTGGTAAAATATGGATAAAGCGACGTGCAAAAGGTGTCCTTTATTGATTTTCATGCAGAAAATATTAGATACTTTATGGGAAACTGTCAAAGCTGCAAGTGGCTCGTGTCAATAAATTATGGATAAGAACCGTCAGAGCACATACATGGTAAATCGATGTGAAGACGTCATTTACGCGACTGATACCCAGAGTTGTGGTTGGTCGGGGAAGTATGAATTTTTTAAAGTGCTCATACTTATTATTTTTTAATCGTTGCGTATTTTTTACGCTAACAACGATAAAGATATTTTCTGCGGAATATTTTCACCCATACTGGTTTGCCATATTGCCCTTAGGTGCCCTATAAGTGTCTATCGACAACATACAGGGTGTGCCAAAAGTATGGACACACCCAAATATCTCGGAAACTTGGCGTTGTACAAAAAAATTGTTCAGACAAAAGTTGTTCAGGATAATGGGGATCAACTTTCTGTTATATCAGTTTTGACCCTGAGATTGACCTTCAAGGTCATTCGAAGGTCAAAGTGATTTTTTTAAATGGAAACCCCTATTTTTGACAACGGATTCGGAAAGAGCGGGAAATTTTACGTCCAACATGGTATTTTTAAACTTTTTTTAGGATGACCCTTAGCAGATCGAATCAAGATTGTATACTGGAAATTCGTTCAGAAAACTATTTCCTCCAGCTTTTAAGGATTGCGGACAAGTAAATGTTTTGAAAATGCTAATTTTCAGGATTATCTGAAGGTTAGAGTAATTTTTTAAATAACTACACGTTCTCGAAAAAGGTTTCGAATGAACGAATTTTCAATATTCAATCTTGATTTGATTCAATAATTTATCCTGGCGACATTTCTTAAAATCCTAAACTTTTTATGACGTGATATATTTTTTGGTGCATCACAGAATGGCTCTGATTTTTTTCGTACCTGAAAATGTGCACGGTTCATAGAAAAACTGCATATTCGAATAACAGAAGTGAATAATAATGTGACTTACAACTAATTTTCATACAGTTTTTATTTTTTTCCACATTCCTCCGGCTCTCCCCTACATTCTAGAAAAAACCCGTGACTCTCGCGTTTTCCAATCCGGAGATATAAATTTTTAACTAATTCAATATTCAATTGCTCGTATCTCCGAAAGGGTTGACTTTTCAACTTTTTGTTCCCGGACTTTTAGGCTTCTACTGACCCCCAAAATACGTGGTTTGAGTTTGGTGCAAGGTCACTGATTCACCCTCTATGTATAGAGGAATTTGTTTCTTTTTGAACGTAACCTCCGCGTTAAAAGATTCGAGCTCCTGGTTAATTCGAAACTTTGTAGCGTTAGGTACATGTACCATAGGCAGTATGAAAGTACTCGATAACAAGTAACCTAATAAGTAGTTTCGCAGCTTGCAATTGTTAAAACTCCATACCCTCCGCGTTTAAATGAAATTAATTAATTCTAGTAAGAGATTTACGCGACTCGAGTAGAGAAAAAAAGACACTCGAACAAATTGGAAGAGCCGCGTGTCCAAATTGTCGCAAACAAGGGAATTAAAGTTCGTCCAATAGGAGAGACACGAGTCATCAGCAGTCAGCCGAAAGTTATCCCCCTCTTTTTCCTTATCTAACTCCGTGGAGGCTCTTCGGGACTTCTTTTCCTCGTCCCTTTTTATTCAGCTCGCATACCTTCGAGCAACCAGGCGGAATATCACTGCCAGAGTAAAGTTTCCCTTTGCATCCAGCTACGAGGGAAGAAAATTGGCTTGATCTCGTGTCCGATGACGGACACCCCCGCCTTCTTCTTAGATGTGCTCGAATAAATTTGGAAAGGCCTCCCGTGGATTCCTTTCTAACTTAACGAACCGGAGAAGGGAAATATTGAACGGCTTAATGGCCTGGCCACACGTGATTTTGGATCAAAACTAATTTTATACTTTCCTCAAATTCTTGCTGAACAAGAGCTTGTTAGCACGATTAACATGATAAATAAGTACCTGGCCTGTTTCGTTAAAATTAATCCTCGCTGTTGAACTACTGTAGTTAAAGCAACTAATTCGAGTAAATTAATTAAACGGACCAGCCAGAACTAATCGAAGCTAAACTGATGTTTCTGTTTAATTCGTTGCGGTGGATTTTCCTTCTCTTCGTCTCCTTCTTCTTCTTTATCCTCCGTCAAGGGTATTTTTAGTACACAATCCAATTGGACTGTTCGCGGCAGGACGCTTGCACGAAGCTCATAGTGTACGTACACTCGGAGCGCAACGAGTAATAGCACACACGGGATTACTAATAAAAATGGCAGGGAAGCTTTGTGTATCGGTGCCTGTCATGCAGCTGTTATCGATCGGCCACTCTCTTGCTTGACTTTTCGGAGATAGCAAGCTGAAATATTGCGGAAGCTACCTGCGAGAACAGACTCAGTACTACTGATGCTAGGCGAGATTTTTTATTGCAGTCAAGTTCGTGCACTGCTCGAATGCCTCTTCATGATAGATAGTAACGGCGGGTCAGATCCGTATACACGTACTTCTTCATTGCTGTTTTCTACGTACAGTCGACTGAAGAAATCGAAACGTATCCAAAGATCTCAAGTTGTGACTGAGAGTCGGGCACAGAGACATAAACAAAATATATAGCTGGTATTGATGTTAAAACCAAGTAATTAATAATACTTCTTTTGGTAGAAAAATTAACAAATCTGCGTCTAGATTTTCTAGAGAAAATCTTGATATGAATCTCATCAGGACATTCAGATTCGACATTAACATTTTTATTGCGTCCTTACTCATCATTGCTAATCAGCTAAGACAAGCATCTCTTTAGCCTCTCGGATTGACTGAAATTTTTCTCGTATCGAAATAATTAAATTGCAGCCACGGCAGTTGTCCGAATCGATCATCGGTTCTAAATTATAGTCTGCCTATCGCGGAAAATAAGCTACCAGCCTTGATTTGCATGGATAATGGGAGTTTAACAAGTTCGATGACTTTGTTGCTAGAATATTTCCTTTAACGATATATCTCGCATCCTATGATGCTTAACGGTGTAATTAAGCCTTAGGTGGTCGGCTTTGATTGAGTTTTATTTACTAGAAGTTGTCTATCAACGTCGCGAGCTTGTAATTGGTTCTTATATTCAGAAGCAATTTTCATGATAAATTGTCCAATCATGGTATTTATACTTGAGATAACACCGAAAAAGTACAATCAAGAAAAGGATTGTTTGCTTTTTGGGTACATAAATCATCCTTTTCTTTTGTACAAATTTTGCTACTTTGATCAAGAGACATACGAATCGTCGATTGAAATATTTATCATTTTATGTGGATCACTGTAAATTTGATATCAATCGTCAAATGTACAAATTGCAGAGAGATATGATGCAATGATAAGTTAATCGTGATAAAATTTACGATCAAATTGGAACGAAATGCATTTAACTTTGCAATTGAATGTAATTAATTTATCATCGCATTAGTGACACTATCTCCGTCGAGATTAGTTCGAATTCTTAATACACTCCTATAATTACCAAAGATCCTTGTCTTTGGTTCATTTCCGGAGCAGTTGGAAGCTCGAAAGTTTCAGGACTGAATTATTTCCTGTCCTAATCAGTGCATTGGCCGGCCGATGCTCGTTCTTTAAGAAAATGCTCGGTTATCCGTTGATGCCAAACGAGATTTACACTATTTTATACACCAGAAATTGTACGTATTTTCCGTAACTTTACGCACCCACTAATTAATTAATAACTACAGAATTTCAAATGCAGTGAGAATTATTAAAACTTGTGCAGTAATTTGGCGAAGTAATTTTCGCATCATTTCCTCGAATAGTTTTTACGAGTTTTGTTAAAGCCTCTCATAGAAGTCTTCAGTGCTATAAATCGAACGCAATGAAATCGTATTGCGTTCATTTGATTAAAGAAGGTATTTTCTCATCTTCTGATGAATAAGATTATGAAAATTATAATTATAAGAATCCTGAATTTTTGTCAACCTCTATACAATATGTATGTGTACGAATGTAACAGACGACACAATCAAAACTATTGCAAAAGTTGTGGATATTTATTCTTTCTTAAATATACACATTTGCATTTGTTTTGCATTTCGAAGACGTACGAAGACAAAGTTAAATCTTGTTCGCCCAACACAATGATAACACGCGATTGGCAATTAGAATCAGCTGTAGCAATCTCGTCCAGTCTGAAGATCAATCCTTTCAATTGAGCCTCGAACGTTGTTTATTCAATTTTCCTGGCAAAAGATCTAATTGGGTCGACAGGAAATAATCGCGACCTAGAATCTGAAGAGTGTTGCTGATTACTTCGCACGAAGTGTATAAAGTGAGTGGCGGCATAAATGGATGAAGTCGAAAAGATTTATGAGGGGAAGCGATTAGTTTAGGAGGGTACGTTCACTGAGAGAATCGAAATCCCCGAGAGCAGGACGTACTTACTAGCCGTAGTCGCTAATCGGCCGGCGCTAATTAAACGATAACAGTGCTAGGCCCAAGGTAAAATCTGTCACCTAATTAACGGGAGTGGCCGCATTTCCCTGCTAACCGTTGGCTCACTTCCACTAAACGCAATTGCTTATTAATACTTGATGATTTCTCGACGTGACCATCGCGTAATTTAGACAACTTTTCAGGGGGATAAAAAAAAATTCATGTAAAAACTATTACGTTTGAATAGGTTTGTTTTGTTTTTTATTGGTGTATTTTCATCATAAGTTTTAAAAAGGATTGTGAAAAAGGCGTGATAATTAGCAATTTTAACTATTACGTTTGTTTTAATTCATATTTATACGCAATACAATTGCTGATACTCTTATGGCAATGATTACGTGGTGTAAGGCGGAAAAACTATTTTATTGTGTATTATTGGATTAAACATATTAATTTCGCATTATTGAATTTCTTAATCGTATAATCTGCTCGCGCATTAATGGGCTGCTTATCTTGGAGCAAACTACTCGTAATTCTGCAGGAAGCGACAAAGACGTGCACTTCGAAAGAGAGGCGGGATTATAAAAAAGTATAATGAGGTTTTATCTCCGGGAGACAAAAAGTTACCGCGAGCATACCGTCGACTTTTTCTGTGTCCACCTCATTCGGAGAGAGGAACTTGGAAGAAGGCCGCGATAAAACCAAGAAACTGCTTCTTGTTATACGTTGACTATAGTTAGGAACAATAAAAGAAACCGGGCCGAACGATGTTGTCGTATACATATGGGCCAACTGCTCTGTCGCGAAAATTTAATCTACGGTTGGAATTTTTCCCAAATTGTGGAATACGACTTTCTGAAACAAGTAGCAAATTTATGTCAATGTACTGGACACTGTTGGGATGAATTAGCAGTCATTTAACAATGTGCATTGAAAAAGTTATATGTGTCCTAAAAATATCATCGAAATCGATTCACGATGTAATGAGTTATGATTAATCAAAGAAACCTAAAATGATCGATTTTCATGATTTCTGACGAAAAATCAAGATTTTCGATGAGTTTTGAACATTTCTGATTCATCATAGCACATTATTACACGGTTGTTCGATTTTGACGAAATTTTTTGGGCACTTATAACTTACTTATTCAGATTTATTAAACCTATATATTAATGATTCAGAAAATACTGAGATAAAAAGTTAAAAATCTGTCATTCTTTGTTTTCCTTATAATTAGTAAAAAATAACCGCGGACGATTCCCAGTTTTCAACTTTCGTTCAATAAGGATTTTACAATTAGTTTTGACGAATACTCGATTGATTGCAACCCCACGCAAAGGGGATGATTCGAGCCTCTCAGGAATAGACCTAAGCTTAGAATTTTGTAAGCTTAATTAGATTCTATTTGTACTGATTCGATACCATACAGGAAACTTGTACATTTGTACCCAATATACTTATTGAAAGCAACAGTTCATCGTGATTCGATAGTCGGCACATCACGTGCAATTTCCTGACAAGTCCCCTCACATAAGGAACATTTCCGGACGAATCAAAACATATTCATTAAACTGATAATAACGGACACATCTAATACATTAATTGCATTATTCCTCAGAAGTTGTTATCTCAAACTTCATCTTGAATGTCACTATTTTCGACTTTGTAATAACAAGTATTTTAATTTTGATTAAAATAAACTTCAGCTGTATAATTCCAATGTTTCATTCGTATGATTATTGTTTAATAGATGTTTAAATACTTTGTTGAAGTACTGTAGACATATATTCGCTATTTCAGGATTAATTATTTCAGATTTCAGTAAGAAGTAACTATACCCAACCTGTGCAGCATTGATATTCTAATCTCGCTATTCTAATTCCGTAATGTTAAAGACCAAATTTGGAGCCGAGTCCAGGAGGCCTAGGCCGCAAATGGCGGGATGATTATAAATTAATGCATTAGTATCAGAGCTGAAGCATGAGCGTCACCCCGAGTGTCGAGCAGCGTTATCACGTTAGTCGCGAGCGAGCAAGCAAAATAATTAGGCCGTGGCACTATATAAGCTGCCGAGCAAAACGTATTTCCGCCTAGACGGATGAGCCTCGAGTGTTAATCGGTACGATAGACGTGGTTTAATCTCAGCTCGCCGCACGAAGTTCATTCGCATAAGCAATTGCATCGTCCTTTTCCGGAAGTAAACATTCGTAGAAATCGAATACGGGGAAAAGGATACGAAATTTTCATTCCAATTCATTAATTGCTGCTTTAAACTTGACTGGTTTCTTACATGCGTTTCGCATTTGCTATAAGTGACTAGTTGCAACTTGCAATCAATTCTATGTATTCATGAGTTTCTCTGTAAACGATATAACGATTCTTCTTCCTCCGAAAGATTCAGATTTGCGTTTGTTTTCATTTTGAAGGTTTCAAAGACAGGGAAAATATATTCCAATACTTTATGGAGAATATTTTGAACGTTGAATCGCTCTTATTCGTTCCTACGCGATAAACATTTTGCGGCAATAAACAACTACGAATGAATTACGTAAAACGTAACAATTGGAAATTAGTTTGCAAACTCAACTTTGAATTAAAGAGCGTGTTTGAAATTTATCATTGACGATGTTAACAGTTTTGAAGAAGGTAACTTTCCCTCCGGTTACCAAAGACATTCACTGAAATTGCTCTAACTGCCGCACATTAAATTTCACGGTCAAAAGAACCAATTTTTACGTGTCTGGTTAGTTTGACACATGAATTTCCATGCTAAGGGCTCGTAAGGCAAGAGAAGTGGGTGGCCAACGGATAGGGCAATACTACGCAGAATGGCAGAGCTCTGAAACGCGAAGGAGGAAGCGTCAAGCCGAGGTTGGAAAATCTTGTTATAGGGACGAGGCACGGTTTACGAGCCGATGGAGTCGAATGGCAGAAGTGTTGGAGCTCTTGTTTACGAGTGGTGAAGCCTCCGTTTACTCAAGCGTTTACTTCCTTCCTAGTGATCAATCGCCCTTTCACCTCTGCTTACCTCAACTTTCGCTACTTTTATTATCACTCGAACCTTTTAGTGTAAGTGTCTTCGATGTGTTCTTTATTTTTCCTTCCCGCGAAACATGCCACAGTCAAACTGTCATCGAATTTAAACGGCTCGACTTCCGATAAATATTCTCGTGACCTCATTCAAATTGAATTTGCCGAAAATTTAATAAAAATTATTTCAAGACAATTGATTTTAAAGAGAAAAATAGTACGATGTTGGAATAAATTTTAGAAAATGCTGGAATCCTCTATAAACTATATAATTAAGTAAATGGAACAATGATTTAAATTGTATGCATGTATAGTTATTCCCATCAGATTCTTAATCAGAAAGAATTCAGTATATCATTGCTTAATGTTAGTCTTAACAATGAGGACATAAGGACAATGACTATTAAGCGTAGTACAATAAAAATTAGTTAAGGATGCCCAAAAGATATAAATCATTCGAACTAAGATAACGAGTATAAATTACCAAGAATAATACTTGTTGACCCAAATAATTTTTGGCGTAACATCAATCAACAGCCTGGACCAAAAAATACGTAATAGACTCGTGACCCAGTTTTTTAAAGTGACTATAACTGCTTAATAAGAGGCGAAGGCGGAGACGTAGGGTGAAACAAGCCACGATTTGAATTTTACTGAAAAGAGGCAAAGAAATAGCAATGTTTTTCTTTCAAGATTTAAAATACCTCAGAAGTGTAGCTCCAGTTTCGACTGGATACTGTAGATGATTGTTGATGACAAAAAAAAGGGTTTAATTGACTTGTGATCGTTCATATTACAAAACCATGTCTGAATGAGTTAACTGTACTCGTCGTTAACACAATATACCAGATTATAATGCGAAATTTCCTATAAATGGTTCACTGACGTTTCAATTGGAAGCTTCACGGAATGTAATTACATGCGCCCTCCAGTTAAGCGGATGATAGACGTCCACTTAACTGACTGTGACGTGCTACATTACAACTGTTGGGCAAAATATCTCCTGAAAATGATAGGCATTCTTGAGCATTGTATCAATTGTTATAAATTGAGTATCATCGCAATCTGAAAAAGTGTATAAAAGTTCTTGTCGAAATTCTATTGCGTATATGTATTAGAATTATTGATTAAAATTCCTTAATAATATAAAGCAGCTGATAATAATACAATTTCACGGCAACCTTCCTTTTCCACTGTGAACTTATGAATATATATTCACCTGTAATATACAGGTAAAAATCAATATAGAGAAATATAAAATGTATAAAGACGCTTTGAATAAACCAAGTATAAAGCTCGCGCGAATATCGACTTTGACGCTCTAAAGGCTTCAAACCGAGGATAAGCCTGTACATAATAAGTTTACAGTAAGTGTGACTGCACAAATCTTGACGCTTTGTATTATATAATGCGAAGTCAGTCACTAAGCGAATATAATTTAGTCTCTGAGTAAACGTGCCTCATCGAAATAGTCTTCGACCTTCGATTTAAAAACAAATTTCAACGAATGCAGCTCTTAGAAAAAGCCATTCATTCGACACTTTAAGGAAGGAATGATCGAGTATCAGTAAAAAGATTATATTTTCAGTGAAAAATTTCGCTTGCTTTAAATTCATCGATTTCTCGAAATATTTGACGGTTTTGCAGTGAATGCAAGCGTTCAGATTGGTAAATCCATCGCGGCAAGTGCTGTAGAACACAGTGCGACGTGCCACACTCGATTACACTTTTCGCTAGTGTTTTGGTTTGTGTCCGACCGGAAAGAGGTTCTCTCGGTGCAAAAAGAGGCTCTGCTGCTAAAAAAGGTCCAAAGCGGCTTTGTTAGCTGTGTACGCGGCGCGGTCTGCCGGTGCAAAACAAGAGCTGACGTCGCGCAACATCCACGAAATTGTCGGTTTGCCATTATCCGGGGGAGGTAATTGCAACCGGAATGATGCAGCAACTGTGCCCTCGATACACAGAAACAAATAGCTGCAAACCTAAAGGGTACCGTTCCTCTATTATCTAAATTTCTCAATATTATAGCCGTTTAATATTCTCTTTATACTTAATTCTATATTTTGGATTCACTTATACAATAGAGCTTTGAATGAACGAATTACTATTATTCTTCGCTTTACACATCACATAATTTTTTATAATTGCCAAAAGCAAAAGTATCGACGTGATATTATAACGTACTCGTATGTATAGAGTTTTCCTCAGTAAGATTTATCCACTCACTGAAAATATCTGGGTCAAAATGAAAGTCGAAATAACACTTTATAAGTATAGTGATGGTGAATTTACAAAAAGCAAAAAACCCTGGGTCCGTTCCATTAATCTTGTTTTGCAAGTACGAGGTAATGAATATTGAAAAAAAAACTAAAACAAAATATGCGGACTTTACGTAGCTAAGGTATAATTATGAATATCGAAGGCGCGCAGTTTTGCGTCGTCACGAGTGTTACATACGTTAGCGCGAACTTGCCGTAGCTTAATCTCTAAATCGTTGTCTTTTACGATAATGCCCTTGTGTAACGGTCCGAAGAAAAATTACCTAACTGGATATCAGCAGCACCTACAAGCATGCTCATGAATCAGCTTGGGTTTTTCAACTCAACGTGTGAAGTGACACTGCAACATTCGCGTTCACATGTTAATCATGATATCTTCGTACAAAATGCTCAAGTGTTCAAACTGTTTAAAATGTTCAATTTACTTTGCAAAATTAAATTAGCCAAATAAATTCAATCATTGAATACTTTAACTCATTCAATGTTGAAGATTAAACAGACATAACACTAAACAATACTAGAATGAACTAGGATACTAATTGATAAACTTGCTGTGAATATAGATAAATATAAATTTCAAGTACATACTTCAATCTATTCTGAATTCTGAACCATCAGTTCGTACAATCGCAGCGAATCTAAATGAATGTCAGTATCTTGAATCAGGGGAATTTCCTAGAAGGCTGATTATGTATACAACCATGACTAATTGTAAGATATATACAAGAGTAATTGCTAATAGTATTGAATCTATAGTATTGTATTGAAATATACGTATAATAACATTATGTAGAATTTTACATATTCGCCAATATAATATTCCATTATAAACAAAAGTATGAATAATATTAATTCGAAAGAGGAACTCATTTTTTCGGGAAAGAATTTTGAAACTACTTTAATATTGTTGCAAGTTTCAAATGACACATTGTTCTTTCCTGTGAACAAATTATATTTTTCTAAGCAAATAAAATGACTGGGAATTTCCCTCTACGTAACGCTCATTTCCGAGATAAGGCTGAAGTATCTGAAGCGTTTCCTCGGGTAATAACACGTCTCGCGGTTATTACACCTTTCCTGGCAAATATATTCACGGCTTTGTGTAATGTCCTTTCTTAGTGTAGATTGATATCCATACTATAACACGAATTCTAATTAAAAATTCAACTATCCAATGGAGCGTTATTAAGTGTACAAGACTTGGCTAGTGTTTTTCAGAAATGACTAGTAGAAATATAGAAATAAGTAAATTAAATATATGAATATGATTATTAAAAATATGTAACATTAGAATGTGAAGGAATGATAACATGTCTGATTAAAGATTTGTATGTTATTAGTAATAAGTTAATAACAAATAGTGAATTTCGTAATCAATTCAGTTATTTGAACCTATAAATTAGGATAATCCACTGTATTATTTTAGATGCGTTTCACGTTTTATCACAATACATTCAATTAGTCAAACAATCAAAATTTCTATGACACTCGTAAGGTAACTGTGACTTGTATCGCATGTCCACAAGTACTTAAAGCTTGCTTGTTTTTATCAACCAGCACATGTAGGAAATACGTTTAACATTTGCAATATAATTATCTATATCGAGATGAACGATGAATTATGAAAGACTTCATCAGGAGAGAACGAATTTCGGGAAGTTTATTTGAAAATTGCAAAACAAATTAAAATGCCATGCCAATTAACAAGTAAATTATATCATTTCCTGTAGTATTTGTAGCGTTGCAATCATGAATCCAATATTAGCTCGGGGCTTCAGACAAAAATCAATACACAGTATCTGCTTTGGAAACGTAGAAATATATGTCACTAAAGGGAGATTTCAACTGAAAACCTATACCAATATTCTCAGGATCAACTTTGCAGGATTCTGGTCCTTCTCGAATAAATATAACAAATAAATTTACAACATTTGCGCTTTTGCAAATTAGTGATTATTGTAAAGGACCATTCTTCAGTTCGAAAATCATCGGAAAAAGCATGAAACAAGAAATTATGTAAATGGTTAGAGAAGCGTTATTTCTGTTGTGCAATTGAGCAGCATTGACGTCTCTCAGGTAGTTTCTGTAAAAATTTTAAATTAAGTTTGACAACTTTCGTAAAAAAGTGTCATTTATTTCATATTATACATTAATTGGATGGCTCCTTGTAAAATTTCTATTAAATAGGTATTGTTCTCAGATTTTCAAAAATTAATAGAAGCTCAGGCCAGGTACTTCCATTCTCTTGTTAATTTTCCAAGGAAAATTTCCTGGGAGAGAAAGGCAAGGAAGTGATTTCAATATCCTTTAGAAGTTTAACATGACCCGGAGCCTGAAATTGACATCAACTTCAAATTACACGTCACTCAGGCAACTGTTTACAGAGATATTGATGTCACGACGTTAACAAAAATATATCAATTTGAATTTTAATTATTTTTTTATCACGATAAAATTTCCAGCTCACGTTACATTGTTAATTACAAGGTTTAACGTCAAATAGAATTATGACTGCTTGCTGAATAACATCCGATACATCACGATTACGTAAATTCTGTCGATTTGTGTTGTAGTAGACATTTCTCAATTCCAGGGTCAATAGTTTTCCGACGAGAAAATTACATAAATTAGCTGATTTAGACGCTCGTAGTGTGATACAGCGATTTATAATGCTGGAAAATTGCGACATTCAAACCTCTGTTGGTGACTTACGACAGGGATTACATTCATAATTTAATAGGCCATGTTAGCACGCTATCATTCATTCTCGCCGAATTGCGCTCAATGAAATGAATGTTCTACGTCTATTGTACATAGACATCCGTCCTTTCATAAAACGAAGATGATATTCCGTTCGTACTATTCGTTCCTTTATGGCAATACTATAAATCAATTGAATCGATTTTGAAGTTAAGAGCACTCGATACCAGAACACTTTGAAGAAAATAAACTTAGTTTATGATAATAGGGTAAGTAAGGTATAAAGGAATCCATAAAATAATCTTGTAATATTTTGTGTAAATTTATAACGAGCAATTCTTTCAATATATTTTATGATACGTTTCTGCACTTTGAAGATAAAGTAAAGCTGGGACCTTATCAAGAGTACAGTTATTATAAATAATATAATTGGATATTTTAGATTGCATATTAAATGCACTAATTATGGTTTTGTGAATTCTGAACTAAAGATCCTCGTCACTTTTCGATTTCTAATATTTGCACGATAGTTTCAAAAATTCGTCGATTCAGTGTCACGGAATAAATACCCGGGGACTGAAACGACACGTGGATTTCCGTACTCAACACAATAGGACGCCTGCGATATTGTATCTGCAGAAGTTCTACGCGTTAAAGGGTAGAAATTTTATCTCTACTACGAGAGGGGCCTCCCTTAAAATTCGAGAAGCGATTAATCCGCCGGTAGAATGTTCAACCACCAAAAAAAAGATCAACTCGATCCAGATTCAAATATCTGTGTGAGGCAATTCGAATGCTATATTAAAAAATTCTTACTGTCGATCTTTGTTACATAGAAATTCCACGATGTATTGGTATCGTTTTGCTGGTTCAAATTATACGAAAGAAAATGTATATAGTCTGAAATGTATTAACTTTAATAATTGAAAAGTTACTTAATTCCGTCAAGTACTATCAGTCTCTTCTATACATTGTATAAGTATTCCATGTTGCGCAATTGTCAATTACAATGGAAAAACATTTCTGAAAAATTAACAAAATCTTTATACGCTTTCATATCATATATATACAGGGTGAGTCAGTGACCTTGCACCAAACTGGAACCACGTATTTTGGGGGTCAATAGAAGCCTAAAAGTCCCGGAACACAAAGTTGAAATCTCAACCCTTTCGGAATTACAGGGGGTTGAAATTTTAAGTTTTAAAAAATCATATCTTCCGACAGGATAATACTAGAGTCACGGGTCTTTTTCTAGAATGTGTGGGAGGGCCCGAGGTACCTGGAAAAAAATATAAACGACGTGAAAATTATTATGAAGCCACATTATTATTGATTTTCTCTAAACGGGCAAATTTCACGTTCATAGAAGAACTACAAGAAAATCAATAATAATGTGGCTTAATAATAATTTTCACATCGTTTCTATTTTTTTCCAGGTACCCTGGGCCCTCCCACACATTCTAGAAAAAGACCCGTGACTCTAGTATTATCCTGTCGGAAGATATGATTTTTTTAAACTTAAAATTTCAACCCCCTGTAATTCCGAAAGGGTTGAGATTTCAACTTTGTGTTCCGGGACTTTTAAGCTTCTATTGACCCCCAAAATACGTGGTTTCAGTTTGGTGCAAGGTCACTGACTCACCCTGTATATGATACTAGTATACAACATATATATATCTAATAAGTGTAACGCTTCAATGTCGAAGATTCTCACATTTATCAAGAGCAGGGGTGCTCCACTCAAATTGGTTGGTGAGCCAAGTAAAGATTTTCTAAACTGAGGTGGGCCGCACACATCAAAATAAAAGAACAAATTATTCAGAATATTTTATTATCGTACAACATTCAAAATATTTTATTACCTAACAATTAATGACACTTGTTTTTGTATTTTATTTGAGACTTTTTTAATATCAACCGATAATTTAGTCGACGCGCATCGTAGTTGATTTGTCATGTTTTTATCGAGCAACCTGCTGCGATACTTTGTTTTTACTGCGTTTAATTTGAAAAAAAATGATTCGCAGCGATAAGTAGTTCCAAATGCTGCTGTAATGCGCATTGCCAAGGTATTGTAAGATTTTCTGACAATACCAGAGGTCCTAGACTTCCAATAAATTTAGTTGTAAATCAGTTTGATATATGTGCTGATTTAGAGCTGCCTACTTGATTTTTGGGTACGGTTCACGTATCGAGGACCTGAGTTCAAATGTCTAAAATAATATAGACAGTTAAAAACTTCAAATGGGCCGCGCGGGTTTGGCATGCCTGATCAAGAGACTACTGTAATACAATAGCTCCATGCAGTCATCACACTAGCGGCGATAATTAATACCTGTTCTGTCCAATATATTATACTCTCTCGAAAATTGGAAGTACGCAGATCTCACTTAATTCTCCCAGACAATTCCTTTCAATTAGTCACCTGGTCTTAGCATTGCTTTTGGCATAGCGCTATCTACTGGCTTAATATACTCATCCAGAACAGTTCCAATGAGATCTTCTCTACCCGAAACCATCAGCTTTCATAACTAATCTCTCTTATGTTTGCGCTAATTCCTGCGCTTCATCCTGCTCTTGGATATTTGAAAGCTAAACTCCATGTTGTTCTATCGTGTGGACGACAGATGGACATGGACCCAGCAAATTCTCTTGCAACAGAATGCCAGCATGGTACACGCAAACCCCCAGTGTTCGCAGTATTTCTATGCGAGCTCTTGTTAGTTAGTCGCGCTGTGCGTAATCAACAAACTCCATATCCACGCGGGTTGTTAACTAGGGTCTCACGGGTTGCGTGTTGTCACAAATTTTCCGTGCAATTCGTATTTGAAATACGTTGCTAAAGCTCGAGTTTGTCATACGTTGAAAACGAATCTAAAAATTATAAGGTTATTACGTCTGTGAAAGTTTATAATACTAACACAATTCGATAGTTATTTCTGTTCGCAAATCGAATACAGTAATTTTCGAATAGTATAGTGTCAAAAATAGAATGTAGTATTTAAGTTGATTTAAGTAGCGTTAGATGTATTTATAGCTAAAAGGGGATTTTCTCACTCCGCAGAGAGAATTGTAAAATGATGTTCATATTGTTCCTTAAGTGATTTAATTCGCTTAGAATCTCTCACATTTTTCCATTTCCGTTGACCATGTGTGAATGGTATATGCATATTACAAAATTACCACAGATCCATGTTTAATATTCACTTTAATAGAAAATTTATAATACTTAGAATCGCATTTTTATGATTGCTTCTTAAGAATTTACATTGTGTTACCGCGGTATACGTACAATATGTGTACATGTGTACACGAATTACCCTATAATATTAACCCAAGCATGTCAAAGTGTTGAAAATATTCCAACAATTTTCTTACTCTACAGATGAAAGGTACTGAATTTGAATTATACTACTATAATTACCCAAGAAATTCTTTTCAAGTTAAAAAAATGCATTCACCTTTCCTGAATTTCTTGGGTATGCTCTTAAACCACTCTCTCGTCCTACGTTTGAATTCTCTTTGCTTTTCCTCCGGCCTAAATAGGGCGCACTAAAGGGGAAGGAATTCCTAACTAGACCGGAAGTAATGAAATCCTGTAAAAAATTCCTCCTAACGACAACAGTGCATTCCATTCAATAATCATCAATGCAGCTCTAATGTAGAACATTAAACTATATAAATACATGTATATGTATATTAAATTATTAATTGACGCGGTTTCCGAAGAAAGATAATAATACGTTCTACCGTTACTGTCGACAATGATTCACTAAACGTCATCGCATTTTACGTAGCCACATTTTCCAACGTTGCGGCCGTAATACTGCAAATGACAGTAGCAGACAATTTTGCGAACGACAATGTATATCATATTTAAATACTGCTTGGCTCTAAATTTCACGTTTGCGAAACCGGACAAGCATGTGACTCAAAATGGTCCTTAAGTTGTGCAGTTCAAAGCAAAGTTTTGGATATACAATACTCGGATTCAACTTCTAGTATAATAATATATATGTACAAAGGCTGGTATAATTGCACTCGCTGTGCAAAGCTTTCACGTTATCCTTTACGCGAAAAATGCAGCTTTACGTTTCCTGTACTTCGAATTGTACATATCTTTCTACAAAGCTTATGAAGACGCGTATATATATATGTATTAGTAGTGGCAGTAACTAGGAGTCACAAGCAAAGAACCATTGTTGAAACCTTACGTAAGAAACACAATGCCAAATGCCGATAAAGCAATTACAGAGAGGCTAACTGATGCATCGTGCAAACTTTTCTCATTCTATTTGCAATGGTAAACCACGATCGTCTTCGCTATTCTATATATATTGTTTTTTTAACGCGTAACTGGAAAATGTAGTTACAGTCGATAACATAAGTATTCGAACACTTTTTGAAACAGTGTAATTTTTTAGGTAATAACCCAAATGACACAAAATTGTTAATGAGGTTAGAACAAAAGGTCTTCTTCGTGATGTCTTTCATAAATTTTGTGAAATATTTATTTTTTACTAATTATAGTGAAAAGAAGAAATGACAGATTTTTAACTTTTTTATCTCAATATTTTTTTAAATTTTAATACATAGGTTTAATAAATAGAAATAAGTTACAGGTGCCCTATAAATGCCATCAAAATCGATTCACGATGTAATGAGTTATGATTAATCAAAGACACCTAAATTGATCGATTTTCATGATTCCTGACGACAAATCAAGATTTTCGATGCGTTTTGAGCTTCTTTGATTGATCATAACACATTACACCGTTGTTCGATTTTGACGAAATTTATAGGGCACCTATAACTTATTCCAATTGATTAAACCTATGTATTAAAATTTAAAAAAATATTGAGATAAAAAAGTTACAAATCTGTCATTTCTTCTTTTCACTATAATTAGTAAAAAATAAATATTTCACAAAATTTATGAAAGACATCACGAAGAAGACCTTTTGTTCTAACCTCATTAACAATTTTGTGTCATTTGGGTTATTACCTAAAAAATTACACTGTTTCAAAAAGTGTTCGAATACTTATGTTATCGACTGTAAATATTTAAAAGCAACAGTTAAGTGAATAACCCGGACGATGGCAGTCGCGAAATACAATTACATATTTAATGATCCTGTCGCGTGACGTATCGTGGGACATAGACGAAAATTTGTTTGTCTTTGTACACTGTAAAAGCGCATTAAAACGATAGCATTTTCATCGAATATTACGAATAATGTCCACGACATTGTTACAGTGTCGTGTTATATTATCACGATAAATCATGTACCGTTTCACAATTACCATGCCAGGATAATTAGCTTTTAAAAATATTATCTGAAACGGGAACGAACATTATGTTCTGCCAGAGACTCTTCAGCAAATCGAATTTTATGGTTACTTCGCTACTATAGTATATTTCTCTGCAAATTGTCATCTCCAAACGTATCCGACGAGCAGCAAAATACATTGTATATTATACACTGTATTGTGTAGATTGCATTCTTTCAGCAAACGACGACACATTCGAAAGTAATTATGCACAATAACAAATCCAAAGTTCAGTTATCGATCTATTCGACCATTCTTCATGCATTAAAACTGACATATGATTAACCCGTTGTTTTCATTGCAAGGTATTTACATTCGATTACAAATATCATTCGATTGGTTGAATGAACTTTTCCATGAACTAACCTATTCGTTCGCACTGTAATACCTGTATTAATGGAATCCATTTCGATAAAGCTATTCCAATTGAAGTGGACTTCCCTCTATTATTACTTTTGTACACAGTGGATCAAAAGTGTGGATTGCAGTAGAATCAAATATTGAATCGTATTATATCGCATGCTTTACCATATCGCACAGAACTATTCAACTAACGAGTGGTTTGAGAGCTCTGGAAAGTTTCCTTTTAGAAGCTTAAATCATTATATTAGAGTACCTCGAAACAGGTGTCTGACTGGTAAAAAGAACGATAGCAAAGAACTGTTGAATTACAACCGTTTTAAACACTGTGTTATTCAGCAGCAACGGATAGTGACAGATCCTTGTAATGGAACTCCCAAATACTTGCTGTTCTGATAATTAATTTTACGTAGTATTAATTTTACTGTAGCTAGAATCGATCCCGGGAGCAAATCTTTGTTTAAACGACAGAAAATGAACGTCGGTGGGGTATTTAATGACACACTGGTTTACGCGACTGGAAATGGAGGTTTAGCACATATGCAAAACTGTACGATGCCATGTTGCTCTGGGGTTTCAGCTGTACATATCGTATTTGCTTTTTCTCTCCCAAGTTACGTATGCGGTCCCCTCTTGTAATTTAACGTCAAACTCGCTGCAGCAGTTGAAATCTTTTACCAGTTCTAATTCTCTGAATAACATCCAGAACAATTGTTTGAATTTTGAAATTACACGTCTGTAACTTCTTGTTTGCGATATAGGCAAGACAGAGAAATCAGTAGAATAAGTGGACAGACATGAATAACAGTTTCCTTCGAGCGTGATGTCCTCTGTATTTTGTACGATGTTTCTGTTATATTTTTTACTTTAGATGTAATTTTTGCAAGTTGGAATAATCTCCCGTTATTTTACTATGCTGCTGAAACAGCATTAACCAGAAACATTTTTCATAAAATTTTGATCCTCCGAGGAACTCTAGCCAATATTTGATACCTCCTCATTTAAAAGTACCATGATTTATAATTCACCCGATCTTGTTGGGAGTTTCAATTAATAACAGTTATCTGCAAAAACCAAGATTCCTTTTCTTCTAAAGTCAGTTGTTCAGGTCAGGTTTTTCTTCGACATTGTTATTGAATTCTTATGCTATATTAGTTGATAAATTCAAGTATGAGACAAACATACGAATACACAAAACAATAAAGACAACGTGTATGTTATACATTATCGTATTATTCGATATATTCTGGTGTTATAAATTACACTATGAGATTATTGCGATGAAAAACATAATTTATCGCTCATCAAGCAAGG
This sequence comes from Trypoxylon attenuatum, assembly GCA_963989405.1. NCBI lineage: Eukaryota > Metazoa > Arthropoda > Insecta > Hymenoptera > Crabronidae > Trypoxylon > Trypoxylon attenuatum. Next base: position 17,419,902 of record OZ022489.1, read on the forward strand.
GCACATATGCAATTGATAGTACGTCATATTTCTTCATAACCGTGAAATCAGAAGGATCTCGGGTAATGAAACGAGAACAATATGTAACAGTCAGTCTTGCGAGGATTCTACGGAAATTTTAACAAGGCTCTGTTGTTCCCTGTTTGACCTGCTCGCATAATACTAGTAATTATCGCGATTTAACACTAAATCATCATGAAACAGTAGTAAATCTAGAATTTGATAAAAATATCACGCTCTGACTTCTACCCATATAATCCTATTACTGTAAACGCAGATGGTAGTGATCAGATAATTTTGCACTCGGCTCATAGATATTAACAGAGTCATAATGCACCGTCGTTATTGCAATAAACTCGAATATATGCTTTTACTAGGAAGTCTTAATTAATGGAAAAGTGCATTCCTGAAGTCATTTTTGAGCTTTTTTACTTTACTAAAAGCTAGATATACGTGTACATACTTTACATACAAGGGTTGACAATTAAATACATTAATTTTAAATTTCGGACATAATAATGGAACAAGGAATTTTGAATGATTACAAAGTCATAGAACAAATTAGCATAATGTGGTTGAATAATTAAATGCATAAATAGGCAGTTAACGACGTGACGAGTAATTCAATAGCAGGCGTTACTTTTTCGGCACCCATACGTGTTTCAAGTTGCCGTGGCGCGTTACTTCGAGCCACATGCTTTATGACGCGTGATATTCTGGCTGTTGAATCACGATCAATAGCTTGCGCAAAGATCGACTAGAAATACTCGGGTAGTCGGTGCCAAATGTACACATTAAGGGGGTTGCACCGTGTTACGGCTGTATTTTTTCACTTATTTTGTGAATTTTTTCTAACGAACCATGCAAATACACCATCTTGGAATTTTTATAGTATATTTATTAATATTTGTACAATCATTTAGAATTTTTTGAAATCAAAATATACGTTGGATGCGACGTTACAGCGTTCGAAAGACAAACGTATGAAAACGATGGCTGACACGATTTCGCAAAAACTACCGAACCGATTTTGCTGAAATTTATATGGTACATTCGGTGCACTTATAGTTCTCGCCCGAACTAGGATAATTGGGATAACTATCATAGTTTTTTTTAGCAAGCCTAGAAGGTTCAAAAAAGTGGAAAAACGAAATTTAGGCTTTAAAACCGTGCCAAAAGTCTAATTTTCAAAATTCTGCAATTATCCTAGTTCCGGCGATAGCGGCAGGTCTACAGATGAAAATGCCGTTTGAATTGTTAATTTCTGATGAACACAACAGCCGGAATCATGTCAACCATCGTTTTCATACGTTTGTCTTTCGAACGCTCTAACGTCGATTCCAATGTATATTTTGGATTCAAAAAATTCTAAATGATTGTATAAACGTTAATAAATATAAACCAATAATAAATATACTGTAAAAATTTCAAGATGGTGTATTTTCATGGTTCGTTAGAAAAAATTCACAAAATAAGCGAAAAAATACATCCGTAACACGGTACAACTCCCTTAATACTTGAAAAAAGTTCGCATTTAAAGTAAAAGCAACCTAAGATTTTGAGTATTTCAAGCAACTGCAGATACCTAATTTCTAATACATGAGATGGATAGCAATATTTATCTAATTAATGCAACTGTTCAATACCTCCATAGAGATATATTACAGGTATTATAAGAAATCAAAAATAGACACATGAATAGACAGAACATGCAATGTATGTAATATAAAATTCCGAATATAGCTCTCGATTTTACTAAAAATATACTGACAATAGGCGGATATGAATACTACACAAATAGAAATACATCGTGTATATAAAAGTAGTAATCAACATATAGCTAATTTAAACAACTACAACTTAATTGAAAAAATTACGTATACGATTATTCAATGTATCTAAGCAACTCGTTACAAAGTCGTGTTACATATACATGTTACATGTATACCTTCGCTAACTGCATACAGTGAATACTGGTACGGCGACACAATAAGCATATACATACCATATTTCAAAGAAACTTTCAAATTACTGACAGCTTTTGTGCGTTATATTCCAAATTGTGGCTTATCGCGCGTGTTCGATACTATTCAAAAGCTGTTTCCAGCATGCAAAAACCAATAAGCTTAACAGATTGGCGTGTGACTGTCGAAAATATATCACTTGCACCAGATTTCACTGCGAGTCAGCCAACAACTGACGATCCATAAAGCGCGACATACATATGTTTCAAAGCGTTGTGCATTCATGGATAGCCGGGACCTGCAGAACCGCGATTGTAAAAGCAAAACCGACTCACTAGATAATACTTTTATTTTTTTTAACAAAGAATCAGACTTATCCCCTAGGGAAAGATGAGCTCTGACGAAAATGTTTATGATACTTGCGATTATATCTACTAACCAGATGTAATGACCTACATTTATGTCATTGCGTAGTATAAAATTCTGTGAAAGTGTCGCAAGAACCATCGGAACGCGTAAATAAACGTTTGTTGATTAAAATTAGTAAGTGTGTCCACCTTGAATAATAATTAGTGATATAAGAATATGGTCCAAGTTTCAATTAAAAACCTCCGTAATGGATACGAGTAGGATCAAAATTATTTATTTGTGTACTTATTTTGTCAATTTATGTTTGCTAAGTGCTTGAAGCCTTTTTATTCAAAACCCTCGATCTTACGAAACTTGAAATTAGAATTCCTTCTTTATGATTATAATCAAAATTAAGCTACTACCAATAATTAGATTTTTTGGAGAATTCAATTTAGCTTATTGTTAGATCGTCGCTAGCGTACAGACTTATCTAATTTTAACGTTTCAGCAGCAAATTTATTAAATCACTTTCAATTAGTCATTTACGTTATATACACGATGTATAATATATACATATCCGTATACGTTTGTATCGTATACGCTTAGATATGCACACTGTATAGAAATCGATAACTACTGATTTGCTAAATCGTGAAACTAGACATTCGGACGTTGAGTTGGTATAAATTCCGCTCCAGAATACAAATACTGGGACAGTCTCAACCAACAGCCATTGGTTAATTATCTGCGATTACACAGGGCAGGAAATCCCCGGGAATGCGCCGTCGAATTTCAGAGTATTCGCCATAACAAGACCAGTGGAGAATGAGGAAAATAATCGGATTAAAGCGACGACCAGCCTCCAGAATGACCAGTTAACCCGCCGCTATATAAATTCTAGGGGACATAATCCACGGAAAAATGATCGTCAGTTTGTCCCTTTACGGCATTTTACACGTTCGATTTAACGCCGTGAGTTGCGTTGCCGCCGGAGGCAATCGTTAAACCTGACGTACGCACCTGCAAACTGAAGCATGTAACTCAATCAGAATTCCGATCTACTCGGCGTGACTATGGTTAACTTCTTTAAAGCAAGAGTTCCTACACTTTGATTTTAGTTAATAAAAAATTACCAGTACATCCAATTTTGCTTGAAAAGTAGCTCTTATTATTTCTCAGCTCTATTTGAAAGTGCAATGCGATTTTGATATTCATATGTATTCAGCCCTTGCTTCTATTTTTAGGAACTCATTGTATCGATAGGTTCTGATCGATGGTAGAATATAATTAAAATAAATCTGACATTAAATCTCAATTGAAGTTTAAAGTGAATGCAATTGTAAGCGTTAGAAATATATTACGTAATAAATTCGTAAAAAATGTAGTACCAATGCAATGAAAGATACTGATTTACGATTAAAGCTTGATTAATGTTTAGCGACGGATTTATCTGTCGATAATGAATGCATGAAACTAGTGCAGAATATTTAGTATGCAGTGTACTAAAACATGTGACAAGCTCCTAACAGATTGTTGTATTATGAATGCATATTATTTTTGAAACAATAATTACTAAATTGCATGACAATGCGTAATTGATCGTGACGTAACGTATTCTGACGGAAACTAAAATTATCAAAATATCTGGAAGCAAAGTATGAAACATGGGAAATCAACGACAAATGACTTTTGAACAAATGACTGTGAACTATGTTAATATTAAATAAAGAATTATACAAGTACTCAGGTAGCCTTTTGCCTTTTAGTCAAAAGTTTTCTGTTTATAAAATATGCCAAAGAGACGTGACATCATTGAATATAGCATTGAATATGAAATCTTCATGATGCAAATACATCACCTTCTAGAGTCATTAGACTGATCGAATTGGCGCTATCTACCACGAGATACAATTGACGATTTATTGTGTGACAGCAACACGTGTCACCTATTTCGCGGGAAATGAGTCAGATTTTGACGCGAAGCTTTCCGCCATCAGCGGCTGCAATCAGCACGCTCTGCCAGGAATGGCAATGCAGCGAGTTATTGATAATTGCTCGAGATTTACGAGCGGCAGGGACAATCAGATGAATGATACTAGAAAACTGTGATGTTACATTCCGTCGATCTCACGCTCTCGAGTGTCACGGGTTATTGACAGTCGCGTACATTTTCTTCGTCACCTTCTTTTGACCCCATCGATAAATAAAAGATTTCAATATCAACAAACGACCAGAACTATCATTTTCCAGTAAACCGCGAAAGTTACGAACGTCACAGTAACACAGCAAGCTTCTCTGAACGACAATAACAATTATTAAATCTAAACAGTAAGTCACAATAGTTTCAGCCTGGTGAAATTAATAACACTAAATTGCCGGAACAAATAATTATTGGAGAAACAGTCAATTATTGATAGAATATTGAGAGCAATAATTTTGTACAGAAATAAAACGTAGCTGGAAAATATTTCCTGAAATATGAATTCATTAGATTTTTATTTTATTTATCAAGAATGAGCTGGTATTTTGCGACAATACAATCGTAAATGAGTCAAATTGTACCACAATCAGATTTATTTACAATTAATCATTAACGATAATGATCAATAATAAACTACTTCAACTGATTATAATCATCCGAACACTGGTCTACTCGTTGTATAATTCTGTCCCACCTCTCTTTTTCTACATGTCAGTTTATATCTAAATCGCTTGCACAATAAAAGCATAGTAATAAAACCTGAATGTGATGTGGACGTAACTTCATTGAATTGCACGTACGTACGTTTGTAAGAAAAACTCGCTATATAACGAGATCATTAAGAATACTGCAGCATTCCTCTTAATGGGATATCAATAAAAATGAATTCAACAATTGGGGAGATGAAACATTTATGTTTAAATACTATGTAGTTGTGTGATTGATTATATACATTATGGCAACGCCGCCAGACCATAATAACTTCGGGAGATAAAGCTGGTGCATTGTTAAACGTATCAGTGTCACGGACAAAGTAAGTACAAGAATAGATTTGCGAATGAGACGTTAATGCTCTTGACAGCCCACTGCCCGACAATGAATAAGAGCGCCAATAGTAAATTAAGAGCGTCTGCACTCTGCTGCGTTGCTTCTTACGATTATGTTTATTCCCAAGAAGATTATCGTCACTTGGCATTGCGAGACGTTGCGGCGTACCAATGAGACCGATCGAACAAGGAACAAGAATTTAATGCCGACAGTGGAATTTCTGGGTGAATAAGAATAAGCGGAAATTGGCGGAATTAATTAGACCAATCTTGGTATAATGAGGAAACTCTTTAATGGTTTTCTAAGAATATCGTATTGTATACTAATAATGGATATGTCGACTAGATTTTGTATTTTCCAAAAGTATATTTACGAAATTTGTACTCAATAAGGTGATCAAAAGCCGCGTAATTAAATAAATATTTCAATTGAGAAATATTTTTTATACATACATACATATGAAACCCCCGTAACATTTTCGATTTTCGTATACATGTAATAAATTCAATTCTAACTTAATACTAATTTATTAAAGAAATGTCTTTGTGTTAATTTGAGAATCGGTATGTTGAAGGTATTTTAAAACGTTATTATTCAAAATTGAAAGAATCAATTTTCGACAGCTGAAATTTTTCTCTAGAATTTCCTGTGAGATCCTGTGAGAAAAATAGGGAAGAAGCGAGCGCAACAATACTAGTAACATTGACCATCAGTAATCGCGTATAGCATTCGCGCATACGTTAATTGGAGTTTCGTAACTCGATCAATCCCAGTTGGTAGCAAAACTTGAGTTATCAGTTCCTGGCGCTGATCGATCGCCATTTAGATAGCAACCCCCGAAGGCAACGAGGCCGCAGGATGCAACCTGCAGCGAGTAAATCGATATTCGATAGTATCCGACCTGTCCTTCCGCCTGAGGCTCTCGTCCTCTCTCCTTCTTCCTTCCCTCTCTGTCCTTCGACGTCTTCGACTTATCGTTTTCTCTTTTGCATCTTCCTACTCGGCACCTAATCGCTTGCTTATCTTTCGCCTCAGCCACCGTTTGCCGCAGTACATGTACCGAGTTTGTTTAGATACGAGGGCAGTATGCGATTACACCGTTGTCGCAATAAAGTAACGGGTTTATCGAGGGAAGAGTCATCGTAACAGAGCATTACTGCCGAAGGAAGTTAATTTGATTTTTCCAAACTATACAACATTTCCTAATTCCATGATTTCATCCTTGTAGGGCGTTAAATGACAATTGCAGTTTACGCAGAACGCAAGGTGAGATTGAAGACATTATAGATTCCAGTTAAATTTAATGAATAAATAATTACTTCATTCAATACAAACTTACTTCATTTCCGGTTTGAGAAATTTACTGAACGGCAGGAAAAAGAATTTGATAATTGCCGTGAAACAATCGAACCGTAAAACACTCTAGTATTTATACGCTATTTTATTGGTTAGAAATTACAAATGAAATTCTATTGTATTCGATGAATAGAATTGTAAAATATGCCAATGCACATTAATTTCGTAACACAATTAACATCCTGGGATAGAAATTATTAGTAATAATTTGTACCAATATCGACCGTTTGCTGAATTATATAGCTATCATACGACCTAGTATACATATTGCTGAAAATATTCTTTGGTTTTACATGAACCACATTATTGCAACTATGTTAAATAGTTTTCGATTACAGCGGTTCACCAGCAGTTACTCATCTCATAAAGATACATTTACGTGGAAAGCCGTAAAAAACTAAACTGTAGGATAAAAGTTTATCTTGGAAACGTAGAGTTATGCTGCGAGTTTAGTACTTTACATAGATCGAATATGTAAAACCTGCAATCTTCAGGTTTCACGCACTTTTCTGATACTTGCAGTAATGATAAACGGGTCACAAGGGTTATGCGATTACTATACAAAACACAATTCTCAATGAACTGAAGTTTCTGCTATCGTTTAAACGTATCCCGTGTATTTTTAAGTGAAAATTATTCGTTAAATGATTGATGAAATGATTATCAGGCTACATTCAAAGTTCCTTTTTATGGGTAATCAGTTATCGGAGTCAGTTAAAAACTATTGTCTTTCTTTACAAAGAGTTATCATTAAGGAAACCGGGAGCTCATTCGATTTCCTCCATTAGATCTCACAGTGTTCGTTAATCAGTAGTAGTGAATCGTAATGTGTATCAATGCTAATGCACTGATCAAAATAAATAGGTATTAAACATATTTAATGTTGCTACGAAAAAAAGTTTCATTTATAACATTGTTGTCGAATAACTAAAAGACCAAAATCCCATGGAGTAAGACAAGATGTAAAACACATTCGCTATATATACATGTATAGTATATCGGATTTGTGATATGTTACGTTATAAATGCAAAGTGATTCGAATAGTATGTTTGAATATCCACCACCTTTTCGTATGCGTTTCTGTCGAGACAATATACACTCTGGCCAGTTATGGAGCGAAGATAAGAGGGACTCATGCATTTATTCAAGCGATTTCGATGTCTGTCGTGCGAAGACTGCACTTTGGCTGAATTTAAATTCAAACCGGAAAGAAAATTCAAACTAAACTCGTTGGGCGAGGACCTCAAGGACATCACTTCGAGAAGTAGATTTTGGAGATATGTCTGGTCTGCCTAATTCTCCGTAAAACCAGGGGTCTTAAGTAACCAAGAATCTGTATGACTTCTCATTTTTCAACTCTGTCAAATATGTCGATATAACAGTTTAGGTCAGAATATGGAATTGAAGTGAGAAATTGTGATGATAAATCGTGGTGTTGATATATCTTGCAGAAGGATCTTCTGCGTTCGATAGTTAAACGCTAAAGAGACTTGAATTATTTAAATATGATATAATGTCGAGGTTGCAGAGAAATCGGATTTAAATGTTGTGCTATACATACATACATAATTCTATGTATAACAGAACTGCATAAAAGTGTTTTACTGTTTAGTACATTTCGTTAACTGCAAATGTAAGAGGGCAGCATTTGCATGAACATTAGCGGTGCATAAATTAAATACAAAAATGTAGAAGCTTGATATGATACAACTTATTAGTTTTCATTTCACAAGTTTACCAAAAATGATTTAAATCTGTGTTGTTCTTGTAATATGAAAATCGGAGTACAACAGACATTTTCAATATGGCAATAAAATACTATAAGAATACAAGACATTGAATTATAAATGTACATGAATATCTATTTAAATCTATTTTAATTCACTATAGTAAATGAGAACTATTTCTAATAATGATTAAGTAGCAATACTGATTCGTACAAAAAATGCCTACTTTTTATTTAATTTAGCTTCTTTCAAGTGCCATTAATGTTGTAACACATGTAACTACCGCTTTGTAATCTGTGAGTTAACTTTTACTTGTATGTTAGCATTCAATTAACGATTATGGCCCAAGACGACATAGCAGAGTTTACAGTCTATTCAAGCACAATATACGATTATATGTATTTGCTTGCATGCGTATATCTGGCTCTATTGAATTACGAGAGAAACATAACTTGCATTGAATTCGTGATAACAACCTGCAATTAGGAACAAGAGAAAATACTTGTACAAGATAATTGAAATATTGTTTTACAACTATGTTACTACTCACTTATTTTCATGTCATATTTTAACAAATATTACTAAATGATTTATAAGTAATTATTGATTAATCGTAGATTAAGATATAAACGTGAAACTGCGGTGTTAACGATTAACCTGTGAACGTACGTATGTTATTTGCTTCTCCATGTAACGCATTTTCTACTTACAATTTATTTTCTAAAGCGAACTTTCGTTCGTCTTGTCTCGCGGTTGAAATGTTCGTTGCAATTTGTCAGACTCACTGTCAACGGAGAACTCGTACACCGGCAACCGGACAATTTTAGCTCGTGCTTTATCGGTATTTTGCCGCAAAATTCCGGAGATTAACGTACGCAGAACACATATACATTACGGCGGATCTGGTTTTTACTCCCCGTGCATTAAACTGCCGTTTCTCAAACCGCGAGTGCAAATTTAGACTTTTCTTTTTTGGTTATAACGTTCTTCTACGAATTTAAAATACCATTTTTTCGTTAATGATTGCATTATGCGAAGCACTGCCCAAATGAGAATTTTCTGCAGACTTAATTTCTGCTTTTCCTCCTGTATTTTATAGTTTAATTGTAGGATTGTTTTTCGGCCGATATTTCGCATTTATATCGGTGATTTTGCCAGTTTAATATTCGCAATAGTAACGTTATCAGGGCAACAAAAACATTTATTGCGTTAGAGTTTATGTTAAATAATGCTTAAAATTTAAACATATTTTAAGTAATCCAAAATCAGCAATGAATCAAGTTCGAAAATCTAAATGAACATTTCAAGGTTTAAAGCTGCGGTAGAAATAGAATGACGTAACCCGCAATAATCGTCTCCGGGAAATATAATATTATATCGATGTATCGATTGATAGAGAATTCTGATGCACCTTGCAAATTGTATTACGCCAAGTCAGCTGTGATAGTGTAATCATCATTCTCAAATTCCGCTTGCAGCACCGTGACAGCGGATTGTTTATATTATATAGAATGGAAACGTGACGGAAAGCTACTCTGTAAGCGTATTATACTTCTCATTCTTGAAATATTCCAATACAGTGAAACGTTTTTGAAATGCAGGTTGTAGAAATGATCCATTTCTGCCTAATCCGCGGCCCAGTTGAAGTTTCTAACTGTCTATATTATTTTAGACATTTGGACTCAGGTCCTCGATACGTGAACCGTACCCAAAAATCAAGTAGGCAGCTCTAAATCAGCACATATACCAAACTGATTTACAACTAAATTTAATGAAAGTCTAGGACCTCTGGTATTGTCAGAAAATCTTACAATACCTTGGCAATGCGCATTACAGCAGCATTTGGAACTACTTATCGCTGCGAATCATTCTTTTCCAAATTAAACATAGTAAAAACAAAGTATCGCAGCAGTTTACTCGATAAAAACATGACAAATCAACTACGATGCGCGTCGACTAAATTATCGGTTGATATTAAAAAAGTCTCAAATAAAATACAAAAACAAGTGTCACATTAATTGTTAGGTAATAAAATATTTTGAATGTTGTACGATGATAAAATACCTTGAATAATTTGTTCTTTTATTTTGATGTGTGCGGCCCACCTCAGTTTAGAAAATTTTCACTTGACCCACCAACCAATTTGGGTTGTGCACCTCTGGCCTAACCGATGAGTTGTGAATACATAGTTATTTAGAAATTAATTAGCAAAGAACACGCGGATCAGTGGTGTGTAATAAGCGTTCTCCAATTATTTATCTGTTTTAATTAGTTTGGTGCAGAGTGCAGAGCTATTCCTGTCTGTGTAGTTAAAGTAGGAACTGAGACGAAGGAGAATTCTTGCACTATGACCACTGTACTGTACGCAGCAATTTGCATAAAGGACAATATAGGGTGCTCGTCATCCTAGCATGACCAAGGACATCTCGGTGACGATCTTCATCTCACGGTCGCAACCTTGCTACATGGCAACTGCATAGCTGACATTATAACACGGTTTCTCAATGACATCAAAGAGCACAGTAGTTCTATGGCACTTACGACACGTATTACGGCATCGAGTCTGGCATCGACTGACATCACTGGTTTCCTCGCTCCCGTATATTTTCTCAGCTAAGAAAAATAAATGAGCGGCTGGCATGATGCTTTTCCTTGAGCCACGATCCCTAGAAACGAGGTCGAATCGAAGTCCAATGCAATGCTAAAAAGTACACACAATTCCAGTGGCGGCTATAATAAAACCGCGTGGCAGAGAACTTGCGCTCTTATAAATTCTTGTTTTATTGCTCTAGAGGATAAATTCCGCTCTAAACGAGCTCATAATTAATTTCGAATATCTTACGTCCCCTCGATCCTAGAAATTAAATTTCTGTTTCGATCTTTTCCTTATAAACCTAATTTTTAGTGAACTTCGTGTTTTTTATTTTTAATAATATCGTACAAACGCATTTGTCAACTATACATTATTATTGTGCACATAGATGCACAATAATATCTTGTTTCATATTTGAGAAAGTTTCCATATAGTTATGCATAAAGGGTTAACTTAAATAATTGTATTTAAAATTGTAAATAACTATAGCAGTTGAAATCCTTAGTTTGCATAGAAATTGCTTAGGATGGTTTTCGCATTAATCATTGCATATTTATCTTGCCAATTTAAAACTGAGCTTGCAATTCCTCTTTCGATAGAATCGCCAACAGAAATTGCGGAATAAAACGTTTCAGGAAAGCTCTTTCAAACGAGAAAATATTGGTATTGCTATCATAGACAAGATTGCAATTTAACGGGCAGGTGTACAGTAACGGGCGTAAATACATAGTTGTAGAAAATATTCGTTTTCATCGGTGTTCGATCAATTCCCTTGTAATAAAAATTCGAGTACTATTGATTACAACCGTGTTGGCTCGTTACCTTTGTAGCCCCATCGAAACCAAGAGGCAGGTGAAAATATTATTTCGAAAATACTAAATTGCGACATTCTCATTATACGCCGCGAACTGCTTTATTATTATAAGCAAACAGTCGAATTAAATCAATTATTTTAGGAAATTGAAACAGCAAAATAGGATAATTTATTTTGAATGGTAAAAAATATAGAGAAATGGTTTAGAAAATAAAGTTGTAACAATAACTGCATGGACCAATTGTCTCATTCTTTAAATAAATGAAGTAGCTCCCGTGAAATAATAGACCTCTTTTGTACGTACAGACATTTTACATTGAATCATTTAATACAGCCGTGATTAGTGGAAACTGTATCCCAAAAAAAACTTTACATAAATGTAACGTAAAAAAAGGTGCGCCAAGTAGAAGCAGAGCCGTCGTATATTTCATTAGTAAGAAAAATTTCTCAAATCATGTTTACCAAGCACGTATAGGAAATACGGGCATATGTGGAAAAGTTTAGTTAATCCTTCCTACCTTAATTTTCGACAAGATGGTGGAGAATACAACAAAAATATCAATTTCGCAAATCAACAAAATTTCCAACACCGGCATACTTGGGGCGCCATTTTTGAAATTCGGGCACGATTAAATAAAGTGATACCTGCGTTAATGTATGCAGCAAAGAGTAGCGCCCAAGTCTGCCGGTGTTGGAAATTTTGTTGATTTGCGAAATTGATATTTTTGTTGTATTCTCCACCATCTTGTCGAAAATTAAGGTAGGAAGGATTAACTAAACTTTTCCACATATGCCCGTATTTCCTATACGTGCTTGGTAAACATGATTTGAGAAATTTTTCTTACTAATGAAATATACGACGGCTCTGCTTCTACTTGGCGCACCTTTTTTTACGTTACATTTATGTAAAGTTTTTTTTGGGATTTCAATAATTTTGTTTTCAAGACGTTTCGAGGAATCTACATAAGGTTAAACAGATAAAACAAGAAATAACAATTGATACAAATTAGATAAATTTATTTGGATTCGGAGGAAGAGTTAGTTAAACAATTTACTCTGTCGACTACTTCTCATTCGATTACTTCTCTCAAAAGTGTGGTTATTCAGTAATCTAAATGAGAGGAGTGTGAGGGGGCCCGTCTTGTGCGGCGAAGACCCGACGGCCGATGCATGCGACCGAATTATTCGTACTTTTTGCTTCAATATTTGCTACGGCGTGTTTTAACATATTACGTAGTGTTTAGTATCATTTTAATCACCAAAAGCTCAATAGTATACCAATATAATTTTCATAAACAAAAATTTACAAATAAAAAACTTTACGATTCGGATTAGTATTAGTCACCCCGATATTAACCTTCGATGAATGCCGACTACCTGCTCCCATATTCTTTCTCTTATATTGAGCTATTTTCTTTTTCTACATAAACACGAACCGCCGCACGGTGTATTGTCCTACAAATGCACAGATTCCGTTCCGAATTTCGTACATTTAATTTAAGGGGGAAATCCGGGTAAAACAGTAAGCGACAATCCCACACAAAAACTGACCGAAATAGGTTTCGGGAAGTTGCATATTTCGTTGTTATCTGAGACCGGATTGAGGTGGGACTGGGCTCATTTGAAACAAGAGACTCTATCACATGGCAGAATGCATTTATAGTTTCGAAATTCGGTCTGGATGAAAAAATGTTAGGGTGTAAACTGAGGTAAAATAAGGGGTTAGAATTTGTTCAATAATTTTTGTTATACAGATGGAATTTGGAAAAAAATGCATTCTGCCATGGGTTAGAGTCTCCTCTTTCAAATGAGCCCAGTCCCACCTCAATCCATTCTCAGATAACAATGAAATATGCAACTTCCGAAATGACATTTTTGTGGTTAGTTTCGAGCACGTGCTTCTTTTGAAGAGTTACCATTCGCCGTTTATAGTTCCGCGAGTATTTCTTAGGTATGGGTTTCTTGAAAACGGTTACCGACGAAAGATATATAGTACATTGTGGGCCTCTGCCCCAGATCTGTGACGTGACGAGGGCCGAGGGGAGAGAGGGGACCCGCCTTGTGCGGCGAAGACCCAACAACCGATGCCTGCAACCAAATTATGTATATACGTACTTTTAGCTCCTAAATTTCCCACGGCGTGTTTACAGAAATTATATCATGTTTGGCATCATTTTAATCGGCAAAAGCTCAGCAGTAGAACAGTATAATTTTCATGAACAAAAAATTACAAATAAAAAACTTTGCGACTTGGATTCGTATTAGTCACACTGATATTGACCCTCGATGAGTACCGGCTACCTGATCCCATACATTGTAAGTATTCCTTCTCTTTCATTCCACCACTGTCTTCTTCTACATACGCACGAGAAGGGATATATATATGGCATCAGGCAGCCGGCGCTCATCGAGGGTCAATATCGGTGTGACTAATACTAATCCAAGTTGCAAAGTTTTTTATTTGTAATTTTTTGTTCAAGAAAATTGTACTGTCATACTGCTGAGCTTTTGCCGATTAAAATGATGCTAAACATGATATAATTTCTGTAAACACGCCGTGGGAAATTTAGAAGCAAGAAGTACGTGTATACATAACTTGGTCGTAGGCATCGATTGTCCGGTTTTCGCCGCACAAGACGGGCCCTCCACTCCCCTCTCACCTGTTAGAATATAAGAAAGAAAATGCGACATTTTTGCTTCAATACATAGTCCTTTTTATTCTGCCGAATAATAATAATCGATATCAGCAAGTGATCTAGTATAGATCGATATGTTGCGAATCATTTTTCCGATAAATGCTTTTCATTCCGGTTTGATAACAAAATCCGATTTCGATACGGCAAATTAAAATCGTCTTGCTACCCACATAGACTGTTAAAAAATATTGATTTTTTAGATTTTGGTTTGGTTCGATTGCATTGGACGAATATACTTGACGCGTGCTGCCGTCACATTTCTTGATAATAGGTATGTAGGCAATGATAGGCAAGGAATATACGGCGTAAAGTATTCGGCTACAGAGTTTCAAGTAATAGACAAGGACATAAGTGGGATTCTAAAGGTAGACAAGAACAGAAATAGGCGAGAGAGATCCGAGCGATAGACAAGAAGAGAATTCGGGCAGTAGACAAGGACGCAAATAGTGAACATAGGTACAGACATTGGACAGGGACAGGCGTTAAAACTCGAGAGGTAGACAAGGAGAAAAGTACGAATAGGCAATGGGGGCCCAAGTTTCAGAGAGGAGAGAGGGGACTGCCGAAAGTAGAGACATCTCTTAATGCCGAGAAAAAACTAAAATCGAAGGTCGAGACATCTGCTAATGCCAGGGGAAAGCTAGAAGTGAAGGTCGAGACATCTGTTGACACCACGAGGAAATGGAGAAAAAGCGAATCTTTTCGTTAAAAAATTATTTTCTAAAATCGATATCTTGAAAACCAGTGCACGGATCCGTCCCGTGCTGGTCTTAATCGACTCACAAAAATTCAATCTTTCGATTAGTGCCAGTAGTTTGTTCCATAGATCGGTTTCAAGAGAGATATTAAGGAGGCAAATCTGGGTATAGGGAAAAATACATGGGGCTTCGTTCTCCGTCCGGTAAAAGGTCTTGGCCGCTCGCTCGCGTTCGGTGCGCCTTGCTTCCTCTGCTTATACTTGGCGCGAGACGCGGCCGCGTCTCTTGATCCACCAAATAATAGTCAGGAAAGTTATACTGTTCCAGCAGTATTGCCTATCAGACAAGTAATAAACATAGCACTTTACACTTTGCTTTCCAAACGAATTACTTTCATCTTTATTGATAACGGTAAGAATAATAATAAGATAATATTAATAATCTTTTGAAAGTCACGCAAAATCAAGTAATCATATACAAAACGCGATGCTTTCCAATCAATTTCCCAAGCGTACGAACACATGCTGTACTGTCTATCCGCAAGATTTGAGGGTCATAACCTCTGATCAATTCGCAATCATGTGGCCTTTTTGGACCTGCAGGAAAATCCGTAACAAACATATTTACGCTCATTATACACAAGTTAGAAATAGCCATTCTAATTGTTTATATTTCAAACAGGGATACAATTTGCAAGACGGTGTATTTAATCCAATTTGAATACACAAAGAAGATTGTATGAAACATAATACGTATATTGATATATGATCTTCGTTTATCCATTGTGTATTCTTAATTCGTCCATGCACGTTACTAATTCTAAATCTACTCGATCGATGTCTTTAATATTTTTTGCTTTTCCGAGAATTCTAAGCGTAAATAAGTATCATTGCTTCGAATCCAATAGTAAAAAGTGTCTTTTAAAAGAACATAGTATTTATAAAGCTACCCGGAATATCCGATATATTAATACCGTTTTCACTTACGACGTGTCTATAAATAATAGTTATCCCACAATAGTAACCGCATCATGTCACGATCCGATGATTAGGACAACGTTTGCAGGCGTTTCTCCGTTTATAACGTTCGCTTACCGACCTTCATGCATATTCATAACAGACTGCTGAGATTGCGCGTACACGTACGGGTCAGATGTGCTTACACTCGTGATGCGAAAGCTCAACACAAAGGTAGTGAAAAGCAACGCTCGAGAAAAATCTTTCCCTCTGGTAAAATTGCAATAGCGCTACCGATTCGCAGCACCTTTTCTATTTATTGCTGCAGTTTTATATTTCCAGAAACATGCACTGTTCAATCGCGTAGTTTGAACTTTTATAAAGTTTGCCATACAACTTGTGCTATTAAAAACTGTTTTTTATGGTTAATTTTATTCGCGTATTGCAATATTCTTCTGTACTTTATATTCTGTTTTTAATATGGAGAACAATTGTTAACGCAAATTTTAGTAGAATATCTAAAATGATCGGGTTTCATTGTCATTGATAGGTTATGGATTTTTATGCAAAATATACAAAATTATCGAATATTTTATATTATAAATCGTAACAAACTAGAATTAATTATTGGTTCAATGTACATTGTATGTATAACTCAGCGTGCCAGTTTACATACATAGTATGTATTATATATGTTGTTTCCAAGAGAACCAAATACTCGTATGTTTGCATGAACATTTGCAGTATCTAATCATACACATATGTTTGAGTGTAATTAAAGTCATTTGGAATTATTAAATCGATTGGTAATGTTTTCTTCTCTATTATACACCTTAAGCTACACAACATTCAGGGTTAAGTGTTCTTCCTCTTGCACACACGTACTTTTCACACATTTTGAGGCTAGCAAACTCGCACATTACATCAATCCAGGACATACGCAACCGTAGGTTGTAGGTGCATGCACCGCGGTAGCTATCGTGTCACGTAGTGGTAATCGATATTGTCCAGCAGAATTTATGGTAGCGTGCTCACCGAATCATCGATTCGTGTAATGACCCCATGCGGACACAAGCTGCTCACTAAATGAGATATCGCACAACACGAAATAGTTGCCACAGAAAGTGGAAGTGCAATTACTGTCTGTGTACTGTATACTCTATACCAGGCATGCCCAACCTGCGGCCCATTTGAAGACTTTTTGCGGCCCAGTTGACGTTTTTACCTGTCTATATTATTTTAGACATTTGGACTCAGGTCCTCGATACGTGAACCGTGCCCAAAAATCAAGTAGGCAACTCTAAATCAGCACATATATCAAACTGATTTACAACTAAATTTATTGGAAGTCTAGGACCTCTGGTATTGTCAGAAAATCTTACAATACCTTGGCAATGCGCATTACAGCAGCATTTGGAACTACTTATCGCTGCGAATCATTTTTTTCCAAATTAAACTTAGTAAAAACAAAGTATCGCAGCAGGTTGCTCGATAAAAACATGACAAATCAACTACGATGCACGTCGACTAAATTATCGGTTGATATTAAAAAAGTCTCAAATAAAATACAGAAACAAGTGTCACATTAATTGTTAGGTAATAAAATATTTGAATGTTGTACGATAATAAAATATTTTGAATAATTTGTTCTTTTATTTTGATGTGTGCGGCCCACCTCAGTTTAGAAAATTTTTACTTGGCCCACCAACCAATTTGGGTTGGGCACCCCTGGTCTATACCGTATGTATACGTTTGCCTCCCAAGTACAGTAGCAAAACTCACGATAGCTTTATTTTAGGATTCGTGTTAATTTCACCTATGATAATCTAGTTGTACGATTTCGCGTATGCAACCATATCACTTGGCAAGTGTCACGAAGGTGAATCACAGGTATACAAACATTTCCCGGTTAATCGTCCGCGTGAATAAAATTAACTGTCATGCGTTGTTAGAAGTATAGAAAATTTCGAAAATGTATCATTATACGCCCTATGGTGGTCAGGAAGCAGTAAGTATGTACCGTGAGCTAGAATAATAAATATACAAGAGACCTAACTAATTGTAATTGATAAATTGCGGATTTTATGCAAACTATTTATTCATTTTTCGATGCTCATTACTAGACTGTGGATCTTTATGCAAATATGAATTTAATTATCGATAGAAAATTGAATGCAGTTGTTTTTAAAACGTGTCATCCACCTTTCTGAAATTTATACCCTGCAAGAAACATTTTAAATTGTGTTTTCCGTAATCTTCTGTAATTTGTAGAGACTCGTCATGTCAAATTTTGGCTGTTTTGCATAAAAATCCGCGGTCTACTTATTACCCTTGTGACGTACAATAATAAAAAGTCGATTACAGGTCAATGTTAAATCACTTTGACCCACTAGAAGGAGATACGCGTAGAACACGTGTAGCATTGTTTCAGTAACGTTTAATGAACCTTCTCCCTTCCTAAGCGTCCGCTTTTGGTAGACCTCCTACTCGCTACTCGGTTTCGCTACCGGAAAAGGTCACAGTAGTGTTCGGTCACGCGTTTAAACAACATGGGATTCTATGCTAACCGCCAACCGTAATCCCTGGCTTTCGATTGAAGCTGCAAGTTGACAACAGGTATTTCGGAAGATATTGTCCCATATACTTTATGTTGCAGTATTTGATATGTGATTGTCACTTATAACCGTCGCTACTCTGTTCCCACGGTATTTACTATGCAAACTGTACTAATTACGAATTACATGCAGTGATGCTCAAGTACGATTATCTTCCCCCTTTGATGCAAGAGACATGCTTCCAATGTCTCTCGAGACGAAAAAGCGCCTTTAATTAAAATAAACATCGTATCAGAATATAACTAAAGCATTATTAACGCGTCGTTATACCGTTTGGTTGTAGCTTTTCCAGCGTCTTTTCTATCTTTCCGACTCGAGGTTACATTCTCAAATTGGCTTTTATAAATGTTGTATCTTTGAAGATTCTTACTGAAACTTCGAAGGAACTTGCAGTTTTTTCGGAGCACAACAATCTTGCTATGTACAGTCGATAACATAAGTATTCGAACACTTTTTGAAACAGTGTAATTTTTTAGGTAATAACCCAAATGACACAAAATTGTTAATGAGGTTAGAACAAAAGGTCTTCTTCGTGATGTCTTTCATAAATTTTGTGAAATATTTATTTTTTACTAATTATAGTGAGAAGAAGAAATGACAGATTTTTAACTTTTTTATCTCAATATTTTTTTAAATTTTAATACATAGGTTTAATAAATAGGAATAAGTTACAGGTGCCCTATAAATGTCATCAAAATCGATTCACGATGTAATGAGTTATGATTAATCAAAGACACCTAAATTGATCGATTTTCATGATTCCTGACGACAAATCAAGATTTTCGATGCGTTTTGAGCTTCTTTGATTGATCATAACACATTACACCGTTGTTCGATTTTGACGAAATTTATAGGGCACCTATAACTTATTCCAATTTATTAAACCTATGTATTAAAATTTTAAAAAATATTGAGATAAAAAAGTGAAAAATCTGTCATTTCTTCTTTTCACTATAATTAGTAAAAAATAAATATTTCACAAGATTTATGAAAGACATCACGAAGAAGACCTTTTGTTCTAACCTCATTAACAATTTTGTGTCATTTGGGTTATTACCTAAAAAATTACACTGTTTAAAAAAGTGTTCGAATACTTATGTTATCGACTGTATGCGATAATGAAGTTTGCAATTTTTCTTAGCTTATATATGTTCTGAGTTCTGCAGTTAATTATTATTCATAATCGTTAGTCATTTGCGAGTTTATCCCTTGTAAATGACTAACAGATATTATTAGTGGCAGTGATTTAACCGTAAACTTTCAACTGTTATCATCGATTCGTTAAGAGCAGATATGTAGTTATATTGTACATATATAGCGGTATCTACATAACTGCGAAATAATATTTCCTTGATCATTTATAAATATTTAATCGTTTGATGCTAGCGAAAGTTAATTTAAACTTCTCTTTGAACCAGCCTCTGTTTGCTTACAGACACTGGCTATTTTCCGCGCAAACATTTGCCTGTAATTACACCATTTACGCCAAAGAGTTCCGCTACAAAATACTTGAACGTGAAATTAGTTTATGAAAATCCAATCCGTATAGAGATGAACGCAAATTCGAGGTTTAATTAATTTAAACAGTTACTTGCGATGAGACTGACAGTAAAAAACATTTGCGTTTTACTATACTACGACTGTGGCCGGAACATTCCGCGGTGCAAGACATTTTACTGTCTCACCAAATTGAAATTTACGTCTCCACTAAGAGAACCCAGGGGAAATATCTCGGAATTTGTCGCGGGGAGTCTACCGCTTTCAATCAAAGTTCGTCAGGATGAAATACATGTTTGCGTCACACTGTTAGTGTTACATTTCGTCTCCTGTTTAAGACCTTGAAACGAAAGAATCGAAAATCTGTCTGTAAGAAAATTTGCGTAGTTTTATATAAAAGAGTAAAAAGCTACTTCATTATCACCGGTGACTAACAAATTTTAGTTATTGTGTCTATTGAATATTTTATAACTCTAATTTCACAATGTCTTCGCAATTGTTTGCTTCTATCACGTCGCAATAATGCCATAAAACGATCAGTGTGCTAGTATCGACGCGAGTCATTATACCGAATATCGGTCATTATACTGTAATATGTTAGATATTCTTTCTTGTTTATTTCTATTTGAGTTTATGTGAATATATGATATTGAACATTTAAAACAATTTCTCGTGAAAAACATTTTTAACTGTGGGATGAGATACGGACCCTAAATTCAGGATGATTTCCTTTTCACAAAATTGTATATATCCTTAAATGGAAAAACTATGATTCTTGTAACTTCGAATCAACTTCAGTAACAGATTGTATTAAATGTCCCACTCCGGAATCGTTGGAACTGTTCGAGCAGTTTTGAGCACTCGGTCAAAAGTAGATTGAACAAAGGTCAGAATTGTGCCATGAGAATAATACATATACTCACTTGTGGATATACGTTTCGTAGGTTTTGGTGAGCTGTTTCGAGGAAAGTATAAAACGTGAGTTGGAGATGGGTTAGAATACACTCTCTCATTAAGCGTTAACTTGGTACCGCTTCCAGCGGGGAACAGACTATCGTGCGCGTAAGGCAGCTCCACCGTTTTAGCGGCAATCCAATTTGCACCGATCGATGAAAAGAGCTACCTCGCCAAATAGCACGGTACCTCGCCCCGCTGTCCCTCATGGAATCATTTCTAAAGGAAAAGTTCCGCGCAAAAGTCTTTTCCTTAAGAATTTCGAGAGTTCCGAACGAGAGCAGCGATTTTCAAGGGACTTCCGCCGGGAGTAAGAAATGTTTTCGAGAACTTTTACCGCTTGAAGTAATAAATGTTTGATGTATTCTTTGAAATGATTCAAGTTTCAAACTGTTGAGTACTTTTTGCATGCGGGCTCCGAATTAGGGTTCTCGATTTTCTTGCTGTGATATTCTAAACTGCTTCTTTCTACATCCGACTACAATTAACTTCAGCCAATTGATTAGCCATTCAAAATTAGTCTCATCTTTCTGTCTTCTTAAATTCTCTCCGATTAAGTAGATGCGCAATTCATTATCAATTCTGAATAATCTGGCACATTTTCAGGAAATACAATACGCGCCCATAGGAAACTCCTAACCACATTGTTTAATTACTCTAGTAGTTTTGGTGCTTTCAAAAGTATCTTTGAATCAAGCGAAAGTTTCCGAACTGCAACTTTACATATACAGCTAATTGTATATACTTACTATAATTAGCCAACAGTTTATCCGTAATTAATTAGAGGTCGCTTGTGGACTTAATTTTATGTAATACCAATTAATTACGGACTTAAACTTTGGTCGTCGCTTCTATTACACTTATAAAAATATACACTCAGGGTAATTGCATTAATTAAACAGGGTCGAACATTCGTAACTCTAATAAAAAAGTGTATAAAAATCTTGGAAAGTGTTGCTGACAGCTTTCAGCCACTGCGTAAATTATACATCAATGACAGACGCATATTAATATCAAAGCGACTATTTTTATAAGTTGGAATATTCATTGATATGCACAGACACCTGTAATGTAGGCAGACATAACTAAACTTTTTATAATAACGTCAGCAGCAATAATTTGTTCTCCTCTTTCTTTTCTGCTGGGCTTAACAAACAGCATAAAACGTCGACGAAAGGATAATAAGGTACCGGAGCAGATAACTGACCAAAATAATTTTACATTCCATTTTAAATTCAAATTTCTAATTTAATTCTATCCGTGTGCTTCATAATTATTCTGAAAGCATATCTAATTGTAAGACAAAAACATAAGAATATCACTGACACATTAATGCATTTACAGTTCTTTAAACAAGTTAAAATTGTATTAACGATTAAAGCTGTAAACTTATTCATCAGAAAAAAATACTAATATTTTAAACTTCGGTATTAATAAGTGTTTCCGCTAGTGGTGGCAATGCATTAAAAATGTAGAAAAATTTAATTAAAATACTGTTAAATTTTGGATGGAATTACATTTGTTATAAGAGTAGAATTCGTGTTTATTTCAAGTACGATGACAACTACTTAAATACAGTCTAACACCGCAGCTGTAACTAATCGTCATGAAATTTATCATAATTAATCAAGAATCATCAGATTTCGAGATTACAAGTAATTATCTATTTAAAAACACCAAAGCGTTAAACCTGCAAATATTATTACTACCTACATACCTATCATGGGCTCAATTACTTTTCATCAATCGCTATCCGGCCTTTAGTAGACCAGTAATTAAAACCATCAGCATTGTGCAGGCTGTTATACTACCCTGATTGAAGTACAAAGACCAAATTCAATGCCATAGAAGTCTTACTTAACTTTTTGCGCGCGTATGTCGCCTGCCTCTACAAAAAGAAATCTAATCTTCGTTACAGCAGGTTTCAATTATTACTTGCATGCTAAGAGCAAAAGGATAATAAATGAAGCGTTCCACTAACTACAATACAGCTGATAATAAATCAGAAAAAATAATAAATAAGATTTTTATGAATCGATACGTACATAATTTCCACGTGAACATTTCAAATCTGAGTCATGTGTTTCTCAAGAGATATCTTTAAAATTAAGCATTCCTGCATCGCATTAAATATTCGAGGATCATTTATCTCGTGAATCCATAGCGGAAAGTAAGTCTAATCTTTAGTAAGGAGAAAATTGTAATTACTCACGTGTACGCAGCAGAATTCGAAAATCTCAATCCACTTTAATCCGTATCAATAGACGGCATCCAGGTGTTTCGAACTTTCAAACGACCGCGTCCCACTCCTGCACTCTCTCAATCCCTCCCAAAAACTAACTCTTACTTTTTCAATGGCCAGGTTTCGAAATAACTAAAAGAGTCGTTCGAAAAAGTCTCACTGTCAAATTGGGAATAGTTCTGTTCTCTGAAAGCACGTGTCGGTAACTCGGGTATCAAACGATTCTACAGACGCGAGATCGATCGCGTCCACGGTATCACTGCTGCAACACTGGTGTACATCCTCGCGATTTATAAAGCTTCGTCCGGTTCTTTCCTCCCCCTCTCTCTTTCTCTCTCCCTCTTTTGCGATCAGCGCGCTCGTTATTCCCCTGCCAGCGTTCGTTCCTCCCTCCCAAGCGGCTTCAATCTCGCCGGGCCGATACGTAAACGCGAGATCTCGCGGTACTTGCAATTAGTCTCGGATCTTTAGGTACTCTACCAACGTATAGTACTTCGCATTGCACCCCGTGCCGGTAGGCTTCTTTGTTTCCGCTGTTCCGATCGCGTCGATATACTTTGCCTCTGTGAAGGAGAATCGTTAAGTAGTTTTAGAGGCTCTGAATTTCGTTGAAACGGATTTAATTCACGCGGCGAACAGCGTTCGCGTCGTAGCGTTCGAGTGAAACTCAATGCGCCGGTGTAGAGGAAGTATCAGTTTTGTTGGAAGAAGGGGAAGCGAAGTTGAAAGGAAATGTAGGAATTTTGTTTCAGGGAATTATAAATCGTTGAAATATAGTACTATAGTAGGTTTGACCCGATTCGTAATTATTAAGTGTGCAATACCGCAGAAAGTAACGAAAACACGATTACATACTTTGTTGCATCGTGGAATATTGAAATGCCCAATTTGCAGTTAATATATGCTGTTCGAGTCAATTTTATAGAATTTTTTATAATTCTATGTATATAATTATAGAATACATTGAATATACTATAACCAAGAGAAATCATCTCAACATTTTCAGCTTGGTATTTATTACACAACCTAAATATACACATAAATACTAAACTACAGAAACAATTATTAATAATATCTTTGCAAATTTCATTGATTTTTGCACAAGACAGTATACGTGTATTATAGTACAATAATAGAACGTAATATAATGAAGCGCAATATAATCTAGTATAATTCAATATATGTATTATAATATAATACGCAGTATGTATCTGGATATAACGCGGGTTGCATTAATGTGTCCTGACATTAATACAATACGATAAATCGAATATAATGTATGTATACTGTGTTATAGTCACAATCTCAATTCTGATGAATCGTATTGTAAGTACATATTCCTATTAATTGTACAATATAAACGAGCATACTCATTCACACAAACGTAACAGAATTACGGGGTATTTCCTTGTAATATCGTCAATAAAGCGATTAAAGTAGAGTCAAACAACTGACACACATTCATGAAAATATAAATAAGAACGAAGAGTCAGAAACCGGGAAAACCCACGGATCGATACAATCTACATACCTATGTACACAACAGGACTAACCGTGCTGGAATGCTTTCAGGAGCCGCAATTCCAGAGCCTTTTTCATTCCTTTTTGGGGATTTCATGTCAACGTTTAAGGTGTGTTCATTTTGAATTCACTTTAACGTACACAAATTCAACTATGAAAAGGAATTCAATTTCAAAAGTTAATTTAGACGTCAGTTAACTATTAGATTATTTTTTGTATGAAAGGAATATCTCATCTTAGTACGCTCAACATCAAGTATCTTTAATTATAGTCAAATATACCTTATTGTCAGAATTCTTCCGTTAAAAAAAACACCCTTGGAATTATTCCAACTACTGTCTAGCGTGACCACGTTCAAACTAATTTTTATCTAAATCTCCTTTCACTCAAATTAAATCAAAAGTAATTATAAATCTTTGTTCACGACAGATACAAATAGTTTCTTACAATCACGCTGTTACTCATAATTATTCTCGTGAATATATTGTTTAAGGAGAAATCATTGCCTGAATAAAGAATCCGTTAAAAATCAGAGTATAATCACTGAATATAATCAGGAATATCCTCGAATAAAAATTTGTCTACTGCTGCAGAATCTACAAGATAAATTCTTCGTTAAGTAAATTTTGGTGAGAAACACTATCTTCCAGAAAATATAGATCATCTGATGAAAATTCAAATACTTTCGCAAACTGGAAAAAGGGTTGAAAGTCGTCTGAATAATAAATTCCGGAAAATGGCCTGTTTCTATTATACTCCGCATAGAAACGTTCGCCCGCAAGCGCCGGCGACAAACCAGTTTACCGTTCATTCGCTGTTCTGCCATATAACTGTCAAGCAACCAGCGGCATAATTTTTAATGCACATTGTACAAACTGTCCTCGAGCACCAGTTTATCTCTCTTCCGACGTGAAAGAGTTCGTTGCTGCTGCTGCTGCTGTCCAGCCGTTTCCCGCCATGTGTCATCTTGTGTGGGAAAGTTTGTTTGACAAATCTCGGTAGCGGTTATCTCATTGTCGGTCGGTCGACTCGTTCGTAGAAAGAGAGTTTGAACGGTAAGGACGTTTCGCGCTCTAGAATATCGATTCCTTATGCTACTAGGAATAATTGTTTTATTACAACTACAGAGCTCAGTTCGCAGAATGTATTGTATACTAGTCTATTTCCACTGACAACTGGAATAATGAGTTATTTTTCAAATACTGTATTTTTCAAATATAGGACAAATATTTCACAATGAAATTTCGAAATTATAATTCAGTTTAGCGGAAGCATATCATTTCTGAGCAATTCACTTTGTACCTTGCGACGTTATAAACGAGTTTGTCAAATTACTATTCGATCTACCTAAATTTCCCCAAAAACAATTCTATTGAATCACAGTCACTATAGAACATGTTACGGTTACGTCAAATTGCAAGCTTGAATAAAAAGCTTGTTATTGTACGAAGAATCTGCAGAGTACGTAGCTCATTGACCGATTCAAGAAATTCGAGTAACTAATTTCGATGATCTCAGAGCTCAATGATAAGACTTTCGATGTGACTATAAGGCACAAATCTGTCAACTACGAATGATTCATATTACTTATACTTAGAATCGATAAGAAGAAAATAAACCCTACTATTAAATAATCTGGGGAACGCTTAAATAACATAAGCATTCAATATTGCACAAACATTTCTGCTATTTGATCTGTACGTTACGTGTGGTATAGCTTAAATGCGCCTACGCTCGTATTGGCCTTCGAAAAACTGCCGTTTCTGAAAATGGCTAATTGTAAGAACTAGAGTCGTATTTATTATACCAGAATAATGTACTACAAGATAGATGAGGTAGCCGTCATGCGCGAGAAAGGAACTCATTAATTAGATAGGGAAGTCGTAATGCCGCTGATGGTGGAGATCGTTAATGGGTTTGTCTTTTTGCCAGTTTGCAGTGGAGTGTCAATTGCAGCTCTCTCCCCCGTCGAGTTCGCGCATTCGCCAATTACCATTTTGCGGGATAGAAGTCGGTCTGCAGCGTAGCGTAATTTTTTAATTAATTAATCAGTAAATTTGAAAAATATCTTCTAACGCTCGAAAGGAGATATAAGTCGATCTGTGTTAACTAAACGCAAAATGTATTTTATATTCGAATTTCATAAAGAAGATTATAAATAAATAGATATATGTATATACAATTTCTAGATATATTTATTTTTCAATAATCGTATATTGATATTGTACCTGTATAGAGAGAAGTGCAAAAGATTTTCATATAGAATCTTTCCACTCGAATTATTTAAATCGATATTATACATCTCCATGTACGATATTATGTATTATATATTTGCGAAGTGATCTATCAAGCGTATCAAGACAGAATATTAAAGAAGTGACCAAACTTATTGCACTGACCTCTTTGTCAGTATTTTGCAATATACGAAATAATTTCGTATATCTTAAGCACATTTAGTGCTTAAATTGAACAATCGCGAAAGGATTTTCGCGCAGTACTTCCATGAGTTATTCTTGAAAAAATGCGCGATCATTGCATACGTATCTCGTATTCAAGTCATTTCAAATGAACCATCGATCTTTCACTATGCCGTCACGCCTAGTAGCAAGACCCTATTAATAATCTAACCGCTACCATAAATTGACTTTAGCTGAATGATAATAGGCGACAGTTAGATTAATATCTTGTAATTGCTGTAGTAAAACAGAGACGATGCTGTAGTTACGTGTACGGAGATAATGAACAATTAAAAATAAAGCTTGAGAGACACATGGCGTGTGTCGATAATGACTAATTAGTTGAGTTGGTTTGATGTGTCGCTGTTTCTATTGCTATTAATATATCGATTTAATTGGTGCTCTCATTGCACTAGCAATTCTCGATAAATTCGAGACCAGATTATAAACATAGAACAGTGTCATTATCAGATTGCTGTATAATATCAGCGATAGGAGCTTTGAAGCAGCAGCATTTGGAGAAATTATTATAAATGCAAATACAACCAGCTTTTACTGACTCGAATTTCCCTGTTATTATTCGGCATTTTTCTACGTTATCTTTGAGTAATAATAATGAGTGGAGCCGCAGAAATTTCTAATTGAGACAAGAAAGTATTGACTTGCTGTTAATAGAATTTTGTTTGTGATAGTAGTAATTTTAATATTAATACGTATTTCTAAACGCGATTTACAGATTGGAATTTAAAATTAAAATTATCACGCTGACATTTTCGTATCAGTATTGCTGGCTAAAGAAGAATTTAGCTGATACAATATTATACAAGACTGTTATAACTCGTATGATTATACCATTGGCAATGACATCATTGCTTAGGATCAGGACATTATACTATGTACTAGAACTATTGTAATTTATTAAGGCGATGGTTTTTTAAAAAAATGGAATATAAGCTGATGTTTGTGAGAATTTATTAATGAATTTTTTACATATTTCCAATGCAATATTTCGTACATCATAACTTTATATTGTTCCAAATGAGGTTCGAAGATCGAACAATTTCATTTGTCTGTTTTTTCTAGTGGCTACTTTAATTCAATAAAATACAAGTCTTCGGTAAATTTACACACTTTGAGAATTTTTAGCTCTATTTAAAAGAACTGACACACTGTTTTTTAAAGTACATGGTGAACCGTGTGTTGCCAAGGTTTCTACTTTTGTAAAGTTCAAGAATTCGCAAAATTTTTACGTTAGTCGCTACATTCAACAGAAGTTAAACAAACTAAATAGCTTCTTCACGTTTATGGTAAATTGTATCTTGAATTTTGAATTGCACAGTAATACTAATACAAAGGCCTACTAGCTAACTAGCTAACTAGCTAGATATTAAGGGGGTTGTACCGTGTTACGGCTGTATTTTTCGCTTATTTTGTGAATTCTTTCTAACGAATCATGCAAATACACCATCTTGGAATTTTTACAGTACATTTATTAACATTTGTACAATCATTTAGAATTTTTTGAAACCAAAATATACGTTGAATGCGACGTTACAGCATTCGAAAGACAAACGTATGAAAACGATGGCTGACACGATTTCGCAAAAACTACCGAACTGATTTTGCTGAAAATTATATAGTACATTCGCGACACTTATAGTTCTCGCCCGAACTAGGATAATTGGGATATCTATCATAGTTTTTTTTAGCAAGCCTGGAAGGTCCAAAAAGTGGAAAGAATGGAAATTTAGGCTTTAAAACCGTGCCAAAAGTGTAATTTTTAAAATTCTGCAATTATCCTAGTTCCGGCGATAGCGGCAAGTCTACGGATGAAAATGTCGTTTGAATATTTAATTTCTGATGAACACAACAGCCGGAATCGTGTCAGCCATCGTTTTCATACGTTTGTCTTTCGAACGCTGTAACGTCGATTTCAATGTATATCCTGGATTCAAAAAATTCTAAATGATTGTATAAATGTTAATAAATATATTGTAAAAATTCCAAGATAGTGTATTTTCATGGTTCGTTAGAAAAAATTCACAAAATAAACACAAAGCCAAATTCGAAAATCTGAAATGGAAATTCTCTTAACATTTAAACTTATATTTTCGCACAAACAATAACTAGCATCCGATGGATTGACAGTTAAAAAATCCGGACTTCGCCGAAAAAGGAAAGCGAATAATGTACACGGGAAAGCTCTATACCGCTTAGGTGGATTTAGTTGTTTGGAAATAATCGCAAGGATTTGCATGAGGCCCTTTCACAGAGTCACCTCGCACAACGAACCGAAAAAACTCGCGGCACGAAAGCGATTCGCGGAATTTAATTAAGCCAGCGGATTTTTTTAGAACGGTACTCTGTGCTCGTTCAGACTGGAATTGACGTGCTCTGAAGATTTTTGCGGCACGGAAACGAAGAACTTAACCCCGAAAACGGCGACGTTTAGTTCAGCGGTTTAACGAACGCGGTGCAGCTCTTATTAACATTTCTGACCCTGTAATTCCGAACAATTTTCCAGAAGCGAACGATGTTGTGAAAGTTACGACTCATTCGCTAGAGTACTTCTAAAATCGATACTCCGCTAGAGTCACAGTTTGTTTAATTTAAAATAAAGATATTGGATCGATTATTGACTGGTGCAACGATTCTTTATTATAAGCAACAGGAACTGGACCGATTCTTTTAATAAGAATGAATACGGATTTTCATCTTGTACCACAATAAAATTTACTCATTTTCAACATAGCGTTGCTCAAAATGAATTATCTAATTCTAATTAATTTGGCTTTGATATTCTTCCAATAGGACTATCATTCCTTTGTACGCAAACCAAACTGCTCGATGTAAATTTCGAAAGAGCCTAACGATGTAAAATAATCCAGATTTTTAATTAGAAATCATTATTTCAAAAGGCACGATAGTCTAAAAAAGCGAAAATCTATTCAAGCAACATCATTAGAGATATTCCTTTTAAACACAATTAGTCCGCTTCATTAGGTGGCATTTTAAATTACAATTGAGAAAAATTGTTCTAAGCAACAAAAAAAATGTTCTACTTATTGAGTTATGATGTTACAATGATCAATAATGTATTTCAATTACTTGAAATGCCGGGCTGATGTCACGAGTTTAGTTTCATACATATGTACATGCGACGCGCAGCACGAGTTTTTTACGTCCCCTGTTCGTTACAAACTAGAAACTCCTCGCTTTAACTAATTTCCGCGGATACCTGAACGGAGCGACACGTTCAACATTTTTCGCGAATAAACAATAAACTGATGTTTGCGAGTTTGTCGAAAACAATAGAAACTACGAGGGACGTTTGTTCCTATTGCTACTCGTACTACTTTATCTCTCTTATGGCTGCCAGATTAATTAAGAGAATCGCGCATGAGTTGAAATTATCGATTTAGCTTAGCGGAGGCTGTTTTCCGTTGCGAATGGTTGATGATAAGATACACCTAGTCTAAACGCTGTTTCAATAAGCTTCGAATTATGTTATTAATTTCATTAGAGCGTAACTTCTCAATATCTAACACGGTTCCCAGTTTCCTTGTGGCATTGTTTCCTTTGTTGATCAAAGGTATCGCGTCTCATGGTTTCTATCAAATGTTAACGCATTAGATTTAGCGTTTATTTAGTTCAGCGTTATTTTAATTTTTGTATAATGCTTATCCTAATTGGTAGCTCGTTGTCAGATACTAGGAAAAAATTTTACTTTAAAGCAGAGAGAAGTGTAATACGCGTAATGCAAGTATTCAACCTTCTCGAAAGCAGAACGTATACAATTACATGTACATATATATCTTTGACTTTCCACTTCGAATCTTTCAAAACTAGATAATTAATTAAGTCGAATTAAAGGTTACCGCGGTCAGTCAGTTAACTCGGACTTCCTTAATTGTTGTTTCATCAGAAACAATATCAGCTTTAAATAGTCGCTCACACCAGAAGTTAGGATAGCCACCCCCTCGACTGTTAATAATGATAAATTCGATTATAATTACGCGATGACTCTGAGAGCAGGAACTCCCCAAGGATCCAGAAGTGTAGAACGCGGGATGGAAACCAGGAAAAGAGGCAAAGTGAAGCAACTTGCAACTACTAATGGAAGAAGCGAAGCAAGAACGCTCTTTGTGGAGAATTTAATGGACAGTGCAAAAAATCAGTCTCTTAGGAAAGAGAACCACTCGGACCGTCCTTGAGGGAATTATACTTCTTCCGTGTAGCTTCGACACCACCATCTACTCGATTCGAGATTCCGACACTCTTGTAAATGCAGCCAGCTGCTTTGATTCGCTTTTACCTACGACAATGAAGACTTATTTACCTGTTGTCAAGACGTTTTCACAGGGTCCAAGGGTCGAAGGCTATCGGCAGGAAATTGCTATCGGAAGCATGCTCAATTCGTCGATAACAGTAAAATTTCCTTCGACGATCGAGCTTTGACGAAATTTTATATGAACAGAGTGCCGGGACGAATGGACTGTTCTATACAAGGTTGAGTCAGTGATTCGTGGAACAATTTTAACCACGTATTCTACTTGTCAAACTAAGTAGTAAAGTCCTGTACAAAAATGTCGAAATCTCAACCCTTCCGCGGATATCAGCCCCTAAAAATTTAACGTTCAATAATTCATATCTCGCGATAGGATAATGCTAGCCCCTTGCACTATTTTGACGAGTCTGACTCGTGATGAAAATTTTAGGCCAAACATGGATGTCACGAGTTGGCCTCGTTGATCAGTTCCAGACCAAATACGAATATCACGAGCTCGACCCGTACTCGACATTTCAGGCCGAATATGAATATCACGAGTCAGACTCGTGGTCTTAGTTTTGAACGAAGGACATACATATGAACCTCTCGAATGGGATTGTGCGTGCCCGTATAAAGCACGTGCTACCTAAAACGTAGTGCTGCTTCTCGCTACAGATAACAGCTCGGTCGTAAGAATAAGTTTCAAATTTCGGCAGGCCCGCTCCACCGCTCGCCTTTCACCGCGACGATCAAGGCGGCCGCGTTTGGCCTGACTTTTCCCGAGGTTCCAAATAGTGCAATGGTCTAGAGACACGGGGGTTTTCCAGAAGTTGTGGAAGGACCGGAGCTATGTGAAAAAAATAGAAACGATATGAAAATTATTATTAACACACATTATTATTCATTTTTCTTGCTCGAGCATGCAGTTTCAACGTGAAGATGTATATCATATGATACCTGAAAAAAATCACAGACATTCTCTGATGCACCTTCACAAACATCCGATCATAAAATTTTAGTTTTTTATAATAAATGTCAGCGTGAAAAATGACCAAAGATTACGGTGGACTGTAGCTCAGCCGGTTTTATGGTACCACTACACGTTTTCATTTAGTTATCCCGTGTGATATTCCTTCCGATCAACAACATGTGTATAATAATACTTTATAATCAGTTTAAAAGATAAAGATCAAAATGATTTCAGTTAGTCTTCAATCCTTAAGCCAATTCAGGTGCGGAATTGTACTTTTAGTTCCGCAAATGCAACGTGTTGATAGCTCGGCTCTAGTTTAGCATGCAGCTACCATTAGTTATTCTAAATTCTGGCAGAAGTAATTAAGTTTGGTTGTTCCTGCATAGTTTATCTGACTGGCGATTGCACACACTGTTTATTTCGACTTGGTAATTCTCATGCAGTTGAAACTTTACATTCACTTTTCTACGCGCAGAGCTGTATTAGACGTATTAGACGTATTAGGTAGTAAAAAGAGCAAATTGTTTCAGGAATTTCAAGGCAATGGTTTATTTCCATTCACAATCTCTTTTATTTAGCGAAGTATTGAATTGAAACAATGCGCAGATACATCCGTGTACTCTAAACTACTTTGCAAATAACATGAAGAAGGTATGACAATATCTGCTATACTAGTCGGATGAACATATATACGCATTAAACCGGTTAACTAATCGTTTTTGCTCTGCAATCGTAAACGTGTCATCTGCGTATTCATGCTATTTTTAAAAACCGCTCTAACTATACCGTTGCGAGTCAATCGATTGGACAAAGGAATCAATTTTCCGACAATATAGCTCAATTGTTTATGTCTCATGAGCTAGGAATGAAGCTTTATGACATACAGATTTCCGAGTAACTTACGGGTTTCTCGCGAAACGATTACAGTTGCAATACATACTCCTCGGGTTTCAGTACTCTTCAGTGGATTGTGTCATCTCGGGACTGTATCATCATATTTGGAATACGAATTGCCTAATTCAAGTCTTACTTCATGCTCGATCGCAAAAAGCGTTACGTACGTTTAGATTTAGTACACACGATCGCCACAAGGAAAGATTACTGAACTTAAACTTATAAAACCAGATTTTAAGAAAATAATATGTTACAAAAAGTCATTTAATATTTGCAATACTGTTGAATATGATCATGGACATATGATTTTGTGATAAAAAAAGGAGTGTCGTATAAAAAGATTTTATAATTTTATCAATCATTTCTTTTATCAGGCATCATTTTCAAATGAAGTTAATTCAAATTGATTTCATTAAGTTGTGCTTTTCGAAGTTCAGAAGCAAAAAGATCAAATATATTGCTGTAGATGACCGAAATTATTGTTATTATTCTTTTAAATATTACTGTAG
The DNA here is from genome assembly GCA_963989405.1 of Trypoxylon attenuatum. Taxonomy (NCBI): domain Eukaryota; kingdom Metazoa; phylum Arthropoda; class Insecta; order Hymenoptera; family Crabronidae; genus Trypoxylon; species Trypoxylon attenuatum. The sequence goes on from OZ022489.1 coordinate 17,454,017, forward strand.
TTATACGTAAGTTTAATTGTGTGAACACTTTACGCATGCATAAAGTCTATCGATGTTCTTCCTAACAATTTAAGACTTAACGTTCCAAAACAATTTCAACAGATTCTGTAAATATAGTATTTTATACCATTTCCGATCTACCACACACCCGAGCATATTATTCTGTGTTATACAATCATCTATATGGATTCTGTGTATGTATACATATATGATGGTGATTATAATTCTCTGCATCCTGCATGCACTACGCTCTAACAGACAACATTTCTGCGCTTGCAAGCACGTGTAAAACCATCAAACTGCCGCACCCAACGAATGCGATTGTTTTACTACTCGCAAAACATAACTAACCGTTTTGCCGTGTCGAACGGAACATATAATTCCTCAGAGACACTAACACGTCGCGCCCACAATATGTCGAAGAGAATTCGTGTATCAAACTTGATAATCGACCCGGCCGAATACAAAAGTCCGTAAATTCGCGTCATACGGTGATCGTGAAAATCGGAAAACTGTCCATGCCATTTAAAATGGTATCTGGTTTAAAATTAATGTTAAAGCAAGCAAAATAGTTATAACCTGTTATTTATTAATGAAGAACACACTCTTATTAAATGGTTCTTACTTATGTGTTTGCTATTTCTCAGTGGCCTATTAAAAACTTTTCATTCCTAAGTTTTCTTGTCTGAGAGTAGGAGGTTTATTTTAAATTAAAACAAATTGAGATGTATGCACGTAGACAATAGTGTTTTATTTAATAATTCGGTGTGGTTAATGGATTTTTGTGCGATGTACTTTGATTTAATAAACTGTAACCGTATTAATTCGCAAAACCCTTTTAATTTTCAGTTGGAAATTTTAATTCAAATTCCGTGTGTTCCCCAAACTTTCAAGAGACAAGTGTAATAATTGCACAATTTCAATTCTCAACCGAGGCCAGTATCTAACATACAATTTTCGACAAACGAAACTACATTTAGTATTAGAGTGTTGCATGTAATTTGTAAAAGCCGCCAATTGTCCACTGAATAGGACAATGTGCAAATGGGTCTGTTATTACGTTTACCTAGTCATTTACTTGTGTTCAGTACTAATGCATCTGGTATGCAAAGCATTGTGCTTAAGGCGAGCATTGGTGCGAAAGCAATTCCAAAATAATTTCGTTTGATCAGTAACGCTATCACATTTTCTAAGTGTCTCCAAACGTTACTTTGAATTAAATGAGGCCTTGTGCATTGAAATTCATTTCGATTTAAATATTCTTTTCCCAGGATCTTTTACATTCCCCGGTGTTCCTCTCAAACAGTGCCTAGTGACGAACAATAAAATGTAATTATTGTTAGTATTCATCCTCAAACCGTCCTTCATAAATGTTGTCATCTCATTGAATTTATACAGATTACTAAACATCCTAGACGAGTGTTAAATTCTCAAATATTTAAGGTTCACTATTTATTGAGGTTGTACCAACACGAAGTATTTTTTTTTATTAAAATTTGAACATTCCCGAAGAAAATGCCGGTTCGCACAGCCTGGTATCTTTATTAGTTTCTGAGTTACGAATTTTGAAAGAAAAATTGATCCAAAACGTGAACGGTTGTCGCTGGCCACGACGCGTCGCGGCGCGCTCTATCACGCGCCCGGCCGGTTCTTCCCAGTTATAAAAATTTATTGCTCCGGAACTATAATAGTTGCCAACCTGAACTTTGTGGCATTCTCTTTAGTAGACTACAGAGCATCTGAGATATTAATTTTAAAAGGATCGGTGCTCCACTTCACTATTTTATTTAAATATCAAAAGTTTATTTATATTTTACAACTATTTATTTACGTTGTACCGGCACGAAGTATTTTTTTATTAAAATTTGAACATTTCCGCGTAAAACGCCGGGTTGCACATCCTGGTATCTTTATTAGTTTTCGTGTTATGAATTTTTGAAAAAAAGTTGATCCCAAACTTTGCAGTTAAATAACTTAAAAACTAATAACGATATCGAGGAACGGAAAAAAGCATTTTACAGGATTCGACAAGGGCTACAAATCTGTGAAGTTTAAAAAAAATCGGGGACCAAGTGTGAATCAACTGTGATCATTTGGCGTGGAATCGCTCGTGAATCAAAATATGAGTGGTTTACCAGCAGGATTTTGCAGCCAAATTACCATCAACATTTCTATATAATAATATTTTCAATATTCATCTTAAAACATTTTCGAGTGATTTGCAAAAAAGTGATAAAATTGTAACTTGTGTTAGTCTATAATACGGAAGTATATTTTTGGCAGGAGTCTTTTAATGGTTGGCTACCCGAAGAGTGTTAAGAGGAGATCGATCTCTTAGCTCAAGTAGACACCGATAAAGCGTGAAATGTGAGACGTCGATCCGGTAACTACACCACTTTTCGCCAAAGAAATTTCGGGCGTGGCCTGCTATCAGGCATTGTAGGTTTATTGACTTATTCTGCTCCCAATACCAAAGACTAACCATTTGATAAACCAACTGTCAGTATGAAAGATCGCAGAGTACGTGGAACTAGTAAAATGTGAATATTGAGAATCTTCATAAGTACTGGAATATTTCCAGATGGAATATATTCAGCAAAATTCATAGTTAAAATAGGAAAAGGTGTATCATCCAATGAAAAAAGCTGCTGCTTAATCGGAAGGCAAAATATTGAAATAATTTCATACGTGAACAACACAATACCTTCCTTTAGATTGGTATTGGTAAAACTTATTTATTTCCTTAATCGACAACATACATACAAACATAGCATAAATTCCATAAATTCTTACTATTATTTCTAGAGTATTCCTGGATGACTTAAAAGTTTTAGAACAAGCCTTCTGGTTTTTGCCACACAATTCTTGTGAGTTCAGAGTGCTTGCTATAACATACAACACACATTGCATCTAAAATAAATAACGGTCTTGACATTGTAGTTACCTAGCGGTCAATACACATGAAACTTGTGGCTTTCGCAGAATCCAGTGTTCAATATGTGGACTGAACGTGCATAGTCTCCTGTTAGTCGTGTAAAAAAGCGAAATAGATTCTCTTTCCTGTGTTAAATTGTACGTCTTTCTATGAATATAAAAAAATTTGCGACCTTTATTTAACTGTTTCTCAACATAAAGCACCAAAAGTGCCAATTTAATGTAAATCTAAAAGCCTCACAGTCCTCTTGGGATCAACAAAACTATTATCCGATATTTATAAAAACATCTGCTACCGATCGTTACCTTCCGGTGCCATAAAAAGGTTTAGTTACAAAGCTTTCGTTGTCGAAAAAATCGAGATCGCAGTGGTTCGAAAGATCAGACGTTTAACAATATACATACGTCCACAAACACATGAAAGGACTGTTTCACAAAGACTAAACTTTGCTGTCAGTAACAGCTGAAGTTATATATAATACCTGTCGATCCTTTTATGCGATATAACCCATGTCTTACGAAAAGCCCAACTACACTCGTGGAAGTTTAACTAAGCGTATCGTTAATTCGATTTATTGCTAGCAACATGTATACGCCACCCCCCTCGAGTCTCGAAAAGCGCCTCTTCCTATTCGATCTCAGGCTTTGATTGTGAGCTCACGTATCGGAAAAAAGATTATCGGCTGCTTTATTGCTGTCCCTTTCCATTTTACGCGCGCTCGCGCTCACTGCACCAGTAAATTGATGTCTCAGATTCAGGATGGAAATTTGTGCTCCGCTGTGTTGAAACTGTTGCGGCTTTTGAGTATTAATAAAGTAATTGAGGGACACCCACTGACTGTGCCGAGCTTCGTTGAAACTTGGAAAATTATTTGGGGAGCGCGTCTAAACATATAGCATATAATTTTATAATTTTCGTGTGATTTTATTTCTGTCAGACGCATAGCACGTACACGCGACAATTTTTCTGGACACGAATGTGCTAAAAGAAAATTCCCTTAACGACACTCGGATTGAATAAAATAATAATACCTGCGTTATTCTCGTTCTCATTGTCAGTGTTATTTACATTTTTGGGGGTTTTCGATTAAGAAATGGTGATTTGAAAACGTGAGAATAGAATCATATGCAACACAATGAATACGATGTATTGAGCCGTTGACCGCCAAGTTATGAAATGTATAGAAAGGTCATTTTTTGTAAATATAGTAAATGCAAGTAGGTATTCGTTGGATTAGGACACTGGAACGCGAGTATTTTTCAAATGCACCAGGTACGGTTGCAGTGGCGCGTGACGCGAGTACACGTCGAGTTGAGTTCCCACGACCATACATTTTTTTTTTGCTCAAACTTCTCCCCCTCATCCGTTTGAAATTCAGAACATTTCTTCAGTATTTTTTAACACACGTCATTTTTAGAACAATATGTCGACTTTCGACCAACGTACTTTTAATACGAAAATTCAACGCTTTTGACATGAAAGGGTTTCTCTGTATGTTGAACACTAGGGGTGCAGAGCTTGTCAGGCGTCATCTGCTACGAAAAAGTAAAATGAAGTCCGTACTTCAATCAGTATAGTGTTCATACCACATTCAATCAACTATTTTTGGCAATTATGCAAAATGAACATCTTGAAATCGTCAAAGGTTTCAGTGTATGGATTATAAAGGAAACTCGAAAGAAGTAAAAGTAATACTGTGTAAAAATGTAATTTGCAAGATTCATCGGGAACTTCAAGAAGCTTAGAACGTTTCATTCGAATCTCAGATCGTAAGCGAATAAAGCATGTTCATTGGATCGGGAACCGTTCAATTCAGTAACGGTTTTCCCAAAAACATTAAGCATCGATCCAAATGAGAGTTTCCATGCTTTGGTTCGTCAGTCTCGGCTACAAAGGTGAATTTGTCGGCTGACATAATAGGTAACGCCATAGCCGATTGCGTAGGTGGCCACCCTTTTCTAACGAGGACCACTGAAATTGCCACCGCGGCCTTTTTCCAATGGAAACTCCCACCGTGAGCGCGGCTGAAAGCCTTCCATCGACCGGATCACGGTTTCCCTGGTCTCTTTTTCTCTCAGCATTTTCCAGCTTCTCCGAGCGCTCGCCCTCCGTGCAGAGGAGGAGCGAGAAAGACAGGGAGAACAGGGAGAAGGAGAGAGAAAGTTAGAAGAGGATGTAATGGTCGAAGAAGCAGCGCAAAAGCGCCGCTTTATTCCGCTCTGAAGAGACCCCTGGTTAGGCCAGGTGCTAAATTAGAGGCCGATATTTGCACAAGAAAGTTATGGAATTATTTTTCGGTAAAACGGTCATTGTAACACAGTCATTGTGTCAGTTGAGGCACGGTTACTGACCAATTTTTTAATAACTAATCTTGGTAGATAAACAGATAAGGTAAAAGTACCAGTAGTTGACACGTTAAGGTATTTTTTGCCGATTTGTTCACATAACTCAGGCTAAATTCAGTTTACAGAAAGTTCATGATTAGTTGTCGCTGCAGAAACTATTCTTCTATTATATAAACATTACGCCAAGTGTTTATTTCCAATGGCGATTGCAAATTTTTTTTCTGGAAGTAAAAATTGATTCGATAGTTGACACCCGGCGAAAAGAAAGAATTCAGTAGTTGACATAGGGAGAAAACCCAATTAACGAACTAGCCGTGGCAATGTATGGATAAAGAAGTACATTAAATGTTTAAAGAAGATAATTTTTTACTAAAACAGAGTAAAAATATTATTATAATTATAGTTATATTAAAGTACTCAATAATTTGAAGGTACATAAACAAAAAATCTAACTTAATTCGGTAACAGAATACATATTCCTGCGTAATTCCGGAAGTTATCCTTCGTAGGAGGCATCTTAAAATTGACAAAGGAATAAAATCAATAGTTGACACTTAGTAATTTTATAGTTGACACCCCATGTCAACTACTAAATAATAGACAATTACACGTTGCAATAGTTGACACGGGGTGACTTTAGACATTTAGCAGTCTTTGTTGGCAATTTTAATAGACACACTCTTGTTTAGGTGCCAAAAGACATAAACAAATACCTTTTTTACTCACAACGATTAAACAATAGAAACTTGCAACACTTACTTTCCAGCCAAGTTCTTAGCGATTTGCACAAGAAAGCACACAAAAATCGTGGGAGTCGAGCACGAGTTTGTTTAATAGGTTGCTATAACTCTTTGAAATGACGAACAGTGCGCAGCAATTTGCTACTCAGCAGCTGGAGGGCGTCACTATACAGACTAATAAACTGTTATGTATTCCAGCGTGTAGTTTTCTTATTTATTTACTATTTTTGAAAAAGTCTCAACTATTGGTGCTTTTACCTTAATACGAGTATTATTTTAAACAGCACAGCAGAATAGTGAACGGATTCAATTGAAGAGTAAAGCACTGGTAGTAAAGCATTCTGTCGAAAAATCAATACTCATTGATAACTGAAAATGATGGTTGAAGAAAGATGCTTTGGAAATATTCTGTTCAAAGAAAGAAAAATATTAGTGTCGGATGGAGAGGAATTGCTGCATCTATTTTACAGTTTTCTTAATTGTCAGACTGATGGGGAGCATTCATCGATGATGAAGAGCATTAATCCAAGACAGATGCTCCGTTTCTGAAAACCTTTTACTTCTAATTCATTTTGAAAGATATTGTATTTCCTTTTTTATTATTAGACTCTGGATTTTTATGCAAAATAGCCAGAATTTAATGTTACAAGTCTCTACAACTTGCAAATGATTATTAAAAACACAATTTGAAATGTTTCTTGCAGTGGATAAGTTTTAGAATGGTGGATAACACGTTTTAAAAAGAACTCCATACAATTTTCTATCGATAATAAAATTCATATTTGCATGAAGATCCGGAGTCTACTTATTATAAATATTTCGTCTGAAATCGCGTCACTTGAAACAAAATTTGACCCAGCCAATCATGCTATATTAACACAAAACCTATTAAAAAATTTAGAGAAATCATTTTACATACTATCACAGTACACTGCCAATGGAGATTAATACAATGTCTTCGCATTATGGTAAGTTTCTGCAAATCATGGCAGAATTTGTCTTGGTTTCATCCTGGTTTTTTTAGAACAACACGTTGCACATTGAGAAAAACAAGAAATCCAACTTATGTAATAAAAGTTGTAGATTCCAATGCCTTAAATACCCATAGTTAGACAAAGGGCCGGTGATTGAAATTCCGAAAGCCGAAAATAGAACTCAGCGTGACAGAGACTGAAGTTGAAATCCATGCGAAAATAATTGGTTTCACTGGCAGTACAGAGGTGGTGCAATTAGACGCGTGATGCCGCGCGAAACCCGCAGGATTGCGGTCGATACGTTTGATCTGCGGCGCATACGTGCGACCAGACCACTGGAACAGTTTCGATCGAAACAATAGGCTGTGCTGATTTTCAAGCGAGCTTCAAGTGCACAATGCAAGTCGAACCATTGCTACAGTGAAACAGGAAAAGTTTGAGCTATCGCTAAAATATTTGCTACGCTACTATCGTGAATCGAATAGTCTCACAGCGATCTATGTGCGTGCTCGCAGGCTGGTACGAGAACGATTTTGATTCATGTACGTTTTCTAAATAATACTCGACCTGCATAAAAGAGACGCATTCGAATCGGTCAAAAGGAAAAAACTCATGCTTCTATCTCATTTTTTATTTCTGTGTATGTGATTTACACTTCAGCAAACAGATAGAGAAAACGTTATGTAACTTATATACATATCTGGAGAATTCTTATAAACAACGATTCCGATTGTGAAGATTGACGATATATTTAATTCAACACACTAAAGTTACATTAATAAAAGTCGAAACTCCTACAATTTGTTCGAATGAAGAAATAATTATAATTTATACAATAGACATGATAGTATCATTATTTATACGATAGAATAAATGGACTACAATGAGGCTTGATATGAATTTTCTGGTATTCGTAGTCTTTTAAATCCCTGTTCGTGAGAGCGCAAACTACGAGACTAGTTACAGCCTGTTCATTAGGAGCAATATTCCTCTATATCAAATTTTACGTGCAACGCTAGTGGACAGTATGTTCAGTGACAAAGGCTAATAACGTTAGAAACTCCAGAAGCTTGTAATAGATCTATTAGTGTCAAATTTCCGTAGCTGGTTGCTCAAGACACATTGTAAACTAATGACTCCAGTTTTGGACTACTGTTATAGTAGAACCTTGAGCAAAATGATATGTAGAGAATAATAATCTAACAAAGGTGAATGCCCAGTAACTTAATTTCCACACCATTGTTGGTAACCAAAATATATGTATTATATTATGTAATAACATTACATTAATAATGCTAGTAATAATAATCGATTACTCGGACAATTTCCAAGTAACATTTCTTCTGCATAAGCCTGTTGCATATAACATACGTAGGAACTCTTGCTGCAAATCGACCCTGCAGTAGATAGTATATAAATCTTCTGCAATAGGGTTTTGGACGGTTTATGTAGGAATGATTCTGCATAAATGTTGCATTGTAACCTGTAAAGGTCATATGCAAACCATATGTCGTCCATCAGAGGTAATTTGCTGGGCCACAGCAGGGTCTATGCAGAGTATGCACAAAGTATATGCAGGCTATATGCAAGATCAAAAGATGTGGAAAAAATTATAAACTTTTATCATGAAACAACATGATATGATTTTATAATCAATTAGTGGGCGATTAAAATTGAAAACACCCGATCTTACACATTTGCTGTGAATTTTTCGATTCAATTCTTATTGAAAGTGAAGAATATTTAAAAAATTTATGGAATACAGTTTTTTACCACCAAGCGTGATCGCCGGGCTGATGCAGTGAGCGTCATTCTTAAATTACCGTCTACAAATAATTTGTAGACTATCTTACATATATTCTGCGTGTATAGGGTACATACAGAGGTGCCTGCAGAGAAAGGCTACTTGTAGGGTATCTGCAGGCTGTCCTGCAAATACTCTACGCGCGTAGGCTATACGTAGACAGTCCTACAGAGAAAGGCTACTTATAGGGTACCTGCAGGTCGCTCTGCAAATATTCTACGCGCGTAGGTTATATGCAAGGGTCTTTTTAGGCCATCTGTAGGCGAAGACTTTGTGGTGGTCGTATGCATCTAGCCCCTACAGAAAAAGAATACTTGTAAGGTATATGCGGCAGTCCTACATGAAAAGAGCTTATGATAGATATTTGCAAGTGCGTCTGCCGGAAAAATGTTACTTGGGATATCACTTGAAATCTCAATACTGGTACAACAGAAAATATAATATGCAATAAAAATCCTGTCATCAAATTAGCAAACAAATACTTTAATGCCGTAGCAGATAGAAACCAACACACATCGCATAACGCAATTTTAATTACAAATATAAAGCTGCAATTCAATATTCGAAATGTAGTGAAATTTACATTCAAAATGAAACTGTTATTAAAAATACAAGGAGATCGTTTAATCGACCGATATTAAAGACCTTGTCAGTACGCCCGTTCGAGCTAAATAATTGAAACTATCACCTGTAAACATTCCCAAAGCTGAAAACTGGGTAAAATGTTTCACCAAAAAATATGAGATTACTTCTAGTTGATTTAAGTATTGAGGAAGACAAGTTACGCATGATTTTCATGCTTCAAACACAAACTGCAGAAAGATTTATTGAAAGAGGATTTGTCTTCTCTTTATAAGACAATCGTAGATGAAATTATCGCTCTGCGAAAACGGGGTACTGACTGAAAACGTTAAATCAATTGTAAGAAACTTTATTTGCCTCAACAGAACTCCCGTCTTCAAGATTGCATTCGCATTGCTCCGGCATTTCTCATATTTGCCCATTTCCGGTCGCGTATTCGCGTGCAAACCTTGTGTACTTGGGTTTGCTCTGGACGCAGCATGGTCCTACAATAATGGCTACCCATAGCCGCGTGTACTTCTAACTCAATTCCAACTTTGAAAGCTCCCTCGTGCCTTTAAACCTCGTAGCCATATTACTTAACTGTTCTGCAGTGCTCTCGAAAATATCAGATCTGTAATAACTAGCATAGACCAACTTTGATTATACATGTATATCTACATGTACTCAAGATTAGTTAACAAAATTTTTGAAAGGCTGTGTTAGAATCCCGTGAAATCAGTGCTTGCAACAAGCAAGACTTCTGCATTCTAAACTGTATGCGAATTGGAAACAAAACAATACGTGACTGATTTTAAAATATTACAAAATAGACAAAGTTATTTTTCGTATAATTTCGACACTGTGGCACGGTCTGTACCGCACGAATCAGATACTCATGCCAGTACTCTTGTATATGGAAATTGATATAACTTGCCAGTATATGTTTTACGCAAGTTCGCGTTTTAAGAAAAGTGGACTGTATTGGTTGAATAATAAAGGAATAAACATTGTATTAATGGCGGATCTGACTCAAGGGCCAGTTCTGGGCCTAAGGTCACTTCCGCATCCTCCTCACGCGATGGCCCCACTCCAGGTTCGGAAAATGTCTCTACCACCACCGGAATTCTCGGTTTGTTGCTAGATACTAAATTGAGGAAAAACCGAGGCTCGGTCAACGTGGGGGTGATCGCGCTAACCGATTCGCAGGTCAGCTTGTCCGAGGTAGCGCGGACGGGCCCGAGTGAGGTCCCAATCCTTGATTATACTTTACCAGAAAGCCTGACGAACGTACGAAATGACCACTGTTCTAGATATTATAAATTGTAATTGTAACGAAACACGGCGCATAGCAACCGCAATATCGATTGTCGCCGCAGCGGTGGGAAAAACATAGCAACGGTTAAGTATAAAAGGTTGTGCGAGGACCGAGTCCAGGGAGTTCAGCCGGACTCTGCGAGAGAGGTCGAGGTTACCAAACCACGGCCGCCTGGAGGAGTCAGGGAGAGGACGAAGCTTAGCTTCGGTCGCTTGCCGGCAACCGGAGTAGACAGGAGTTTTGTACCTGAGGCACCTCTTGGTGAGGAGACAACGGCTAGGAAAGCCGGACGCCCAAAGAGGATGGTACAGGACAAACTGCCTGGACGCCGGGGATAGGAGGGATCGGCTATTACGGCCGGTCTCAAACCTTTTTTTATAAACTCTGTCCGCTACATAATTAAAATGATTTGTGCAAAGGTGTCTGCTAATTCAAACTGAATTACTCAGGGCAGACGGTATCAGTATATATGGACTATTTGAATGCCGTGGTAACTTCACCCCATTGGCTAGTACAGTTACGCAAGCAACCAATAAGCTATCGGCGACAAACAGGCACTTAAGCCGCATATACAGCCGTATATGTATAAGATGACGCGGCTATTGCTATTCAGTACGAGGGTACGGGTAAATGAGCTGTAAGTTCGGCTAATCCTTCAGCTTTAGTTCTGATGTGCCGTTAAAAAAAAATAAAGTTATAAATGTTAATGTCTCAAAAATATTGGATTCAAGTTGCGGCCGTGCAGTAAAGCTATATACAGATTTAGAAAGAAAAGACTCGAGTCTTTCCAGTATGTATATATTTCAATACTCTATGAGCCATTTAGTGCTATTTACAAGTAATTAATTTCCTATCGATAGTAGTTACATTATTTTAAGTAGAAGAACACAAGTTTAACACCATTTTTTAAGGACCGAAAATTCAATGCACCGCTTCTACCACTTTAGCTCCTAATCTAAGGTGAAGGCAATACTGTGTATTATTTGGTTAAATAAGCGTTAAATTAGGTTGGACGGCATCTTCCGATGAAAGTCCATTAGAACTTTTCTTCAGACTATGACCAATAGACACCGAGTTTCATTGAAACTTTCCTTAATCTGATTTAAGCGTCCAACTATCACAAAATTGACTTAAGAAGGACATATCGGTAGGAGTCTACTAATTTTGTCTCTCAAATAATCTTTTTATTAATTGTATGAGTTAATTATCAAGGTCATATCAAATTGTAAGCTGCAAAAACCCAATCTGACCCACAAATTACAAATAGAATATAATGACCACGAAGAAAGTAACTCCTGATAACATAAAGAAGAATAGTAAAATAGTGACAACTTAGAATGAATAGAAATTAAATACTGAAAATAAATTAATTTAAATTCTTGCTGTCGAAATTCAATTCTCTAAATTATATGACCATCTAGTGTGTCGATAAATTGATTAGACCCAACAGAATATTTGTTCAAGGCCTTTTAGCGAAGTAACTAACTTTACATCTCTGCTATATTTGACAAAAATAGAAAAACTAGTTTAACCCCGGGGGTTGCAAACTTCCCTTAACTAGCTCGACTGCTCGCGAACACACCATTATCCAAACACAAAGAGGTAGCAAATCTAGATATAGAGAAAACTTAGGCGCAACACCTCTACATCCGTTTGCTTTGAAGTTGCCCGACAAACCGTTATTTTACGCAAAGCCGCCGCAATTGCAGGCTAGTAAATAAGAACGAAAATTCTATGCAAAAATAAAGAAACGGAAAGTCCTACTGAAACTGTGCTCCTTAATAATGGGTGATCGCTGCAGGGTATAGAAGCTAGAATTTCAGGTTGAAATTTAGCCGATATAAAACGAACGAGGAACTAACGTAGCATAACTGGACCAGTGGACGCTATAGGTACGCGTATACGGCCCTCTTACAAGAATTCTCCGCGATCCAGAGTTGCAAGCAACGGCTATTGTAACCACGAAGTACAACGCTATGAAAGCCTTGTGCTGCTCTAAAGTTTTTATCTGTTGTAAATTATTGTCTCTCTATGAATGTTATCTTCTGTCCTTCTCGTACGTGGTATGCATCAAAGTTGAGCATCTTATGTCGCCACTGTATTCTTGGAATGCTATGCGCATCTTGTTCACGCTTAATCAAGGGAATGCGAGCTTCGTGTCACCATATTCGTGGTCGCTTTAATTACCCCGTTTAATTATCCTCATTTTCTTGGTTGACTAGTTTCATTCTCATGTCGGTTCGCAGCTACTATAGAATTTCAACATTCTGTAATATCATTATCACTTTTCGAGTCATAAGCCCGACTTGAAATTTACCAATATTCTATAAAGTGCATTATTGATTCCAATATCAGATGGCTATATTCCTAATATCTATCATTTTGGAAAGAAGATCTATTTTTATGAATTCGGTAAGCAGCAGTAAATCATCCCATACAACACCCAAATATTCAATTTTCCCCTGCAAATAAGTTTTCGCTAACCATAGAGCGTCCTAGTAATCGACAACACTGTTCATACTTCTTATTGGTAGTATCGTATAACAATGTATAATAGTATCGCCTAACAGAGAATAGGATGGGAACCAAATGAATCCTTATCTACTTACAAGTACCACTGTTCCAGTCATCCAATATCGCAATGTGCATTCAATTATGGTGGAAATCAGGTTGACGTGTTTGTGTTTGAGCCAAATGCATACATGGGGTGCCTAGATGCCTGAATGTCAACCGATATTGTATCTATTATGGAATACTGTTTGTAACACGTGCAAACGCAATAAGTATTCTCTTGAGTCATATTCGTATCACATAGAAGTCTTGTATTAGAACTATGAATACGTTCTCGCTGTTTTTTCGTAAAAATGAAGGCTTTATTTTTAAATAATCGTAATAAATGCATTACTGAAAATATTGTCCATCGCTGGCTATTACTTTCCCCCGTTTCTCTGGTAAAATTTGAATTCCCCGTCGGAAAAATGATTGGTGCGCCAGATTGTTCCTTGTCTTTGAGATCAAAATCATTGTTTTTAAACCTTCTGAACCAATCTCTACATGTCGTGTTCGACAGAGCATGGTCGCCGTAAGTCTCTACAAGTATTCTGTGTGCCTCAGCTGCCGATTTTTTTTGAATAAAATAATACAGCAAGATTCCCCGTAAATATTCCTTTCCTGGTATAAAATTCGACATATTTATCGCTTTTAAAAAATATGTTGTTAACAGTTTGGTGCACTGACATGTATGTGGATTTGAACTTTGTTTATGGTACTTTCTTATAGATTTGCTATCATCTTAAATTACTCCCACGTAATTGGGATAACGCCTTCTGTTACAAAACAGCGAGAACTTATTCATAGTCCTAATATAAAATTAGTTTCCGCGACACTCATTCAATTCATTTCCCTTAAAATATTGGAATTTTTTCTGTCAAATTGTCCTTTAAGTCATTATTCCTAGGTCAATTTGGACAAAATATCCGGAAGATTTCGGTTTATCACGAATACTTATAAGTATCCAGTTTTTTCCTATTTTCGTATTAAGTATCCTATTAAGTATCCTTATTTTCAACAAGGGTATCCTTGTTGAAAATATGTCTGCCAATTTAGCTCATATGTCGATCGCGTCAAATTATCAAATGTATGACGGTCTCTGTACAAAGTACATATTAAGTATGCAAATACATTTTTAAAATCAAGTGTTTTAATAACCATTTTTATTGTAATATCAATTCAGGAGCTTCTCTTTCATCAACATATCTATTTTTATAAAATGTTGGATAAACAATATAAAATAAGTCTAAAAATTCCTGGGCAAAGTTAGGGTGAAAACTGTGTATTTTGCAGCATAACTTAAAATGTATGAATACGAACGTGAATATGAATACAAATTCAATGAATATACACGAAAATTCACCGGTTTTATTAAACGAGATATTTTCCTTACAATTGCAAATACAAATCTAAATATTAGCCGAATCGATTGTTTTATTTCTCTCATCGCTATTCATTCCCCCGTTCTGTCCTGATACTTTTTAATACACCGAATTTCGGAAACACCTAAATCGGCAGAATTTTAAAATCGTAGTATCATATTTTTGTTTGAATACTACATGACTTTTTTCTTATTGTTGCGCCCTACGGCAACTATTACCGGCCAAATTAATTTTAGGTAATTAATTGAAAACCGAGACGTCTCGACCTAATGTATGGATGAGTCAACCTATTCCGAATGGCGAACCGATGTCCTGATCCGATGGATTGATGAAAGAAATGAAAGTTCCGAATGCTGAACCAAAGTCCGGAATTGATGAACTAGTGTGAAAGGATGATGGCTCCAAATGTTGAACCTGAATGCCGAGTCGATGAACAGATGTGAATGATGGTGGTTCTAAATGGTGAACCCCAGTTCCGAGTCGATGGACCGATGGAATTCGTCAGATGATTGAAAGATCAAATCCGCACGTTTCGGATGCTGAACATTTATTATAGTTTCGAATATCGAACGGTATTTTTCCTTCGGTAGAATCTTCGCAAATGACCACGTCATAAACTATAATAGTGGCTTTGGGTTCCGTCAGACGGAACAATTATGCTCCCATGCCGCATATTTCACTCACAGTTCTGCACCCGATACTCCTGGAACAGTTTCAATTTCGCTGATCCTTAACAGTAACCTCTATTACAACCACATGCTCAAGTGAGCTGCGATAAAATCAAGGCAAGGGTGTTTCGTTCGTGGGACCTCTCTTGTGCCTGTCATTACGCTTGTTGCATTTTGGCACAACGCCAAACAATGCAGACGTAACTTTTACCTCCCGAGTAAGCACCACTTCTGGTGGTTCTTTGTGGACACATTCCGGTGAGAGACAGATAATACTTTTAAACGGTTTCAACAAGCAAGGCTGGTTCTTTTAAATCTCGCGTCTTTACCTAAATATTGAATATTCAATTATGAATATGGATAAAATGAAAATATTGATTAATAGTTACTTGTATACTGGCATAGTATGACGTAAAAATCATAATATACAGGGTGAGTCAGTGATTCGTGGACCAATTATAACCACGTATTCTACTTGCCAAACTAAGTAGTAAAGTCCTTTACAAAAATGCCGAAATCTCAACCCTTTCGAGGATATCAGCCCCTAAAAATTTAAGGTTCAAAAATTCATATCTCGCGATAGGATAATGCTAGAGACACGGGTTTTTCCAAAAGTTGTGAAAGGACCGGAGATATCTGAATAAAAAAATAGAAACGATATGAAAATTATTATTAACACACATTATTATTCATTTTTCTTGCTCGAGCATCCAGTTTCAACGTGAAGATGTATATCATATGATACCTGAAAAAAATCACAGACATTCTCTGACGCACCTTCAAAAACATCCAATCATAAAATTTTAGTTTTTTATAATAAATGTCAGCGTGAAAAATGACCCAAGATTACGGTGCACTGACCCTGAATATGACTCACCCTGTATATTATGAACAACAAATATAAAGATACACAAAGTTGCACACCGAGTCAGCTGAACCAATTGATTATTTATCTGCTACTAATATGCATTTACAATTGTTATAATAATAACTCGGACAATTCTGAAATATTTGGAAATTTAACGGTTTTTCAAGACTTTCAGTATCTTTCTTTTAAAATGGTTTAATTTTAAGAAGCAAATATTTTGTAAAGCAGACCTATATGGAGCTCCTTGCAAGCAGGAAGGTCGCGGAGTATCTACTGAATTTCAATGTATGTCCAAACTTTCGGAAGCACTATGTGTTACAAATACTGGATCATACAAGTCGAAAGATTTCCTGATGGGTGGTATGGTACGATTTCACATACGTGTATTGTTGGCACGTTCCCCAACTACAAAATGTCCTCCAGCCTTTTGCGAACCTTTTTGAAAGATTGTACCCGTATGCGACCTGAATAGTAAAAATAAGAGGAACTGCAAGTGGGGATAAACGAAACCTTATGATCTGGTAACTGAAATTACAAAATCTTTGTGTGACGCAACGCAATATTTCGATTATCAAAACCTATTGAACGAAGGAAACGTAAAAAACATAGAACATACTTATTATATTATTTTGTTAACGTAAGGTATGAATAACAATAATACTGATAGTAAATTAAATGGAAGTAATTTTTCATATTTATAATATTTGATATTAAAAAACACGTTTTCAATATCTCAGATATTGTGTACATGTATAAATTCGAAATATTTTGTTCATTCCGAGGGTGGTTATAAATGATATGCCTGATGGAGGAATATTTTTGCATTCTTCTTATAATGGTAATAGTAATCTCGCAATTTTTTATTTATTTCGTCATTCAAGTGAGGGTAGTATATACCGAATTAAACGGACGGTGCCTGAAGACGGTTCTACAGATGCAGCTTTCATTCATACAGTGGGAAATCGTCCATACGGATAAGGGTTAAATTAACCGAATTTGGTTAGTCATCGTCGTGTAGATTGAAATCCTATCCAAAATTCGCTGTCGTATCACAAAAGCTTCGTCAACATCTTGTCACTGCCTAGATTACAATTAATCCACTGGCGACATGTGCCCAGCAAGCAGCTGCCAAGCTCAAATTTAGAGTACTTCCGCTTCCGAGTGGGCAGTTGGCCAACTTCGTAAAGAAACATCATGCTCATTAATATAACCGGATAAATGACTGTTTGCTGTTAAAGAACTTTGATTAGTTCTAGTTATTAATCAGTAGTTATAAACATGAAAAACTGAAATATCACGGACAAAGTCAACAAGATTCCGATCAATTTAGACTTCGGATGTTTAGTTCGGTGGCCAGTTTGACAAACTTGTGACTAGTCTTACGAATAAGTTACTTCAATTATTTTCTTTTTCAATGAAAACGGATGGGTGCACATTTTTTTACTTTACTCGTAAAAGCGAAATATTAAGGCTTCTTTTGATATCATTTGAATATGTGTTCCTTAACTTTCACTAACTACGCACAGTTAATAGAACAATAATTGTAGCAATGGTTTTATATTATCATTAATTCTTTTGACACCAAACACTTAATTATATATAAGTCTTGAAGATTACTAACGCTTATCATTCCAATAACGTTTAGTAATGCAATAAAAGAAGAGTACTCTCAAATTCCTTATAATCTCGAACTATTGTTGTGCGAAATATACGGACAGAAACCACACAAGGAATCCGAGCGGTTCACATGTTTTACTTCCTTTGACACAAAAGACTCAGTATGTTGGTAGAAGCAGAAAGGAAAGAAAAGCATTCACAAGAACGTAAAAGCACAGGAATTCAGGAGTTCTTTCTTTTTATGAGACCATGTTCTGTGCGTTTAATTTAAAATTGGACTTTGAAAATCTTTACCGTGCAACATTTTTATGATGAATATTGTTACCTGCCTATTTTCTATACAAAAGGACTCATTTCCACGAGTAAAGCGTGCTTCTTATTCAGTTGGTGTATTGTAAAAAAGACATGCTATTCTTTATTTAATTATATTGTTTGCTTTAGTTAGAAGACTTATGTCTGCTAAGTGTCTCAGTTTTGTGAATTTCTAATTGCACCATTCGCAACACAAAATGATCAGTTTAATTTTCTAAATTTTCATAAACATTTCACTACTAAAATAAATGTTTCGTGCTCAGCTTATGTTAAATGAAAGACGTGCAAGTGATAATGACTAAGCTAATGATTCCTTCTGCTGTTAATTAAAAGCCACCATTCTACAAAAACTATACTTCAATTCACACACTAATGGGAATTTGTACAAAGAAATGTTGAAAAAGAGAAAATCTGTTCACATTTTATTTTCTGGAGTTAATCGACTTGGGAAATCGGGGACTCACTCTTATATCGACTCCTTAAGGTAAGAAAATATTTGGTTGAAAAGTTGCCAAGTGTTTAAACCCAAGTGCTATCCAGTCACAGCTAACCTTGGTCTTTCGGGTTATTGACCTGCCTTCCCTTTCCGTTCGTGAGAGGCTAAACGAATGGTGTAATTTCGTCAAATTTACTACCAATCATAGACCGCTTGCGAAAATTAAATCTGACTCAAGGGGTGGTGGAAACTTCCTGGAAAAGCTCGAAAATCTAATGAGAAAAACGATGAATCAATCACTATTTTCAATCTCGTTACTTATCCCACCCGTGGGCTAGGCTTCCTGTAACGGTTTTACAATTTAACGGTGTCTTATTATATTAAAGTTCAATCAACCATCGTAGAATCATTCTACACCCGCAATGTTAGCCTATAACTATTCGTTATTTTGGCCATTTCATTGCCAGTTGCATAAGCATATTAACCATACATCTATGTCTCTGTATAACTATTAGGTCGTTCGAAAAGTTGTTTCGTTTTTTTTCATGAAAATGAAAGACGATTTTTTTATAGCAGTTACTTTCTCTGTGAACTAGCATGATACTATTATCGGCACATACGTACCTCCCAATAAGAATTTGTTAAGGTTTAGAAGAAGTTTGTTTCTTCATAAAGCCACAATTCTTACATTCTTATGTTGCCGTCGGACCGTCAATTAAAACCAATGCTTCGATCTGTGATTTGGGAATATCACCAGCACAACTCTACTGAAAATTTCCTATGTTACGGGCTAACCGTGCGAGACCGTTTTTAATCCGTTTGGTTACGGAAAACGTGCTCACTCCTGAACCTTTAAAGGTATGGGAGTCCAACCAATCGTCGCCGAGTCCGAATCCGCCTGAGATTAATTAGGGCTCCAGATACTTCGGATTGCACGAATGTCAGTGTGATCTCTTGGAGACGATAATATGCTTCAAACATTTTCTTGCTCCTCGCTCCAAATTGTTTGGTTTCGGATTTGGAATTGGATAGGAGAAGACACGGCTTGAGATACGCCCCGCTACGCAT
Organism: Trypoxylon attenuatum; assembly: GCA_963989405.1. Classification (NCBI taxonomy): domain Eukaryota; kingdom Metazoa; phylum Arthropoda; class Insecta; order Hymenoptera; family Crabronidae; genus Trypoxylon; species Trypoxylon attenuatum. The sequence continues at coordinate 17,473,595 of OZ022489.1, forward strand.
AAGCACCAAGCCTCTTCAAAGCTTACTGTGTCTTGTTTTTGTTTGTTTTTGTGTTTCGGGACCGACTGCTAAGGTCATATGCCCTAGGACCTACTGTTTTAAGTGGGATCCGAACCACTATGTGCGCAACAGTACGTGGTGTTTCTCAAAGATGGGTGAAACATCATCTCGGATGTCACCCATCCAAGTACTAACACCACGCCCAACCTTGCTTGACTTCGGTGATCGAACGGGAACCGGTATTTCCAAGGAGGCAAATACCGTTGGCTCAATTTAATTTATTATATGGCAAAGTAGTTAGATGTTGAAGAATAACATTTTTTCCGAAACTTCTTAGAACTCAGAACTCAGTTTCCAAGGAGGCAAAGACCGTTGGCTACTGTGTCTTTAGACAGGTAATACTATGAGTATTCTCCTAAATGACCCTACGGTGATTACACTATCTATTTCCTTGACTCGCGAAAGGTATTAATCCAGGAACTAGTCCTACCTGATGTACAGGCTCCGCCTTGAATTGGAGTCCGGATACTTCCCAAAGTGCGTATTGTCAATAGGATCACTTGGCGCAGCAATTCCTATCGAATTATACCCAGGTCGGTTCGAAAGTCCTCGGAAAGGGAAAAGGTGTAGGATAGGCTAAGGTAAACGCTTAGGACACACGCGGCTACGCGTAAGCGCCGAGCTTCTCCAAGGCTAATATTACCCCGGATAGGAATATTCGAGCGGCTAAATATTCCTACACTAATGTGGGTCCTATGCACAATGTCGATTTCAGTGTTATTTGCAATGACAGGTAATAATTGAATTTTAGAAGGAGTAATTTAGACGAAAAGTGAGATAATTATATTGAAATACTCAAAAAAGAATAAAGAATACAGTCGTGTTAAGTGTGTGTTCACTTGTTACAAGTACCTTTTGTGTAGTCCTCGTCTGTTCGCACTGATTTGACTCACGGCGTATTTGAATACTTGTAAGTGTAATCGCAACTAATGCAATGATTTGGTCGAAAGTAACGTATACGATCTTCCTCGGAATAACCCCGTACTCCAACGTCTGAGATGTATAATGGTTTGGAATGCTTCGAAAGTGCCTAGCACGATCTACTACAAGAAGGACAGAGCTTCGCCCTTCGACGGAGAATCAAAGACAGAGCTCCGGAGCACTAGCGTGGTCAATCTTCAGAAGGGCAGAGCTTCGCCCTGTGGAAGATCAAGCTACTAAAGACTCTGCTGCATAAGATTTCGGGCGGTTATAGTCGGAACCAACGCTAGTCTGGGGTAAAAAGTGGGGTAAACCCCTCGGATTTCTAGACGCGGCCCTAGGAGATGACTAAGTACCGGCATGAGCTGGACGCAGTGTGCATCCAGCTGCACATGTGTCTCACCTGATGAGAATGTTTATGAGGGGGAGATTACGTTGGGTGCGGTTTGAGCTTGAAACTATGATTTTAGTTGAATGCTAGAATATTCTCGATTTTTAAAGTAGAAAAATTGCGTGCGTAAAAGACGTATGTAACATTTGCTACAAATAATTTATACATATTATATACCGACAAATATGTACATAAATTTTGCTTGTACGGAGAGACTGTAATGCGTTTTACCAATAATTTGAGTATCTAACAGCACTTGACAACTCGTGGCTTGTAACTATGACTAGCTAGTTGAAACTGATAAAACTTTAGTACCCGCCGTATGAATTGTAGAATAAAGCATGTCACATAGTGTTCCTATCTAGACATATTCTGAACTGTTGAACTCTGGACAAAGTTAGAAAATTGGAACGCAACATTTCCAATACTGACCTTTTAACTTACTCTTGACAGAAAAAATTAAAAAAATTCGTATTTGACCCTATTATTAATCCTTTATGCATATCGTAACTGGAATACTGGTTAGTGTTCGAAATACTGGTGTAGCGTAAACTCTGCAAACAGATGACAATGTTATTTTTAGTTATCCATCAACATCCAGACGTTATTCAAAGTATTCCCTGATTCATTATAATAATAAAACAGGAGTAATTCCCAAATCTCTACCATGTACATATTGTATATTTCACGAATCCATTCAGTACACAATTATTTTAGAATTTGCAGAGAATATTTTTACGCCAAAACTTTCAAAAAGTCGCATACCTATCACAAATAGTAGGTCATTGCTATTGGAAATATCGTATACTTCAAAGGCCTACTTCGACGCTCTTAAGAATAATCGCGTGTTTTACTACTAAGAAGCTTTATTCCTACCCATTACTCTTTATACTGTCCAGCACAGCCACTTTAATCCCCATCGTACAAAAAACATGTCCTCTGTGAAGATATGTGAATATATGTGAATATATTGAAGCATTTGAGGTTTTATTTCTCGCTGAAAGATGGTCGCGTTTATGCCACATTGCCAAATACTTGGGCAACAGCCATGCTCGACTGAATATCTCCACATCTGGGAAAGTGCTCGCAGAGTGGCATGTAAGCACTTACATACATAGGTACTCCTGTTTGAAAGCTCGCGTCGTTCTCGTTCGCTTTTTATTGTCCACAGCTATGAGTTTTTCTAGAAAACTATGGCGTGCGAGTTTGTCGGGTGATGAGTGCAGATGAGAGAGGTTGGCAGTTACCTGAAATGTAATTAATGTTAGGGCAGCAAACACTTTGCACCAGTGTTTCAAAGAATGCATAAAAGAATATGTTGCCGATTCGTATTTATGTTGATCACTTTACGTGGTCGTTTATCATTGACCCTTTCTCTAGCAGAAATATTAATATTGAATAGGCGTAACTTATGATAATGCACAACTAGATCGACACAAAAATTCAACAATAATTTTACGTAAATTATTTCCGTTATTAACAAACATTTTTTAAAGCGTTTGCGTATCATATCCAAATTTAATGTGTGATTAATTTGGTGTATTTTCTTTGCTGTTTTAGCGAGCAAGAACATCATGGGCAAATTCACGCAGAGTGTGCGAAGAATCGTTCAAGATGTGAAGGACGAAGGGACATCAAGTGAGTGTATAATCAATATAAAAAACCTAGTCAATATTAAAATCCTAAATACTGGGAATATGAATCTAACGAGTTAGCAATATATAGATTCTGTCATCAGTAACAGTTTGTCCTCTAAAGAATATAAATCGATAGCAGTATAACTTAATAATAATAAGGTAAAATAATGTAAAATAGTCTTTGAAATATACTATTAGGACTATGAATAAGTTCTCGCTGTTTTCTAACAGAGGGCGTTATCCCAACTACTTAATGGGGTAATTTAAGATGATAGCATATCTATAAGAAAGTACCATAAACAAAGTTCAAATCCACATACATGTCAGTGCACCAAACTGTTAACAACATATTTTTTAAAAGCGATAAATATGTCGAATTTTATACCAGGAAAGGAATATTTACGGGGAATCTTGCTGGATTATTTTATTCAAAGAAAATCGGCAGCTGAGGCACACAGAATACTTGTAGAGACTTACGGCGACCATGCTCTGTCGAACACGACATGTAGAGATTGGTTCAGAAGGTTTAAAAACAATGATTTTGATCTCAAGAACAATCAACGATCTGGCGCACCAATCATTTTTCCGACGGGAAATTCAAATTTTGCCAAAGAGATGGGGGAAAGTAATAGCCAGCGATGGACAATATTTTCAATAATGTATTTATTACGATTATTTAAAAATAAAGCCTTCATTTTTACGAAAAAACAGCGAGAACTTATTCATAGTCTTAACAATACTATACAATTGCGACCAACTAACAGAACAAATTTAGATATAAAAGTTACTTAAGTTTTCCGATCAAAATGATTTCTATGTACCGAACGCAAACAGTTGCAGGTACTATCACTAATTGTAAGAGTAGCTAGAACTTTGCCTACGTCAAATACGTACCTTGAAAGTTTACCTTCACTGATCTCCATTAAATTTGAATTGACCTGAACTTGATGGCAGCCAAGCCTGCATATTTCAGTTGACCTTCTGTTTACAATACCTGCACCCGTAAGCTCATAATCTATACGCAGATGAGGAATTTAAAATGTGAAAAGGGGCCTATTTATTCGAGCTCTTTGTCATAGCACCCCAATCAACTAATCCCACCATATAATTTATACTGCATATCTAATCTACCGAAAAGTATAATAGAACTTGTGGAATACTTTTCACCTGTTAAATTATAAAAAGAGGAATTCTGCACCCACAAAACTGGCAAATACAATTCGTAACACTTACGCAAACACAATTAACTTTCCGTTGATAGTAAAAGCCACGCATCGTACGTTATTAAGTAGTTCCGAATAACCTATTATACCTATTCAGGTCACATAATCCCTAATTGCTTTACGCGAACAAACTGATGCATGATCCCCAGTTTATGGATACAGTGTCTCCGATTACGGGAGTAATTTCCATAGTTCCAATGATCCATAACAGCAAGAACCCGTTGCAATTCGAAGGAGACCTGCCTTAACGTAACGAAAATATTTTAGGCCTTGCAATTTGCATATTACGTTGAGATCGCAAATTTTCGCGAAGTTAGAGCATAGCTGGCAGTGGTGCCTGCATTAAAAGGATATATGGCCCACTTCATTTCTCCTGCAAGGTACTGCCTGCCCTCGTCTCCCTTTCGCCAAGCGTAAGTTTACAGGAAAGCACGTGTCGCGAACATAATGACGAAGACCTTTAATTAAAACAGAAATGAAATTCACCCGACATGGCGATACGTGCATTAATTTTCCCATTCACCACGGAAACAGTTTATCATCGTGAGACTGTTGGACAAGGTAACTAATAATAACGTCGGAAAACAGAACTGATCGAACGATGTAAGTTAGCGGCAGATAATAATCATGTGGTACTAAAAATGTTCAAAGAAACAAGTGCTATTTAATTCGTTCTATTTCGTTAGTATCGAATTGCCAGATTTATCGTTTTTCAAATGTTCCTGACGAAATTTAAAGATTCCTTTGCTTAAAAAAAGGCCGCCGATAAGCTCTATTTTTGATTTGGCTATACAATGCAATCTGAAATTCAGTTTTCACTAAAAAAAAAATATTTCACGTCTTAAGGAACACGATTAGATGCTATATGCATAATATACTCGCGGATTTCTAAATGTGATAACACTGATAACTATGTTATTCCTGCAAACACGCATTCGAGAAACAGTCCAAAATATAATTAAAAACGGAAGCTGCAAAGACAACAATTTCTAAAGTTTTAGGTTGACGTTGAGAAATAGGGCAGGAGAATTCGCTGAAAATTTGGTGGTGTTGCCGCGCGTATAAATTGCTACAGTTACTAAATCCCGGCCTTAGAACAAGGATGATGGAATACAATGGTCAGATGCAGGCAGCTTGAAATGTGCCAGCAAGTAGAATATGTGTGTACACATTTCCGTTAGGAGTGGATCGAAGCACATTGCAATTTAATCGAATGAGAAAACTGCTTTACAGTTTAAGCGACATTTTCATTGATGATATCTTCGACGGTAGATAATAAGAACTGTCATTTTAAAAACGGAATGCAACAGTAAAGCACAGGCAAACGTATGTACTAAATCTATAAATTGATTTTTGCAGCAGTTAAACTATTTGTCATTACGTTTAATGTAACTTGTATGCTTATGTAACTTAATTGTTTCCACAAAAAAAACCCACTTCTTTATTCAGATTAAGACTTGCATTCCACAGTATACGCTCCTTAGTCCTTAGTCCGTTTGAAAGACGTATTGTGCAATACCTCGCGTATACAATAAAGATTCTTTGTTTTTGAAAGAATAGCGTTGCAAAGAGATTTCTTGTTCACATTTTACTAATCGTATAGTTCGAAGTATGAAAACAAGGCAAGGTGCGGGTTAGAGAGTTGAAAACTTTGTCGAAGTGTAATAACGGCTAGAGTCTCCGGAAAGTACAATGCATCTTTCTGATACACGGTAAAGGCATTAAACTTTTCCTACAAATTTACACTGGCCCAAGCAGAATCTCGCCAACAGTGAAATAGGATAGTGTAAGATCGTTTAACGTATCACGAAAGAGATTCGATTTATCCATGTCTTACAAGTTTCGGATGAAAGTCTTATCGGATTGATCGTACGTTAAAAATAATTCATATTCTGATCTATCTGATCAACTAATTTACTTTGCGCACTTCATTTAGTCCAATTTAGCCTCCTAAAACGAGTAAACAATATTTTATTCGTTAAAATTAATCTACTTACACATAAATAAACTGTTTACATAATCTTCCACATACACACAAAGAGTCTATTATATTTAAGAGACAACCCATTTGAAACTAATGATGTTACCTGTCATTAGACAAAACAGATTCAGTAAAATGCTGTTAATTAAACGGATTAAAATAAACGCTCAAACAAATGAAAATAAGTAGACCACGATAAAAATATTTTCTGAAGTAAAAAGCGTATTATGCACGTATTATTTTGTCAGGCGGCCAAACTCGAGAAGAAGCCATCGAGACCAATGAGCGATTAAGAGTGGTAAGGATACGTCTGGACGGAAGTTACGACACTGCCAAACGCGCCCTGGTCGAGCTAATGCAAAAGTACACCGACAGCAAGCAAGTTCGCAATATATTTCAGCGGTATAACATCCTTAAAAATATGATCAAGGTATGTCAAGTAATAAAATATCCTTCAATGTGCAACAATTTTCAAATGTTTCCATCTAGTATTTCTATTGCAACGTATTTGTTCGCCAAATTAACAGGTATCACAGAATTTTAATCGCCATAGGTAGCTTTAATTCATCTACATGACTTTTGGCACGTGCAACCTTTCAAAGAGTTTCTTCAAATTTCTTTTAAGCATATTTTCAACTATGGACATAATACATTATAAGAATAAATAAGCATTTCTTATTGAATCGTCTGATAACTGAAGAAAAAAGATCACTAGATAACTCTTATCAGAATGTCTGTTTCTCACGGGAACGATTCCCAAGTGTTGAAATACTCAGAATCTTACAGCCGTTTTTCTTTGCTCGCTTCTACAAAAATTTTCAGAAGAATAAAATAGTATCGACTTCTTTACGCTCTAAAGTAAGAAAAATAAATTCAAAGCAAACAGGTTTCTTAAATATGGGTTTTCAAAATATAAACCAATTCAGAAGTCTGTAATTCAAATATTTCAAGAATAGGGTACTCAAAATTAGAGCCAGAGAGTTTCACGAAGATTAAAAAGTAAAAAAAAAGGCAGTAACTTAATATCGAATTAGTATTATCATTTCAATATTCATCATTATTTGCACGAACTGTTTTTTTAAGATAATGTGTATATTATTATTTAAACTTCGAGGCTAGTCTGCCAATCATTGGGTAAGGCAATTATTTCAATTACGTTGAGAATCATGTCAAGACACAAGATCCCTCGCGGCAGAGAACTTCGAAACTGAAACAAACTGCCTCTTCTCCGGTAGAGTTTGCAATCGTGAAACTCAAAAAAGAAGTTCCGAGGTAAAAGTGTAGTTTTTGTTGTCGTGGTTTCGCTCGTGTAGTTTTTTCACCCGAGCTATTCGATCACCTACGCCTCAAAACCTTGGCGTCATTCTTTTATGACTTGTTTTCTTTTCCAACCTCTTGGACAACAAGGAGCCAGGTCTTGATAAAGATAGTTTTTATGACTTGCACTACAGGACGTGATTAAGCTGGAGACCCAATACTGGACTCTAGTCGACATACCAAAACAAGAGAAGCAGGAGACCGTGCCGGCGTTTGTCCTCAGAGCATGTTCCATCATGGAGAAGACTCACAAGAGCGGCGAGGGCGTCAAAACATCAGCTAGGCTCGCCGAGGAAGCCGAGACAAAGAGAGAGCGACTTGAGAGACTGGAAAGTAAGTCCGAACTGTTAGCGGTTATTGGTCTTCGATCAATTGGATCTGTAGATACAATTGGTGGTCCACAGCTGTACGTCCAAAGATTAAGTATTTTTTACATTGAAAATCCATGCTATTGAAAATATGCTTTGGCATTTGGAAATAAAGACAGAGTGATATAAAGGGGGTCTAACTGTTAAGGGGGTTGTACCGTGTTACGGTTGTATTTTTTCACTTATTTTGTGAATTTTTTCTAACGAACCATGAAAATACACCATCTTGGAATTTTTACAGTGTGTTTATTAACATTTGTACAATCATTTAGAATTTTTTGAAACCAAAATATACATTGGATGCGACGTTATAGCCTTCGAAAGACAAACGTATGAAAACGATGGCTGACACAATTTCGCAAAAACTACCGAACTGATTTTGCTGAAAATTATATAGTACATTCGCTACACATATAGTTCTCGCCCGAACTAGGATAATTGGGATATCTATCATAGTTTTTTTTAGCAAGCCTAGAAAGTCCATAAAAGTGGAAAAAATGGAATTTTAGGCTTTAAAACCGTGCCAAAAGTGTAATTTTCAAAATTCTGCAATTATCCTAGTTCCGGCGATAGCGGCAGGTCTAAAGATGAAAATGCCGTTTGAATTTTGAATTTCTGATGAACACAACAGCCGGAATCGTGTCAGCCATCGTTTTCATACATTTGTCTTTCGAACGCTGTAACGTCGATTTCAATGTATATTCTGGATTCAAAAAATTCTAAAGGATTGTACAAATGTTAATAAATATTCTGTAAAAATTCCAAGATGGTGTATTTTCATGGTTCGTTAGAAAAAATTCACAAAATAAGCGGAAAAATACAGCCGTGACACGGTACAACCCCCCATAATTTACGTATTTCTTGAAGTGATACTAAAATAACTTTATGTTCAGAATAGAAAATAAAGGTTTAAATAGTTAGAAACAAACCTCAAAGTTAAGGTTGCGTAAATTCAACATTTCGATCAGAGTTTAATTTCTCGACCCGCGAGATCGTAAATTTTCATGGCCTAGTCTGATAGTCAATAACCAGATGAAAATTCCTCTTTCGAAAGTTTTGTTCAGTGATTACAAACAACACAACGATTAAAGCCAAGCAAAACGCTGTTGACCTTACCATTATAATGTACCAAACGAAAATGCACTTACCTACAATTTTCATGAAGGCCAAGGGTACTTCCTAAGAACTAAGAACATTCATTATTTTAAGCTCAGATTGCGATATCGGTGGGAATTTTAATTCTAATACAAAACCGATAAACCAGCTCCTTACAATAGGAACGATTCTATTAGCGAAGCGCAAATAAATTCCACTCGGAAACGATAGAGGCATTTCAATCAATATCCACCAGGTGAAAAGTGAATTGTTCAGGACATTCACTATTTCTCCATTGGAATGGTGTTTGGTTGTAATAGAATTGGATCGATAGCAAAATTCGCCCTGCATATTCGATCGACTGAGAATACTAACAGAAGTGAAGTTGAGCTTTAAAATGAGAATCCATTCATCCCACATAAAAGCTGCTGTCTTCGTTTTTTCGTAAATTGCGCAGAAAAGGGAAGCCTACCTGTCGTGTCGGTTGGAAGGCTTCCAAGCATGAATAATATATCGCTTGCTATCCTAGAGGCCCAATCCCTCGATGAAAAGGATCAGCAGTAACACTATGGCAAAACTATAGACATACACCAACAAAACGTAACCAAATTGAAAACAGATCTCGCGACATATTGATGGTCTTGTTCTTCGTGTGACGAATTCTTATAATCATATTACGGACCCTATATACTTCCATGTTCACTCTGCAGACACCTTTTCATTATTCAGACCGAAGCAGAAGAATTACCCGAATGCAAGCTTACAAAAGCTTGTTAGATAAAATAATATTTAACAGAGTACTCTCTTACTCTTTCAGCTATGTCAACCGCTCAAATCGAGGGAGAAAACACGCAAATGATCAATGATCTCTATAGATTGCTGAAGAAGTATACGGGACTTAGGAATCTTATACGAAAATTAAAGGTAAATTTTTAGTGTCATTATTAGTCCGATACAACTTTATAACGTTACAGTTCAATGAAAAAATAGATCGATATTATTGCGAGCACAGAAAAAATGTTTTCTGAGATTGATAGAACGTACTACACGTAACCGAAGGTGCGAAAGCTCAGAGAGTTTTAGGCGGCTGCGAATAAAAGATCCAGTGGGGCAGGAAAAAAAGTCCTAGAACCACCGGAACAGGAGTGGCCACTAACTTGGCGGTAGAGCTCGGTGAGAGCCTCCGCAGTCGAGGGTGCTACTCAATGAGAACGTAGCTACGGGCTAGTAGAGATAGTCTCTACCATCTTCTCGGCGCAAAAGACCAAATCGCGTTATCGAGCGGCGTGGCGCGCGGCGCTCACCAGAGGCTAAAGAGATCTGTACTTCTGATCTACGGAATTCTTCCCGGTTTCCTTTACCTTTCTTACCTAAACCGTTTCATCCCCGTACAATGCTGTCGCGCTGCTCGCGGCATCTATTGTGACTCGAAGATATGGTTTAAGAACTGCTTGATAAAACGGAGCTGTATTGAAGTAATGCTACTCGATCCGAATAATGATATAAAATATATAAATGGACAGCTCGTACAATGGGTAGAAGGGCTTGAGAAAATTGCTGAAAGCTGGGAAGCGATATGTGAGCGTCTGTGAATAATTAAAACCAATGTTAACTTACTGGGTGGAATTTCGAAGAAAATTCAAATCTTTATTTAATTGAGACATTGAAGCTGACGGGACAGCCGAGATAAGTCACCGTTAGTGTGTTGTCTGTAAAACCAATTTCTTGAAAACACTTGAGTTTACTGTCAATTTGATTTACACTGCTCAGAAGAATTATGGGAGAGAAAAATTTTGCTCAAAAATAGGCCAAATTGGATTAACGATAACTGGGTCAAAATTAATCGAAAAATTATGAATTTTTTTTAAAATTGAAACTTGAAGTCTCTACTTTCGATTCCCGTAGTTAGAATTCAAATTTGATGCACGCCTGCTACTACAATCTCCGAAAACCGAGGGCATTTTTGACATGTCGAAATTTGCAAAATTCAAAAACGCCTGCGGACATCTGGAAAGAAAGTTTTTTAAAACAATTCCGTGAACGGCGAAAGAAAGGTTGAATCTTTCTCTTTAAACAAAAAAACACTCTGGCCTATTTCTGAGCAAATTTTTTCTATACCATAATTCTTTTGAGCAGTATACTTTAAATTCAGTTTTTCTGTCGTGAAATTCCTAATGAAATTGAATTTGACAATTGAAAATTCCTAAATATTACGATTAGAATTAAAAATGGATAAAAATTGTACAGGCTATCCGTTATACTTTCCAAAATATTCTAAAGTATAACGGATAGCCTGATATTTGCAGATATTTTCTGTAAAAGTTACATCATTGCCCGAAAGCTTTTTTCTCATCAACTACACATAACCTTCAACTCGCGTACCTTCTTTCAATCATTTTCTGTGAAACCAAGCTGTTCGGGTCTACTCTCTGCCTTTAATCGAATGCAACTCTATACAGTAGTTTGAAGATAGACTTTTAAGACAACCGTATAAGCCTCTAGCACAGGGGTGTCCAACCCAAATTGGTTGGTGGGCCAAGTAAAAATTTTCTAAACTGAGGTGGGCCGCACACATCAAAATAAAAGAAGAAATTATTCAAAATATTTTATTATCGTACAACATTCAAAATATTTTATTACCTAACAATTAATGTGACACTTGTTTCTGTATTTTATTTGAGACTTTTTTAATATCAACCGATAATTTAGTCGACGCGCATCGTAGTTGATTTGTCATGTTTTTATCGAGCAACCTGCTGCGATACTTTGTTTTTACTAAGTTTAATTTGGAAAAAAATCATTCGCAGCGATAAGTAGTTCCAAATGCTGCTGTAATGCGCATTGCCAAGGTATTGTAAGATTTTCTGACAATACCAGAGGTCCAATAAATTTAGTTGTAAATCAGTTTGATATATGTGCTGATTTAGAGCTGCCTACTTGATTTTTGGGTACGGTTCACGTATCGAGGACTTGAGTCCAAATGTCTAAAATAATATAGACAGTTAAAAACTTCAACTGGGCCGCGGGTTGGGCATGCCTGCTCTAGCATCTAGCAGATCATTCGTTTCACGAAGTATCTAATAAACTTGATACGTCTCGCTCAGGAGGAGTACAACAGCTCGAAGGTGTATCCAATCCTTCCTCGCTACACGGTGCTGAAGGACATGATAAAGGACATCATGCACAGTCCAGACTACATGGAGGTTTGTCACGAAGTAGACCAGGCATAGCGGCCAGACCCCCTCCACCGTTCACCGCGCATGACCTTATAAGTTAATCAAGGTCCGTTTGAGGCGGTTCTCGGTGAAGGGGGTGATTTGGACGTATTCGTGAACCCTGCCAAATCAGGCAAATCGGTCAGTCCAATTTCGAATGGACTTCCCATCGATTCCTATCATGATTTCTCCACCTTCATTATTTCGTTCGGCTTCGGTCGAATAGCAATATTACATGGCGCGATAAGTTGCTTATTGTGAATGTGCGCCATTATTTTTAAAACTCCGTTAATTAATTCTCGCTGATAGAGCGAGTAAATAAAATGCTTGCGAGAGATTTTTTAAGATGCACTGGAGGTATATAGCTACGTGCAGATTGAAGAATACACACGAAGATTGGAGGAAGAAGCTTTCAGTGCTGTTGGCATAGAATTAAAGGGCTAAGTAATTTGTATTATATCGTGGATTCATAGTTGAATCCACCAGAAATCTGCTACTTGGTAATTATAATCGGCAAATACAATTCCATCAGTCGTAGATTAATATCGTTTAGTATGGAACAACTTTATTATAATTCAAGCTCCAAAAATTAAGTTTCATCCTATTCTTACAGTGAGCGCAATCCTTTAAAATCTACATAAACCATATTTCATTGTATCTTTTTTCTTAGAATATTCACCGATTACTAATGCTACAAAGTTTTCAAATTATGCAAATGGTTATTCTTATTACTATAAATACAGGGATTGAATAACCAACTTACTACTAAAATTTGAATTTGTAGTATCAATAGTCACCGAATGCTAATACCACAAAAACAAAGATTCTACAATGAAATTGACTTTGCCGACTCACTTATTTATATTGTCGTCGTACATGAGTTAAAATGATAATGAATTCCAATGTTGAAATCTCTTTTGATCTTTTTCCGTTTTCATACAAGACAACGCTGATTCCTTGTCCAATCGCAATACCAAGTAGCACGGTACAAAAAAATTCCAGAATAGATCCTAGCAACCATTACCTTCGTTTCTGATTTCGATCGGAGTAGCCGCTTGCACGTCGAAACACAAACTATAGGATTATGACCGCGCATTTAGTGCAAGTTCACTTCGTGCGGCATAAAGTTTCTACCGTATGTACTTATTAATTGTGCGAACGATTAACATCGCTCGTCAGGGATCTAGAATTATAGAACCACAACTCATATATCCCACAGTTGAAGAGTATGCCTGTGCACACGTGTGCGATTGTTTAATGCCGGCATAATTGAACAGCTCTAAATCGAGCAGGATTGAAGGGTGTGTTTTTCGGCTTGTTGCCCGTAGAAGCGCGATGTGAATTATTATAAATGTGGTACATAATAAGACGTAATATAAGTTCTCGTATGCGCACATACAAAAGAGAAAATCTTCCGTACCTACAAAGAGGACAAACACCGAAGATCGAAGAAACATCATATCTAAGAGGCTGTACTCAATATTTAATTGCAGAGGTGGGGTATAATACACTTTACATACTATCAGTGAGCAGTGAGTCATAGAGGTACTCTTTGAATCAGAAAAAAAGTACGAAAGTCATCTGTTATTCTAAAGGAGATCGATTGTTCAATACTAAAGATAGCACCTGAAATTACTATTTCGCTTTTTTTTAAAAATTACCGCTGAAGATAATTGGAAAACTTAAGTGCACAATATTTTCTTTAAAAGTTAAACACTTATGACAGATTCACACATTCACAATAGTGAATATAAATATAAATAATTTTCCTAAATCCCGGTGTTGATGCAGTCAGGAAAAACATCAAAGAACAAAAATACCTTGTACTGATTGCTGCTCCCATTTCGACAGTTATTATAAATTACTTAGGTAAATAATAATAACAGCAGTATAATAAAATGAAATTGAAGTACATCCGTGACTCACTTCACTCGATTCACGCTCGATAGTCCTTGTTCGACTCACTGACCGACCCACATGATACAGCACACAGTAGTAACCAATACGTTAAAATTCAAGATTTTTTTAAAGAGATGTTATCATTTGTTAAATGTATGTACACATACTGCATGCCATAAAACATATCCGCACTGTACTGAAAGAGATCTCATATGATAAAAGGTAAGTATGCGACAGTCGCCCAAAACATACTAGTACAGATAACATTATAAACATCCCGTCATATAATCGAATAAGAATTCTACAATTTGTGCGACTAGTCGCACGATTCCGTTGTCGTATACTGAAGAAAAAAAATGAGGTGCAATTAAGGGAAATGTATCGAGTGTTAACTTTATCTAACAAACATATCATCGTTGCCACGTTCATGTACACATAATATACACGTACGTCTTATATATACATAATATGTATTATACATATTATAATTATAATGTTCTTATAATATGTATAATATGTAGATAAATGTGTATATATATAGACGTGTAACACGTACCTATACGAATGACAAGTACATATAAATGTGTGTTTATACATATGTATATTATTGTGCCGTACGAAATCGATCCTACTCGATCGTTATTAAGTCTTTCTGCGACAGTTTGCGACGTTTCTTGAACTGGTGTACCTTGAGAGAAATTCCGTGGAAGTACGACAAACATGTATGTATGTATATTGGATCCTACACGGGAATCTCTATAAACAATGTATCCGATACTTAAATATTGGCATCGATGATTATGCTAAAATCTTACGCTTAATATTTTTCAAACCGAAAACTATTAGCAGGCAATTCTATCACAATTCATTACGCTTACTGTACATGCTGCCGATCTTCTCTTGTTATTCCCTTATAAAAAATTGCTTTTATCTCGTATTATTTGGTTAAATAGTTATTGATTATATTGATTGATTAACTGAGATACTTTTTGAACAATTCTTATTGTTAGGTTTTCTGTTACGCCCAAAAATACTTAAGTATTGTACTATGATTTAAATACAGTTTTTGTTGGTACTGGATTATTGTTTATATTGGTATTGTACTCAATTATGGAATTACAATTTCTGCAGCATCTCAGCTTATAATACTAATCGACCAATTCTTTGCCATTCGGTCTAATCAAAATTCAGGTGATGTTCGAATGTCAAAAGGACCTGTAACGATGTCTCGATGATTCCAAAAAAAAAAAACAAAAAAATCTGTAAAAGACAAGGTTACGCGTCAGAAGCCCTCAAATTTCCAGAAAAGACAGTTATTTTGTCATATATCGTTGTGATACACTTTCTAAATGTGGATTTAATTTCCCAGCGCAAGATGTCAAGTTACAAACATTGACAGCCTTTCAAAATACATATACATGTACATGTATTGCGCGTTCTACCATTAAGCAGTATAGCCGTTAACGATTTAAGAAACTAACGAGTAAGTAATTAACGTAATAAGAGTAAAAATGGCTGGCAGCCCGAAATCAAAATGCAACTTATAATGCGCCAGGCAGATTGAAACGAACAAAGGTCTCGCTATCCGAGTGCGGACCCATTTCAATCTGTCATGGCGGGTAGCAACCCCTTTTCCGTTCCCTCTGTGTGTCTATGCCTCTAATCAAAAGAGACAGTATAACCTTAAAATAGTTGACTAATCAAATGTTGTAGTGTATTCGAGCATAATCCACTCTAAGATGCTGGATACAGGCAAGCACACACACAAACACACGTACACGCGAACGAAATTCGAGTCGAAACGCTAACCGTAAGAAGTCAGAGTTGAGCAACAATTTGCTTTGTTACGCATTTTTCAACTGCAGAATAAACTAATTTGGATAGAAATGAAATCTATAATTTGAGCACTATGAAATTAAGAGGAGCGTTAAGTAGTATTGTTATGTAAATTGATTATGAATCTTGCCTCAGAAATAATAACTAGATGGGTATTAACGAATTGAATAATATTATATTTAATTAAAATTTTCATTAACATAGGATTTTCATGATATAATCAATGAGTAATCAAAACCCAATATCGTTGAATTTGGTAAAGTAATTTCTAAAGCAATTTCTAAAGCCTGGGTGTCTGTATGTCTTGTTTCGTGTTGCAAATACTGGCTATTAATTATGGAATTGATAACTAAGGAAATAAGTTTGGAAATTTTCCAGCAATAATGATTTCTAAAAATCCATATCCTTTAGGAATAATTTAATTGGAGTAATAATCTTGGTTCAGGTTTGCCCAACTCCAGAAGAAATGAAAATGTTCCATTAATGGTACGGCACTGTGAATGCCCTTCATTGCGATTTCTACCATTTTTTGTCGGAGATTTTTGTACTCTAACTTCTAACGAGACAACGGACTTCGTATTGATACCATTCGGTGTTTGAAGAAGTGTACTACGGAAAAAGAGATATTTTTGCATTTTCTAGAAGAGTCCGGATTTTTTCAGACATTTTCAAGGGATACACGACCAACGTCTAATGTTAATATAGATCAGTTAAAAAATACGGTACTCTACATGTACGCATTTTCTCTAGAGTCATTTTGGAAACACACTGATCAAAAGAGAATGAATTAATTCAAATTGTGACTTATACAAAGAAAAGAGGATCAACTATTGCGACGGAATCAAAACTTTATCAAAGACTATGACAAAAAAAGCACTTAAAGTGAATTTTATAAACAAGTGTGATTATTTTCGTAAATCAAACATATTGTTCAAATGAGGATCGGTCAAATATCGGATTAATACAGAATGGAACTCTGTCTGCATCCAGCAAATTTATACATATTAAACGCTATTCTATAATGACTGTTAGCATAAGATCCTTGTCGTGGATATTTATCTCACCAAACACTCTATGTGTATCTAAAAATGCACTATATTTAATCATACGTATAAATCAACTGGCATAGAAAGCGAGCATACATATGCATATACATATACATACATGTGTGTATGTATAACCGAATACATACATATATATGTACGTACATGGATTCGGTTTCGGAACTGCTTAACACGCAAACATTTTCTCATAATTATTGCAAGCAGTATTATACGATTCGCTGCAATTACCGCAAGATATATCTGCACAGTACTGACAATGCATAAAACAGTATACATGCACAATTCAACAACTATTATTACTCTTCGTTGGAAGCAGAAGTCAAACTCTATCAAAACTAAATATTCTTTAGTCAAACTGTACAGTATTATTTAAATAATACACGATTAGATTATTGACAAATATTTTCGTACAAAAATCTATAATCGCTCGTACTTTTAATCAAATTCAGCCAATCATTAACGCCATAACGAGGATAATTTAATTAAATTGCGTTAAAGGAACAATTCGTACTAGACAACACACAAGCAAAAGCAAACACAGAAAGCGACGAACACGGTGTACGATTCAGTCACAAAGCTGCCGCTGATATTTTTTATGCTGGGAAATCTTCTTAGACCAATCACATCGTAAAGTAAGGAAAAAATTTAATATTTAGTGTAAAGATAAACGTATTTGTAGCAACTGAGTAAAGCTATACTCACATGCAATGTCTTTGAATTGAAGAATGTAGGAAGCGTGCTCGCCTTTTCGACGAAACTAGGAGAGTGCCAAATAGATTTTGAAAAATTTTATACGTGTGCGCGAGTGCGAATGTAGTCGCTGAATGTTGTTGCCGGAATATACATCGGTGAATGTGAAATTTTTATAGCATATTATATGAAATATTAGTAACATCTGCGACGTAACTTATTCAAATGCCAATGAATTGGAGGGGCGATCAACTTATCTACACAATTTCTACAATTAATTCCTTCGTAGAAAATTATAATCAAATCTACCGATTTCTATTCAATTTGCTTATACATTCTCTATTATACAGAAACCGGTATCAGGTTCGTAAACTAATACTACTATTACTAGATTGCACTTTACATTTTCTGATGTTTTTTTCACCTCTTCAATTATCGACATTTTGATAGTTTACATCGATTTATTCGCACGTATTATGGTACCTCTATGTCGCTGGATTGATGCCTCTATCCGTAGTAACATGGAAAAACGTTGTTGCCGAAGGACATTGAATTTGTTACCACACAAAATTATCGTCTACAATTGTCCCTCTGCTTATTCTTATTACAGTGACAATGGATGGTTTCGATTATGCTGAATATTGTTGGCATATCATTCCAGCGAATAGAAGAAGCAAGCGTTGTTTAACGATAATTGTGGTAATGACGCGCAGAATATGAGATATAAGGGACTGATCCAAATTTAGAATGCGTGTATTTAATAGTTTTAATATTCTAAGCCACCGTCTTAATGTTGTGTCAAACTATATCGAACTCAATGGTCCTTTGGTTTCTAGTCAATTTATTCCTTCGGTGAAAGAAGTTTTACGGGAAGATATGTATTTTAACGAATATATCAACAAATTCAACCCGTTTAAACACTTTACAGAAATTCGTATACACCAGAATGTTTTAAAATGCTGTAGAATATGGTGAGAAAAGAAATGAGATCCAATATCTTCTTCAATTCGTCATATCAACAGCTCTCTTATACTTACTTCAATTTAATCACGTGAAATAAATGTTACTATTTCATTATCTTTAAAATGAGCAATTATTCTTAAAGAAGAGTAAATGAAATTCACGAACTTCTCGAGATAAATTACGAGGCCAAATGATCATTGACCATCGATCGAATATTTATAAGTGTATGGTACTTAATGTTAAATAATTCAAGAAGAGATTTGCCGCTTCTCGTAAGCATCCAATTGTGTAGCGTGCATCGCTCGATACATAATAATTGTATAACCTGTGTGAGTGTGACTCGAGAAGTGAGCGTTCGACCAATTTATATGTGTATAACCGGAAACACATACACTCCTCAACTCGCGTATCACATATAGTCCTTTCCTTCTACACTTGCGATAAGTTCACTAGGCGTAAGTTTTTACGAAAGAATATATTTTAACAGACACCTTAATCGAGCAGGTCGGGTAAACTTGTAGGAAACGTCATCTACGATAAAGTTATTCATCGTAAAGTATTTCGCAACTGCGAGGAATGGAACCTTTATGAGAATCTTTGACGAAATCGATAAATCTAAATTTTCTCCGGACATTCAGTTCGCTTAATTCCCATTGACTAATGAAATTTTGATAAATATATGTTTTCAGATATTTACAGTAACAATTTATTAAATGTTATCATAAGAAAAAGAGTTTATAGTATCAAGATTATTCTTGTAAAGCTACGAAATACAATTGGAAATTTCAGAGTTCTCTTCCGATTTGTGTGTGTTCTTTATGAAACAATTCTATGTTAACTTTTTTCATCATCCGCTGAGTCACAGTAGTCCCTGTATTTATAAAGTCAGGGTATAGTCGAGATGTGTAGCTCCCTAATTAGTATGAGTAGCTTTGTCTGTCCAGTGCGAGAGACATGTTCTAATACACAATACACAATAATGGATTTTCCAGCAGTTCGTTTCTGATATAAACAAGTTGTGGCTTTGGAAATTGATACAATGCTAATTGTTACAGTGTTAATGTATTGTTTACTAGACACACGTTTATCGCGCTGGAATTTTTCCAGAAAACTCTAGTCGTCGTTCGTGTTAGATTTTCAAACTTCTACTGTATCGCTAATCGCTAATCGCTAATCGATGTAAAAGCAAGTCACATATGAGACAAAAAAAACTAAGCTGTTGAAGTTTGCATGCTCTTTAAACTATAGTACGATAAACGTACGTTTCACTATAAGTATGCACCTATACCGTATACATGTCCAATAACATTGCGTACAATTGTAGTAAGATTACACTAACAGTCATTTCTAAATGTCGCAATCTATAATTTTTCAAAAGTATTATGCATATTCGATTACACTTGAAAGAAGCAAAACACTAATATAAATGTAACAGATTATGCGTACAGAATAGCAGCAAGCATTTCAGATCACAATGGCCGTTTTAATTTTAATATTTATATTCAAGTGGTTAGATTTTTCTGATTGAATCTTCTTCTATTACTCGTTTATAGTAATGACCAACCAACTGGCCCATCGCATTAATTACTGATCGTATAATTGCGAAATACAATAGAGATTAATTAATAGTTCATTTGAAACAAGTGTTTGTAATATAGTATATCTTCTCGAGATGCTTGCTGACAGACTTTGTCAGATCTTACAGTCGGGTCATACACCTTACAGTCCAATGTCAATTTCACTCTGCTTATCAAGATACACTAGTTTTACGATACAGTACATTTTATAAATATTTTACATGTGTATTTAGATATACATATACTTATACATGTCTCTCACGTATTACACATAATCCCCGAGAGAAACAGACGGTACCTTTAGTAATCCTTCACATTTACAGCTGTTTATATAAACATTCTGTATACCATAGAAATGCAGTTCATATAGATAGCTCTTAAATCTGTCTAAAGTGACTTTCACTTTGCAACGGTAATTTACTTTTGATTACGAAATATAATTTCTAAGACTCAGGTCGAATCTTTCTAGAGCTGTTATAATCTAATTATCTAAGTAACAGTAACGCTAAAAGTAGCTCGGTTTATTCATTTAAACCTCCCCAAGGATACGCTGTTACTGTTTAACGTGAAAATAATGTGAATTGTCATAAACATTGTATAACGTTATGAAAAAATTCTACCAAAACTTGATATTTTGAAAAGACGTAATAATGTAATTGTAAAAAAAATGTATTACAATTTGTAAAGATCAATTGACAACTTTCTAAAGAAATTATTGTACTGACATCAGCGTATCCCGGTGGAACAAGGAACAGTAACATACAGTGTGTATTTCAAGTTAACGGTTTTGAGTTGTTGCCAAATATAATTGATGTTAATATAATCCTAGACAAAAGTGTTATAAGACATGTGTGTGTATGTTTGTAATCGCGTTCCTTAGACCGTCTAGGTCCAATAGTCTACTCGAAGCAACACGTGTACTTCTAAAAAAGTGTTCAGTAGTAAAGCTAGTCGCTAGATTTCCACGCTAGATTAGCACAGCGTATTGAATGCTACATGTTACAAACTGTATTAGTGTCTCTTCCGCCCTCCAATTTATGCATTGTCTGTTTTTTGGCGGAGGATAGCAAGTACTTACTTATACATACTTATAATTAGTAGGATATAGTCTTTGAGTATTAGGACATAGTGAGGGTGATTTCGATCGCAATGTACGCCGCAATAATAATTATCTGTCGTGTCGTTTTAGTTTCTGTCTCACTCTATCTTTGTTATCGCGAAGAAGGCATTACTTGTTTGATGGCTGTTAAGCTTTGTTAATAAAATATTAAAAAATCTACAATTTCTGTGTAACTCCTTATTCAAGCCCAAATTGATCATTTTTTCTCAGGATGAAACACTATATTGTTTATCAACTAAAACGTGAGATGAAGCTTAAAAAAATTAACTTAGAGTTATAACAAAATTAGAATTTGTTAATAAAATATTAAAAAATCTACAATTTTTGTGTAACTCCTTATTCAAGCCCAAATTGATCATTTTTTTCTCAGCATGAAACACTGTATTGTTTATCAACTAAAACGTGAGATGAAGCATAAAAAAATAAACGTAGAGTTATAACAAAATTATAAATGCGCGACCCATTTTAAATACTTAAATCTCAAATATTCATATATTAGTTGCGCATTGTATAGATATTGTAAGAATGTAACAAGGCAAAGTTTCATCTAAATCTTTCAGATACGACAAATAAGACGGGTTTTGTTTGCCATTGCGTAAACCATTTTATGGCGCGATTTTTCACATCTTATTACTACAATAACAACGTACTTGCTTAAATTAGATTATACACTCGTTATGTGCATCTTAAGGTAAGGTAAGAATAAAGATTTGACGTTAGGAGATAATAATAGACGCGACAATACAACAATAAGCTTTTTCAATCTTAATATTAGAGACGATATCGATCGATAATAAAAAAATGCGAATAAATACTAAAAGTGAATAAAACAGTATGAAATTTCAATGATCCTGCTGGAAAATACTACGTAAAGAACCTGATGAATACAGAAACTCGGGTATACAAGAACAAATTGGTATTCGCAATTTATACTTGAAGCTACTTGCCCATTCGAGATGGCACTACTCCAGATTCAGATTCGCAAGTTAGTAACAATCAAGATGGCCGCTACCAACTCGAGTATATGCAGTGAAATTCCAGCCAAGAAAGAAGACGAATTTAACGAATTTTACTCAGAAGTTCGTAGATTCTATTGACTTATTCTATTATAAAAGTGTCTCTCCGCGTGTTAACGGAATATCAGTGCATATTGTCCTTACATAACAATCAAAACATACCTCGTCGACTAAGTCGCGTAAACGTCACTGTGGATTTAGCCTTTTATAACAGTTAAAATCATTTATACAGTTTGTCACAAGTATTTTATAATTCTCTATTGGTTTATAAGCGATTAATTTGAATTGTAATACGTTGAATCAGGCTATAGCTTCGTCAAACTTAATCTTCAACTGAGCATAACCTCTATAAATACACGCGCGTTATTTGCAAACATACGTGTTTTCGAAATCTTCAGTGGTAGTTTAATCTCTTTTAGGTCAAAGAAATAGAGAAAAGGGATTCCGTCTTGACGCCAAAGCAACAAATCGACAGATTACTTCGACCTGGATCGTCATATTTTAATTTAAATCCTTTTGAAGTACTCCAAATTGATCCCACTACAGGTATCGATGAAATTAAGAAGAAATATCGTCGCGTAAGTAATAAATATTTGAGTTACTACTTTAAGATTGTATTGTTAAACTATTTTTTAATGCCATAGATGTCAATTCTGGTCCATCCGGACAAAAATCAAGATGACGCGGAGAGGGCTCAACAAGCATTCGAAAGTACGTATAATCACGATATTATCTAGAATTTTGCAAGCTAGAATACTCTCATCGTAGACTGTCATCTATTCTAGTCGTCAACAAAGCGTGGAAAACCCTGGAGAACGAAGAAACGAGAGCAAAATGTATGGATGTCATCGAGGAGGCTAAAGCACGTACCGATCACATGGTACGTACGAAAAATGTTGACTATCGCATACATTAACACTTTTTCCCTGAGGCAATTATGAAATTGAGACCTTCCTGAAGATTGCAGAAAAGAAAAAAAAATTAAAGAAAGAAGGGAAATCGGAAGCAACTGTGCTAGAGGAAGAAACCGACGAAGGATACAAACACGCAGTTTGGGTTATGACAATGAAACTTTTTGCTGACATGGAACGCAGAAGGTTAGTTCGATACGTTTACAACACTAGAAACGGACAGTGCAATGGAAACGTTGGTTTATGTTTGACTCTTAGACGAGAATTGGCTACCCGGGATGCGGAACAGCGTAAGAGAAAACGAGAGGAAGAATTATCTGCTGAAGCACAAGCGGCTTTGGAACGCGAGTGGCAGCGAAACTTTGAAGAATCAAGACAATCACGAGTGGATAGTTGGAAAGCTTTTCAATCGGGTACCAACGCGACGAAACAAAAGAAAGCTAAAAAATTAAAAGCCTTCAGGCCCCCTAAGACGAAGGCAGAATCGCGATAATTGGAGAATACGTGTTCCTGACATTTGGCACCGATTCTAATTTCATTCCACACGGTGGTTTGCGTTAAAAGTTTCTTTCACGGCGAAAGTAGGAGAACTAACTAGCGCGTTTAAGCCGTGTGATGTTATATGTATATTTTTGAATTGAACAAAAATTAGTAAGATTTCTCATCACTTTGACTCAACCGGAAAATTGTGATTCAAAGCTGGTTTCGATAATACAGTGAACTGAATGCTGAGGCCGGATGATAAAGAGACGCAAGCAAAATCGCAAGTGAAATGAGCAATAGCGTGAAACAATGAGTAAAGTATGTCTATAGAATACTGGGTATGCTTGTTGAATGCATATATGTATGTGTGTGAGTACATAGTGTTGTGATACTCTACATGGCCCTGATAAGTTCCATCTTAAAAACCAATACAAATTCCTACCCTATTCCCTGTTCCCCAAATACTTTTAGCTTGTGTACATAAAGTTCACTGGAAACGTTATACATATATACTTATTATATACTATCTCATAGGAAGTAACGTGCGCGTACAACCATGCACTTATACATGTATGTATCGCGACCACGAGATAACATTTACGAATGCCTCAAAAGGTTAGAAAAAAAAAAGAAAATGAAATTCTCAATACAGCAAAGTGATCAATGAACTTTTGAGACTTTGAAATAGATTGGTAACGGATGATGATAACGAAAATGTGTTTTCAGTGGTGAAGAAGATAAATAATGGCTAATTGAAAAACGCATGCATAATCGATTTCCTCGGTATATGAGTGCCATATTGCTCAGGGATACGGGTGGATGAATTTATATCTGATATTCGTGTGTACAATGTGTACAATGTGTACAATGTGTTCTATAACACTTTATAATTCACTTACAGTTATACCCTTTTTATTACTTGTGTAAATTAAAGATGTATGCTCTTGATGAACTCTTATTAAGGTCAGACTTAGCGGGCCATGTAACTTTGACTTTCGTTTTTCAATGCGTGATTGCATAACACCTCCAACTTTTCGACTTGTACTCGGTCCAATTGTAATATTTAAGACTAATGTAAAAGAAAAAAAAAAAGAACAACAAAATTTATAAAGTTCAAGTTTCACTGCTGTCGAGTTCCCTCGAATAATACTGCTGCAGGTTGAAAAGAGACTCGGTTATAAAATGCGAGTATAAAAAATTGCGTGTTCAAGGATTGATGCGCATAGAAATGTTTTTATTGAAGGTACTAGATTTAAGTACAATAGATAACGATTGAAGGAAATCAATGTGTAAACTTTGCGATTACTCGCAAAGATAGAGTATTGAACTCTGTTGACTGTTGTTTTAATCGCCCTTGCGCGATTATACCCTCGCGGTGCAATCGATTGCACGCAGCTTCAAATTCAAATAGTTTTATATCTCAATGCAACGATACAATTTTATTTTTTTGTAATGATCAATCACAATAGTAGCACGTATTTTACATATAACATCTCATATATCTATGTGTATGTATATGTGTATGTGTATGGATTATATATTGTGATAGGAAATCGTAATCTCCCCATCACTTCCAAACGATATGTGGTAGGTCATCCATCTGTCGTATTATTACGTTCGTCTTCAATTAGACTATGTCTGTCAACTGGATTAAATTATGAAATTAAGCCTGTTGTAACATCCTGCGTTAAATCGCCACTAATTTTCATATCAAATACATCAATGCATTTGAGTATAATTATTATGCTTTTTACATAAGATGATTTACCCCACAGTGAATAGTCAGTAATAACGATACTTTGGTTCGGTCGAACAGTGTCGGGAAATTTGAATATTACATTGATTTATTAAATACGATTTTACAAAAAATATCGAGTCTCGTGCAAATACTCCGTGAAAGCAATTCCACGCCGAAGGAAGTAGTAGTCACAATTTTACCTCTAGGTAAAATTACCAGTAATTGACACGCTAAGGTATTTTTTGCCGATTTTTTCACATAACTCAGGCTAAGTTCAGTTTACAGAAAGTTCATGATTAGTTGTCGCAGCAGAAACTATTCTTCTATTATATAAACATTACGCCAAGTGTTTATTTGTAATGGCGATTGCACATTTTTTTCTGGAAGTAAAAATTGATTCGATAGTTGACACCCGGCGAAAAGAAAGAATTCAGTGGTTGACATAGGGAGAAAACCCAATTAACGAACTAG
This sequence comes from Trypoxylon attenuatum, assembly GCA_963989405.1. Taxonomy (NCBI): domain Eukaryota; kingdom Metazoa; phylum Arthropoda; class Insecta; order Hymenoptera; family Crabronidae; genus Trypoxylon; species Trypoxylon attenuatum. The sequence continues at coordinate 17,499,571 of OZ022489.1, forward strand.
CCGTGGCAATGTATGGATAAAGAAGTTTATTAAATGTTTAAAGCAGATGATTTTTGACTAAAACAGAGTAAAAATATTATTATAATAATAATTATATTAAAGTACTCAATAATTATAAGATGCATAAACAAAAAATCTAACTTAATTCGGTAACGGAATACATATTCCTGTGTAATTCCTGAAGTTATCCTTCGTAGGAGGCATCACAAAATTGACAAAGAAACAAAATCAATAGTTGACACCCCATGTCAACTACTGAATAATAGACAATTACACGTTTCAATAGTTGACACGGGGTGAATTTAGACATTTGGCATTCTTTGTTGGCAATTTTAATAGACACACTCTTGTTTAGGTGCCAAAAGACATAAACAAATCTCTTTTTTACTCACAACGATTAAACAATAGAAACTTGCAACGCTTATTTTCCAGCCAAGTCCTTAGCGATTTGCACAAGAAAGCACACAAAAATCGTGGGAGTCGAGCACGAGTTTGTTTAATCGGTTGCTATAACTCTTTAAAATGACGAACAGTGCGCAGCATTTTGCTACTCAGCAGTTGGTGGGCGTCACAATACAGACTAATAAACTGTTAAGTAATCCAGCTTGTGGTTTTCTTATTTATTTACTCTTTTTGAAAAAGTGTCAACTACTGGTGCTTTTTATGTGTTAAACCTTGACAAAGTAACAGTTCACAAAAAGGGGGAAACAATGCCTAACACCTAGAACCATATGCTCTGTATAGAAAGAATTTTTAGCAAACAAAGAAAAAGAAAACAAAACAATACGGACATGTGAGGCATCTTGGAACTCCCAATAACTTTCGTCGCGTCGTCGAGATGCTCTTGTACATACAACATCTTTCATGCGAAATATAATGAGTCAATGTGACAATTATAATTCATTATACTTACGTTTAATTTATTACACCCCAAGAATAAAGTACGATAACAGTTTTTAAACTTTTTATGAATAATGTTATCAAGCAAATAGAGTTTACTAGATGACTATTTCTTCTTATTTCTATTTGTTTTCATAATTTGTTACGTATAATAGTTGGATATACCTGTTTACATCACAATAATTTTATTAAATTACGTTAAATCCGTATTTGTTATCGATGAATTGACGTTGACATTTAAGTAATTTGATGGCTGGACTTGCAAATGCACTAGACTTATGTGGACTGTGACGTCGCTCGCACGTTAAATGTAAATTCGGTATTGAAGTCTTGTAGACCAATGGGGGTATTTGCTATGGCAGGAAATGCCGGGTATCAACATTCTGTGTCAGTACACCGTCACCGGTCGTATCTTGCGTACCAGACAGACTGGCTATGTTTGCGTTAGTCATTCTGCGACTATTTTGACTAATTGTAAGATTCCAAACGTATCTGCTTTTATTTTACGGTATTTACAACTTTCTCTATGGAATATTTGCCACGGATTCCCAGCGACAAGTGTCCCGGAATACTTCAGCAGAATTTACGACCACAAAAGTCAGAAATCGGAGTGTAAGTAATGTTATGCATATGTCTTTTTCTTCACATTGATATCCTAGTTATGATATAGCTATTCAGAGGTTTTTCCGATTTTTCATGTTCATTCCACTTTTTAATATACTTTGATACACTCGAATTCTTTTATCATATCGTGTGTTTACGTAATGTGGAAATTATATTTGGTATTAGAGCGGCATGGGATGATAAGTACAGGTACAGGTATTATTCATTGTACTATCCATTGTGGGATCGTAAAATACTCATGTTTCACGTGGCTGTACAGTACCATCCGGCGCGGCGCGGCGTCTGCACGTGAATCGGATGTAGACAACGGTAAACATACATCCGTATTCTAGGAGATTATTCCATTTCTACGTCCTTCGGGACTTACGTGTACGATCGACTGGATTCTATATCAATTTCCCTAAACGCCTACATCACTTTATACTTTATTTTTCAGTGTACTATACTTTCTCAATTGCTCCTGCGCTTGGAACCCTTGTTTTAAGTGTACAATAAGAAATACGAATACTTCTTTGAAATAGTTTTAAAATTAGCTTTCCGCGAATGTTATCGCAGCAGCTCAAAGAAAGACATTTTTTAAGTCAGTTTACAAAACTTTTAGTAGCAATGCTTCATTTCGATACGCAATGTTTTTACAAGTTTTTACATAATATTGCAATAACTACAATATTTACAATAAGAACAAAAATCAGCAGCTCATTCGAATTATCCTTGATCGTTGATCAATGTTAGTGCATTACAACTTGTTGCGTTGAAACCAGTCTATCCAGGGCTCGCTGGAATGGAAATGATTATGTACAATACTTATCTTGCACCTAAACGCATTAGATAACAATGCATTTTCATCCTGACGCCTTTGGGGTTCGCTTTTCAGAAGCCGCAGTTCCTCTGCATACAAATGATCGATTCGATCGATTTCCAGTAATAGTTTGTAAGAGCGAAACAGTAATGTGCAAAGATATGTCGTGACTGATACAGCGATACGCAAGAATGTTGGGAGAATAAAATAACGGACGATTGAATATTCGATTCTTTTATCACATTCTTTTATACATACCACGAATACAGTGCGTGTACGTGGCTACTTTTAATATTGAACTATCATTTAGCTGACTACCAAGTTCTCCCATGAAATAATTTATTTAATATTTACCAATGGTTAAATGATGATAAATCCGAGTGCCTTAGTAAAAATGATTTTCAACATACGTAAAGAAAGTTCACTTATTGTCAGTAAGTATGTGCTACGCATGCAGTGCTATGCATCGTGCACTATGAGTATGCTGCTCCAAAATAAATGCATACATCGAATTCGTCGTGTCGCGCACGTAACAGGACCTTGTATGCGTACGTCACACACGTGAAACAAGTTTTTACCGTTGCACGTATGCAGAGACGAAGAAACACGTACACTTCATCGGACGTAAGAGACGGACAAAGTTCTGCTGGCAGAAAAGTATAGAACGCCACGAGAAAAACGCATGTGCACCGTTCATACAGCTCGAGGAAGCCGTACTTGTACGTGTACGTACGCAACAAGCAAAAGGACGTGTTGGCAGACGCACACACACAACTTATAGATGGAACGCAGTAAGGTTCGTGTGTGAGTAAGCAGGTAGTAGAGGTAGGATATACCTGTACGATTCCGCACACAGTCGACTGCTTTACCTGCGTTCCTCCCTCTTTCTCGCTTCTACTCGTGCAGAAGCTGCACGAACACGCCTGCGCAGGTAAGGAAAATCTGCTTATGCATTCCCGAACAGGTAGCAGCCCGCCACTCGGCTTCAAGACCGACGTGAAGAAGGAATTCGCTGGCAATCAGCTTGCATCCGCACAAGAGCATCAGTGTCTCAATCGAGAAAGAGCGAAAACTTAGACGAGGTTCGAGATATGCATACATAAGAACTCGCGTGTAGCCCACAGGCTTAAAGCTACCTTCGAAACCTGTTCATACATGGATACAGCATACACTCGCACAGCTAGTGAGAACGGATAAATATCCCCGTGCACATGGATCCCTCAGATCCACGCGGCACATCCACGTAGGTAGCATTCTAAAACAGGTAGATCTTTTTGAGGTGAGTGTGCCCAGCTCACGAGAAAACCGATCGTTCACGGACAAGCCGCGACGAACGTCGTCGAAGAGAAATATATCAGTGTGTGAGTGAGACCGGCTGAGCAGAAGGAAGAGAGAACAGACAAGGTGGAGGCAGAGTCAAAGGTGCGGCGTGACCACTTCGCTTCGCTACACCACGAGACACTGGGCGCAGTGGTTCGCTGGCGTGCCTCCGTGTTCACCAGTTTTTCCACAGTCTATCTTGCCGGCGCAGCGCGGCGCGGTTCGATTCGGGGGGAGCTCTTGTGCTCTGCTGCAACGACGTGGACCCGCTCGCGGCAACTTGTTGCGCTGCCAGTGACTTCACGCGGGCAAATCCAGCAAGGTAACCGTGGACATCGTTGTCGTCTTCAAGGTAGTACTAGTACGCTAGTAGCCTTGACAGGCGCCAGACAGCCTAAACACGTATAGTATACCATCTTGCCGCGACTCCAGGTTGCATGTGCATTCTGGTTCAAGTGGTGCTACCAATGCGCGAGTGTATCGTGTTGATTGACGTGGGGTGGAAGAACGTGCTAGGACGAATGGAAAAGTGACCGGTGGTGATATGTGACTAGTAATCGAGTGTCAATTGTAGCTGCTGGTGAGGCATTATGTCGACGACGGAGGTTGTTCGTATCCAGAGGAATCAACCAGCATTGACTGCAGAGGAAGAACAAGGGTAATCTTCAACAATAGTTTTTCGTATTGATGATCAGCCCGTTTCCACTTTCATCGGCGGAAAATAAACTTTATATTTACCAAAGACTAGAGCGTGCCCACATTATCGGATAGATAGAGATTGGCTTCATCGATCAATGATGGTTTTAGACATTTGCTCAAAGTTGGAAGGTTTCTTGTACGCTATGGAAATCTGTGATTCAAGTGGCATATTTTTAGCTGGTTAATTACTTAGGGTGTATTACCGTCTGTTTGAAAAATCTCACTTTGAGCTGTAAGCACTTTGCTCTTTAGATAAGATACGGGACGTTTACCCTTTGCTCATATAGTGGTAATACGTCAGAAGAATTTTGTTTCTTCAATTTTGTTGTATCCTTTCGTGAAGACATGCTTCGGTGTCTTCAATCCAGTTTAGGTTGCCACTCGTAACAGAATTATTACAAATGTGTATTGAGACCGAGAACTTTTACTTTCGAAGCCGAGTTAATTATCTATTTATCATTGAATTTCCTTGCAGACCCGCGCCATTGGAACAAAAATATCGCGCATACACTACTGAAGTCGCCATAATTGCTCCCTCCATGATCTGCATTGCTTACATTTTTATACAAATAGTATTTTCGGCCTTCAAATGGGAACGCGTTCGGAAATACTTCATAAAACTTCAGATCTAGATTGTACTGATTCCACGCGTTTACTCACTCGAGTTTACTAGCAGTACAATAATAATAATGGGCTATGCAATTTACTGAACACGTGCATGCCTACCCGCAATTAGTGGGTCACGTTGGTCAGAATTCCTCTAATACCTTTGCCTTCTCTACCGTCACCAAATAAGTACACAATAATAATTTCACGAAATCACAGAAAATTACTTTGACAATTGAAGACCTCGCTGTGGCAAGGGAACGACGGTTCTATTTTGGTCAACAACTCAGAAATGATGAAAACTATACATGTATATATATGCCACTCGCGCGTCCAACAGCGAAGGGAGCGTACTCAAAACCTGTTATACTTTCCCCATTTACTATGAAACTTTTCTCGTTCGTGCATGAATAAGTTGAGCGATCTTCGCCAGTTCAATTATACGTGTAACGATTCAATAGTTATCAGAAATGAAGCGATTTGATTTTTATTGTATAGGAATGATATTAGTTACGTTTATTAATGATCTCTTTCTTTTCTCTTCCACACACCCCCTCTCTTATTCTGTCTGCTTTTCTCTCCCCCCTTCCTCTCTCTTTCTCTCTCTCTCAATGTCAATGACTGCTCCCTTAGAACTAGCTGTGGCTCCCGTGCGAACAAGAGTCACCTCTTTCGCTGTGTTTGTGGCGCGCGCGAGTGTGTCGAGGAGCCAGAGAGACGAGTGGAATGGCGCTTTCACACGGGGCTGTAACAGATGATATTTGCGCACGTATTTCGTGGAACTTTGGAACGGATCAGTGGATCAACTCATTTTGATAGAAACAACACGAAGCACGTTTCTCTTCGTTGACGGGCGCGGAATCTCTCGAACGTGTGATTCAATATTTGGAAACAGTGATAAGAACAGGTGCTACGGGTCTCTCGGATGGGATAGACCTTGCTTGCTTCTTGTGTGCCCAATCGCGCACAACTTGCTGGCTGCATGCACAATAATCGACCAGTGAAATATTATTAGGAAACTTTCGTCAAAGAAGTATTGTGTTTGTGATACGTAAGATTCTTGTTGAAAAGTTTTTACACTCATAGACTGACTAATACATGGCATCATTTTTACAGTAAACACGTTTATCTTATCAATGTTTTGGTCGGAGCAGGTGATTGGTAACTTTTGCAAGGAACTGTTTGGCATTTATCGATTAGCTATTAACTTTCTTGATTTTCGAAACAAGCCCGATCTTACTTTCAACTCCACTTACTCCGCTCACTTGTTCCCATTTATTAATGAATACGATGATGCGAAATGAGCAACTAACGCAAGAAGAATTCTTACAAATGAGGTGTACATAAACAAATTACATATAATGTAATTGACATTTCGGACTTTCCTTAACCCATTACCTGCCCAATTGGGGATCATGGACTTTTGCGTGCACTACTCGGCGCCAATAATATTTTTGGTACTTGTGACTGTTTTGCTTCATTCAATAGATGTCAGTCAGTATTGTTGGTGGCAAAAAGTGTGTATGTTGTGCTTTGTTTTGTTACAACAAGCGAACAATTTCAAATTCTTCCGTAAGTTAAAGGGAACAGAATTGTCATACTTGAAGCATTATATTTTTGGTATGATCTTTATATTATAATGAAATACCGTGGATAAACATGTAATTTAGAGATTATAGTAACGATCTGTTACTTACTAAGTTTTCTGTTTGTTATTGAAATGATTTTATTGATGATTTTATAACAATATCCGCTTGGGGATTGTGGCTAATATCAAAAATCTTTTTCTCTTTGATACGGTTTATTTTTATTTGATTATAAATGAGTACTAGGAAATGTTTTACGTAAAGAATTAGTTTCCCATTAGTTTTCTTTCATGCAACCTGCCACAATTCCCATTTGGGACTTTCTCAAAAATATTAAATATTTTCAAGACAAAACATAATTCGAATATAATTATACTGTTTGCACAACTTTTGGGCATATATACAACTAAACCAGCCAAAAATGTCAAAAACTAAAATTTGGCAGTTAATGGGTTAATATAGCCATTTTCTGGCCCCTACTGGTCCACGTTTATGGAACAAAGTCTCTTAATACGTGCATGTACAATGCGATTGCAGTGGTCGAACCTTGATCCCGAGACAAGCGTTCAAAGTTGCAGACGGATATGAATACCACTGGGCTGTACCTACCGTGATAAAATAAACCTTAAACCTTAAGGTTGGCTAACGGGTCTTCTGGCGCTCGTACATACTTACGATGTCTACGTGAATATACCTCAAGATTTCTATCCAGCATTTCCTTCCTCGGTAAACGATTTCTGACCTGAGACGCATAAATTATTTCGAATCTCTTTCCAACCAAGGTATTCAAAATATCCGAAAATATTTCAAACCGACTCGGTTAAATTATAATGCTAATTTAAATAGCCCTTAATCAGTGCACGTTTACCAGATCTAGAGGAATCAAGTACAGTGGAAATAAATTGAGCGTGCAGTTAGCCGAGTAATGGGCTCATTTTCATTTACACATCAGATAAGTGTAGTACGCGAGTCAAATATTGTAGATGGAGTGACGAAGGATAGTCCTAATGCTTCTTTTCTAGAATCAATTTAACAGAAAATAGACTTATGAATATGTAATTATTCTAACTTTTCACCTTTGTTCGGAACGGAAGGCTTCGGTTAAACTAATTTTTTTAATGTGATTTCACTGTTAGGTAAATAATAGAACTAAAGCATGCGGATTTTCTGCGATTCCTTTAGAATTTTGCAATAGTTCTATCTAAGATGACCTTGGAAGTAATGAGTCATTCTAATTAATTTTAAACGCATGAATTCTTCACCCAAATAGAACTAATTCGAGAAGACGTTTTTTGACACATTGAAATAGATCTGTATACGATCGATTAAAACTATAAGTCGATTTCGAAATACACCTTTGATAATAATCATTTTAATATTTTACGAAAATGAATTCTATCATATCGCGCAGAATTCTTAAATATTCCCATAATCATTATAATCCAATCAAGATAATTATCTATTTAAAAACGTTATTTTCCAAAAATAAAATTGTATATTTGGTTACAAACAGGTAGAACCTAAATTGAAACTTATTTTTGAGTCTTACAAGTAATAAAAAAAATAACGCCAGTTCCTTATGACGACTTAAAAAATAACTAATTGGATATTGCATGAGAAGTGGAAAGGAATGCTAGAATCAGGCTTTTAATTAAATTCTAAGAAGTTGTTCAGAAACGAGAACTTACAGAATAACTACAAAATGCCACATGGCGAAGTCGTAGTGTATGACATATAAAATATAGATGTCAACTCACATCTAAGCCAACGAAACTGCAAGTGTCTTTCTCTAATAATTCAAACATATTCGTTTCAATTTCTAAATTACGTACACTATTAAACGACATGTTACTGATCATTTCTAAACGCTAAATATCACCCTTATTTTTGTATAGCTTACCAGTATGTATCTAAAACTCATTCTTGCAGTTGACCTTGAAAGGGTCAATTTTAATTGATTGATTTTAGTTGATCTACGCGTTTCAGTGCTATTGTAATAAACGTGTTCTTGTCAATTGCAACAATTCAAGCAAATCGCGTAATTGTGTCCAGGAACACCATGAAATTGAGATATAAGCCGAAGCTATTAGCTATAATACGACGAAAATTGCTTTCACAACAAGATCATGCTGAGAGCAGCCAAAAACAAAATTCAGGTAAAAATTATACATCATTCTGAATATTCGGAATACATTTAACAACCTAGAAAGAGTAGCAGGAAAAAAGAATATAATAGCATTATTTTTCAAATTAGTATATTTCATACTAATTTGATATTGGAACATAGTATTATCCTTTGGAATTATGGTAGGTTAAAATACAATTGGCTTTATAATATCAGATTGTGGGATATTAAATACTCTTCCAATATTTTACAAAATTAACCAGATAATTAACAAAAATCTATTATACCAGATGTTTCGATTTTGTCGTGTTACGATGTTGAAATAAGTCCATATCCACTTTTGACGTGAAAGAGAATTAAAAGACCCTGGAAAAAGGTATCCGGTGATGTCATAATGGACACTACATATCAGACTTTAGTTGAAGGATCTGTAACGTGTATTCGAATCATAATAGGTTCCTGGAAACCTACACAACCATTTCTTGCGAAAAAATAATCGATGCTATGACTCAACTTCGTCGCATCCACAGAAAGCAATTGAGAACAAAGTGCAAAGTAGTGGCTTTGATTATAAAGATATGAAATGTATAATAATCGTCTGATGAAACGAATTTAATTAAACATACGATGACTAGAAACGATTTAATTCATAATACTGCTAATTTCTCTCGCCATTATGAATTAGGTGCAGGGGAACAGTGAGGGTTTCAATATAAAAAAGATCCAAATCTTTTTACTTATATTATAATCTTGCTATTTGAATGGGAAAGTTAATATCGATATCCTTAATATCTGATTTATAAGTGCATTAGGTCATTAAAATTAATACGATCAATCATTAAACCATTACTAATAGATCTAGCTAAGAAGACAGTCGGAACAATAATAATAGGACACATATAAATTATTCCGATTCATTAAACCTATGTATTAAAAATTTAAAAAAATACTGAGATAAAAAGGTTAAAAGTCTATCATTTGTTGTTTTCCTTACAATTAGTAAAAAATAGAGATTCCACAAAATTTATGAAAGACATCACGAAGAAGACCTTTTGTTTTAAGCTTATAAACAGTTTTGAGTTGTTTGGACTATTACCTAAAAAATTACACTGCTCCAAAGAGAGTACGAATACTCTTGAGACTCACTGTAAGTGAATATTGAATTTACTATTATCGAAAGACTAATTTCTTTATCTCTTTCGTTGTTCTCAAAAAAAAAAAATAATGGCCGCCGATTCGAAGTCGACTGTGTTGTGAAACAAGAGGATGCGTACTTGAATATATACTCCCTCAAAGAAGTCTATACGAAACCACCCCAAAGTCACCATATTAGGCAAGATCCGCAGTCGTTGACATCGCACCTGGAGTATTACTGTCACTTAATGTACGTCCAGTCACGCCCCCGCTGCGAGAGGGACCGAGGTGAACCGAACCGAAGCAAAGCGAACCGAAACGAAGCGTACCGAGGAGACCGAGCAGCAACACACCGTGGATCGCGAGGAGCTGAACTTCGCCTCGGACCTCGATCCGGTCGCGCGGCAAAAGCCGCGAACTCGCGTGTCGTGCATTTAAAATTCTCACTAGAACTACCGATTCTCCTATATCCCTTCGAACTTGGTGAAATATTAACAAGAAATTTGTGCAGTCAAAAGTATACTCTTACATCCTGTTCATTTCCTGACCTCCATTGGGTCCAGACGATCCTGGAACTGTGTTAGCCTCTGTGTCCTGAGAACCTTTCCCATGATTGCCAATTGAAACATCATCTTTAAAACTAGTAAATGGAACGTATCTGCCTGAAAAACGTCGGAAAATGTGGCTCCTTTGGATAACTAAGCCGGAAGTGCTAACTCTGCTGGCTACCTGAGAGATTCTCTGTAGCATCGTATGAGCTAACTGTGTGCCGTGCTGGCGAGTGGTGTTGGTGGAAAGTGACACTATCTCGCGTTGGTCTGGAGTTTGTTTTGTTGCGCGTAACTGATCTTGCTGCTAGTGTGGTGATTGTTTTTTCGCTTGGCCGGATGTGGTGATCGCGGGTTATCATCGAGCGATCCTGATTTATTCTTCTGGTGGAAAACAGCGAACAGATTCTTAGCTACGGTGCGAAGGTGAAAACTGGCGGGGTGATTTTTTTTCGGCTTCGCTTAGCCTTCGTGTCATTGCTCGCGGTGATTTGAGTCGCTCTGGATCGCGAACCCTTCAGTGAGATCTTGGAGGCTTCAGTTTTCTCTTGATTGTGGTACGAGTGCTTCCCGATTCGACTGATTAAGAAAAGTGAGTTTGCACAGATATAAGACCAATAGAAATTTAATAGTTGGTGTACAATCTTCTGTTATGAGTCACTTTTGTGCGACGAGTTTCTAATTCAATGTATTCTGATAGAAAGATATTTCATCTCTCCAATTACCCTCTGCGCGATATATGTACATATTTCCAACTTCCAATTAGTAAAAGTTCAACTGATATATTGTCGTTGTATATTTTGGAATATATTTAATATATTGGAATATTCGCTGAGGATACTTGCCATTTGTCATATCGTCATATAAGGATCAGAATTGGTCCCTCGAAAGGATATTATATTCTAGGTGACTCTCAGTATGGTTACACGGACTATTGTTCTAGAATTATAACTCGATATCCATACGTATACGGTGTGTGTATACACCGTCGTTAGTGCATTTTCATACGACAATGGAAGTTTCTGGTACTTGGTGCAGCTTCCTATTACTTAAAATTTCTAGATATGCCAATTAGAACTTGAGACTCCGAATGTTCCGCAAGTTAATACTTTTATCGACACAATTATAACGTCACAAAATGAATCTAGAAAATGAAGAAATTAAGAGATCAACGGAATTTTGTTAGTTTCAGTAATCATTTTCCATGTGTGATTATCACTTTAAACGTAGGTACGTGCTACGTTTTCAATATGTCAGCCGGAAATCTTAAATCGAAATTAGGTAAATTGAAGAAAGAAGAAAAAGTGTCATTTTGCGTGGTTGCTGAAGAATAGAATTCGGACATTTATGGCAAAATACGTGGGATTGGTGCGCGGCGAGTACGGCCGTGTTGGGTTGGATGTTTCTACTTTACTCGATGTCTTTTCGCAGACCGGACGTTGCTACTATGCTTGCCCTTCTTTCTCTGACCCATAACAGCCCTTTTGTACATCCTCTGACAATTATGCAGGTTTTTCATTCTTCGCTGCTGCTGCTAATTGAAGAATAATTTGCCGTCAGGCGTGCAACCACTGATTAAGTTCTTACAATAGGATTTGCGTCTTGCCTTTGGCTTCGCTTAAAATTAAAATCACACGTTCAATTTTGATCATACTGTTTCGAGTCATTCGGATAATTATATGAATATAAAATAAGTAATAAAGTTTTTGCATCGAGTGCCTAAGCATTCAACTCGCATAGTGAGCGAGATATGCTCCTTGTGAATGCAGGTTAAAGGTCTGTAGGCTAACGGTATATGTATACCATCGAAAAAAAGGATTGACTTGCCTCAAAAACGTGTTTAACCCTTTGTCCTACAATTCCCGATCTGAACTGCGTACAAAAACTGTCCTATAAAACATCGTTCAACTATTTGCAATCCAATTTATATTTAAAATCAGTGTTTAACTCGTGACCTGCTTTGAGTATACTCTCATACATACTCTCCAAACACATGTGACTTTGTTATACAACAACAATAAGGTCGCTTTCCAAATTATTTGAGTATTTTCCTTTCTGATCTGAAGAAATATGATACGTTACAAGCACAAAATCTAATGTACTATGTACCGACAGATTTATTGTTGTTGTCGTTTAAATGACCAATTTAACATTATTTTGTCATTTCTACTGACGCAATCATCTGTAACCGAATTTCATCACAATGAAGGAACACGTATGCATACTTTTCCTTATCTATTTGAGAGCCGAAAAAATAAAGTATTGTCCTCCGTCCTCACGCAAATTTCTGCGTACAATATATATATGTATTGTAAGAATGGAAGTCAGGCATCTATACCTGGTGAAACACCTACGAGCCACGACCAATGCAATGTTGGCACAAACTGTCGGGATGTAGCAATCTATCTTGCGTGGTACGACGTCGATTCTTTTTTTAACGAAAGGGGCTAGATCGGGCAGTCATGCTTCTACCTATGAGTCATTGTCATCAGTGGATTGTAAGTTAAAGCGTCAAACGTCTTCTGTCCAGTAAATCTTCTGGTTTATCTGTGTTTCATCAATTATTTCGTGACCATTTTGCTCAGCTGTGAATGTCGAGATTTACTGAATCAGTGAGTTATAAAATCCTGATATGGCCACCGTAAAATATAGAATTGCCATATATGTGGACCAAGAAAATCGGTGACTTCCGGTTAGGACGATCGCCAAAGATGACAGTGAAGGTAGGAGAGGCAGTATTGCTTGACGTAGAAGAGCAAACAATGTGATGGAGTCTTCGCATGGAGTTTTCGAACCACATTTGTGGAAAGTGTGCCAACTGTTTCTTTGCGAAAAATGTGGGGCATTTTGTACCCGTGAGTGAAAGTGGTTGGAAGATATTCGATAATGTAAAAACAGATTTTGAGTAGGATCTAATTTCAATTGAATGAAATAATTGTTATTGATCCTTCTCAATTTTTTATACAACAGATATAATAATTACATTAACTAATGAAAGCACTTTAAAATTGTCAACTATTGTGAAACACCGATCGTTGTGTCTAATTTAACCAAATACTGATTTAAATTCACTTAAATGAAAAAGTTTAAAACAATATATGAAATATATTAACTGAAACCCCTAATCGACTCTATGAATTTTACCTTTTGTAAACTGTGAAAACAAAAGGATACGTTCCAGTTTTAAATTAGTAATATTATACTAAACTGTGTTGTGTTAAACTACATTGTGTTATATTATGTCATAAACACTATCGTATAGAAATATACCGTACACTAATTAACAATCGATTAGATACATGGAAAAATGTTTTGAAATAACATGATCGAAGCATAATTCACATATCTAACTCAATTATTTCAGAAGACTGAGAACTGATCTGCAGTACCTTCGACGAAAAGGACTTTTCAAAGCCTCCGGGGAATTCGCATTATACCAGAGTCGCAAATGTGTCCGATGTGGCGCACCGTTTGGTAGATTTTACAATACCGGAGCACCATGCACCCGCTGTCGTCATCGAGTTTGTAGACAATGTCGTATCGAGGCCAGAAGTCGCATCGATAACAAGGATGTCGAATGGATATGCACCGTTTGCTATAAAATTACGTGAGTTATTTCTCCTTTTGTTCTTCAGTTTTGCCATTATACCCGCACTTTTACCGATTTACCGCACATGTCAATATTTTTTTTTTTTTACCCTAACAGTGAATTATACGCTATCACGGACAAATGGATATACGACGCAGGAAGTTTAAGCCGAAAAATATCTTCGTCCCCCGTGGAATTCCTAAAACACAGTATTCGACGCGCTTGGACGATTAACGGTAAGTTGTGTTTACTACAATCATCGAAGATTTTCTAGTGACCTCTGTGGGTATATTGAACGCTTATAATATTATTTATTACTGAACATAAAAGGAATCTTTTTTTCGATTCAATCTCAATTAACGACTCGCTTGAGAATTCTTCTTTTATTGAATTAGTTGTTTTTTTTAAGGACCCCCAGCACGTTGGACAGCAGCGAGGAAATCCCCAGAACAACGCATATATCGAAGTCTTCCATCCCGTCATCAGAAATATCGTGACCCGACCAACGGTACCGAAGACACCACGATCAGCGAAACGAAAATTTCGCAAGCCGATGAAAAGCGGTCAAGAACAATCGACGTCGGCGAACAATCAGAAGAAAGTACCTGTCGCGCTAACGATAATTTAAGCAAAGACGCGAACGATGATGATTCTCTCGAAAAACTTGTACGAGTCGATACGAACGAACAAACGAATTCAAAACGCGTTGACAAGTTAACGAGCAAACAGAAAGAGGAGGTGCCACTGTTAGATGTGACGAAACACAAGAAGTCTGATAGATCACTAACGATTTTTAGTGGTAAAGTTAAAAATGACGAGCAGGATGACAATATTTCGCAAGAATCGTCTTCGCACAGACCTTCCTTGATAAAACCACCGCGAATTCTTTCAAAACTCATTTCCCCAGACACTAAACAAACTCAGGCTAAACATGGCGAGAGAAAATCAAATATTCCCATATTTAAAAGAAGTTCGAAAGAGTTTGAGGATATTAGGAGTCCTCAAGAATCGCCAAGGCGTTCGCTTATCCCTCAAAGGTAGAGTATCCTTTGTTTGTTACGAACATTTATCAGGAATCATAGTTTAATACTACGATAACTCTCACTAGGTTCAATCAAGTTGTTCTATGACTTCGTACTATAATTTAGCTGACGTAATAACCGGCATTTTGAATAACCAGTTTATATGGAAATTGTTCGGTGTACTTATAGTATATGCTAGCGAGTCAGGTGACAAAAAATATTTATTACGCTACAAACTGTACTATATGGTGCAACACAAGCACTATATTCCTTTTCTTTTTTGTTTAATGACATCAACAAGGTGGAATCGCGTATATCAGCTCTAGTAGTTAACCAAAAGTTATGCATCGAAGTGTGTAAAAATGTGTGAAATAGTTTCATAGAATGCGGAGCCTAGTGTGCAAGGCAACGCAATAGAAAAATCGAAGATAATATTTTTATTACAATGTTAATAATGAAAAATATTCATTGTTGTAGATACAGAGGAAGCACAGACGATTTGCGACGCAGTCGCGAAGATATAAGTGTACCAAGCCTAATTCCAAAATTACTTTCACCACGTCATAAAGAAGAGCGTTTGAAGCGGCAGGATAGTAAGGACGACATCCGTCAACCACTTAGGGCTTCTCGGAAAGACGAAGGCAAAAGTCCGGTAACTCCGTCCGGCACAAAGGAGGACTCGAAACATGGCTTACGCGTATTTCGTCGCGAAGGTAGTCGCGAAGGTAGTCGCGAAGACGTAGGCCGAGAAATTTCGACATCGAACGCAACAAACGGGCTCACCGCTCCAAAAGGAAAGCAGACCGCTAAAGAGGAAAAATTTGAGCGCGGAGAGGAACGCGTGGGTTTCGCTAATGCTTTCAAATTCAAGCAGTTCGACCAAGGCAAAACAAAATTTCCGGGCAAAGAAAGCAAGCAAAGTTCTGATGGTCGAAAGTGTAGAAGTTCCGAGCCTACGCAGGCAGTAGAACAGGACGAAACGTTGAATCTTGAGGTTGATAACAACCAGGAGATGATGATTGAGGGATCGTCAATAAATGAAAAGACTTTTGACGGTAGAATTGGTAAACACGGACACACAGAAGATAGAGTGCCAGAAATTGGAGCAAACGACACAGTGGTCACGGAACGGAATGATGACGTATGTGATAGCTGCGTCAACACTCAAGATTCCATGAAGGACACAACGGGTAGTTTGCTGGAAGACAGTGAAGTAGATGGAAGTGCCATTGGGGTGAACGAGAAAAAGTATGCTGCCGACGTTACACCCGGAAAGAAATTAGACGATTTTCAAGTGGTTAGTAAAAGAGACAAAGTTTTGTTCGAAATGTTCTCAAACAATCATGTTAATTAGCTCTGTAATCTTTGAATCGGAGTGAGCTTCGCTTTCGGATTTGAATATATTCATTGGGCAATTATGAGCAGTTATCATCTGGTAAATAATTATTGTTATTGCGTGTTATGCAGGTACGGCGAAAATTCTCAAAGGAGGAGTTTTCCAATCCGGATGACACCGACGAGACTCCAAACAAACGATGTTCCAGTGTAAGTGTCATTACATTTCGATATCAAAGATCGTATAATTATACTTTTCATTTGCTTCTAAATTGAGAAATTTAATTGAGCTCGTTCTAATCTTGTTACAGCACTTGTCGCCGGAAGCGAGTCCACTAAGCACGAGATCATCACGATACAGTCCACGCGAGAGTGAGAGTGAACCAACACCAGCTCTTCCGCGAAAAACTGGAGACTCTTCCTCCGCATCCCAAAGAATACGGGACGCGATAACGAAGACCAGGCGAGAATCTAACAGCAGTACCAGATACGAAAGCAGTGGTAGCGAAAGCATTAGGTGAGGAAATCGTTGAATTACTATTTATAAGATATGAATTGCACAATTAACAGTTCTCATTCAGAATTCTGAATTCTGTGTGTATCGAATATTGTATTCTTGTTTATAATAAATAATTCGATAAATTAGCCCTTGGAATATTTACAAACTAAAATTAAATACAAAGAATCAAACACATTAAAAAATTAAAGGGATTCCATTACAGCTTTTGTTTTATGTTTCTCAGATTGAGCGAAACTGGATTTCACGGATACGTTGAATTGGCCCGTAAGGTAAAGTTTTTCGGTGGAAGTGGGAGTGGCTTAATTCCATCTATTATCGGCAATGACGAAGTAGTGCAGCGTGATAGTGCAACTAGCGCAGGGGAAGATGAACCGCACGATGACGGTCACAACCGAACGGGCCCAGCGTCGTCCCAAGGAAGATCTGTTCTCCGTAGAAGGCGACAATTTGACGCTCAAGGTAGGTCAAGGGCTGCATTAAGGGGGTTGTACCGTGTTACGGCTGCATTTTTTCGCTTATTTTGTGAATTTTTTCTAACGAACCATGAAAATACACCATCTTGGAATTTTTACAGGATATTTATTAACATTTATACAATCATTTAGAATTTTTTGAATCCGAAATATACATTGGAATCGACGTTACAGCGTTCGAAAGACAAACGTATGAAAACGATGGCTGATACGATTCCGGCTGTTGTGTTCATGAGAAATCAAAAATTCAAACGGCATTTTCATCTGTAGACCTGCCGCTATCGCCAGAACTAGGATAATTGCAGAATTTTGAAAATTAGGCTTTTGGCACGGTTTTAACGCCTAAATTTCGATTTTCCCACTTTTTTGGACGTTCTAGGCTTGCAAAAAAAATTATGATAGATATCCCAATTATCCTAGTTCGGGCGAGAACTATAAGTGTACCGAATGTACCATATAAATTTCAGCAAAATCTGTTCGGTAGTTTTTGCGAAATCGTGTCAGCCATCGTTTTCACACGTTTATCTTTCGAACGCTTTAACGTCGCATCCAATGTATATTTTGGTTTCAAAAAATTCTAAATGATTGTACAAATGTTAATAAACACACTGTAAAGATTCCAAGATGGTGTAGTTTCATGGTTCGTTGGAAAAAATTCACAAACTAAGCGAAAAAATACAGCCGTAACAGGGTACAACCCCCTTAACAATGTAGAAACATTATTTCCTTGTTCATAAATGCTTCACAACATTTCAACAATCCAAGATATAGGTCTAGGAAACCAGAATTTATTTGACGTTTCGACCAAATATTTTGTGGTCCTCTTCAGAAAATCTTAAATAGATAAACTTCTCCATCTAGATAAAAGAATTATTATTATTACAATTATTAATATTATTTCCTTGTGTGCACGATTATTTAACGTGTTGGATAAATATTTGCATACAATTCCTTTTCAGAGTTTTGGTCCTTTCGGATACTGTCAATGAAATTTCTTAGATTTTATGTTCATTGGGAACGTTGAAAAAGATTCAGAAATCTAAACTCTCATCTGACACGTGTGAATAATTTACGTACAGAGATATAGTGATCAATATTTATTAATTCCAGACACTTTATTTAACAAGTATACATTCCACTTTTTCCTTCCTCTCGATCTATCATTACACGTACCTTCACTCGGATAAGCAAATCAAAACATTCGCAACCAGTGGATCTTGGCACTGACACAGAAACCTAGCACACCGGTTCGAAAGTCAAACTAAAGGGGTACTATTTGCATTAATATCAGCAATGAGCAAAGTGAGATCGTTTATGCCGCCTGGTCAAAAAATCTAGAGCCATAACTAATAGTCATGAGTGTGCAGTGATTATCGTAGGAGTAAGTAACGTTTCGCTTTCATGCCTGTCCCCTCTTCGTGTTCGGTAAATTAGCGTGCGTACAACCGATCGCGTGCTGACTATGAACGGCAATGAAAATGCTACTCGTCATAATCGCGTAACTCTCTTTATTCAAACTATTTTAATTTATTTTATATATTCTCTTTGAACGTGTACTTTGGTAATATCTCGTTTCAAGAAGCTGTATGAACTTTTTCCGTAACGATTATCACGATCTACTGCTTCCTAGAGTGGTAAAAATATTTATAAAACCGGTAGATACGATCAACAATATCATCCGATCGTTATTTCAATTATGTCATTTTTACATAATAATTTTAAGTAAGTAAGTAAGTAAGACGTGTAATAGTGTAGAAAAAAGAGAATTGTGATTTAATTATTTATCGAAATGTGAACGTTGGATACTGTTAGCTACGCATCTGTACTTCTAATAGTCACATGGTTGCCTTATTTCGTAAGGTTTGTTAGCATACACGTACCATATGGTCGGATCACGATAAGCCTATTGATTATTGAAGCTCGACCTCTACTCTGCTACTCTAAATCAGCCAGTCCTCTTCATAGAAACTGCAGTCGTCGAAGCAGTTTTATCAAGATCGTGCTCGTGTTATCATCACAGCATTGTAGGAAACTGCAATTAACACTTTAACTGGTTATTAAAGAAACAATTGTTTCAGTGACATGCAAAGCATTGCGCACTTGAAATCATTCAAATTTGGACGTTGAGTAAACATCGACACGTTGTAAGACAAATCGTGGAATAAGTGATAAAAAAACAGGCGGAAGACTCGAAGAATGTTACGTTAATAGTGCACAATATACTTAATAGCCACGGTCAAAATTATGTCGAATTTTTCTGCTGGGATCGGTGTCAATGTATTTTAGTGATATAATTCAAATTCGTTCGTTTGGTCATCATGAGTTTATTCGAAAACGTGGGTTCCACGAGAGTTTGCCAATTAGTTCTCACGGCAATAGTGTCGATATATTTTTTATTATTTTACGCAGCGGCTGCTACTGTTTTATACTACTATTGGTTTGGAAACTATCAATGAGTGCATGACAATCTTCTGAGAAAGTTTAGTGGAAAAAATTCGCGTTATTGATAATACTTCTCATACAGCAAGTCTTGAAACGAACAATTTTAAATCACAAGTATGCTAATTTTATGTATAATTACAAAAATAATTTTATAATTATTTATATCAATACTCTAGTAATTAATCTACTAGCTAAAGTACCGTAAATCATACCTATACATATATATTGCAAAAGGTTTAAATTTCACTGTCAAAACTCAGTGCATGCAACTCAGTGCTCGAATAAGAAACCAATTAATAAAACAGTCTAATTAATTGTTTAACGATAGCCGATAGCTCAAACAGAAAGAAAGTAGATACTGCGATATTTCTTTTTGCAAATGTAAATTTATAGTTTCGTAGTGTGAGGAGATACACGTACTGAGCAGACGTGGGGGCAGAGAGCTGGGTGGGCAAGCAGGTGAGACGGAGCGAAGCGGGGCCCGGGAAAACCGCATAGGAATAATAGTATAACAACGTTCACTGTTTCGGTCTATAGTCCGCTCTTTTACGAGATATATACAGGGTGACAAAAAAACTCCCTAACCAATTTCCTAGGTCAATTTTTTATTTACACGTGACAGAGTAAATTTGAACTAATGCTTATTGAATTTCCCAATTGATAATATAAATAATTTATCAATTATAATTAAGCAATAGTGTTGTTCCAAGCAATTTTGTTCCAAGAAAAGATTTGCACTACAAACTACCGCAGAAAGTATGACTTATTGTTTTCAGAAAATGAATAGCTTGCGAATTTCATAACAGATATAACATTTTTCAATGAGTCATCTTCCGTGAGTCACCGGTTGATTTTTATCAATTTCTTCCCGCTTTCAATTTACCAGAATGAAACTTGCTAAACCTAATGAAATACACGCATCCACTGTTAATAAATAATTTGACTCGTCAAACTCATTCTTGGAGCGATTGAAAGCCTTAGAAACACATTGCATGTAAATACTTGGTGAAAGAGTAACTATAATTGTAAGATTAAAATTAGTGTGGGTTAAAAAAAAAATGCTTTCACTCTGTACTGTAATACTGGGTAGGTGTAACTTCGTAAGCGCAATTCCTCCACACCTTTCGATTTCCACAGACTTATTATCCCACGCAATCCAAGCCTTGGCCAACGGCTGGGCGTGATTTTAACTCATTGTTGGCGCCCTTTCCGAGTCAGGTTTCGTTTGTGACACCCAGTATACGTGTCATAATGTGCTTACTGTAGCGGCGGCACTGTGGTGTTGTGTATACCTGCGGCCTGGCGTAAAGGAAGGTAGTGACCGATGCCGCCGCCGTACGATTCAGGTGTGCCAGACGCTGCAGACGCTTTCAGTCAGCTCGAAAGCGGTAGTCCACGCGAATCGCCGCGGCGCCGGTTACTCCCTTTTCATAATGCCGTTCACCTCCCTGTGATCATGAGACCAATACCAAAACTAATTTAACCGCTGCGCAAGTCGACTATATCAGGCCCGGTTAATATGCTTCACGATAAGCGGAAAGTTCAACACGAGGACACCAACAGCGATTAATCGCTTTGAAACAGTCAGTTGGTTCGAACAGTGAAAATATTGACGTTCAAGTGAATTGCTAGTGCAGGAATACGTTTAGTGACGGTGTGAGAATTTTGTGGATATTCTATGATCGAGTAAAATTCGACAATGGTTTGGGATTTGGTTAATGATCCAGTCAATTTTGACCAGAGGACTAGATAGATCATTCGATCAATGGTGGTTGAAAGGTATAGTGTGAGTATCCGTATGCCAGAATCTCTACATCCTTTTAATTATTCTTATATTTTTTTTACGTATAATATGACAGGAAATTGTTAACTGACGTACGGATAGAACAGTGTAATGTATGTACAGTATTCATGCTGGTATACCGGCAGATAGATACTAAGGAACAGTGAACGATTTCAGCCTGTTTTTTATAAATGCGAGTAAATCGTTTCTCTAATCTTTTATCATTTTCAATATACATACATACTAGATATGTGTGAATGCGCGTTACAGTTGCTGATCTAGTTCAAATTAAATTTATTCGAGTAGATTTACTCACTTGCAACAATGTAATAATTTGTTCTTGAGGAATCTGTTGAATTTGTTGTTAATAGTATAGAATCACAGTTCTAACTTATGCTAGTTAGTTGATACGAATCAGATAATACTTTGAGAAACTTCAGTTAATAAGCACTGCGAAGTTCAGGCCGGAAGAAAGATGGTATGCAAAGATAGCAGAGATTAATTATAACAGATAGACCTTTACGCGAACGAGCCTCATCGTATAGTGATAGAGTGTAAGTAAGTACTTAATTTTTCCACCGTAATCTAGGTCAGTCGAAAACTGTAGGATTCCCGTCAAAGGATATCCATAGTTAATTATCAGAAATGTAACAAAAATTAACGTTACAATTGATAAAAATGAATAAAGTAATTTTACATTCCTTAAAATAGGCGCTAATTACAATAAAGCTTTACAGAAAGAAAACATCCGCAGAAAGCTCTAAAAAAATTAGGGTCATTTAGTAGGAGTATAAGTAGTAATATTTGAATGAAATCGAAAAATATTGTAGTCAATAGATTCATTGTTTAGTTAACTTTTTCATTTCGTTTACATCAATGTACAGATTTGTCAGCTACTCGATCGATCACGGTTGCGTCGCGTTTTACACTTAAACTCCAATTTTGTGCATATTGCCACACTCTAGGAATCTCACCATCACCATTCAAGGAATCACACACGTCGACAGAGGATGGCTCGTGCTATTGACCACGTAATTCATCAGAGCATAAAAAGCGGACATAAATCGTACTGGCCACTGCCTGAAACTCTATTCTTCCTATCAGTCATTCTTATTGTTAGTTTCGTTTATGTCAGTTTTTATTAGACCCGTTTTTCTTGCCTCTCTTGAAGTGATCTCTTTTACGTTAGACCGATATTATCTATTGTCTATGTTTGTGTTATTTATGACAAAACGATGAAACAATTTACTTTTCATTAAACTGTTATGAATATACTCATTGTCAGAATATCTAATACAAATATGGCATTAGAATGTATGTCTGATAAATGTAGTGCTAATTGTTCTGATAATTCTCACTTGGCTTTCACATTACTGTCGGAAAAGAAATTTTGAAACGATACTGTTTATTTTCTACTCGACTTCGTACAAATTGTAGCGCAAGTGGAATAAACTTTCGATAGGATTTCATACTTCATCTAACTTATAATTATAACTTACCTTATTTTGACTTATAGCTTATCTTATCTTATCTTATCTTAGATACTCATTAACTCATTAAATTACGCACTGATGCCTCTGTTGTAGAACTACGTATATTTTCGAAACTTTTATCTCAGTTATCTCATCTCAGAGAAGTCAAGTAAAAGTATTCAAAATTCTGTTATTCAATCTTTTGTCTTCAGCTTTGTATAATCAATTTCGCATTTCATGCTTCTATAATAATAATAATAATAAAACAGTCGTTTTCTTGTTATCGAGGAACCTACATTCGATAGATACAGACTTGATCCCAAACAAATGGTAATTTATTGGAATCATGTATTACAATAAGTATTACGCAGTACACGACATAATAATTATACGTATAACTTATTAATTGATTAACCTGTAGAAAAGTTTATAAAATTGATTTCTTACCGGGTAAAACTCTCGATGCGATAAAAAGACACAAGTAGGAAAACAGAAAGGGGATGAACAAAAGTTACTTAAAAGTTCAATATTATCAACACTAAATTTCAGGTTGATATCGAAGCCAAAGAAATAACTATTGTAAGAACATAGATTAAGAGCTACAACGAAATGATAAAAAATTTTCCCTCTGTATTTACATCAACATTACCAATGTCGAGTTTTATCTAAAATTTTTATCATCCACAATCCTTATCGTTCCTATCGTTTTTCACGCGAATGGCAGAAGCCTACAATCAGCGATGAGTGCAATATCTGAACACAGGTGCACGAATTAATGCCATAGGTTCTCGACGTCGTGGGCGTTCACACGCGAGGAACTACTGCAGCGAGGAGTTGCAGGGTTCGCAAGCGTTACACGTGATCAGTCGTGGTGGCAGGCAGCACAGTCCAACTAGAAATCAGGGTCAAGATCAATCGACAGTCGATTATAGGCGACTTGTCTTCATCAGCTCGGATTCATCCTCTGGTCGTGAAGAAGACGACGCCGACAGTAGCTGTTCGAGTTCCTCGTACCTAAACGGACTGCCACGTAGTGGAAGTGGACACGCACCGTCTCTCGAAGATTGTGACTGGGACTACTTCGAAAGTGGATCCTTGCCACTGCCATCTGAGGTGCCACTCGCATGCGGTAGTAACAACGTCGCCACTGAGACTGGAGTACCACAGGATTGGAGCTGCTGTCCTGGCCGAGGATCCGCCGCTTGTCAAGTAAGATTAGAATTAATAGATTTCTCTATATCGCTGATATCTCGAGTAATTGCAAATCATCTGCCTGGATAACAGGTGTAAAAGTACTGCAGGAATACACTTTGATTTGCACGAGTAAATGTTTTATGCTTAATTATATTCCAATTTTTTTTACGCGATAATAAAATATTCATTGGTTTCGAGGTGGCTCCGATTCAACAATTATTATCAAGAGTATTTGAGCGATTCGGTTCTTTAGGATTACGTCGAGTCAAAGCATTTCGTTTTTCTCCACCTGGTGTTAGGTAGATCGTTCTTGTTATACATTATTATTGTATATTATATTATTTCTTGTTATTAATTCACAATTTTACTTAAACGTCAATTGCGCGGTATCCAATAATGTAGACACTTAGAATATTCGTTAAATCTCACTTTTTTATTTCCATTCTTATATTTTGTGATTTTTATTTATTTTATTTTAAACTTTGTTCCTTAGTTCACTATGATATTCGATTGTGACGATATCTAGTATTCGAAAAGCAGAGTAAGAGTAAAAATGGTGAAACAATAAAAGAATATTAGCTTGACAAATTGTGCCCAACAATGATTCATCTACATAGGCTTGTGGAGGATCGCGAAGTACAAACGTACTTCCTGTACCGGTTCCGATCCCAGTGCCAGTCCCATATCCGGTACCAGTACCGGCTGCCCTTTGGACTGGGGAGTTCGTAGCAGCAGCATCCTCGATGATAAGTCGCAGCAGTGACACGCATACCGAGCCCGGAACATTGAGGTTGAGGGGTGATCCAGCTGCACCTTGGTTTGCCTGGCACCCACGGTTCAATCAGCCTCTTCACGGAACGAGACTCGATCCAAGGCTGACCAGTGCCTTCGACCCTACCACCTGCACTTTCAGACCTGACCAAGTATTAGCCCCTTGTCTCTATGGACCAACCGTAGAAACGTCAACGGTTGCACCGTCAGGATCGGACCATCTTCAGCAACGTCACTTCGACGGATTACGAACCAATGACGATGAGCATGGTGATGAGAATGGCGATTGCAATGTCGACGTTATCGCGAAGACAGTTGGAATGTCCTCGAAAGAAGCCCCCCTAGACGTTGCTAACGAAGCGAAGCTTGCTGATCAGAATATCATAAAAGCTCGCGAGAGACCAGAGGAAAATATATGTAATTCTGTTGGCCGCGAGATCCGTAAGGACGATGAGCACGAACTTGAGGATGATGAGGACGAGGACGCAATGTGCCAGAAGCGTATTTCGACATCGTTCAAGAGACGAGAACAGAGGATATATTCACACTCATTGGAGCTTGAACATAGTGGTAGTTCCTCAGGACGATCTTCCGCCGATAGCAGTGATTTGGAGGACGATTCCTCGACTCATAGATTCTCTAGGGTATTTGTGGTCAATGATGATTCCCTCACGAGTGATAACGATATTGAAGATAACGCGGATGAAGGTGAAGAATCTGATTTCGCAGCGGAAGGTGGCGTTACATTGAAACGTATGACCGCGCTTCCCGAAGAAGAGCCGTGTGTCTTGCAATATGTGCGACTTTTGAATGAGGACGGAGATGTCGATGTCTTCAACGGGATTAGTACACATACAGTTAAAAAACAGCCTGAAACGAATTTCAATACATATTCAGTTGTTGTGGGTGATGAAGGCAAACTTGCTGAACCGATTCCAAAGTCTACTTTACAGCGAAACACGGACAGTAATGAAAGGCGTAAACCTCGAGAAAAGAAATCATCAAGCGAAGAAAATAATGAGGAAAAACAAAACCCGATACTGGAAAATAATAAGCAATTGGAGGAAATTTATTTAGCAAGCGATACGGACAATACCGATCACCAAATTCAATTAAAATCAATTAAATCGTTTGATCCTGATAGCATAGAAATATCGGCAAATGTTGAAAAGAAGGTCGAGATAATTCAACCGGCGAATGCGAAGATTATTCCAAAGGAGACAATTCCTAATAATACGAATTTTTTGCGTAGCGACCTTAATCTAACTGATCTAATAACCGATGAAAGCAACGATAGCGGTCTGACTGAGGAGAAACCTTCGGCATCGTTGGATAATAATGTCTGGGATTCCAACATTATTCCCGACTCTTTGGAAATATCTGGCACCGAAACATTAAACAATCACCGAATTCCACATAATGGATCTACCAATGTATCAACAGTGGATGATCCAATAGTTTCGACATCAGCCGTGATTCAAAATATCGAGTTTGCAAATTGTGATGTAATAATCGATAAGAATTGTGGCGAGAGAGTGTTAGATAAATCCATTGACTTTTCGTCAATTGGAGCAATAGATAGTTCGGCCTGCGACGATAATGATAAATACGTCATGATATCCGATTCGAATCTGGTTGTATCGGCTACGCCGAGCATAAGTCCATCTTCGGCTGAAGCTAGCTTTACGAGCAACACTTCCAGAACCAATAAGGAGGCGACCAACGACGAGTATGAATGTGAACTACCACCGGCTGTTTTTGGTTCATCTTGCCACAACAACGCTGTCTTTTCGGCATTCAATACTGAAATGATGCTGCATTTAACTAAAAAAAATACTGAACGATCGATTGCACCGGGAAACAGCTCGCAGAATGACGAGACCTGCGTAAATTCTGAGCTGGTAATCCCGGATACAAAAAAACAGGATTCAATTCCCGAAGCCTCGGGGATTGGGCAATCGGCGGATAATTCAAGCGATTCTGTCGCTAGCACTAGTGCCAAGGATGAATCAGCACCGACTTCCACACCGGATGATCAATCTGTTACGTTCACCTGCGAGAAGTCTGTGACAATAGACCTCGAGGATGTCGCCGAAGAGAACAGTCGACTCGTCGAGCGGAGCGTAATCGAATCGAAATCAGCGGTCTGTGACGTGGACGCGGTGATAACCAGTGAGACTCAGGAAATGTTCAAGACCACGGAGAGTGCGGGCAAGGTGGAAAATGCGCATGACTCTGATTTGAGTGTGGTGGGAGAGGAGAACGTTGGTTCTAGTCAGGTGGTAGGAGAGGTGCGCACCAGCAAGTGTGGAGGCAGTGGTGGCGGCAGTGGTGGCGGCAGTGAAGATGGAAGTGGCAGTGAGGATAGTGGTGCTCTCGGTGGCAGGAGCGGCGGCTGTGTCGAAGAGGGGTTAGACGGGGGATCGACACGGTTTCGCTCAGTCGAGCGACGCCCGTCCGTTCCACAGGAGAATGGATTCTTTCCTGTTGCTGCCGCTAAGGATTCTGTCGGAAACGTCCAACACTTACCTTCAACTGCCAATTGCAACAATAATATCGGATCGAATAATAATAACAAGTATAAGAGTTTCGTGATGATCACGCAGGAGACTTCCTATCAGCCAGTGAGTGTCATCACCTCGGATACGACGACCTTGCTACAGCCGGATGATGTACACTCGGCTGGCCAGGGCTTGGCTGGATATTTCCAGCTGGCGCTGGAAGCCGTGACTGAGCAACCCCATCGCAAAAATGGACAGGGTCCAAGGAAACCCTTAATGGTCAAAAGGCTGGCCTCAGTGACCACGAATCAGTCGGAGCCTGAGGCAGACAGTGGCTTGAGTGTAGGTAGTGCTAGTGAAAGTGATGACGTATCGGTGAAAAACGCCACGAAGATCAACAGTCGGCTGGAAAATAACAACGATGCTGTGGCAAAGGAACGGCAGGTGAACGAAATACGCGAGAGTGCGCGACCACGTGTCTCTTCGCAATCTAGTGACGAGAATTCTGGGAACGGTGGTGTAGTGATTTTGGAGGAGGGCTTAGCCGATGACGACTCATGGGTGGAGGAAGTGTCGCACGACGAAGATGAACCTGGTGCAACTACAGCGACGGAAGAAAGTTCCGAAGATGAAACCAATAATCTCGGTGATCGCGAAGAAGAACTTCGAGGCTACCACAGACAAGCTATTGACTTCACTCTTCATACTATTGTCGAGGAGTCCTGTGAAGAGAGCGAAGCTGAGCCTAGTCTCAGTGCCAGCAGCCCATCGAAAAAGCAACGGCCTGCATCCGCCTCGGAGCTGGAAAAATACTTCTGCTTTGGTATTGGTGGAGATGGAAACAATTCTAGTATGGGTTCAAGGGAGGTGGATAGCTTGTCCGAGACGTCTTCCATTTATTCCGAAGGCTGCGAATCGTTGGGACACGACGAAAGTCCTGGTATTGGCCAAAATCAAGAGCGATCTAACTCAGGAGAGAGTTTCATGAATTCATCAAGATTAGAACAGTATTTCTTGTCGGGATTTCTTGGTATCGACCAGGATAGGCGTGACTCGGACGGATCAGTTGGCAGCGATTCAGAAGGGAGGCCAAGCCCAGAAGCACAAAGAAGAAAGAGGCTGGTGCGTGCAAGAGGTACCGGCAGATCGCATAGTTCGTCTTTAGATAATTTATTAGCTTTAACCCAAAGTTCGCAAAATCTGAGTTCGCAAAACTCGCTCCAAGATCTTAGCCTGAATCAAGATGGACAAGAAACTCAATCCGAAGGTTCCTCTACTGAGACCGACGGAGCCGACGATGGACAGACAGCAGTTTTTGGTACGGATGGACAGTTCGATACGGTTAAAAGAAAGAAAAAGAAACCAAGAAATCTCGGAACACAGAGTCCACGTGTTGCAGACGATAGGAACAAAACACCGGAACCAGCGCGGGAAATGGTATTGGTCGGAGAAGTTATGATGGAAAATGACGCCGAAGATAATTCGGAAGATTCGGATAGAGCCAAAACACCTCAACCAGAGTGTCACTCGTCCTCTTCTCCACCACCGCCCCTAGTAACAAATTCTTCCACAACGTCTTCCTCACAAGCTGATTCCTCGAGGAATCTGCAAATGAATCCAGGCGATCCGTTCTCGTACAATCAGAGATCGAAGCAACAATCCAGAGACTCGGGCTTTGTAGGTAGCTGTGACGATTTACTACAACATCAAAAATCACCGGATGACGCCCGAAGCAGTGTCGAATCCGGGTCGGATGCAAATAAGGATCGTACACACAGCGAGGGTGAGAAAAACGTTCAAATTGCAAACGGAGCCGCTACAGAAAGTATTGCTGAAAGTGGGAAAGGTAATGCTACGAAAATGGATTTCGCGGTAAATCACACGGCACTGCCACATTTAGCGAATCCTTCCCTATCGCGAAAGGATAGTTTTAATAATTGGTCGAGCGACGAAGAAACAAATTTAATGATGTCTAAGATGAGACAGTTCTTCAAGACGATGGTTGCCAATTCAAATGGACAAACTCCGAACCCTGCTAATATAAATTCAGCTGGTGCATCGCCAGCACCCAGTCCTCGGTTGCCAGGTTACAGCTCAAAAACGAGGTTCGGTACACAAAACCGTACGAAGCCACCGCAATTGGTTTACTTTGAAAATGAGCTTACTAGACTAATGAAAACTGTACCAGGAATTCGAGATGAACAAGTTCGCGAAATTGTTGAATACCTCAGTTCCGAAGACACGTGGTCGGATTCGTATGACAGTTCGGATTATACGAGTTCGGACCTGGAGGGGGCTGCTGGAGGCCGACGGTCAGCTCTGCAAGAACAAATCTCCCAAAGTTGCCAGCAAATCATTAGTAAATTTGATACCACATCGAGTGACGGTTTACTCGATAAAGATAGAGAATACCAAGCTGGGACAACTGGCGTGCAGCCTTCAGGCTTAGGCAGAGATACGGCATTCGTATATCAAAAACTCGTGCAGAGTTTCACTAAAATGGCTGGCGACGGAGTGAGTTCCGATGCAAATTCCACTCCACATAGTAGTCCACCACTGATTGCGAAAGTAATGCATCACATTGGCAGCCGACTAGTTGCACTTATGCACGAAGTATCCGAAGGAGGACCCGCTGCACCTCATCATTCTACGTCCTGGCGACGATATTCCCAACATCATCGAACACCGTCATCGGCTTCTACTACGGAAGATGACGATTCTACTTCTGATTCAACTAACACGCCATCGTCCGCTCACCTCCAACTCCCAAGATCAAAGTCTCACGATCCTCTGCTGTTGATCAACAACCATCCAACAGCATCGGCAGGTCAAGAAGGCGAAGAGCGAGAAGCCAGTGATTACGAGAGGTTTTCTTGGCGCGGTAGTTTCGAATCGGCCCTCATGGCAGCAGATTCAAGAACGAAGCTTAGCCTATTGGCATGTTCGGGAGATGTTAGTGGTGTGGGTGCTAGTGGTAGTGCCAGTGCATTAGCTATGGCTGCCAAACGGCGGAGTGCAGGCGATCTCTTATTCAATCCTAAGAGTTTCTCGAGAGAACAATTGGATAGAGTTAGAAGTTGCGGTTCCATTGGTGGTGGCAGTGGTGGTAGTGCGGGTGGCTGCAGCGGATCCATAGAAGAAAGGATCTGGAGCAACAGGAGACGATCATCAGTTCCTGACGCCAACACGCGTGGAGAATCAGGTGTGTATATTGTGACAGAGACTGTCTTTCGACAAGTCCGTCTAGAAAAGTATGAGATTTTTCAGATTCTAATTATAGTCTATGTGTGTTTATCGTTACTTCAAGGTGCATCTGCGGGTGATGAGGACACCGAAGACGAACTGGAATATGGTGGCGAATCACGTGCCACAACCTTACCACGCGGAGTGCAGTCTGTCATGACAACAACCACGAATTCGCTACCACGATTGCCAGCTTCGATGACGCCGTCCGGATTAGCAGCAGTTTCTACCACACCATCATCAGCGATGCACAAGGCTCACAGTGTATATCATTTCTTACCGCAGCACTCTGGGGTGAAATCGGCAAGATACCGTCCGCCTGGTTTTGCACGGAACACTAATGTATCGGGTGGAATTTGTGGCCCCAAACGGGCTGTCAGTGCACCAGGACTTCAAGTATCTGGGTCTCAGGCATCCGCAGGAAAACGGGAGAATTCCAGGTCGAGAAGGCAACAGGCCATGTCTCTTAGTACCGGTGAGTTATTTTAATTCAATTATTTGGTCGACAAGAAATTTCGTTCCTTTTCCACCAAAAGATTACGTTATGTCTGTTTCGCTATTCTTCTGTTAATGTTAGAATTTTTTTATTTGGGGTTTGGTAGTGGACACTTTTACGTTACTATAGAAACAAATTTCATGTAATTTTGTTTACAATTGTCAGTTCACGGTCGATTTTAACATGGAGTGAAAAATAAGCATTTTCGACACATTTTACTTTTTCATTGTCACGAAGACAAGAAAGTGGTTGAGGCTCACAAAGAGATACGTAAAGTTTACGTGTTGATTGTTTAACAGAACGCACGTGTCAGAATTTTTTTCAAAAATTTCCTGCTGGAGATTTCTTACTCAACGATAACCAAAAATTTCGGTCGATCTTCTGAAGTTGACAACGAAATGAAAGCCATAATTAAATTGGATTGTCATATAACTATGCAAGAGATTGCAAAAAGACCTAATATCATCGCACACGACAATTGAAAACCATATAAGACGTCTATTGACAAAATTTAGTTTTATTTCACACGGAAAAACGGAAATTACTTTCTTGCCAACCCAATATATCGTTGCGATTATGGTTCTTACGATTATGGTTGCGTTTTTGCTTTTGATCGCAGTATTTTATCTTCGATATATCGAAGATATAAGATAGATTATATATATATTATCTCCAATATTAAAGACCCTTAATCAGGATTCGAAATTTCCGTTTTGGTAAACTATATTCAAAAGTCACAGTTATATAAAGAATTTTTAAATCCTAAATTTCTATTCGAATCTAATTTGTATCTCGTTAATCGTATCTTTGGTATCTTTGGCTATTCCTGAACAAAACTTTAAGCTCAGGAATTAATGTTAAACATATCTCTTCCTAGATTTTGCTCGAGAGAATATTTGAAAAATTCTTGTTCGGAAATCTTAAAATACATGTATGTAGGGAGTAGAACGTGGCTCGTTAATAACCGCTGCGAAACATATCTTACAATTAGAGTGTAACAGGTGCAACTGCATCATTACGACGCTTTCTCTCTTCCGTTCTATTTTTCTTCCTACCTTCGGACGTGCAACAATCGATAAACCACCCTAATGTCGCGACCCGCGTATGCGTACTGTTGAACTTTCTATGCGCTCACTTTTTCTCGAACCCACGCCAATCTACTTCGTCTAACAATGGATGCTTCGCAGGAATTCTACTTACGTTACGTATTACTATGACACCTTCTTATTTACATTCTCTTTGAAATTTAGTCTACGAATTAAACCATAACCCTTTCGATTTCAGTCTAAATACAATTAAAGCAAGAGACCACAAGCATCACTTTCAACCATATTAAAGCATTTAATAGAAAAACAAAAATTCCATAATTTTTTGTATAATATTTTCCTTCGCGTAATCTTGGAAATTTTAATACAAAATCTCCAATATGATTTATACGTATGTATCTAGTTTCCAATAATTAAAGCCGATATGCGTTGAAAGGCCGTCAAAAATACTGTTATTTTATGAAATGTTATCAAGCTGAACCGTAATGAAATTCTCGCCACTAATAGGATTTCTATAGGAATTACAGAACGCTACGCTCAATAGGATTGAATCTTGTAAATCGCACCTATTTATCTGCGCAATAGTGGTCAGAAAAATTTTGTCTGTAGCTTCGAGTTACTTTCTCTCATTTCGTAATGAGATTATCCTCGCTGCCACGTCCTCCCTTGCTGACTGCTTCTGGCCGATCAATAACGCAGGAAGCTGGTATAATTCGGGAATTTCACAGCATTCTCTTCCACAAAATGTGTAGATGACAAAGTTCACTAAACTAATTTTCAGAATGAAACAGCTCTCATATAACGAGGTCGTTTCATTCCAGGCTGTATTAATTTGTTAACTGCGTCGCGTGAAGCAACAAAAAGATTTCCCCAAGTGTCTTGATTTCCTCGATGTCTGTGTTGGCAAAAATATCATTTCTTGTTCTATTTCCGTTTGTTATGTAATCTTGTTGTTCTCCGTGATGTCTATATTGCGGCAAGTAGGAAGGTTGCGTGATGTACCTTGCAGTTACCGACTGTATCGGGCTAAAGTTCGATAACCTTTTCAGTTTCTGCTTCTCTACCCTACTACTACAGCGTTCACTGTTTTCATTACATTCATAACACTAGCTGGCACCTGAACTGCATTATTCATATGGACAGTATACCTTAATATTTCTTATTATACTTTTTGATGACTCGTCTCTACATACGCGTTCCATGCTAGCCTGCAATTTCCTGTAAATCTGTATGATACGTGGCTAATAATTACTTAATGATCGTTGAGTGGAATGGTAAAAGCAATATTACAATTATTAACGAATTAATAAGAGACTTATTAAATTTTATATAATTATTATATTTTCCGTAAACCATTTAGAATATTTTCAATCCGCATATCGATTCAAACTGATAGAAATCCTTCTTTATAGTGTCTAACAATAAGGTAAATGCGGATTTGTTCTTTTCAAAACAGCCACTACAATCAGCGATACTCTTTCTTCGTGCCGCCATGTCCCATTTATCCATTCTTTGCTCTACTAATCTGATGGAACTGTCGTAGCACACTGCGAAATTTCACTTATGTCAAATAGGATAGTGAGAACATGGGAACTTCCTTATAAGTCCTTATTCACCAGTTGCTTGAGAAACTCTTAAGCAAGTACGTATCTAGTTAAACCTTAATCAGAAATGTAAATTGTCATCCTGAAACGAGGTATCAGCGTCATGTGAAACTTCACTTTTTTTCTATAAGGTCGAATATATATAAATAAATCAAAAGTGACAGCAAAACATTAAGTTTAAACAGTCATATCAGTGACCAGATTCGATATCCGATATTAATTTCTTGTGTCTTGGTGGTATCGGATATAACTCATAAACGATTGAAACCTTATCTAAACTTTCACTATGAATCTTCTCATTTTTTGATACGACGAATCGTGGTATCGCAGTGGTTCAATGCAAATTTTCGACCAACTTAGTTTCTGACGAGTTGTAGAACTATAATAAGATCAAGATCATAATAGATGCCTGCTCAAGGATACTGAATTGTAGTTCACATTGTAATGTGCATGTTGCAAGACATGGTCTAACGCAACCCTACGCGACACGACATATACATGTATATATGTCGTGTATGATACGTTTGCCGTCCAACAAACATGTGGCTTTAGAAATCCATAAACAAGAAAATATGTTTTTCTTAAGTTCACTATACCTAACTGAAAATTATAAAATGGCGTAGTTTACTTTTATTGTTATTTATATATTTTCTGATTCATAACTTTCAATCCGGATGAAAATTCAACTAAAAATATGGTTCATGCAACGCAAAAATTCAGTAAAACGATAGAATCATAGGAAAATCATACAAATAACATCACTGCGTTTACATCCCAGTTTCTACTCTCGTTGAATTAATACAATCAACTTGTATATTATTCATAAAATTAATAGGTATGTGGTTGAAGCAGAAAACGGGTGTCTGCACACGAAATTCAGCATTGACGAAAATAATTTACCTCAGAAGGACCCAGTGGCATTTCCAACTTGAGTTCAGTATTGAATTCATGCGCGTGTCGCAATGTGGCCAGTTTCTTTCTCGCGTCCGGTGACTTTATATTGTAGAAGCGTAACAGGTATCCACCGAAGGCGCGGCTTAGCCAGCATTCACTTGGTACATACCGTGAACCAGAAAAATTTCGACGCATGTAGCTTGTACGAATTTCAATGAATTTTCTTTCAATGCATTACAAATCGGTTTACCAGGTTCATAGCTTCAAACGATCGTAACTTATTTGAACACCACAAATGACGCCTCCGTTATCTGTCTCTAGAGCAGGGGTGCCCAACCCAAATTGGTTGGTGGACCAAGTAAAAATTTTCTAAACTGAGGTGGGCCGCACACATCAAAATAAAAGAAGAAATTATTCAAAATATTTTATTATCGTACAACATTCAAAATATTTTATTACCTAACAATTAATGTGACACTTGTTTCTGTATTTTATTTGAGACTTTTTTAATATCAACCGATAATTTAGTCGACGCGCATCGTAGTTGATTTGTCATGTTTTTATCGAGCAACCTGCTGCGATACTTTGTTTTTACTAAGTTTAATTTGGAAAAAAACCATTCGCAGCGATAAGTAGTTCCAAATGCTGCTGTAATGCGCATTGCCAAGGTATTGTAAGATTTTCTGACAATACCAGAGGTCCTAGACTTGCAGTAAATTTAGTTGTAAATCAGTTTGATATATGTGCTGATTTAGAGCTGCCTACTTGATTTTTGGGTACGTTCACGTATCGAGGACCTGAGTCCAAATGTCTAAAATAATATAGACAGTTAAAAACTTCAAATGGGCCGCGGATTGGGCATGCCTGTTCTAGAGTTTGCTTATTTCCTTCGTGTCCTGAGACAAAACTGATCCTAACTTTCACTTTTACACACCACGTGATCCGTATTACCGAATAGCTTTATAAGTTTTATCTTACAGCTTTATGAGAAGTTGAATTGATGATATGTGTATGAGCAAATGCATTGTAGTACAATACTTTGGAAGTATGCACTTGTTAACTTACGTCTACGTACAATAATTTGTAACGTTAAAATGCATAAATGTATTTGTAATGTTACGAACATTTCGTTTTCAACTGCGTAACAAGTAACTTTTCTGCTTATTGGTGCAGTAACACTGCAAATAACAAGATGAATCTTTGTTTTCGTTAATTAAAATGTAAACACGAGAGAAATCAATTACCACCGAACACTATTCAACTTAACATTGTTGTAACAGAAAAATCGTAACCGTGGCCTTCTTTGGTTAGTACAGTTAGCTGGAAAACCATTACTAATAGCGTGTATATCTAGCCGTATCACGATAGCAATTCCCAGCACGTTTTACAGCATGGCTGCATTGTACGCAGCACTTGGCTACTCCTCATGCCACTCTAGCTTCCACGAGTCGCTGCCTGTGGACTTGAGCTCTTTTTTTACTTGCCCCGCTCGACACAATGAGCAGACTTACACTGAAGAATCTAAGAATCTCAAGCTTGTTTTCCCTATTCTTTCCGAAGAAATGCATAATCCTTGCGTTACAGAACAGAATCGATATTCTTGAAGTGGAAAATCATTTTGATCGAACGTAAACAAAGGATTCCACACATCTTCAATCGACAAGTAATGCATTAACAAGATAAGTCAGTTTTGTGTCACTGCTCTTTGCGAAACGGTAATAGTCATTATAATTATGTAGATATGTAGAACATTCGTTTTAGGTATAATATATGTCGTTTTTAACAATGTGATGAGGATCTAAACCCATTTCTTCTTGCCTAGTACATTAATTGCACTCCGTATAATATTACTAAAATCGTTTTTCTCTTTACTACTGGTAAAATAAAATACCACAAAGGCGGGTAGCGCCAATACAGTTGGCTTGAATTCATAGGGGAAATGGCGAATTGCATATGCAGTTTTTGCAGAAACGGAAGAAAACGGTTTTCTGCCGGAAGGCGTAAAGTATACATACTCTTCGCTCCTGTAACAGTAAAATTAGTGCTGGTTGTGTGGTTCTTCTCTTTAGAAAACATTAGCTTATCGTAACTCAGAAAAAACACAAACATACTCTTTATCTTAATAAAAATCATTAACCGATCGTCAATACATTTTCATTGCGCTCTCAAAGAACTATTGACAAACAACTATCACATTTCAAAAATCATATTTGTTCACTAAAACTCGTGCTTAAATATAACCATTGCTTTCCTTCAAGTATTCGCGTGCTCATAATTCAAGGTACATACTTTCTTCCGCTGTTATTCAATGCCTCCGGTGTTAAATTTCGATTAAGTAATTCACTAATTATGGAAATGGTATTTATTTGCTGAGAGATATTTCTTCGTCTAGTAAGTCTAGACTGGTGCGGTTAGTTGTAGCCTCCAACCACGACAACGAGTAATTTAATTATCCGTGCGTCCACAAAAGGGGCTACTAGGGAAAAGATAACATGGTGATTTAGCGAAAATCACGTGTTAGTCATGTTATGTATACATATACATACATGTATATGTATTTGCTTTAAGGCACATACCCACTGCACAGATTAGCGATACATATTTTCATTTTAATTCCGTGACTCATGCGCTTCGATAACATTTATGCCTTGAATTTTCCCATTTAGTTACATTTTTTTCTAGTCATGTCCAATGAAGGGGTCTAAGAAGGCGTCATCGAAATTGATTTTTTTAAAGCCTCGATATTTATACAATATGTATGATGTTAAATTGATCTTGAATGAAATGTCAAGTAGCTACAACAACCACTAAAGGCTTTTGGAAATTCCCACAACATTTCGTATTGCAAATTCATATCGCAGCAATCAATCAGTTACCGGACCATTTTCTCGTAACCGTTTGCTAACTAAGGATGATGTATCAGTGTCATTTAAACCGAACTTAGGTAATCATGCCGGTGCTACTAATACATATTATCTTCTGGATATGGAATTTAGTGAGTTTTGGTAGTATAATGCACGCACATACACTTTCACGCTAGACTGTACAAGAGTCATGAGTTCACTTGGATAATGCAAGTTGCGTTTTCCAGATAGTTCTCACCAGCGAATGTTTCTAGTTAGAAAGCTAGAGCCAGTTTTACTCCACTACGTTCACGCTTCTCTACTTTATTTGTTCGATCGCTGACAGAATTTTATCATAAAATAGCCTATGTAATTGTTTCCATCGCCAAACTGTCTATTCCTGATCGATGACATGGGAGTGATTTTAATTCTTACTAATTGTAAATTAAAAAAGTAATTCCACGATTGCGTAATTGACCTTTATAGTTGATTCATAACTCATCTACATCGATATAGATTTAATAGCTTTGTTTATTTAAAATAGTCATAAAATTATGCGTTTAAATCTTTCGACTCAAGACGGTTAGGTTCGATTAGTTCGCTCGTATCACGTTTTCCAACTTCTGTGCTTCGACCATACCACAGGCGACATTTTAGGAAATATGTGAGTTATTACGCACTGACTCACGTACTTCTATATGTACAAATAAAAATAGATAATTACTATGCTGTGTACTCTGTGTAGTATGCGAACTATGAAAGGAATCCTTTACGCTTAGGGCATAAAGATACTTACGTTAACCGGTCACCTTGACAGACATTCACTAGACTCTTTCTAAGAAATTGTAGCACACATAGACAGGTGTATATAATTATTGGCAATCTTATAGCCTTGCGTCATACGTGATCGAATTATTAATTTATAAATCGATTACTTTTGTATAAACCCCGTTTTGAAACAATTGAAGTACGTACGTACTTTTTATTAATAACTCACTACTACATACGAAGGTGTGACGACCTTCGTTCCTTATCCACGTCCGTTAGAACCGGAACCTTGAACATGAGGCATTCTGTGCTATCCACGTACAGAATACAGGAAACAAAAATCAGTTTTATCGTTACCGCCATTGTCGTTTCTACATTATCATTAGTTGCCTCGAAACAGGCCAGCTCATTAGTATCCAAAACGCCGTGCTCTGGTTCACTCCCTCGTTGCGGATCTCCCAGAAAATATCGTTGAAAATTCAGTGCTTCCAGCAAGCTCGTTGTTGTTGCTTAAAACTGACCCAACTGATCCAGGGCAAAAGTTACAGACGACCGTTTAAAATTTAGAAATTCTAGAAACCAAACGTTAACGGAGAAGCGAAAGACTACGAATGTAGACGATTTTTAGTGAGTGGTGGATGAACAAAGTTGAAGAAGAAGTAACAATAGCTAAACGAAAATACTTCTAAGGATGACTTACTCAACTTTCAACGCGCCAAGTCGTTTTCCCTGGACCGCTGGAGAAGTAGCGCAACGTTTGAAGTCCAGCTGGTTCCTCGAGTGTTGCTGCCTTTCTTACTATCCGAAGAAACGCGCTGAATCCGCTCTAGAAAAGGTGTCCAGCAGTCGGACTAGCAAAAAGTCACCGGTCAAAGAAAGGATTCTGCAAGACGATGACCTACTGACCGAAAAAACCGACGACGTGGAGAGAAAAAATAAACCAGGATTCTCGCAATCTACTACTGCAACCGACAGCTTCTTCCTAATAAAAGAAACTGTTATTATCGAAGATTCTGCAGTGAACGATTATAAGGCAAATCGCGCTGGCATGTTGCGACAACGTAAAAAAGCTACGCCATTAATTAGTTATTCTCGGTGCAAAGGCAACGAGTCTCCGTTAACTGCAATTTCGGCTAATAATAAACGGGTAGTAAACAGTTATTTTAATTCTCATAAAAAAGGCGATAACGACATTCTAATGCTAGTTGACAATGCAGAACAAATCGAGTCTCAAGCTAATGACACAACTGAAGCGATTGGTGCAAGTTCTTCTAATACTGATTGTGAGATTACTGACAACCAGAATGATTCAGAAGCATCTGCGTTTGCGATGGCTTTCCCGAAGTGTCGCAAGGGAAATGGGAACTACGAGAAGTCTTCGGAAGAGAGTTTCAACACGGATACGGATAGAAATTCGTATCGGAATCTTGCAACGAGTTCCAGTACACGAGTTTTTTAAGTTACTCACAGTTTTTGAAATAAGGCCTAATTAGTCATTGTTCGTTAGGCAGTAATGTTTTTTGTGCTGCTCAATTTATCACTCGATTCTTTCCTGCTTCTTTGTTTTCTCTCTATCGATCAATGAGACTTTTGCCCAAATAATTGGAATGCATTTATGTTGTAGACGATGGAAGCAGCTTGTCAGAAGCATGTAGCACACCGATTATCGGCGCAGGATCTCGGGCAAGCTCTAGTCACAACGTGATAAACGTCGACGACATGGATCCTGGTCTTCATTCTGGCCATCTCGCGACACGGGCATCTTTGTCAAGCCTTGGAGTAAGTTTAATTTCGTTAAGCATTAAAGAGTATATACACATCTAATGGTAATGGTATCTATTGTAGAATTCTAGTATTCTTTCGCTTATTTTGGGAATTTTTTCTAACGAACCATGAAAATACACCATCTTGGAATTTTTACAGGATATGTATTAACATTTATACAATCATTTAGAATTTTTTGATTCCAAAATATACATTGGAATCGACGTTACAGCGTTCGAAAGACCGATTCCGGCTGTTGTGTTCATCAGAAATCAAAAATTCAAACGGCATTATCATCTGTAGATCTGCCGCTATCGCCGGAACTAGGATAATTGCAGAATTTTGAAAATTAGGCTTCTGGCACGGTTTTAAAGCCTAAATTTCGATTTTTTACACTTTTTTGGACCTTTTAGGCTTGCTAAAAAAAATTATGATAGATATCCTAATTATCCTAGTTCGGGCGAGAACTATAAGTGTACTGAATGTACCATATGAATGTCAGCAAAATGGGTTCGGTAGTTTTTACGAAATCGTGTCAGCCATCGTTTTCATACGTTTGTCTTTCGAACGCTGTAACGTCGCATCCAATGTATATTTTGGTTTCAAAAAATTCTAAATGATTGTACAAATGTTAATAAACACACTGTAAAGATTCCAAGATGGTGTATTTTCATGGTTCGTTAGAAAAGATTAGAAAAAATTTACAAAATACGTAAATTCACAAAAAATACTAATGATAATGAATAATGATGTCGATTTGAAATATTAGCTCGTTAGAATATTATCAGAGAGTTTATTATTTAGAGTGAATTTATGCGACTGCAAGTCAAACGAAAAATGTTTATGATAATTAAAGCGCGGATTAGCTAAT
This sequence comes from Trypoxylon attenuatum, assembly GCA_963989405.1. Lineage (NCBI taxonomy): Eukaryota > Metazoa > Arthropoda > Insecta > Hymenoptera > Crabronidae > Trypoxylon > Trypoxylon attenuatum. The sequence goes on from OZ022489.1 coordinate 17,540,543, forward strand.
TCACTTTAAAAGAGTGTCTTATAATGTATAATTAATAGAAGATAGATGTTTGCAATGATTATTTATTGATCTTTCTAGGCTCGTTCGGACTCAATGGCGTCTGTATACAGCGGTGCTGGGGAGGGACGATGCTGCCGCTCGGTCGTTGTCACTGGAGAGGTCGAATTTGCGCTGCAATACGATTATAAGCATCTCACGTTCGAAGTCCACGTTACAAAATGCAAGAATCTCGCCCCGGTTGACATAAAGCGCAAACGTTCCGATCCGTAAGTTTTTCCCAAAAATACATTTCCAATCTTCCTATTGTTTTATTAGCCATTGTTGCACGTTACTAATGATTTTTTTACTAACAACTAGTTGCCAAGTAATAGGAGCACTTTACACGTTAGTACACTTGTTTTTCTTACGTTTATACGGCCCTTACATCTTGACAGATCAACTACACAAATTTTTACCATACAATGCTAACTTTCCATTGATTAATTCTGTTCTAGATGCAAAACATCCAAATTAACGGTGTTTTGACAATTGCTTTTTATTTCTTCTGTTATAAATTATGACTATCGATTCCGATGATCGATGGAAATATTGCATAGTAGATGCACACACATTAGAATAATATTTAAAGGTATCAGAATTGTAGATACAAGTGTAAATACCTGCTACGAAACAATAAGAATCTCGACACACGTAGACGTTCGCACTCTCTTAATTAACGAATTCTAATGAAACAAAATAATAAGCTCACACAATATACGATTCGGAAGAAGCAGCACCACTAATTGAGGATCTTCGTTGTAATTGCTTCATTAGATACGTGAAAGTTTATCTACTACCAGATAAGTCGAAGAGTGGCAAGCGAAAAACGAAGGTGAAGAAACATACACTAAATCCCGAGTTTAACGAAACCCTCAAGGTAAGATCCACGGTAGCGTTCACCCATAAACTCGTTTGCCCGATTGTTCTGCATGAGAATTAGAGCTTCGATCGTTTGGCACTGCACATTTTCAGTTTCACATGAGTCTGAGCGGCTTGGAAACTAGAACACTCTGGCTGACAGTATGGCACTCGGACATGTTCGGCCGTAACGATTTCTTGGGTGAGGTTCGAATGCCCTTGGAGAACAAGATCTTCGATGACCCTACGCCGAAATGGTATCCATTGCAAGAAAGAGTAAGTACCTTCAATGAATTCTCTTCCTTCTATAAATCTATATGTCTACTCTGAATCGCCCATCATTATGCCGTAAGTTAGCGACTCTAAGCAGCACAATGGCAATAACACAAGGCAACATTGCCTTCACTTTCTGCATCTAGTCTCTTAGTAACCACCTTTTACGTTTTAACGTGACGCGAGTAAATCGCGGAGACATTGACTCGACTGTATGGAATGCAATATCGATGCATGTTGCAGAGAGTTTAGTTCTAAAGCTTCCTCTACCATAGATTAATCTTGCAAAAACGAGTCATGGCTTAAAACACATCACTCAATAAGCTTATTGCTAAAAATGTGAATTTTGGATTCGATCTAGTACTTGACCAAACCCAGAAAGTTTTCTGTGTCTAATTGGATTTTGTGAAATTAAAAGTATGGGGGGGGGGGGGGGGGATATATATTTCTATTCGATAATGTTTTCAATACAACTTAACTTGATGATCATCTTATTGGCGTTGACTGAAAACAAGAAATAGGAATTTAAAAATCGTACATTTATCATCGTGAAAAGATATATACAATAATTAATGCGATATTACTTTCTCCGTAGACCGAGCCGTTTGATGACCCTGTAGCTTACAAAGGAGAAGTAATTGTTGGTTTAAAATTCGTACCACCCGATCCTACGCAACACCAAGAACGAGAATTGGTATCAGATCGAGCCTCTGCAAAGTTGAGAAAGAATTGGAGCCGTGGTGCGTTGCACGTTCTCGTAAAAGAAGCTAGGAATCTGCAGACGCGCGGCAAGAATTCAGGAACATGTGATCCATTTTGCAAAAGGTAGTATTTACATTAAGATCTATTTGATATAAAAATCGTTTATGTGTCTTTTTAGCATTTGGTATTTCAACATTTATCCTATTTTTTATCTAAATCGAAACTGTAAAGTGACAATGTCTCAAAAATTTGTTAATCCACAATGTCTTCCTTACAGTCTCATTTTAGCCTTTCCACCTAATTAACCGTAGGTTAATCATAGGTTAATCATAGGTTAATCATATGTTAATCATATTTCATTACCGAGAATCATTGATACTTACTATAATTATGGTCTCTATTCTTGCAGTTATTTATTACCGGATAAAGGCCGCGCAGGAAAACAAAAGACGGGGGTGGTCCGCAGATCTGGTGGGTCGCCAGTATGGGGACACACATTTATTTACAAAGATGTCAGCTTACAAGACCTCACAGAGCGTGGACTTGAGCTAACTATTTGGGACCACGATCGGATTGCCAGCAACGAATTCTTAGGTGGTGTCAGATTTAACCTTGGCACTGGTACGTGTTTGCAGCCTATTGTTATACTAATGCGTTCTTGATCGCAAGCTTAATTTCGTGTAGATAGATTTTTACATTTCACAAGATTAATTTTAGTTCAAGACGGAGTTCAAGAGTTCTATTCAATATACGATTTAGGAAATATACTATAAGGATTTTATAACATAATCGACATCAATTGAGAAAGGGTGTTTACTAATAGATAAATTAATGGCTTTACAGGTAAACATTATGGAAAACCTGTCGATTGGATGGATGCTACTGGTCGAGAATTATCGCTCTGGCAAAGCATGCTCGAGAGGCCTAACTTCTGGGTGGAAGGTGCCGTAACCTTAAGGCCCAATCTGCACAGTCACGGAAAAAATAATGGTCCTTGAACAATGACAACATTCGAGAGCAACTAACTAGTTTTACACGGATGATCAAATTAACATTATCAACTTGTAAAACTGTTTCCTCGATGACTGTACCCTCCCATGTGGTTTAATTTTATATTAGTAAATGTACATATATCACTAATGAAACAACCAAAAACAACAAAAACTTTTCCAGTACAATCTACGGGACGAAAATCAGTGCCTTTGACTATGACGCCCCTACGCCCAATCGCTTTAGGGCACAGTCGATCTTTCAACAATTCTTTGAAGTTAGGACCAGAATAACAACAACAATAACCGACGGCGGCAGCACGCATTGTGCTAGTACATTAGCCACAAACAAAAAAATACTATCTTTTCCGCTGATTTATTTATCATTTTCATCCGATAGAACTGTCGACCTTATTGCGTTCGTTTCTACTACTGTTTTAGATTTCATTTGTTGTTTTATGGTATTCTTCATTCCTACATGCGTCTTTCTTAACGTCATATCTAACAATATTCCGTTATAAGATAAGAGCCCTAAACTAGGAAGTATCGACGCTCAGTGATCTCCCGAGCTAGATGCACAACCTGTGCAATATCGTAAGAATTGTTTATTCATTTCGAGTAAGCTTATCGCGATAGGTGAGAATTTGAGAAGCTTTCTTCTCAGGAGGAGAGAAGATAACATCCGTCCAAATAAGAGGCGAGATGATTATGAATATCTGCCGTATAGTGCAGCCGACTAGATCAACAGATTTGCGATGCAGGCAATAATGATCCTATAGCCACGTTCCAAGCAATTTTCGCCGAATAGTATGTCAAATTGACCTACGAATGAACTAATTAATGAGTAACGTAAGTCGAAATTAAAATAAGTATATTTTTCCAATAAAACTCATAATCAGTCTTGCGCATCGTATGGAATCTCCGTGTTACATTGAGCAGCACTTCACTTTGAGCCGTTATATCAGGTCAGGGAAAAAATCAAGGGACAACGAACTAGATATATGTACATACATATACTGTATTATGTATACTAAAATGTTTGGAACATGGCTACCGTTGCGAACACTTTCCTTTCTTGTTGAGAAAGATGGTATCAGTGTGTATAAGTTTCTAATAGAAATAGACCTCATACGAATGGAACGGTATATTTACGGGATTAAATATTACCGGGTCCCGAATCATACAGACTTAATGTATTTCTACGTCAATACAGAGTAGGCTTTGGCTTGAACCAGGTTATTATTTCAATTACTCGAATCGCTGAAGATGCTAGACTACGATTATGGTGACGTTGAATACGTCAAAATTGATCGATGGTAGTGGTGACACTTAAGCCAATTGTATTACTTCGTGGATTCCAGTTTCTAAGAATAGCTTCATTTTTTGGGAGCAAATTCAACGATTGAGCTAAGGTACTCGTACTTATGTATGTAACGATACATGTATCTCGATGAGTCGCTGGCTATTACGCGTAGACGTATAGTATAATATGATCGTAATTTGTATACTTACTCGTAAGATTCTTCTTGACGACAGGGTTAATAATGAAAACTATAAACTGCCTTTCGCGTACGTCTCATAAAACATTCAAATGGTGCGTAGGAACGTACATTAGGAAATGCGTGACGTGTTGTTTAGAAAATGTACAATATGCGTAGAATCTTGAGTTTCTCCGATGTTTGAGATTGTCGAAAGTCGAAAATCGAAAGTTATGTACTTGTTGTCTCTGGGAAATTATTCCTGTGAAATTGCGCCTTGCGAGGACATCAAGCATCAGAATGTTAGTAAGAGCGTCTGAGTTGAAACGTTGGACGGACACGTCTGTCGTATCCATTCGCAGCGCTGTTCGGATTGCGTGATATAAATATAGTAAAATATAGAATTCGATGTTTGCAAAAAAAAAAGGGCGAGATCAAACATCTATTTATGTGTCACTTCTGAGTGTTTATGATAATAAAAGTTTTATACGTTTATTCGTGATAACAATAATATTCCGTTCAGTGTAAAAATAAGTCTTGAGTTATTCAAACATTTATCAGGCACTTAGACTAGATTCCTAAATCCTACGTAGCGACGAATAATTATGAAGTATTTTGCGTGACAGTATGGTGCGTTAAAAAATGAAATCTTGTACCCGATAACTGTTCACGTCGTATTACGGAAGTACAATTCATTGTCAGTATAGTAATTGGTGATTTGTGCACTGCCCTTACAGATCGTTGTTCGAGATAAATCGATTGCCCTCGGAGTTTTTTCCAGAGTATCGATATTTACATTTCCCAAATGCTCCTAGAAAGAATAATTCAGATTAGAGTAATGATTAGACGAAGCTCACCAGTTACATTCGTGTGTCGATCCAAGTCCATATGTAATTAATATGTTACTTAATTCGTGTACAGTGTAAACTGTAGTCTATATACCTTTATGATCCAAAGGACTGCGAAGAGAGGGAGGTAACGGTGTATAATTGACATGGAAAAATACATCGTCGAATTCATCGAGCGTTGAAGAGACCAATTCCGTTACTCGTTCCGGTATTAGCTTTACAGTCCTCGCGTATTTTCCTCTGGTTTGCGCGTCCTTTCTTTCTTTTGGCGTGACAAGTCGTGAGTCGAGGAACCGAAGTGTCGGCGGTAAGGCATAAACTGCATAAAGTCTGTATCGTTCATAATCGTCTTCATCCGTTGTCAAAGGATTTGTCAGCTGATCTGGGCATCCTGGATTGCCAAGAAGACTCACGTATACAACATTTGGGCAACATTTTCGTATGGTGTTGAGTGTGCTGTCTATATCTGACAACTGTGAAAATTTACATTAATGTTAACTGATTTCTGAGTTATAATGTTTGAATATAGAATTATTTTGCAGGACGAAATATTTCATTTCGGTCACGGTCTCCGTCCGGTGTTATAGTTTCAATGGTTTCGAACGATTCGTAAACATTACGCCTAAATACATGAATTGAACATGAATTGACTCGGCACATGGACGTGCAAAAAATACGTGTATATGACGGCATGTCATATATTTTATACTACGAGATACGACTGCCGATATGATTTTGCCGCTAAAAATTTATCGTGCAATGAACTCCCTGATACAATGAAACCAGCGTAAAAAACGTTGTTAGTACACTTCGCACCACCTACAACGCCAAATAAAAGTTGAATGACCGAAGAATCGCTGCAAGCGATTTATGTAAGTGTAAGTGACATAAGACAGCAAAGGCAAGCCAACGTCACGTGCTGTATACATGACACGATTTCTTCTTCCACTAAAAAATACTAATTCAGTTTTCAAGAAAATTCTTGATAGTGATGCAAAACAAAGTACATACTGGGTTAATACAGTAATACAACAGACGAAAATATATCTTAATCAAATCGAACTAGGTTTTTCCGATCACTATGTGTATTTATACAGTCAGACTCTAAAGCGTCCTGCAACTTAAACTTATAACGAGGACAGCACAAACCTTATTATTGTTTAAACTCAGAGTCTTGAGTGTTGGTATGTTGGGCAATGTTCTAAGGTCCCGCAGTTTGTTATTATCGAGAATGAGCTCCTGTAGATGCGTAAACTCTTTGATAGCAGTGATGGAGGTTAACTCATTGTAAGAAAGATCAAGACTGGTGCAATCATTTCCTACGACACCCATCAATCCTCCTGGTACTTTTTCCGCGCGTTGTCCAGTATACCATGCCTGAATTAAGTCGAAATCTTGATTAACCAATATCACCGACTAACATAACGGTTCAATGCATAAGCCGAAGAACAGCACTCGATTTTTCAATACAGTTATTGTATCTTGAATTAAATCCGGGATTACCCGTCCAAATCGAACGGTGAGAGCACTTCTATTAAAGTCCGGCTCGGCATGTTCCGCCATCTTGTACGTTCAGTAGAACTGTCCAACAGAGATTATCATAAGCCATAAAAGTAAGAAGAAATGATAAGGAAAGTTTTATTGGAAGTTAGCATTGCGCAAGGACACCATTGATTAGAGAATAGTGTACAAGCACGGCTCGTTGGTCTAGGGGTATGATTCTCGCTTAGGGTGCGAGAGGTCCCGGGTTCAAATCCCGGACGAGCCCAAATTTTTTTCGCTTTGTTGAATTACAAAGCAATTTTTGCATGCAAACTATTTGCATCAAAAATAAAGTTACACTGCTAACCGATATGTTATTATTTTACGTGATATAAAACTAGGAGCAGAGAAAGTCAATAAGTTGTACGATGGTATAACGTTGTATACACACGTTTTTTAATAAGAATAACACATTCAAGTATTTACATTTACAATGGAAATATACAAATATTATATTATAGTATTACGTTATCGATGTGTAACGTACGTACGATGCTTGTATTATACAGGATGGGGAAAAAAGATGGAAACACCTGAAGATCTTCTGAGGAAAGTGAAGTTTTGTAGACTTCAATACGGTTTTCTTTGTAATTTTTTCCGTTTTTTTGAATGGAGTACTCAGTTTTAGGCCCAATGCTAAGAAGGGTCCCAAATCGGATCCCAATCGAAAGAAAGGAAGAAATGACAAAGAAACCGTAGTAAGGTTTATTAAATTTAAACGATTTCAGATTGCCCGTAGTTTTCAATGTTTCGGGCCCATTTTCAAGCCCAAAGAATTAATTATTTTAATATTAAAAAACATCATATTCGGACGTAAAATTTCCCGTAGGATTCAAATCTGCAATCGAAAATAGGGGTTTCTATATAAAATTTTCAAGTTGGGTCCAATTTGGGACTCTTCTTAGCATTGGGCCCAAAAACTTGGTACCCCATTCGAAAGAACGGAAAAAATTACAAAAGAAACCGTAGTAAGATTCTTTAAACTTGAACGATTTCAGAATGCCCGTAGTTTTCAATGTTTCGGACCCATTTTCAGGCCCAAAGAATTAATTGTTTTAATATCAAAAAACATCATATTCGGACGTAAAATTTCCCGCAGAATTCAAATCTGCAATCAAAAATAGGGTTTTCCATTTAAAATTTTCAAGTTGGGTCCAATTTGGGACCCTTCTTAGCATTAAACCCCAAAACGGAGTACTCCATTCAAAAGAACGGAAAAAATTACAAAGGAAACCATATTGAAGTTTACAAAAATTTACTTTCCTCAGAAGATCTTCAGGTGGTTCCATCCTTTTTCCCCACCCTCTATATACATTTATTATTGTACATACATGCTTGTATTATTATACATACATATATATATTTCTCTTACTCACAACATTCGCTGTCGGTTTGTATAAAAATCTACAGTTGCCAAGATACTGTCATATAAGTCTATCCAGTCCATTATCAGATCTTTTCGACCGTCTTTGTGGTAGAGTCATGTGTCTTAAATTATTACTAAACATTTTTTTGGCCGTGGACTTCTTGACTTGTTTCTTCGGAGACTTGGGAGTATTTCGGCATTTCGTTGCCACTTCTTCACCACTTCTCTTGTTATCACTAAAATTAAGGCGAATTCTACAATTTACTCGTTGCTTGACCACGGATGGCACAAAAACTATTCGTGACGATTTCCAACAACGATATTACATCCAAATAGAATTCTCAATTCATAAAATGTGATTTCTCTATACATTCTCATGTGAGGACATCGAAAGACTTTATTAATTAATTATTGTTATATGATACATATTAATTAACAGTTTCTCTGTCTGTGATATATTTCAAAGCAAGGAACGACACACAGTCCCACATCACAGTCTTCACATTGGTATCGCGATCTTCGCCTTATATCATTTTTTGTGCATACTACACAATTCCGCAATGCTTTTTTGGTCTTAATAGTTTTACAGTAGGACGGGAAATGTGATTCTATTAACCTGGACGGATGGTAAAAAAAGAATTTATACTACAGTTCAAATTGATGGTATTTACGGAAAGCTACTATAGCGATGTACTGTGCAATTTGATAGTATTTACGGAAAGTCATTATAGTGGCATACCGTATCCTAAAAGGCTAAAATTTAATAACATTTACCTTGTAGATACTGTAGACCCTCCCAATGTATATTTCCTTAAATTATGATCGTTATAGAAATTTATGATTCCTTGGAACATGTTCGAATAATTGAGTCCATCTTGCGAATGACACTGCATATTAAGGTGTTCTTCGTTGAAAGGTTTTGTTTCTATATTTTCTATGTTCCAAAAAGAACAGCAAAAATGTTGGTTAATAGAGAACGTTAATCCAAAATATCACTGTTTTTGTTGTATTCAATTCCCTTACTTCTGATCAGTTCTGCTCCTTCTGCCTTATATTCAGCGATTTCTTCATCTTTCTTCTTTATTAATTCCAATAATACTCTGTGTTGCCTCAGCAGTTCCATCGAAGACATACACACTGGCTTGGTAATTATCTCCCAAAATTCTTCTGGACTTGCCTTTCTTAAATGTAAGGCAAATTTAAGAGTGACATCTTCAATTTTTCTATGTAGCTGTATTTTTTCTTTATTAGCCTCAACTATATGATTAGATACATCATTCAATATAGTTCCAACAATTTCATTACAATCAAGGTTGTCAACGTTTAACAGTTTATTCAGTTCCTGTAATAAAAATTGTAATTAATAAATGTCAGATCGCATCTAGTCAATTTCAACAACCGTTGGGTGAAACATTTTTAAGTTAAATTAGTATGAAATACTACGATTGAAATGTCAGCTATAAAAATAGAATTATACTTCTTTAGCTACTGCTATTACTATTTTCTGTCTGAAACTAGTGCGAAACATACTTAAGGTAGTAATAGCAATAATAAGATTAGAAACTTATATCTTATTACAACATTTAAGCTCTGGTTTGGATCTACTATGTATGTACGTGTATTGTATAATTACAACTTAGTGTCATTCACTGTATATCAGGTTCAATTATTTACTAACATGATTTTAATAACATATTAGCAACCACATTTGTATAACCTGTAGACATTTCTTACTAAAACAATATATATAAGTTTAATTACCCGGCATCTCTGTATAATGTTATCTTTTGTTAATATTTCTACCCACAATTCGACAAGGTTTGTTAAAAAAATATTAAACTTTTCATTCTCTTTTGTCGCACAAATCATGTACGTTTCGTCTCCAAGTTTAAGTTCATTCCATGTTCCTGCTTGATTACATTTGTCGAAAGACATGTCTATGTAGCTTTACAACTGTTGCTACACAACTGAAAATCCTAATTCAAGTAAAAAACATAAACGATTTGTCATTACGACCGACACTGTCCAATACCACAAGTGTCACTAGATAACATAACCTTCATTAATCTGGTAAACTATTGAAGGTTCAAGTAATACAGAGATAAACAGACATCATGTTTTCAGCGTATTGCACTAGGCACAATGGTTCCTGAGCCAGTTACACTCTTCGAAGTTCTATTTTCATTTGTGTTCAATTGTGCCTGGTGCTTGGATAATCCTTTACCTCATTACAGTTATTACAGTTTTAGGGTTAGTGTAGGTTGCAGGAAAAAGTTTTCGACATTACCGACCTTGTTCCAACTAAACGAAATCGCATGCACTCTATCGGCTCACTCTGCTACTGTACGCGACTCTTTTTGATTGAATCTGCTTCTGCCAATCAGAGTGCTGGATTTCAAGCCATAGGAGACTATCCCGCCCGACGCCATATTGTGTAATACCAAGTTCTCTACTGTACCGGCTTCGCGTTAGAGTTTAGTAAAATTTGGGATAAGGGTGTCAAAACGTAGGGTCTCAAGTCGCAACTAGTACCAAAAGTATTGAGAATATTCAGTATACCAGAGACATAGCCAACACGGGGCAAATAATATCGGAAATAAGAATTATGCACCGCTTCTGATATCGGCTTCACAAGCGGAATGATGTCATTCGCCGAATACACTTGGCGGGAAGATCTGTCAAGCATTTCGGTTAAAATTTGTAAGAAATTATGGGACCATTTAAATGAACACAGTTTGTTTTCTATCAAAAGTCACAGAGTGGAAATACTGAGAGCCGAATGAATGCCGATCACCGCCGTCGTCAGGCTTATCGACCTCTTACCCCAGATAATAGCCAGCATCCCACCGATTGCGAAAGATACCCAGACGCGGAAGTCCCATGTTACGGGCTAGCCATGCGAGCCCGGTTTTTCGCGGTGTGAACGAGAAGAAACAAGCTCGCTTACTTCGCAAAGAAATTATGATGAGCCGGTGAATACCGTTAGGCGCGAATATGTCGGAATTCGGTTGCACTTCCGCACACCACCCGTGAGGGGAACGTCAGTTGCGCGAAACTCCGTTTGATATTCGTCATATTAATCGATTACACTCCCACACTCCACCCGTGAGGGGATAGTTGGTAGCGCAATATGTCGATTGGTATCCACTGGTTACGGATTTAGAAGTTGGCTATACTCGAATCAGGTACACTTCGAGCGACTAAGATGTCCTAATTTATGTGGGTTCTTTTCCCTATGTCGATCTTAGGGTACTAGTGGACAGGTGGTCAGAATAAAAGTAAGGAGTGATTTGAAATATAAAAATATGATTGGTATATTCTACACTTTGGTTACAGAAAATCTCGCTATACTAATAGGATATAAACTGTGTTTAGTGTGTGCAGGTCTGTTACAATACCTGGTGTTTCCCTCGCCTGTTAAGCGCACTTTACTCACAATTTAGACGGTTTACGGAATAACGATTATCACGAATTTAACTGGTTTGCTCAAAAGTGGTTAAAGACACGATCTCGCTCTAGAATATCCCCGTATTCTTACGTCGATTCGATGCTTCGAAGGTGCTAAACACGATCTACTACAAACTGGCAAAACTGAAAATTAATGTTGAATACTATCACGATCGATGTTTCGAAGGGCAGAGCTTCGCCTTTCGAAGATCGAGCAGCAGAAGGCTCGCGCCTTCTGGTACTCTAACGTTGCTGACTACTGACTGAGAGTACGAGAGTGAAGAGTGTAATAAGGGTGAGCGCTCGATTTCGGGCGCTTTATACAGGGTAAGTCAGTGATGGGTGACATAACTCAAATCACGTATTTTGGGGGTCAATCGAAGCCTAAAAGTCCGGGAACAATAAATTGATACGCCAAGATCGCCTAATTTCTCGGAAAACTGAGACAGCACTCTTTTGATTTCTAGGCGAGGCCTAGGGATTGCCAAATATGGGCACGAGTCGGGCGCAGCGCAGGTGCAGTCGCGGATGCGTCTCAATAGTCAATGTTATCGCGGTAGAGGTCATGAAGGGTCATCTAAGCTAGCCGCGATTTTGGTACTCAAAATTGTCTGCGAAATTATACGAACGTAACACCCAGAACTCTGATATGCAAGCGGCTACACGTGAATGGATTCGTATCTGCCCCAAAAGAGTAACTGGCGTGAGAGACTGGAGACGGAAACTGCGAGTTCTTTGCATCGGCATTAGGGACATTATAGCTTTAAGTAAGTGATTTAAAGACGCGCAACAGAGACCGTTATTGCAATAAGTATTAATGAAATTAGCGCGATACCGCTGAAAGCATAGTTAGAATCGTTAATATGAAAGCGATGTTCCCTTACCCATGAATAAACTATCTCAATATTACCTATATTTTCAACATAAATAGCTACAATTTTTCTTTACAAAGTTATCGCATTTTGAAGCAACCCTTCCATTTTCGTCGCTATCGTACACACACATCCTGCGATACCATGCCAACCAGTTTAGTGGTGTTGCGACCTTTAATGAATTAAGAGAGTACATGTACTACGTAGTGTAGCATATACACTATTATACATATACACTTTGAAATAGCATATCAGAAATTTGTTTAAATGTAATATTTTTGAACATTTTCGACTCATTTTTTATTTTTCCTGTATTAACTAGCCTGTGCTGCTGATCCTGTGAAAATCCCAGGTTTATGGCTGCATGTGTCACTGCGGTGATAGAAGGCTCGAAGTCGTCGGGTCTCGGTGTGCGTAGGTCAGTTAGGCCCAGCTTATCTCGAGGCCCTGCTACCGAACACCGCTGTGAATGAATAGGCGTTAGAGAGTGGGAGAGAGAGAGAGAGAGAGAAAAAAGGGTCAGGTTGACGAACTTTACAATACTTGGACGAATGCGAAAGTATACCGGGATTGAGAATCTCTACTGAAAAACTTTTAATGATTTATCCTGGCCACATTTTGAAAAATTCTAAACTTTTTATGACGTGATATTTTTTTTGGTGTGTCACTATTCAAAGATGTAAGCTTTGGCACATTCAAGGAAGGAGTTTAAAATTCGGCTAGTAGCACATGTGTGCTGGATTCGTTTTGCGATTCTTCATTATGATGAAATAATACAAACAATAGGTGTCCGTTGTGGCAACATATAATTATCTATACAGGGTGAGTCAGTGATGGGTGCAATAAATCAAATCACGTATTTTGGGGATCAATAGAAGCCTATCAAGCCGGGTCAATAAACCCGGGATTGAGAATCTCTAGCGAAAAACTTTCAATAATTTATCCTGGCCACATTTATTAAAATTTTAAACTTTTTATAACGCGATATTTTCTTGGGTGCATCACAGAATGTCTCTGGTTTTTTTTGTACCTGAAAATGTTGCCGGTTTATAGAAAAACTGCAAGAAAACCAATAATAATGTGGCTTATTCATAATTTTCACATCGTTTCTATTTTTTTCCAGATACCTCGGGCCCTCCCACACATTCTAGAAAAAGACCCGTGACCCGTCGGAAGATATCATTTTTTAAAACTTGAAATTTCAACCCCCTGTGACTCTGAAAGGGTTGAGATTTCGCCATTTTGACTAATAACTTTTAGGCTTATATTACCGCCCAGAATTCGTACCTGAAAGGACAATAAGAATCGTTGACTCACCTTGTATAAACCGCCCGAAATCTTATTCACCGAGAGTCTTCAGTAGCTCGATCTTCCGAAGGGCGAAATTCTGCTCTTCGGAAGCTCGGCAATACTAGTATACAACATTAAGAATGAATATGATTTACGGTAGGATCGGTAGGTAAATCACTAAGAGAAGAAGCCATTTCAACGATCCAAAAAATACATCTAATTCAAAAAGGTGACGTTTCGACTCCTACGGGTTTGGAGTCCTCTTCGGACAATCCGATGAGATTACAAAGATGATAATAAAGATAACATTTACGCTTAGATGTTAATCACAATAATTAAAAACCATAGATGTACGTAACATAAGGGGTAAGAATGACGATAGAAAAACTTACTTAAATTTAAATTCAACAGTGGATACTTGTGAGTGTCATTGTAAGCAGCTCTCCGTCCAATTATCAATGCCACGGGAATAAAATACAACATTAAGCTCTAAGTTTTGGCCACAGTTCACCGACGGCGAAGCTCTACCAGTTTTGTAGTAGATCGTGCTCTGCACCTTCGAAGCATCAAATCGGCGTACGAATACGGGGTTATTCTTGAGCGAGATCGTATCTTTAACTTTATCTTTGCTCAGGTCAAAGTGGGAAATCTCCCCGATCGGTCGGCCACCGACTACCTGGTAAACGGGGAGATTTCACCGATCGGTCGGTTAAGTGTTAAGCAAGATCGTGTCTATAATCACTTTCGAACAAATCAGTTAAATTCGTATAAACCGTTCAAATCGCAAGTAAAGTGCGATAGACAGACGAGGGAACCACACCAGGTATTGAAACAAATCTACGAACACTAAACACAATTTATACATAATTTGCATAATGAGATTTTGTACCAAAGAGTAAAATATAGCGATCACATTTTTATACTCCAAATCATTCATCACTTTTATTCTGACCACCTGTATACTACAATAAGTACCCAGAGATCGACATAGGGGAAAGAACCCACATAAATTAGGACATCTTTGCCGCTCGAGGTGTACCTGACCTGAGTATAGTCAGTTTTGGAGTCTCGTTTTCGCCTTACGGGAGTCTGCGACATCCCAAGCATATACTCTCATCCTTAGCCAACTTCCAAAACCAATAGACCGTAAATTTCGAATGTTGAGACGAATTGCAGCAGGAATTTTGTACATCCGGCGATTCCCTCTGGGAGGATTTCGGAAGTACGATCAAATTCCGGTCTATTCGCGCCTCGCCTTGCGACTATTTACGGTTCCCCATTATCCTTTTGCGAAGTAAGCGAGCTTGTGTTCTCTCACCGGGGAAAACCGGGTTCGCACGGCTAGCCCGTAACACATGCAAGTTGCGTTGAAGAAATGTTTCTCTGAATCTAATTGTTTACGAGATATTCAAGAGAACAATGTTACACCCCCCAGAGGGGAACAGCCCCCGATTACGTTTTATAATAGGTCGTTGAATTCGTCTTCGTCTTAGCTTTTAGAATATATATAAAAAAATAGGTAGTCGTATTTAGAAAAATCAAGTTAACATTAATAACTAAAAACCACCCTATTGAACACTCAACCTATAGCGCTCTTCTACGAACCCCTTTGAACCATGCGACTGCGTTTTAAGGAGCTTTCACGTATCTTCAAAATCGACGAACTTATTTCCATTCGACATAATTATTGGGACACCCTGTGTATTATATAAACAATGTTTACTTACATGTACACCTTTAAATGAAGAGTATTAAATACAAATTTATATTCTATATTGTTTCAATTGCTATGTGTGCAGTATTTTGATTAATACTGATCGTATCGGTCACTCATTGTTACAGATCTACTGTTGCGACCCAACAGCTCGTTTTCCCTTAGTTAAGTAATCATATCATATAGTTTATTAGCTTTATGGTGCGATGCCTAAACTGACCTTGCAGTTTGTGGCCTAAAACACCGTCATTTGCGTACTTCGTTCCCATCCTGAGTGCCACCATAATTGGAATTACCTTCAGCCATCCCGGTACGGTATATTTCAGACTTCTGGAAATGCTCCCGCAGATGAAATTCCCGAGCCTGCCTCTCCTATCTGGATGAGCAAATTACGAAATTTGGCGTATGTCTTGAAAATAAAGTTAAGTTTCATTAACCAATGACTACGGTTGTGTTAGCCACAATCTCTGGATAGCCGTAGCGCAATAGGCGCGGATCCTCGAGGATGGCGGTTCGGGCGCAATCATATAAAACGTGGAGTTCGGAGAATACAATAAAGAGTCGCAAATGCATTATACATATAGACGCTGGCTACAAACAGTTCGCACGACAGTCTCACACGTTGTGTCTCAGCCGCTGCGAAGGACACAAGTGATGCAATCTAAACTACGCTGGGCCTTAGTCCCTAAGAGCCCTCAAAACGCATCCCCGCGTGGGAATCTATGAGTCCTCCGCGGTGTCGGGTTACTTGGTCGACTCGGCTCTATGACAGAGTCCAGTCCTGATCTGCTATCTCGGGTACTTCCAAAAATTCGCTTACAGTTGACACGACTCATTTAGCTCCACCCTGAAGCCGATATCCACCATGTTAACTACCACAAACATTTAAACACCTCATTGGAAGCACAGTGCTTCCCGGTCTTTTAAACCTAAATCCATTCGAACATTTATTCCACAGGCAGAACGCCACATCTACGAACAATCGACCTGCAGTTTAAAATCAATGACTTCGTCACAGAGATCTAAATGGTTTCGCGGCATTGGCAGATGGGTGAGTTCCATACACCTATTAAGGGGGTAGACACGTTGTCTCGTTTCAAGATCTAAAACATCGGTGCTGCAGGCAACGGGGACTGCCAAAATGGTATTATTGTTAGAGGCACACCTCCGTGAGAAAAACTAGATGGTATTAGCTTCGATTTCTGAAGAACGAATAGATGCTGGCCTACGCATTCACGCACGTAACCAATACGCATAAAAACGGGTACACTACACGGTGATACATACAGCCAAACTGTAGCACTTCAGATTGACTGTATTGGTGACGTCTGTGAAGGGGCTAGGGTCGCGATGTTTAGATTATGGCATGCGTTTCTTCCACTGCACTGGCGAGATATCAGCCTTATTCAAAAACAGTTTTCGTTCGATTTCTTGCTTTCCTTTTTTCCTAAGCTATCGCACTGCTCCTAGCTTGCAACTGTTGGTAACCCGCTAAAGAATGCTTCGCCATGAATTTGGTAATTTCTAAATTAAAATGTTTCATTTTACAATTCATACATGTTGTTATTGAAAACAAATTATTAATTTGCATAAACTTGTAATTAACTTTGTAATGTTTCATTCTTATCAGAAAACCCTTAATACATAGTATGTCAATGTAATGTTGAGTGACAATAAATTGCAACTGAAAAACTTTAGTATTGTAGCGATGTCGCTCTCCGCACAGTATATGCGAAAGAAAAGGATCGCGCTATGCTGCCAGCGAGAACCGACCGTCTCGCTTCCAGCTGCCGCGCCGGTCGCAATGGGGCTTTCATTGATAGTTCTAATGCGAAATCTTTATTTCACGTGATATTGAGCTCGGGAAGGGCTCAATGGAATGGTAAGGGTTCAGGCTCTCCGGCTCTCGAAGCCGATTTGTGAAATTTGGCCCATATTTGAAAATATTATTGTCCGAAGTTGAAGAACATCGGCGACTCAGACCACATATTTCAAGCAGAGTTGTGTCAATTTGGGACAAAAATTTAAAAATCCGCTCTGAGAGCCGGAAAGCCTGAATCCTTACGTTTACAATGAGCCTTTGCCAAGCTCAATGCGAGCATATGTATAAACATATGTTTGTATAAGTTCGGAGGAGCTTACCGGAATATTCCACAAAAGCGCGGAAGGAGAAGATCGAATGCAAAAGAGAAGGTATTGGAAGGAAGAGGGAAGAAAAAAATGCAAGATATGTAATGGAGAAACACTGAGTTGGGAGTATGCAGTGGATAGATCTAGAATCTAGAGGGAGAATAGGAGAAGTAGGTGTAGATGAAAAAGTGGAATGATGGCTGGCAGAGTATACATATTATTAATGTTATACATAACATGTATAAGGGGGAAGAATGGATGGAGGCAATGGATGAGGAGAGAACGAAGCGAATTAGTGTGAGAATTGAAAGAAGGGCGAGCGAGACAAGAGGAGAATAAATGTGGAAAACGGCTGAAACGGCGCGAAAGAAAGACAACATAGGGATAAAATTATACAGCAGTGTAGTTATTGGGATTATGGGTTAAGAAATGTTAATTAAAGACACAGTGGAAGTACACTTTGTACTGATTGTTTTATTATTTAAACTTCTGGATGAAGCTTGCGCGAGAGAGTATCGACCGTTCTTTTCGACAGGGCAAATCGGACTGACTGACATAGAGAGCTGCGACAAAGGGCAAGCGTCAGTATTCAACTATTTTAGACTCAGATAAAGAAGGCTAGTTCCTAGGACCCGTGGTCCCTTGTTTATATTAAGATAAACACCGACTCTCCACCGGAGCCTACGCATCGGTGTCGATTGGCCTTTTGAATGCGCACATCTAACTCTGAATATTCCATAAGAATAGGAACGCATATCCCAACACGCCCCCTCAAAAGATCAATCGACCCATGCTCGAAGCAATCAAACTATTATTAATTTACACACGACGATACTTTCTCTCATTTGACTCTACTTCTGGGGGCAAATACAGTGGCCCAACATTTATTGCACAGGAGTGGGGAAACCCAGAAAAACCCACTCAGACCACACACACACAATAAATAATTATATAAACATAGTGTATCAAGAAGAATCCTTTCATTGGAGTCCCAGTCCAATTCTGAATTCCAGGAATTTCGGTATCGGCAATGGCTTGGTCAGGGTATCTGCAATTTGGCTTCCTGTTGGAATAAATTCAAGTTTTATTGTTTTGTTCTCAATTTGTTCCCTTGAAAAATGGTATTTAATATCTATGTGCTTGGATCTTTTGTGACTGCTGGGATTACTTCCTATGCTAATGCAACCCATATTGTCCTCATATATTACTATTGGACCTGCTATCTGTATGTTTATACTGGTTGCCAATGACTTTAGCCAAAGCGCCTCTCTTACGGCTTCAAAGAGTGCCATGTATTCGGCTTCAGTTGATGAGGCAGCTACCGATGCTTGCCTTCTAGTGTTCCAGCAAATGGTACATCTTTCATACAGTTTAAATAAATACCCTGTGGTCGACTTTCTATCGGTATGTTCGCTACCGCCCCAATCCGAATCAACATATCCACTCAATATATCTCTGTATTCACCTTTTGTATATGTTAACCTAACATCAGTCGAACCTTTCAAATACCGTAAGATTCCTTTTAGTGCTCGCCACAACTCGGCATTATTTTTATTTGAATATCGGCTCAAAATATTCACGGAAATGCTCAAGTCGGGTCTCGTACATATCATTAAATACATCAAGCAACCGATTAAATTCCGACAAGGTGCATCATATTTCTCATCCGAGTTCAAAGCTTTATAGTCTAATGCACTGGAAAGAGGTGAGCTAACAGGTTTGCTATCCTGCATATTAAATCGTTCAAGAAGATTGTTAATATATGCACTCTGATCTAATGCTATTTTGCCATTTGTTCTTTCAACTCTAATACCTAAGAACAATTTAATTTCTTCTAAATCGGTCATACTGAATTTGTCCATTAAATATCTTTTAATACCTTTCATAGTATCAATCCCAGCGGTTATTATCACCAGATCGTCCACATATAATACCACATAGATATTTTTCAGTATATCTTTTCTATCTAGTATATATATACATCTATCCACCGATGAATTCTGAAAGCCTTTTTCTATAAGTGCCTTATCTAGCATTTCGAACCAACATCTGGCCGACTGCTTAAGGCCATACAAAGCTTTATTCAGTTTACATACTTGATTCGTATTGCATTTTACGCCTTCGGGAACTTTCATATAGATTTCCTCTTTTAATACTCCATTCAGAAACGCGGTTTTGACGTCCATATGATGGACCAGTAAATCATTCTGATTTGCAAACGCTATGAGGAATCGAAAACTGGCAATCCTAGCTACCGGCGCAAAAGTCTCATTGTAATCCTCTAAATACTTTTGGCTGAAACCACGAGCTACTAATCTAGCTTTGTATTTTACTGGCTTTCCGAACTCATCGTTCTTTATCGTAAATACCCATTTACAATCAACAATGTTCTTATCTTTTGGCCTTGTTACTAAATCCCATGTTCTATTAACGTTAAGTGAATCAATTTCATTTTTAATTGCAAGTTCCCATTGACTCCGGTCATGCCTTGCTTTAATTTCTTCGAATGAGGTCGGAATCTTATCTATTACTATTTGTGCGCACAAAAGATAATCCTTGTTGATTTCAATTTCTTCGTAGGAAATACGGGGCTTTTGTTTAATCCTATTACTCCTTCGCGGTCCTATGTTATCATTTTCTATTTCGGCTATACTATCCTCGGGTGTCGGTTCCTCAGTTATATCTGTTTCGTTGACAGATTTATTTTTCTCGGACTCTACCATTACTTTTACCCTCGACCCTGCTGCATCTGATTTATCCTCATCAGATTTCTGCCTCTTCAATGTATCTGGCTCTACTCCTCCAGATTTATTTACTACACTACGCTTTCCTAGCGCATTCGGTATCGTTTGCGATACTTCACTTCCTTGTGAATCTTTTCTATGACTCACTTTTTCTACCGCAGGGCGAGACTTCAAGTAATTTATCTCATCGACTATTACGTCTCTAACAGTTTCAAATTTCTCGTTTTCTACATTCCAAACTTTATAACCATTTGGTAAATACCCGACTAATATTGTTTTATAAGATTTCTCATCGAACTTGGAACTTCTGACTTTACTGTGGACGTAAACCGTTGAACCGAACACCTTCAGATGTTTTACCTTGGGCTTTCTTTCATGCCACAATTCGTAAGGCGTTTTGTCTATAGTTAGAGCCTTTGTTGGGGTCCTATTAATCAAATAAGTCGCTGTTAAAACAGCTTCACCCCAAAACTCTTTACCTAATCCTGCACTACTTATCAGCGTCCGGGCTTTTTCAATTATCGTCCTATTCATTCGTTCTGCGACGCCGTTCTGCTGCGGCGTTCTCGGAACCGTCAAGTGATAACTGATCCCTTTTTGTATACAGTATTCTTTCGTTTCATTTGAAAGGTACTCTCTACCGTTATCGCAGTATAGGTTTACTACTTTCACATTAAATCGCGCCTCACTTTTTGTAACGTAATCTTTCATTACCGCGAAAACATCTGATTTCTGTCTGAGTAGGTAAGTTACTGTATAATGTGTAAATTCATCTATGAACGTTACGAAGTAGTTTCTATCATCTATTGTCGAAGGAGTAATTGGACCACAAACATCTGTATGAACAATAAACAATGGCCGTCTAATGTGACTCTTTTCTTTTGATTTCTGAAATGGCAATCGCGTCTGTTTGCCACTAATGCAAGATTCACATAATTTATCGTTTGGATTTACCTTTTCTAAATAAGCCACGTCATCTACCATTTGTTTATTCTTCAAATCCAGGAATTTTACTTTGCCCATATGCCCTAATCTCTTATGCCATAGTTCGTAATTATTTGCCAACTCATTACTAATTAAAGCATGATTATGATTTGCCTTTTTCATAATTCTAAAGTCAATGATAGTCATATTGTTTGCTGGCTTACCGCTCATCACCGTTTTACCGTTCTTTGTTATCCTTACGCCCATTTCGTCGAAGGTTACGCTCATCCCTCTCTCCTGCATTTTCTTCACCGACAGCAAGTTGTATGGGACGTCAGGGCAGTACAGCACGTCCTCCAGCATGCCTGAGATCCCCAGATTGCTTGTAACGTTAATTTTTCCTTTCTTTGTTGCCTCGATGTAGTGCCCATTCTTGGCAACCGAAATCCTGATAGGAGGGTGCAACGTCTCTGCACTCGAAAATATTTCGTCCCTGTTGACTAGGTGGTCCGAAGCTCCTGAGTCCAGTAGAAACGTTAATTTGTCGCTGTTTGGAACTTCGTATTCTCCTGCCATGAATACGTAGGACGAATCATCCCCCGGTGTCTTCTGGACCGTTTGGACGGCGTGTAGATTTTTGGTCCTCTGCGCTGTCTTGAATTGCTGATTTCTCTTGAAGTAATAGCATTCCTTTATCTTGTGCCCTTTTCTTCCACACTGGTGGCACTTTCCGATAAACGAATGCTTAGATGATTTATTGTAATCTCTCCTGCCTCTAGTTCCGCGGAAGCCACCTCTAAATCTCGAATTCCTAAAGTGGCTCCCACTTGAATGTCCTGACTCGACCCTCTCGGCTTGCAGCACTTTGTTGCTGGTGTCGATCCTCTCGCTTTTGATTTTAGTTTCGTGATCCAGCAGCTTCTTCTTGACCATGTCCAGGGTGATGTTTGCCTCTGTCATTATTGTCTCAATGACAATTGATACCGTGTTATAAGCTTCTGGCAAACTTGACAGTAGGATTGACGTTGTTTCGTTTTCCCTGGGAGTCACTCCTACAGCTGATAGTTCATCTAACAGCTCGTCGAATGCCTCAAAGTGTTTCTTGAGATCCGTGTCGCTTTGCATCCTCAGCCTCAGTAATCGTTTCCGAATTGATAGCTCGGTGGCCGTACTCTGGTTCTCGTATACGGAGTCCAGGTGCGTGAGGATGGACCGGGCTGTGCTACCGGGTGTATCGTATTTCAGGTGCGTGTCCGCCAGGTACTGTACGATGGTGCACTTCGCGATTCTCTCACTTTTTGTCCACTCCGCGGTAATAGGCGACGGAGGTGCCTCGTCTACTACTTTAAGCACATCGAGTTCGTACAGATAATTTCTCACTCTATGCTTCCACGAATTGTATTTCGTGCCGTTAAATTGCGGAATGTTCCGTTTATCTTTTAATAAGTCCATCGTCACTTATTGTTTATTAGTTTTTAAGTTCTCAAAAATGTATTAATAAGAAAAACAAAGAAAAACACAGCACACGACACACGACACACGATTAAACTAGAGTTGATTAAATACGATGAAATATATAGTTAAATAGTTCACTAAACTCTTAGCACTAAAAGTCACACGAAAGAAACACAGTTAATGAAAAACGTATCCTGGGCCCATAACCTATTGGGATTATGGGTTAAGAAATGTTAATTAAAGACACAGTGGAAGTACACTTTGTACTGATTGTTTTATTATTTAAACTTCTGGATGAAGCTTGCGCGAGAGAGTATCGACCGTTCTTTTCGACAGGGCAAATCGGACTGACTGACATAGAGAGCTGCGACAAAGGGCAAGCGTCAGTATTCAACTATTTTAGACTCAGATAAAGAAGGCTAGTTCCTAGGACCCGTGGTCCCTTGTTTATATTAAGATAAACACCGACTCTCCACCGGAGCCTACGCATCGGTGTCGATTGGCCTTTTGAATGCGCACATCTAACTCTGAATATTCCATAAGAATAGGAACGCATATCCCAACAGTAGTTAAGTCTAGAAATAAAGATAGAAATAAGATAAGAATGTAAGCAAGATAGATGTAAAGCGAACGCAGGTCCCTTTGTACCCCCGAAAGGGCAAAGTATTAAACCAATCAACCAACAAACCACAAATGGCACTGCCTATTGAAAGTTCCAAATTATTTATCTTTTTCATGCGCCGTGTGTTTTTGGTATTTACAGTAAGCATACGCAAAAAGACAATGTGAAACGCGGCTGTGAGATTTTAAATCGCTCTTGCAATGTTTAATACCTCAACTTTATGTTTTTTCGGGCAATAGATTGAGGAATTATAAATATTTGATATAAATTCATCTGACAACACTCGTCTCGTATAATCCGTTCTCAATATACTTTATCTTATTACGGCCATGCGCACAAATTAAGTAGCAGCAAACAGATAAAGCTATAGTTTAATCACGTAAAAAGGTAATTATTTGCTCTAGTCAATTGAATGGCGATAATCGAGAAAAAGCGCGAATGGCGTGTGCCAATGGTATCGGTTCGCGCTGGCACATGCTATTTAATCCGATCCGCAGTGCGCAGTTGAATCAGCAGTTTTCATTAGTGCGACCGTATCGAGGGAATCCTGACGAGTTTACTTATATCATATGAGATGGTTAGCCCTTTTCAATGCTCTCTATTAGTACGAGCCGTATACTATGTTCATTCTGTGTTCATTCATCGATTAAATGACGAGACCGCAAAACTTTATGTAACTATGAATTAGAAATAGTGGTCTAGTTATATTTTATCACGGTTTAACGGGCTGTATTCAAGTAATAAATTAATAGTTATAACTGAACGAATTCTTCGGGAGTCTGTTGCGTAAAGACAGAGTGAATAAAGAATAACCGTAGACCATGGCAAATTGCGGCGACGATATAATAACCGGTTTGCATTGTGGTTTGATTTGGGGAAGGTCTTCCACTAATTTCATAATTCCGAGTCATAATGCATACTTATGCGTGAAAGTGTAATAAACGTTACTGTTACAAGGATATCATACCTGGCTTAATTTCGTTACTACTGACGAAATTGCAGAGGCCACGTACTATTTGGGGCTTTGTACTTTTCGACAACCAGTGTTTTAGGCTGATTTTAACAGCTTAAATTTCAAAATCCAGTCCACATAAATTACGCAATAACATCAGCTAAGTGTCTAGGTTGAAATTTGTTTTGAAATGCGATACTTGTTTCGTTCACACCACTCACCGTTTTGACCATCACAGTGAAATATATTCCGTCCATTTGCTAATGAATGCAACTAAAAATAAATGGCTGAATGCGAGTTTCCTAATTAGTTCAAATGACATATACAGCTGACACTGGAAATAGAAACAATTGACACTTAAAAGATTTGTTAACGCCAAACGATAGTCTCACCAATACCATGCAACTTTTGCTAAAGAATTTTTTCCCCAAATCTAATTGTTTAGGAGATATTTAAGAGAAAAATCTTCATTTAAGAGAAAAAATAACCACCCTCGGGGCGGGGGGGGGGGGGGGGTGAACCACCCCCAATTGCCTTTTATCATAGGTCATTGAACTCGTCTTGCCCCCAGCATTCAGAATATCGGAAAAAAGTAGGTTAACATTAATAACTAAAAACCAGGCTATTGTACAAGCATCGCCGTATTGCCGTTCTACGAGCCCTTTCGAACCATGCAACTTCGCCTTAAACAGATTCGCTTATTATCAAAATTAACGAAGTTATTTTCATTCGACATTCTTACTGACTCACCCTGTATATAGAAAATAGATACACTGTAGTTCCATTTTTTTATGTTCGGTTTTGGCACCTGTAGAATATCTACATAACACTACACAATTAATGGTTCTCTATTCCTTCGTAGAAGGAGATCGTATCATCCATGAAGTCAGTGTAGCACTACTAATACCCGTTTTCAGTTATTATAGTTTTCTGTTATTTACACCCAAATCCACTGTAGCTTATTGCTTACCATTAATTTGATTTGTCTATCTCTACTTAAATGCCTAGACAGGGTGAGTCAGTGATTTTTCACGTCGCTTTTTAAGCCCGTATTTTAGGCGCTAATCTAAGCCCAAAGATCCTTGACCAAAGTGGGCAAATCTCAACCCTTTCGCAGTTACATATGCCAAAGTACAATATGCGTACTTTAGGCATATAGGCAAATTTTGATGTGTTACCAACAAGTCCCAAACATGTAACGTTGCGTAATATGAAATAAGGACGTCCAGCGGGGCATAATACATAATACGAGCAGTCGAAACTTTAGCTGAAGCACTCTTACTCACGTACAACACTATGCGAGAATACAAAAAAGCCAACGATGCAAAAAGTGGGGACGACCCCGAGATAAAAGTAACTAAGTCTTTCTTCTTTTCATTTCATTCATGTCTTGTGCTGTGTTCAAGTAACAGGCATCCTTTAAATGACAGGAGATTGTGAATCCGAATTTGTGACTTTAACCAGGAGGTATTAATTACGGTCTAAACGGAGTGACGGGTTATTAAATACTGTTGTAGTGTCAAATAGTTAATAAAAAATTCATCCGAAAAATTAAATAGTTTCGTTGGCAGAAGTCTACTGTAAATTGTGGTCAACTCACGTTTTTAAATTAGTCATTGTTATTCAAGTGCAATTGTAATCTTCGTCCAGTAAGTACTGTCATTCTAACAGGATTTTGTAATACTAAATTTAGCTTCGCGCTTCATTCGTAATATTTCTAATCCGATAGATTTTAGCTTTTCGTTAAATCGAATGTGAAAATTTTTCAAATTTCGTATACATGTACTGGGAAACAATAACGATAAATTTCAAGTCCTGGAATGGCATACTTCACTGTGCACGAAAGATTTGCCTATCTTTAGTTCTTGATCTTTAATTAAATTGAATTTTTTCCAATAATATTCAAGGGATAGAAAAGGAAAAAATAAGTCTGAACAACTCTTTAATATAAAATATGTACAGGAAAATTTTATATTTATGTCATTCATTAATTGAAGATACATTATTATTATTTTGTATACAAATAAAGGTTTTGGTCGTAATGGAAATCGCCGTAAAGCTAGATAATACAAAGAATTTATGGGAAATTACTTGACACTCTGCACCGAAAGAATCATCATGTTGACAGATAGTGCAAAAGTGCTTTTAATTTTAACTGGTTCGTCCGTTGTATATGGTGCTGCTTTAGAAGACCTGTTCCGAAGTGTTTTCTTATCAGGCCGGGTAAGTGTTGTGAACTCTTGAGAACTCTTCAAAATCGAGTAATTTTCGGTCACTTTATTTAAAAAGACACATTGCGGTTACTATTTGAAATATGAGTACGACATAAGAGTTATACATGCACACACACAACGCGTGTATAATTTTATTTACGTCTTACGAATTTTGCTAATAACCTAATGCTCGTGCGATAATGTCTGAAATAATTCAAGAAGTTGGTAAGTACTGTTCCAAAAAACAGAATCGCCTTTAAGAATGTTTTTGAACGTTAACCAACAGGGAATTATTCGGCAAGATCGTTAAATAAGATTAACTAGAAAAAGTGCTGAATTTAATATTACATGCAGTTTAAAAATTGTATTCACATATTATAGTCGCGGATTTTATGAAAACAAATTGTGTATAAAGATTCGCAAGAATGTGTCATTCTACAACTGTATACTTCACTTGTAAGGCTTATCAATGAATCCTTCACTGACCAACGGTTAAAAGACACCTAAACCGATCAAAGAACGCAATCTATTTGGCACAGTTATCACGTCGTCGTTTGGCTTTCGTTCATTTGCATTCTGTCGCGCGTCGACTTAAATACCGTGGCGTATAAATAATTGAAGGAAGTACGAACACGTGCCGACGGCGTCTGGCATTTCTCGATCGGCTGAGAGAGCCAAAGGCGGTCGATTCGATGAAAAGAAAGCTTTCTGGCCTTTCTCCAATTGCTCATCATGCAAAGCACTCGTCCTTTCAAGCTCCGGCCTTGTTACTTCCGGTTTTACGCAACACTCTCGGTCGCAAATATTTTCAAAAATAGGACATTTTCTTGAATTTAGGAGATTTAAGGATTACGAAAATGTCGAATCATGTGTAGCATATTTAAAAAAACTCGTAAATATACAATAAGCAAAACAGGCTCAGCGACTGTTTAGGAATTCTGAAATTCCATTAATCTTTTACTACACTTTCGCGTCGGCTTAATCCATTCTTCTTAAGTCATTATTGCAACAATTCATGTACTAAGTAATTTTCAGAAAATATATAACAGCCTTTAAGTGTGCATGTAAACCATTCGGCTTAGAATTAATTATGTGCTAAGTATTTGTTTACAATTTTACAAACAACGGGCTATGTCATTGGATTATATTAATCGCAGCAATTCACTATTGATGAGTGGAGACGGCCAATTCGTCGAGAAATTACGCTATAGAAATGGAGGGGTTAGCGATGACGGATTTAAATAACTCATTCAACAATTGATTCATTCAATTTTAGTCAGAAATGATGTTCCTGGTTACAGACTGGTGTGTCGGGTAGTGGCATTGCTTACCCCACCTTGCGAAGTGGAATACGAATGCAACACAAAGTACCGGATTATATCAAATTTCCATGTGATACGCGTAACGCGAGGTAAAATGTTTTATTTTCGTAATTATAATTTGACTGTAAGTATGTAGTAATAAGTAAATAGGTAACGCTTAATCTAAACAATGTGAATTACGACACCAATGTAAATATTGGATTCTTCATAACATATAACAATTGTTACACAATTCAACGTTAGAACTGTGGTTAATACTCCAAAGTGTCCCTGATATACCTTATACATATTTATTATTAAAGAAGTATGAGCGCATTATACACTTCTGCACAAAATTACTGCGTCACTTTCCAGCAGGCCAAAAATCATCAAAGTTGGAACAGCTGTAACTTTGTCAAAAAAAATCATAAAAATATGAATTTTTTTTAAAATTAAAGAGGATTCGCAATTGAAAAGCGCAAAAGCGCAATTTGCGCTTTCAAATTCTGGAGGCGGCGCGGTTAAAAACAATTCAGGAAAACCCATAGCGCTTGATGAACTTTGCAAATTTTTGCAAGAAAAACATGCCCTCACTTTTTATGCGTTAGAGGAGCCCTGATACGCGTAATCGCAATTCTAAGTAGGGCGTTTTAAAGTAGAGGCTTCAAGCTTTAATTTAAATAAAAATTCATATTTTTACGATTTTTTTGACAAAGTTACAGCTGTTCAAACTTCGATGATTTTTCGCCTGCTGGAAAGTGATGCATTAATTTTGTGCAGAAGTGTAATTATGCGAGTAAAAAGCTTACAGTTCTCCTAAATACTCTACAATAACTTCATTAGGGATGAATAATAAAGAAGTGGTCAGTTAAACTAAATACATACGTATTATACAGGTCACCATATACTCCTGATAATGTACATCACTTGAGGCCGGGTGATATCGATATAGTTGCTGGTCTTGGGGATTCATTAATTGCGGGAAGCGGAGCTTTAGAAGAATTTGCAATTGGAACTTTCATTGAAGCTCGCGGGGTGAGCTGGTGCGTTGGGGGTCAAGGAAACTGGCGACAATACTTAACTGTTCCCAATTTACTTAAGGTATATTATGCTCGAACAGACTCCATAATAACCTCAGGAGTTACAGTTGCATCAGCTTTACATCTGATAGACGAAAGGTCTATATCAAGTGTGTAGCTGGAAGAAAGGTTTTCCTTTTTACGAAATTTGAAAATTGTTTAATTAATGATCCTTATAAAATGCTGTCTTCTTGTACTTGGAATGAAACAAAAGAACGATTTCGCATAAAATTTTAGCTCGTTCAAAACTAATATGAATATAATATAAAAAGCTTAATCTATGAAAGAAATAATATAATTCCTGCTGTTTATACGATCTGTTTCTTGATCAAACTTCATCATAGAGTATAAGCAAAACTGTGGTTTCTTGAATGAGAATATGTAGTCAATCCGTTTAATGTATTCAACAAGAGGCTGGAAAGTTAAAAAACACGTTTTATACAAAATTCGTTTACACGTCTTAATTATGGCGTTTGCTTTTATCATTTCTTTATATCACTGATCCACTTGTCAGTATTATTTTTCGAGAAGTTTTATATTTGTACTCAAATAGGTGTTCAATCCAAATTTAACTGGTTATTCAACGGGTTCCGGGGAATTTATTTCCTCCAATGCGAGATTGAATATTGCCTTTCCAGTGGCAGCTACTGAGGACGCGTTGCACCAAGCGCGGATTCTAGTCCAACGACTGAAAAGTGATCCCACAATAAACGTGGATAAGCAGTGGAAGGTATTATAGAATTCTTCTGTCCAAAACGCTTCTCCCTCTCCTTCTCTCCGAAGACAATAGACGAAACCTCAGTCCTGTGATCTGTAGCTTGATTATTATCAGTATTGTCTAATAAATTTTATAATCACATTTTATAAACACAGCTCATCACAATTTTTTTCGGCGCTAACGATATATGCTCGGCACAATGCTTTAATCCGAATGAATTTTCTCCGATACGGCATGCGCTTGCTTTAAGAAGGACTTTGGATTTCTTGAGGCTCGCATTACCACGTACCCTCGTAAATCTCGTGCCGACTATAGGTGAGATAACAGATAATATAAGTATCTTCTTAACACATGACAGAGCTTGAAATAAACTTCCTTTCAAAGGGAAAACAACGAAAAAGATGTGCAGTGTGTATGCTTAAATAGGGCCTAGTAGGACGGACCGTATACTTTTCTGAACAAATAATTATTTATAATTCTAATTCATACATTTTTTAAGTTACATATGACTAATTATATTTTCTTCCGCTAAAAAAATATTTAACGATGTTGTGTTATTGATTTGTAAACTTGCTATGTCCCGATGAGCTTTGCCGATTGGCATGTAAATCGCACGTGATCGGACAAGCCTCCTGCACACAATTATGGCTTTGCAAATACATAGAAACAGTATATGTCCTGCTAATGATATGTGAGGGTGAAATTGTACGATACCTTGCAGGTACATTTTGCAATGGTGTCTTAATCTATTTGCAGATGTGACCGTATCGATAAGGGTGAAACGAAGTGTGATGTGTAAAGTGTTGCACCCACTTTATTGTTCGTGTATGCACAGAGGCGCTCGACCAGATATAGCAGCGTCGAGAATGGCATTACACTATCAGCAAGCTGTGGAAGCTCTGATATATTCTGGAAGGTAGAAATGGAAACTGATTAAACTTATTCTTACAAACTGCATTATATTTATATGCTGCATATGATATCCCACTCACACTTAAGGAGATTGTACCCTGTTGCGGCTGCATTTTCTCGCTTATTTTGTGAATTTTTTCTAACGAACCATGAAAATACACCGTCTTGGAATTTTTGGGGGATGTTTATTAACATTTATACAATCATTTAGAATTTTTTGAATCCAAAATATACATTGGAATCGACGTTACAGCGTTCAAAAGACAAACGTATAAAACGATGGCTGACATGATTCCGGCTGTTGTGCTTATCAGAAATTTAAAATTCAAACGGCATTTTCATCTGTCGACCTGCCGCTATCGCCGGAACTAGGATAATTGCAAAATTTTGAAAATTAGGCTTTTGGCACGGTTTTAAAGCCTAAATACCGATTTTTTCCTCTTTTTTGGACCTTATAGGCTTGCTAAAAGAAACTATGATAGATATCCCAATTATCCTAGTTCGGGCAGGAACTATAAGTGTACTGAATGTACCATATAAATTTTAAGTAAAATCGGTTCGGTAGTTTTTGCAAAATCGTGTCAGCCATCGTTTTCATACGTTCGTCTTTCGAACGCTGTAACGTCGCATTCAATGTATATTTTGGTTTCAAAAAATTCTAAATGATTGTACAAATGTTAATAAATATACTGTAAAAATTCCAAGATTGTGTATTTTCATGGTACGTTAGAAAAAAGTCCCAAAATAAGCGAAAAAATACAGCCGTAACACGGTACAACCCCCTTAAACGTACATGTGAAAACTCATGCGGTAAACTTCGTATGTGTATTCGTCCGAATAATATTATAAAGTCAGAAATATATTCTTTTCAAACTTAAGCGATCTCTACCGACAAAACGCAAGCCTGTTGCTGAATAAATAATGTTTTTAGACCGTAAACCGTTGCAACATTTCGATAAGTTTCATCTGCTTCTTAGCAGATTCGTAACGAACGGTAGCAACACTCACACGCTTGGGCGAAATTCAATAAGAACATTTAATCGTCATTTGCATAATAAAATCTGGCTGGTAATTTGATTTTTGCAGATACGACAACTCACCTTATTTCACGGTAGTGGTGCAACCATTCATAAAATTCTTCAATGCTCCAAATGCAGACCCAAGTCAAGCACCGCCAATAGATCCTAATTTGGTTACGTACGATTGTTTTCATTTTAGCCAAAGGGGTCATGCTCTTGGTAAGATCAAGTTATGTAACTTGCGTGGAGTGTAAGCAGTATAATTGGAATTAACGTAAAGTGAGACTAACAATAAGAAGAAGAATTGATTAGAAAACTATCTGTTAATTAGCCTGTGATTGAACTTTGACTCTCGAAACTGTGTTTCAACATTGTGCCTCGTATTTAGACAAATCAGTCAAACGTAGATTATTATTAAATTCAAACTACTAACTGGTTGATCGAAGCATTCAAGAAAGATTATATGATACAAGTATGCTCATAATCTATAGAGCGATTATTTAGATGCAATACCTAGAATACAATACATTTCTGCAGTGTGTGAATGCTCTGAAAATATCTGGAAATATGAATTTTTAGCGGCAAACCTCCTGTGGAACAATATGTTCGAGCCAGTGGGAAATAAAACAGTCAATGGACTGACTGATGCCTTGGAAAAAGTGATTTGCCCCAGTGAAAAGGCACCATTCATATTTACCAATGTTAATTCGAGATATTTTAAGAAAACTGGATGGCAAAATGGAATTATACCACGATAATGATGGCTGTTAATACAAATATTATGTCTTGTAATTGTGTAAATGTAAATATAGTTGTCAATGTAAATATAATTATGAATATGAATAAGTAGTGGAAATTAAAATGCAAGTACATATTATATAATTACACATACTTTTATTTAAAAAAAGATTTTATACATTTTACATTAAGTGAAGTAGATCAATTGGAATACAATTTGGCGTTTGTACGTAAGTATGTACATCGCGATCTGCTGTATGTGGACCTATACCGTAGATGATATAATGCAATTGAATGCGATTGTATCATTTGAGAAAGATATGTGCGAAGTGTAAATAAGAAAGCCACGGGTTGCACGTATCTACAGTAATAAGTTATTACTAATGACTAATAGAAAGCATTAAATATAAATAAACAGGTAACGTTAATCTAAAGTCCGTTTAGGGGCCATCTACCGAAATACACAAATAGAAAATGTTGTGTCCTTACCTTTGCATAAGCCTATTTGCATTAATTTGCAGCGAAAGAAGAAGTCACAAAAGAACCCGTAGTAAGGTTTATTCAACTTAAACGATTTCAGAATGCCCGTAGTTTTCAATGTTTCGGGCCCTTTTTCAGGCCCAAAAATTAATTATTTTAATATTAAAAAGCATCATATTCGAACGTCAAATTTCCCGTAAAATTTAAATCAGCAATAAAAAGTAGGGGTTTCCATTTAAAATTTTCAAGTTGGGTTCGATTTGGGACCTTCTTAGCATTGGGCCCAAAAACTGAGTACTCCATTCAAAGAACGGGAAAAATTACAAAGGAAACCGTATTGAAGTTTACAAAACTTTACTTTCCTCAGAAGATCTCCAGGTGTTTCCATCTTTTTTCCCCACCCTGTATGCCCATTAGCGTATATTGACACCTTATACATATGTATAAGCATGAAATATGTAAATATTCTTATCACTCCCGCACAGTGAGCGGTTCGGAGCGTCTTTTTAAAATGACACACAGTGACCGATACACTAATGTTTTGAAATGTTCCTTGAAATTCTCATAGAGAGCTAAAACTGAACACTTTGAAAATGCAAACAGGCGTTTTCATCAAAAAAACTGTTAAAAGGTCCTTCATCTTTCTGTTTGCTCCAATCACATATAAAACTACTCATCTCGGAAAAAGATTTAGTACGTATTGGAAAGACCTCTGCAACTTTAGAAGCCCGCACAAATGACGTTTTAGCAGCACAATCACCAAAAATCTTGATAAGAAGGCTTGCGCAGCATACATGGACGCGAGTTCGCAAAAGGGGAGCTGTAGAAATATACGAGAACACGACGTAGCAAAAGTAAATGAAACTGAACGGCAGACGAACCGAACGAGGAAGCACATAGTTTAGCTATGCGAAGCGGCACTAGGACAGCGCGGCAGTAGCTCTTTCGATACTACAGAGTACAGAGGTACGGAGAAAGGGTAGGGTAGGGCAAGCCGTATTGGGGGGTGGAGGAGAATAGGCTGCGCGCGCATCGCGATAAGGCGAAACCAAAGACGAGACTCGTTATCAGTACGACAAGCGTCGTTCACTCGATCGTAAGTCGTAAGTCGGTCCAGTCATCGGCCAGGAGATCGCGCCACCAGCCGAGCCACTTTTAGATTGATTTTCAAGAACACCGTGCACGGGGCAGTGCTTCACGTTTATTTTAACGTGTCGGGAGTGTTCGAACGGGTTGCGAGCGTGTGCCTCGTAACAATTACCGTGAGCAGCGTGACCAAGTGCGAGAAGAGAAGAGGTTCGGGTGCGGGCGCCTCTTCTCCCTGTCGCTCCGGAAAAACGTCCTTCCTCGAATCGAATTCGACGACGACAGGGAAGGCACACCTTTTCGCTTCTCGTACTCTTCACTGATTGCCGTTTTACACTTTATTCGCTATTTGCCAGCTCGTTCTCCCGTTTTGGCCTACTTTCTTTTTCGCTGACGCGTGCACTAACACCCGCGCCCGCGGAGAGCGACTCTCCTCAGTACTCGTGCCTTCTTCTGGTACACACCAGAACCAGATACACCGAACACCCACGGACACCAAGTGTGTGTGCCTGTGTTGTACTTCGAACGTGCGGTCTTCGTGGCGCAGTGCGTGAAATGAGTGACAAGGATCGTTCCTCTCCCACCCTCGTTGAATCCAGCCTCAAGTCGCTACTCGACCAGCCTAGTATTTTTCCGCTGATCGGTAAGTTTACATTGTTTTTCGCCGAATTCTCTTCTCTGCGGGACTCAATTTTACAGTGAGTGAGAGAGCGCGCGCGCGCAGGCTCGCGCGACCGCATACACGCGGTCTATACGAGCACATATACCTCACTCAGCTGCGCTTCATAGTCGTGTTATCTTGGATGCGTGCTGACTTTTCGTTGCGTTACTCTGCTATATACCACCTTTACCCTTTTCCACTTCCCCCTTCTGTTATCGAGCAACTCTTTCGTTATGCGCTGGCCCAGACAGTGGCCAAGATAGATTGCATTTTTTTGAAATTCGCGCAAAATCCTACCCTAGCGCTGACTGGTGGCGACATATTTCGTCCACTTCCTACCTCGTACCATCCAGATGTACGTATGTGCAGAAAATCTTCTGCTACTTCGTTTTTTCCGTCTGTATTTGGTTTCCTATACCCCTTGTTAAGCACCCACTTTCTTGAGCGACATTTCAAGCGGTACCATTATGTTTGGTCGAGTAGTAATTACAGCCTCTCTCAAAATAGAACGAAGACGAGGGTGGGTTTTCCTGACATGTCGAAGATAGTTAAATTGAGAAAACGAAAAAGCGTCAAAGACAATTAGAGTGTATATTTGTGGTTGGTTGCGCCGGCGCTCCTCTCTCACTACCTCTGTTTCTCCATCGTTTTCGCTTCCTTCTCGATTAACCTCATTCGAACCCCGTGGTACACCACGTGACTCGGAGGACCTAACCTCTCGTGAACATAGCTCCGCTCGGATTAGATCGGAACGGCTCGACACAATTCGACGCGGCGCGGCGCAGCGCGGTGCGGCGTGAGCAATAAAGGGGATACTAACCTTCCTTGACTTGGCCATGGAACGAACCTTATTAATGCCATATGATAGACTTGAGTTGCATGCGGTGGAAACTGCCAATTATCGGGTCAACGCTTGATATCTTCGTATTGGTTACAGTATCTTGGAATTTAGGTGAGAACTGAAATTTCTCGTTACTATTATTCACTGGACATGTTACTGTACTATTCTTCTGCTCCATTCGCGAAACTATTGTGAAGAGACTGAGAAAAATGGGAAGCATTGATTTGTAAGCACTCGTGTTTCGCGATATGGAATGTGTACGTTCTTTTCGTTTGATATTAACAAAAATATATACAATCATGAAATATTGAATTTACAGGTATCATGTCACATTTCGAACGTTTGCTTCTAGCATTGCTCTAACGAGCGACAGAAATTGACATTTCTGCCTTACGGTAAAATTTAGAATAACAAGTATACTTTATGGATGTTCTCACTAAACACTGCATAAATTCCATTATGCAGTAGCGTAAAATCATTCTATTGAATGTTTCAGTAATGACACGACTAATTACAACCGAGACACTATTTTTCCCCCTAGCATATCAACGGTCGAGCCATACTCAGCGCGGAGTGTATTATTTTCAATGCCCATGTTATATCGTGCCATTTAGAATCAATTTTTGTGGAAGTATTCGTATATCATTCTGAATCTGCATTCAAAAAGAGAACTCTACAATGATAACTAAAGTTTTATGCGACACTTTCAAGATTCTGCAGTTTCAGCTAGAAACCCTTGTTAATAGAATTTATCGAGTTGGAGAAATTTTAAAAATAGTCAAACAAATACTCTAGCTGCAAAGAAAAATTCGCGTTGTATAAAATCCTTTCGTCAATGATTGTGTCGTTTTCCAGTTAGTTTCGCAAATGCAATTATGAAGCACAGCGAAAGTCGTTCTGCCAACAAGCAGATTTTACTCTTTTCCAACATCCAATCCATTATAATTTCTATCTGAAAATGAAAAAACTGGTGGGCATTATCGAAAAATCAAAAAGACTCTGTGGAAAGTTTCTATTAGCGCTAATTATTCAAGTAACATTACATTTAATAATTCAGTCCACTGAGGTGGGAAATTAGGGGCAGCTTCCTGACTGAACGTAATAGCCTACTTCCCATTTGACTTTGCGACTAGTTCCATATCCAGTGGTTACCGTGAGCTAGGTTTTACTCTGAAGGTGACATCCTCCGATTCTAAATTAATGAGTCATTTTCCTTCTAAACGTGCGACACGGAGTCGTGGCCTTGGACAGTTTTTGTCAATGTATCAAGTTGCTGCACCTATTGTCAATTGCAACTTCAATTGTGAACCTTCTCACTAAATGGCCTTGCTGAACATTTTCCACTTTCTGTTTTCTGTTTCACGTGATTTTGTCGGAAAACAATGGTACTTGCATATATCTGATAAGTACATAGAATGGCAATAGATTTGGATTACCTTTATAACTTATTGAAAATTCGTCACATTTCGAACGGAATTATGTAGTTATTTGTTACTTCGTGCATCTTTCAAAAGTTCAATGCGAGTTCACTTGTTAGTAAAACTGATGTTAATTCTTACGTGAAATTTTTGTCTTTTATAAACAGTAAAAGATAAGTAGGCGCTGGATCAATAGGAAGACCATTCCGAGCTTTATCATCATACTGTAGACTAGGTACTTTAATCGTAAAGCTTAAACTCACAGTACACTGATATCATTCTGATAGACACGCCATGAGAAAGATGCGTTTCAACGTTTGGGGCATGAAATTTCAAATCGCTTATTGCGTTTAATAGATATACCAGATTGAAATGATATAGGATACTATTAATTCATCAAAATATTTATCAAAAAATTACCAATTCAAATAAACAAAAAATACTGACCATGAGAATGTAATATTCTAAAACTGATTTTACGTCCTTGATAACACTTCTTCCTGTTTCTTTAGTAATATATTTATGTATTTGTTGGAAGAGTTATTGTGTTTTGTTTCAGTCTGATTAGATATGTATCGTAAACGTATAATGTAATATTTAATTAGATGTTTCAACTTTCGAATTAGTTAACTAATACTACTTCTCATATACCACAATATAAAATGTTTCATCAGAATAATTAAAAGATTCTTTTTTAAAGAATATTATTGTAACTATATAAATATTTAAATGTTTGTAGCAAACTGAAATGCTACTAGAAATTTGCATCAGTGTGTGTAGTAAAAAGTGCATCAAGATACGAAGCAAATGAAATTTGTTGCCCGCGTATAGGACTAACAAACTTCCGGGAAAGTGTCACCTAAATCTTCCTGCAGTAATGTACGTTTGCGCCACTCGTTACAAACAAGACTAACATGTAATCGTGAGTAATTTTTCTGTTGTGTGTTAATAGGTGTTACGCTAAATCAGCTTTTCGCACAGTCAGCATCGATGAACTTCTGAAGTAATACATGAACTTGCGTAAACAGTATTATCGAAGTTTGAGAAAATGTTTGCTTAGCAAGTTATTATTTGCTTTTATTCACCCGAGTAATAAGATATTTAATGTGATTTTCATGATATACACATGTAACTTTTCGTTTCGGTCGTCTAAATACGAATATTTTTACAACCACTTCACATCGAATAAAACGTTTACTGACGGGTGAAATGTTTATAATAAGAAGCAAATAACAAATATTAGGCGGAAAAACATTATTGGGGTGCACTTCCGAAAGAAAGGCATCTCTCATTTTTTTCCATTTGTAGATATTGACAAATTTTGACATTCTGTGTACTAGTGGATTGTTTTTTAGCTACGGAAAATATTTTTCCGGAAGACATTGTTTTATGAGAAACAGAACGAAGAACTCGGCAGACTATTCTGTTTCAAGTGAATCATCGAGCTTTACCAATAAAAGCAAAATGGAACCACGAATCTGTCTAGATCACGAGTAATTGATTTGTACATGAAATTGTCTTTGAGGATTAGTTAAGAAATAAAAGAATAAGTATTGAAATTATCTAAGGAAGTGAAATACACATGTGTGGCTTAACGAACCTCCTTTCAATTTCACCTCTGACCAGAAATTATATGTATATGTATGTATAGGGTCCGGGTGTGTGAAAAAAATTACAAGTGGGTATGATGAGTCCAAGGGTAAAGGTTACATGAAACATAGAACTGAAAGGCAGGAGCTTCGTTTATGTTCACGCGGCAAGACGATGAAAAAGTAGGTGGCTGACGTAGATAAGCAGACGGTAAAGTGTGAATGAATATTCAAATAAGTTAGAGTGCCATAAAACCTATCTTCGTGTACTTGTCAATGTAAGGAGTGTACTACTACCATACTTCTTGCCCTGCAAATGGAATATTCTGACATCATAAACTTAGTATTTTTCCCTCCATGGAAAATATTTGGATGACACTAAGAGTATTGAGGTTAATATTATTGCTGTTCCTCTTATTATTATCGTTCTGCTGTTTTGTATTTTCTAATCGTCATTTTTGTTCTATTATTCAATATTCACTAACGATTTGTTCTTGAACATAGCATAAGCGTACGTGTAAAGATACGTTAGAAACTACCAAAAGAACGCTTTATTAACGTTTAGTTAATTATGTTCTTCGCACCAAGCAAGTGCGGTTGCAAATTTAGAAATTTAAAAACATTTCAACCACAATCCCCTAGTAATAATTGACTTATTAACTCAATAGTATATAATATTATTGCCACCTTATTAGTTTCAGAAAACGTTTAGAGAGGAAACAGCTAGTAGTCATACTTACACTTCGTTGTCGAAATCATAATTAAAGAGTTAGTTTGCCATTATGAATAATGTATGACGGCTTTAAAATGCCTCGAATATAAAGTTACACAGCACAGAACGAAATTAATCATCACTTCTGTATTCGCAGTAATTTAAATAAGGCATACTCAAGTTAAATAAATACAAGTATTATGCTAAATCAAAATACTCAATTACTATGCAAAAAGTATAAAATAAAAGCAAACTAATAAATAAATTTGCCTGCTCTGTGTCTTTTCGAGTCATTTTTAATACGTGCATCGCTCACATTTTTTTGTCAGCCGGTTCTTTGTTGTTCTAACTTACATTCTATTTAATTAAACCAACAAAATTTTCAGTTCATCATTGAAGTTTTGGTTTTAGAGTTTTTATTAATGAGACACTTCTGACTTTTTTCAAAGTATCTTTTTCGCCAAAGTCAAAAGGATAAATAAATAAATTGCAAAGATCGATCAGAGGACATAGTATAGTAGATAAAGAAATACATAATTTTTTTTTTCAAATCACGAGATTATTATTCCTTTGTGCGGGTCTTGACTCTTTAGTCCAAGTGGCCATCACCGCGTAAGATTATCGTTGAAGCGCTAGGGCGACCCTGAATGTGCGTGGCAGAATGTCGGTGGGAGTTAGAAACTTAGAAGTCACTTGAATTTCGGCACCGGTTCGTCGCGACATGGGGAGCGAGTAGGAACGAACACGCACGAGTTTCAACGAATAGATACATATACTGAATGTACAGTGAACACAAATCAGTAGCCGTGAATCTTATCGTATACACCTAGCATTCGTCTGCACAGTGGATACGTACCGCGTAGAAAAAATGTAAAACGGTTCACTTGCAGCGAACTATGGACAAAAATATGTTAAAGTGTCTCAGAAATCCGTAGAAACAGCAAATCACAATGTAAAAATGCATTTAATCAAAATATTCTATTTGTGAGAATATGCGTAGCTGTAGTTCAGGCAACGTATTTTACAGAAATCTATACGGTCAAAAACCAATCGGCCTCTACGCGGAACTCGGGAGTGTTTATACAGGGTGAGTCAGTGATGGGTGCAATAACTCAAATCACGAATTCTGGGGGTCAATAGAAGCCTAAAAGTCCGGGAACAATAAGTTGAAATCTCAACCCTTTCCGAGATACAGCGGGTTGAAATTTCAAGTTTTAGAAAATCATATCTTCCGACGGGATAATGCTAGCGTCACGGGTCTTTTTCTAGAATGTGTGGGAGGGCCGGAGTTATGTGAAAAAAATAGAAACCATGTAAAAATTATTATTAAGTCGCATTATTATTGATTTTCTTGCAGTTTCTCGCTGAAGCGGCAACATTTTCAGGTATAAACCCAGAGTGTTTATGAAGCCGATAGGCGGGTAACTTCGTGGGTCCGCTTCTTTTTCTTTATGCGTCTAGTTAGTTCTCTGATGGGCCTTTAACAGTTAAGACTGAGCTTCCTCGTGCTTTCACAAAACAATAAAAATCAGTGAAAAGAACAATTGCTGTGCCTGTCGCATTTATTATTTAACTCTGCACCCATTTCCCAACACTATTTAATAAACACATGAAAGACAAGGTAATGTCTTTTAACAACGACAATTTATTCATCATGTAGCGGGTGCAGTTTAAAAAACGGTTGGAGACCGGCCGTAATAGCCGATTTCTCATATCCCCGGCGACCAGGCCGTTTGTCCTGTACCATCCTCTTTGGGCGTCGGGTTTTCCTAGCCGAATTCTCCACTCTGAGGAGAACCGGCTTCCCTAGCCGTTCTCTCCTCACCAAGAGGTGCCTGAGGTACAAAACTCCTGCACACTCCGGTTGCCGGCAGGCGGCCGAAGCTAAGCTTCGTCCTCTCCTTGACTCCTCCAGGCGGCCGTGCTTTCTTAACTTCGTCCTCTCCCGAAGAGTCCGGCTGAACTCCCTGGAATCGGTCCTCGCACGACTTTTCATACTTAACCGTTGCTATGTTTTTCCCTGCGCTGCACAGTGGTCCAGATACCCTCAAAACTGCGCCAAAAATCAAAATTTCAAGTTCCACCAAATTTTTTGGGATAATTGTATCTTGACCGAGGAATATCCAATGCACTTAAAATCACTTTTTTGGACGATTCCTTGCAGCTACACCCCTACACAATTAGTGAAAGTTGGGACTCGGAAACCGCTACTGTGCATTTTCCATATAAAACTTAGTTTAGAGGTTTAAAAAAAAGTGCCACCGAGTTCCGCTTTCTCGTTTAAGTTTTTTGAAAGGTAAAAATACGGCCTTCACGGCTGTGGTAACTAGAGTTGCTCATACTTGCTCATTTTTAATTGGGACAATAAAAGGGCACAAAACGCGATATAATTATCATAATTCTTGGACTTAAGAATTTGGGACCTAACCGGTCTGTTGACAGGTCGGCCCGGGGGGGGGGGGGGGGGGGGCTAACACCGCACTTACCCTATGAATTGCGAAGGATAGAATATGCGAGCATTTTTTTCAATAAAACGAAAATGATTCCTTAAATTTTCTTTTTTTGTATCATTTCCGCCAATTGATGTAAATAATCCCACAGAAAATAGCCTATAATGAAATTTTGTATTTATGGCGCGGTTTGTGCGGTAGCTGAATCACTGTGCGCTGCGGCGGTAATCGATATTGCGGTTGCTATGCGGCGCGTCACGTTACAATCATCATTTTGTATTGCAAATCGTTGCATGCAAAGAATCTGTGCGATAGAAAAAGATTCGCAACATAGTACAAAAACGGAAACACAGTGTGCGAATTTAAATTTGGAACACCGAATTCAGGGTGATGGAGAAGAGTAACATGTTTAGTAGCGTGAAAGGGTAAAGTATAATTGATCCAGTTTTCCAATTTGATGACCCCATGAAAAGTGGTTAGATTAAAAGGTAATGCAAATTTAAAACAGCGGGTCCTTAATTTCGCGGTAAATGTAAAGCAGAAAATACTTGCGAGATACGCGAAAGAATAAAACGCGGTACATACAGCAATCATTGTTAGAGAGCAGAGAGTTGATTAACAGAGAAGTAGAGAGAAAGTAAGAGAGCATTATACCACATAATTGGCCGAACTGGAAACTCTGATGCCTCCTGGCTCTTTGCCCTCTTCCTATTAGTCTCGTTTATACCCCTTATATTGATCGACACCGAGTAGTAGTTTACCTTGTGCTCTGTGTTTCCTATTTAATAAGTTACAATGCGATATCTTTTATATTACTTTTGGTACACATTTTCTGGGGGCCAAACAAGAGGAAGAAATTATTATCTCTATTTTAGTTGTTGTCGAAAGAGGTGTCACAACTCCCTCAGGCGGGTATGAACAGTATGAACGGTATTCGTGATTTGGGGCTGCTCAATATCCTAACGGATTTTTTATGCAATAGTCTTTTTAGTTGTTTATGAATGTATAATTTCATATTTTAAACTGTATATTTAATGTATATTCTAAACAATTTTATTTGTCATTATCAGGAAGATGTTACCGCTTTTAATCTAAACACCAAGGTTATTCGCTTTCGTCTCATGTGTGTATCGAATAAAATGTCGTTAACAATTGCAGTTTTATATTTAAAATTTCTTTTCCTATAAGTTAATTTACTTTAACAAAACTTGGCAATTTTGTTGCGAATCAGTTGGTTCACCGCTCTTTTGCACGACACATGTTCACCCCGCAAAGAACACGCCAAGTGCAGTTCATTGATTTATTAGCACACATCTAATAGTGATCGATAATTCCGAAGAAACGTAGAAAGATAATTCTGCAGAACTGAATGGCTTATACAGGGTGAGTCAGTGACCTTGCACCAAACTGAAACCACGTATTTTGGGGGTCAATGGAAGCCTAAAAGTCCCGGAACACAAAGTTGAAATCTCAACCCTTTCGGAATTACAGGGGGTTGAAATTTTAAGTTTTAAAAAATCATATCTTCCGACAGGATAATACTAGAGTCACGGGTCTTTTTCTAGAATGTGTGGGAGGGCCCGAGGTACCTGGAAAAAAATATAAACGACGTGAAAATTATTATTAAGCCACATTATTATTGATTTTCTCTAAACGGGCAAATTTCACGTTCATAGAAGAACTACAAGAAAATCAATAATAATGTGGCTTATTAATAATTTTCACATCGTTTCTATTTTTTTGCAGGTACCCTGGGCCCTCCCACACATTCTAGAAAAAGACCCGTGACTCTAGTATTATCCTGTCGGAAGATATGATTTTTTAAAACTTAAAATTTCAACCCCCTGTAATTCCAAAAGGGTTGAGATTTCAACTTTGTGTTCCGGGACTTTTAGGCTTCTATTGACCCCCAAAATA
Organism: Trypoxylon attenuatum; assembly: GCA_963989405.1. NCBI lineage: Eukaryota > Metazoa > Arthropoda > Insecta > Hymenoptera > Crabronidae > Trypoxylon > Trypoxylon attenuatum. Next base: position 17,583,922 of record OZ022489.1, read on the forward strand.
CGTGGTTTCAGTTTGGTGCAAGGTCACTGACTCACCCTGTATGATCGAAATCTTAGTGTATTCTGTATTGCGACATACGTATCATAGCACCAATAGAGAACTCGAAAACAATTTCCCTAGATTTACGACAAATTGCTTATCTTACGTGTATTTCCGGAGCACTGACGACATTGATTGCGACAAGTAATCGTAAGGTGACGATAATGAGATCATGATAATTGAGGAAATCAGCCCCTCCAGGGTGTCAGAATAGTATTGCGTAATGGATTGTTGTCAGTGACGGTTGTTAGAACGTCGTTACTCTTCCGAGTTAGCATTTGGTAAGTCTGGTCATCAAACGCGTGACCCGATTCTTCTTTTTTCTTCACACTTTCATCTGACTTTGTGGTTTAGTAGGTTCCAATTCATTATCATTACATCATTAATAACGCAATGTCTACAGTATAGTGCACTCGTATAATGTTATTAATAATATAAGTACACGTTACTGCCTCTACTCATTCTTCGAAATCCTTCGGTCGATCGTTGATTGCAGCATGTCGTTGCTCGAGATGTAATTCACACTAGTGGAGAACTGTTCGCAGAAAAGTTTTTAATGAGGCTGAATCTGCTTGTGTACTGGACGCTATTGATTATACATCAGTACTTATAATTCTGTTATTTTTCCATTGGCTGTTTCAATAATTGGTGGAATTTATGCGGTTGTTAATTACCGTTCAAACACTAAACCGTTGTGGTATGCGTACCTAACTGTCATTACACACATGTATTGCAATTAAATTTAATTCCTGACCATCATTCTTGTTATTCGTACCTTTCATTGACAAAATAGTGTAAAAACCTGCTTTTTCGCAAACCTACCTATGAAGATGTTAGTATAGTGCCAATTTCTTTCCTCAAGTAAATTCGCACCCTTTATGGGTGTGATCCCTAGTGCTGAAACATTCTGTTCATTACTAATACCAGTCGAGTGTATTATTGAGCTATACGTGCAAACGGCGTCGCTCACGGTGCTTGATTGTCGCACTTGGTACGATTGCTAACAATATAAGTACAAGACAGCGCGTTACCAGTGACACGATAACTTTCCATCCAGTTTTATCTTGACCAGGCGTATATCAAGACGCGGTCTATCAAATAAGCGATGTGGTACAATGTCAAGATACGCGGATTCGCAAGAGTAAGGCAACAAACGTTTTATGGCCATAGATATCGCGAATATGTCGCTTGCTGTAGCTAGTTTCTTGTAATAAATTAGAAACAGGCGTTCAAGTTCTTGGAAAAGCGAGGATATACATACCAGACTCAGCTCGGAATAAGAAATTGCTAAAGTGAATAGTGGTTAAAGTATATTTTTTCCTATCGCGTTATATTTTTGATTTCGTCTAAAATGACGAAAAATATAGCCATATATGTGGGGAAACTATTATATTTTAAAGAAACTACGTTTTTTGAAAATATTCGATACGCGCAAACCTGCTGCACTTCGCACTATTTACACATCTTTCATTGATAAGATCGGTAAAATAATACGATCCAAATGCTCTGTTGAATCATTGGCCAGCAGTAACCCTGTGACTGGAATTTCTTACTGCATATTTGCAATCTCGCAATAACCTACTCAAGTATGCCAACACTAATTGATCTTTGCGAATATTTCTATTGAAACTAGGCAAAAAAGCAAAAAATTCTTGCAAATTCCTAACTTATTTATCTCGTTAGAAATTTGCATTGAGAGATTAATGTTATACTATATGTATATGTATGAATGTATTGAATATACATGTATACAGGGTGAGTCAATGACCTTGCACCAAACTGAAACCACGTATTTTGGGGGTCAATAGAAGCCTAAAAGTCCCGGAACACAAAGTTGAAATCTCAACCCTTTCGGAATTACAGGGGGTTGAAATTTTAAGTTTTAAAAAATCATATCTTCCGACAGGATAATACTAGAGTCACGGGTCTTTTTCTAGAATGTGTGGGAGGGCCCGAGGTACCTGGAAAAAAATATAAACGACGTGAAAATTATTATTAAGCCACATTATTATTGATTTTCTCTAAACGGGCAAATTTCACGTTCATAGAAGAACTACAAGAAAATCAATAATAATGTGGCTTAATAATAATTTTCACATCGTTTCTATTTTTTTCCAGGTACCCTGGGCCCTCCCACACATTCTAGAAAAAGACCCGTGACTCTAGTATTATCCTGTCGGAAGATATGATTTTTTAAAACTTAAAATTTCAACCCCCTGTAATTCCGAAAGGGTTGAGATTTCAACTTTGTGTTCCGGGACTTTTAGGCTTCTATTGACCCCCAAAATACGTGGTTTCAGTTTGGTGCAAGGTCACTGACTCACCCTGTATATATACATGTTCATAGACTGTCGGTGCCCACAGAAGCATTTATGAAGCCATCCCGTTTAATCCCCTTTGTCATCACTTTAGTAATTAAACCGCTCTAAACTCAACAGCTATTTTTACATTATGGGTTTTCTGATATTTAATTCAAACGAACTATTTTCGGTATACCGTTGACGGAGGCAGCGTTGGTAAGACAGCCGGAAGGAGAAATAGGTGCGATTGTTGTTGGTAGTAGGAGACCTTAAAATAGAGTGCCCGAGGATACGTGGCAGTTGTATGCAGATGCCATCTGGCATGCTAGCGAACAGTAAAGTATTCCATTATGACAGAAATAGAAATGAATATCTTTGATTTAACTGCTTGAAAATCTGCTGACTGTCTACGGATAGAGTATCACTTCGAAACCAGCGCTAAATTCATAGAAATGCAGTTAAATAATAAGTTAATCGCATACGTTTTATCCCTATCGTTTAACACTATTATTATTATTATTATTATTATTACCATTATATCTATGCATATAGATGTATAACTTGTTCATTGGTAAAATCAGTCCAGTCGAATAATATGATTATAGTCTGTATTATTTTAAGTAAAGTTTCATAATTATTTTAATTTTCATATGATTTATTTTTCCTTGTTACACTTTAAGCGTTATATTGTAAAACTGCACTCGATCCTTTTGCGTGCATTCGTAATGTTTGTAGTATATTGATTTCCACCCGATTAGCCGTGTGCAGTCATTCATTAAGTCATGCATTAGCAAAGCATACATGACGTCAAATTGACGCAAGATAATGGGTGTACGTAAGATCGACGCGTGCGTATACATGTATGTATGTATGTACCTACTACTGTATATTATACTAGTTGCTCAAAGTATTATGCTACTACCATGATACTTTCCTTAATTCAATGTCTTAGCCTTCCGCAATGAAAACGTGTTCTGCAAGATAGAATCTTAGCCGATTGTTTAGAAAATAGAACGACGGAACCATACGGATGTTATATAAATTTATAGAAACATAATTCTAACAGAAATCAATTCTTTGGTACATTTCCTTAACCCCTTAAATTGTTTAGAATCACACTGACGGTACGAAATTTTCAAACATTTTAGAGCATATAAATTGATCACTTTTTGGTAACATGGCTTCTGATTTTCTTTAAATTATAGGGGGCCAAAAATGACCCATTTAACGTAGAATCACTTAATGTGTAAAATTATACACTACGCACAAAAATTAAAGGATATTGAAATGAACCCCAGATTTTTAGGTGATTTTCAAAGACCTGTAACTTTGAGAGAAATGGCCGTAGAGAGATTTCCAACACGGCAAAATGAAGCTTGAAGTTTCTACTTTTTGGAACTGGGGTTGGAATGTTTTTACCGTTAGCGGTTCTTGGGTAATCATCGAAAAACCAACGACAAAAATTTTGAAAATTTTTGCTTGACTTTGAAGCAATGCATGGAATGCAACAAATTTTTTCGCAACTGCATTGTAATAGTCTTCTAGATCATTTAATTACCTGCAATTTGACTATAAATATCGGTATGTTTCGGCGGTGCGTTGTTGAGTTATCGCCGATCAAAGCAAAAAAGTCAATTTCGACTTTGACAATGAATTGCTCGGGAATTAATGATCGTACAGAAAATTAAAGCAGGGTTTTGAAAACAGTAAAACATTCTCTATGACATGCAATTAGTGGCGGTTGATAAAAACATTTTTTTCGAAGTGATAATATTGTTTGAAAAATAGTTGAATATTAGCAAATTTAAGGATATTTAGAAAATTTGGTATAACTTTGGATATAACGCATAAACGAATGATATCGTCGGTAATTGTAACAGCATTACACGCCATATGAGAGAGTAGAAATAAGAATGTGCGCGTTGAAGAGAAGCGTGTGGAGGAAAAAACAAGTGTTCTTCCAATGTGGAATGAAAGCTGGTTGAAGCCTATCGGCTTTTGAGAGACAGACGAACCGCGAAACTTTAATGAGAAGATGTCGGGATATGTACAAAAAAATATAGTTACAACGCAGCCGTTGAATTGTGAAATTTCAGTTCTAACTCCTTTATAATGCTATGCAGGCACTACATAGCACCGTCAATTAAAAAATTACGCAATTTAAAGTATGTTTTTCTGGAGGAGTGCAAATCTTTCTGCACATCTGAAGCACAATAATGTTTATAATTCTAATCCACGTATCTTTTTTAGTTCCGGTGTTTAATATTAACGAAATACTCTTATTTAAGCTTCTAACCTTTTCATAATCATTTCAGTTATAAAGTACAAATTCTATTCTCTCTCTTCATTGTTATAAATCTGGAAACGAATGAATGAAATTTTCATAATCGCTCGAGCACTGTTTCCACATCATTCTCATAATGATAATTAATACAAAAAACACCGACTTGTCAGTTCTGTCACTTTTTAATTAAGGGTGCAATATGTACATATTATTCTCCTTTAAAATGCAATTGCTAGCGTTGCAATTTCATCTAATCCTTCGAGTCTCCGAACGTTTGTGTCAAATAAACCGCACTTCAGCGGTTTGCGGTGTTAGTGTACTTTATAGAATATTGGAGAATTATAGACCATAAACCGAGAATGGGATGAGGAACTATAATACTTGCACTACAATCAACTCTGTTAAATATTACTAAGGTTGTGACATGCAATTATGCAGTTGCAAGTAATAGCTGTAGTGTTCTCTGTAGTTTTATTACAATTTTGATTTTCGCTATGAGGAAATGTATAGGCATTTAAATTCTTCACGCGCTCTCCCATTCACCAATTCTGCAAGATTATATTCTCATGACGCTATAACCACCCATTAGTGCAGGCATGACTACCCATTTGAAGACGCCGCTCATTTGAAGACTTTTTGCGGCCCAATTGAAGTTTTTAACTGTCTATATTATTTTAGACATTTGGACTCAGGTCCTCGATACGTGAACGTACCTAAAAATCAAGTAGGCAGCTCTAAATCAGCACATATATCAAACTGATTTACAACTAAATTTAATGGAAGTCTAGGACCTCTGGTATTGTCAGAAAATCTTACAATACCTTGGCAATGCGCATTGCAGCAGCATTTGGAACTACTTATCGCTGCGAATCATTTTTCCCAAATTAAACTTAGTAAAAACAAAGTATCGCAGCAGGTTGCTCGATAAAAACATGACAAATCAACTACGATGCGCGTCGACTAAATTATCGGTTGATATTAAAAAAGTCTCAAATAAAATACAAAAACAAGTGTCATATTAATTGTCAGGTAATAAAATATTTTGAATGTTGTACGATAATAAAATATTTTGAATAATTTGTTCTTTTATTTTGATGTGTGCGGCCCACCTCAGTTTAGAAAATTTTTACTTGGCCTACCAACCAATTTGGGTTGGGCATTACCCATTTGCAGAGACTTTCATTTCCTTCCTTTCCTTCTTCATACGTATAGTGTCAGTTCTGTCAATGAGCAGCATTCTTTCACAAACGTCATGTTTTTCGACACACCCGAATCACCTGTCTATTTATCCGAGGTAGTTTTCAATTTACTTGCTTATATTTGCAGTCGTTGTACCAATGACCTACCTGATTACGTTTATGAGACCTCTTCATCCCTTTTTCCCCTACACTGTCAGATCCGTATTATTGTTAGTCTTGCAGTTAGTTCGTGACTTTTTTTAGATATGCACACAGGCACCTGCAAAAGTGCCACGATCAATTATGCATAATCTAAATAGCTCGTTTCAGAGGGAAATATTATAAGTAAATAAAAGGGAAAATAGGACTTCAAACATTTTTGGAACTGTATATTAATTTTATCTTTCTGAGCGATTATTTTATCATCTTTGTAAGAATTTCTGGACCATATATATGATTCACATTGGTACAGCTTACAATTAGTTCTAATTGGTCGGCTAGGAAAAATACAGTTCGATTACGTATACGAATACATTCATTAGCGCGTCTTCTTCTTCGAGAAATTGTATTCACACATGTCTGATTGTCTACGTTGATTTGTTTGCTTGTTGCTTGTTCATCTGTTCTATGGGTGGACATGTATGAATCTACACTAACATGAAGTACAAAGTATCCAGCGCAAATGTTCAGCCAAGTGTAACAATACAAAATTGCTTTTATATTTTAGCAACATAGTACCTGTCGTCTGCATCACTCTTGTACTCTGACAGTTTCTGGCACCGGAAAATACAACAGTATGTAGATTGCTTGCTTCTCCTACAGAGATAAATCTCTGCAATGAAATATAATAATAACGAAAGAATCATCTGATTACCTAAAAAAAGTAATATTACGCTTTAACATACAGGCGGTGTACATGAATTGAGATGACAGTTTATGCGGTGTATCAAAAGTAACATTAGATAATAGAACTATAAAGGATATTTGTTCTTGCATGTTTTGTACGCGAAGCTGAATGGCAATGAAATCCAGCAGAAATTATGACACCGCATCTTTGTTTCGGGTGAGGAGTAAATCGCATTTTCCACGTATGGATACAAATGCCCGAGGAAGTTGAAAGCTGTTGATAAAAATATTCTTGAAGTTAACAGTACAGTTTTTTTCGTCGCTCGTAGTAGCGATGCCGAATCGTTCTGGGCTACCTTTGAGCTGCCTGTAGGCTACCTTTGGCCGAGGCCAGCTCGACCGACGTGGCCTCCAACCGTCTCGAGCCGAGTACCGCTTCTTTGGCAGTCGGCCAAACCTTATGCCAAGTTTCAACATACCGCTCGACATGGATATTTTCTGGTTTACGGCGAACAGGCACTACCGAACTTCTGCCTCTTTTTCTCTCAATGCAATGCCAACCGATCCAGCAACTTGCACGATTTGCATTCGCACTCTGTTACCTGGCCGCTTCATTCACTGTTGACTTCGGTTGCGATGTATCCTTCGATCGTTAACCTCGCATGACCTATTTGGCTTGTGCAGTATACTTGCGATTAACTCGTTGCGTTTGCACCCTTTCCCTTTAGTTTCGATTTTCTTCAGCCCGACAGGAATAAAATGTTTAGAAACTTTTTGTATTTACCGGATATCGATACTGACGATGCCTAACTATTTACTAATATACGTGTAACGTACAGGATACTAAATTTAAGCGAGTGTCGTTTTACACGGTGCCAAATTCGCGGGTGTAATTACTCATAAATTTTTTAAGCAAACCATTTTCTTAACTAGAGGTACGCAGCTAGTTCTGCAGATATTTCGAAAAATGCTACTTTAATATCGAATTTTAGGGGCTGTTTTAACCGCTTTAATGGTGATGATTGCTGATAAAAAGACTACTAGTCAAATATTTTTCCGACAGTCACTTGTTCCTGGTAGCATTATTACAATTACACGTTAGATATATAGTAGATATTAATCGTCAAATTAGAAAAAGGAGAGGGGGGGGGGGGGGGGGCAAAAAATTCGTGCACTTTTTACTAATTTAAAATGCTTTTAACATCTTATGCACTGTGGCGTCATTACGATGATATTGCATGGCGCTAGAGTTTATGCAGCATCTAGTTCCATATATTGCATTAAGTGAGATAATTTAAGAGGAAAATATATCGTAGCTACCGGCTTCCGCTTAGACGCCATTCGTGGACATTTACGAGGATGTAAAGGGGTGCCGCGATAAGATAGCAGCAGTGATTTAGCCACGGATGTTCCATTACCAAAGTAAACCTCATGCTGTCTCTTGGTATTCCTTCCTCGTTATTGCACCCTCCCGTTCAACCAAATCTTGATCAGTACTTTAGTAGAAATGGGTGTTGTTACTCTATTGCACAAATCACAATCTTATTGAGATTCAATTATAATAAATTTCCTATTTTCCACCGCCATGATTGATTTCGTCTTGAGCCTGTCTTTTCACGAAGGTAATTGCTTCACACGTTTACCTCTCCGATTGATACTAAATTGTAAGCGGTACTGTGGCACTATTACTATCATTAGATCTGTTCCTAATAACTTATACTGATTTATAAAATTAATAATATTTAATAACCGATAATGCATTAATATTCGCGCTTACTAATTGTAATAACGATCAAAAACATAGTAACATACAACATTAATGGTAAAGACCGAGTGATTCCGTCACAACTGACCGTTGTTATCGATATCACCCTCTTCAGATCATTGTCTACGTCTACAGACATAGCATGTCGTGGTCGCACCCCTAATCCGACCTAACGGTTTAAGAAATTAATAGAGTTCGCGACTCGACGAAGCCAGCAATATATATAAATTTGTAGGGGGTGGGGGTACAGTTTATAAATAAGTTTTGTTTGGCGACCGGTCTTAAGGCCGATCTCTTCAATTCCCGGCGTCCAGGCAGTTCGTTTTGTACCATCTTCTTCGCCGGCGTCCGGCTTTCCTAGCCGAAGTTTTCACTTCGAGGGGGGCCGGGTCTCCTAGCCGTGCTCTCCTCTCCAAGGAGAACCGGCACCATTGCCGTTCTCTCCTGTTACGTTCGTGGAATCACGCACGAATTTTTTCCTTCGACAAACCTAGAAATTTTCCAAGCTCGCGTAAACCGTCGGTCGAACCCTAAAATCCGCCTAGCCTAGATGCCCTTCCGTGACCCCATCGCGATAGTATTCATCGCCCGGATACAGATGCGGCTTTCCGCAGAATGCACGTGCCTCCAGCTCGCATTAAGATATCGTTCCCCTTCAAAAATTCAAAGAAACCTACTGCGTTTTCCGACTAATTCGCCTAAATTTGGAGTATATAAACCCTTCGCAATAGTAGCCAGGGAGTCAGTTTTCCGACAGACTTCACCGACGGCGAAGCTATGTCAGTCAGTAGTAGATCGTACTTAGCACCTTCGAAGCACCAAACCGACGTAAGAATACGGGGATATTCTTGAGCGAGATCGTGTCCATAGTCACTTTCGAGCAAACCAGTTTAATTCGTATAACTCTATCTCGTTAACCACATAAGCTAAAAGTAAAGTGCGCTAAACAGACGATGAAACACACAGGCATTGTAACAATCTTACTCACACTAAACACAAGTTGTATCGTACTAGTATAGCGAGATTCTCTGTAATCAAAGGAATAGAATATAGCTGTCATGTTTACATTTCAAATCATTCGTCAGTCTTATTCTGCCCACCTGTCTATTTAATTAATACCCTGAGATCGACATAGGGAAAAGAACCCACAGAAATTAGGACATCTTAGCCGCTCGAGGTGTACCTGACCGGAGTATAGTCAGTCTTGGAGACTTGTTTTCACCTTACGGGTGTCTGCGACATCCCAAGCTTATACTCTCCTTAGCCAACTTCCAAATCCTACAGATCGTAAATTTCGAACGTTGGGACGAATCACGGCGAAACTATTGTGCATCCGGCGATTCCCGAAAGGGAGGATTTCGGACGTACAGTCAAATTTCCGCCTATTCGCGCTTAGCGACTATTTACGATTGTTCAGTACACCCTTTTGCGAAGTAAGCAAGCTCGGTTTTTCTCTTTCACACCGGGAAAAACCGGGCTCGCACGGCTAGCCCGTAACACTCCTCACCAAGAGATGCCTCAGGTACAAAACTCCTGTCCACTCCGGTTGCCGACAGGCGGTCGACAGCTAAGCTTCATCCTCTCCTTGATTCGTTCAGTCGGCCGTGGTTTTCTTACCTCATCCTCTCCTGGTGACTCCGGCCGATCTGACCGAATCGGTTCTCGCATGACCTATTATACCCAACCGTTGCTATGTTTTTCCCACCGCTGCGGTTATAATCGATACTGCGGTTACTATGTGGCGAATCTCGTTACAAATTTCTTTACTGACGAAGGGTACGCTAAATATCACACCTACCTGGCGAACCCCCAACTCTGTTACTCCGAGGACACGAAGGTCCAGCGTGAAGGGTGAAGTCACGAATTCGTGTCTTCCAATTAAATGCCAGATAAGTTCTATCCACCCTCAAGGCAAACCGCCACTACTATCCCGATGGTACTTTAAAAACCGACACACTGGCGAAAAACATCAGACTCGTTTAGACCGTCGTAATAGTCACCGCAGTTTTTGAGATAACTATTAGCATAAATTGCGACACAGTTTCACACTGTATATCACTTGTAATCAATTTTTTACATTAATTCAACCCAGTGAAGTTAATCAACCAGTGCACAGTGATCCGGATACCCTTAAAATTGCGCCAAAAATTGTCGAAATTTCAAGTTCTACCAGATTTTTTGGGATAATTATATCTTGAAAGAGGAATATCCAATGCACTTAAAATCACTTTTCTGTGGTCGATTCCTTGCAGCCACGCCCCTACACAATTAGTGAAAGTTGGTACTCGGAAATCGCTACCGTGCATTTTCCATATAAAACTTCTTTTAGAGTTTTAAAAAAAGTTCCACCGAGTTCCACCTTCTCGTTTAAATTTTTTGAAAGGTAAAAATACAGGCTTGAAGGCTGTGGTAACTAGAGTTGCTCATATTTGCTCATTTTTAATTGGCGGACAATAAAGGGCACAAAACGCGATATAATTATCATAATTCTTGGACTTAATAATTTGGACCCTAACGGGTCTGTTCACAGATTAAGGACAGCACGATTATTACCTTCAGGTACGTGGTTGGGGGGGGGGGGGGGGGGGGGTGGCCTAGCGCCGCACTTACCCTATGAATTGCGAAACATAGAATATTACCATATAGAATATGCGAGCATTTTTCCAATAAAACGAAAATGATTCCTCAAATTTTCTTTTTTCTATCATTGCCGCCAATTGATGTAAATAATCCCACAGAAAATAGCCTATCATGAAATTTTGTATTTATGGCGCGGTTTTTGAGGTCGCTGGACCACTGCGCAGTGTCGTGAATACTCCCTCTCGATCCTGGACCCATTGTATACATTGTATAGTCAGAGTAGAAGTTGAAATCGAGAGGATTGACACTCCTTAACTGGGGAATCAACTCAAGAGCCGAGCATTCACACCGCTCGGCTTTGCATGTCAAACAGAAGTGCACCATACACAACAACCCTAGCACTACTGGCACACTTAGGAGAAAAGTTTTTAAGTGATAGTATTTATTGTAAATTCTCTCGACTTTCCTGCATGTTCCGAAAAGGAATAATGGTTCTAATGTTGTTATCCGTGAGATATGAAGTTTTGATGCTGCAATATTTTTAAAATTTGAAGAAAGTGTGATATCTCCGAAAAGGGGAATTCTTCAAAATTGTATTACATACTAGCCTCCTCTGCTAATTGTAAGATATAAAAATTCGCTGCCCAAAGAAACACGTAAGAAAATATCTACTAGTCTCATTAGAAGAAAGGAAAATAATAATTTCGAAAAATGGCCAAAAATCTGTGTCCCAATCTGCCGACTCTCTCTCTCTCGACTTTTTATTCGGACTCTTGGACAGACATGCCCTCCTTGACTTTAGAACTTTCATTCTGACTCTAGGCGCCAACCTGCTCATTATACATACATACATATGCATATGCAGTAACTCATAACACTTGCACCGGAATACTTAGTCACATTCGGTGTACGTGATATTTCAATGAAGCAGGTGTTACGTAGCATGTGTATTGCTTTGATAACGCCGAAGAGGAGTTCGCACCGGCTGATCATAATGTACATACTGTATAACTCTTATAACTCTTTAATGTTATAACATTTATAACATATATTTCTTTAATAACATATAACTCTTTAAAGGATCTGAAAAAAGCATTTTTACGACATTCAAAATATTACGAGGGATTATTATACATATAGACTTAACTGTACGATGCAGTGCTTGATAGTATTTACAATTAGACAAACAAATTCCGGTTTCCTTCGAATAACGCCAATTTGTACACAGGGTGGGGAAAAAAGATGGAAACACCTGAAAATCTTCTTAGGAAAGTAAATTTTTGTAAACTTGAATACGATTTCCTTTGTAATTTTTTCTGTTCTTTCGAATGCAGTACTCAGTTTTTGGGCCCAATGCTAAGAAGGGTCCCAAATCGGACCCAACTTGAAAATATTAAATAGAAATTTTACGTTTGAAAATGATGTTTTTTAATACTAAAATAATGAATTTTTGGGCCTGAAAATGGGACCGAAAAATTGAAAACTGCGGGCATTCTTAAATCGTTTAAGTTTAATAAACCTTACAGTGGTTTGGGCTTGTTGCCTGCCCTCGTTAAACTGTGCAATTTTCTACAAGAAAAACGTGCCCTCATATTTTATGTGCTACCACAGCCGCAATGCGCGCAAATCAAATTTCAAGTAGTGCGTTGTAAAGTAGAGGTTTCAAGCTTTAATTTAAAAACAAATCATATTTTTACGATTTTGTTTTGACAAAGTTACAGCTGTACGGACATTGACAAGTTTTCGATCGGAGACAAGTGGTCCTTTAATTTTGGTGCTAACATAAGTGTATATTTTCGTAACGACGAAAAAATAGTGTGGTAATATTTTGCACACATACAATAAATTACATCTTCTGAATCCATTGAGTTTCATTGCTGCTTGCGTGCCATTAAATGGGAAGGTTAGCTCACAGTGGATAAACAGGGAGAAATCCTTTAACATTATGGACGCGACTATTAACAGAGGCATTGAAGTTAATGTAATTGACCGGATCATCGTAAAAGTACTGTGTAGTGTGCGGTGACACGAAGCCTCTACATCATGGTTTGCGATATGGCTTCCCCGTCAAGGTTTTCGCGGGTAGAAAATGGAATGGCAGTTTTTACGTTTTACGTCTCTTTAATAACCTCATAACATACAAAATTGTAGGGATATATTTATTGTGAGATACGTGTTACCGTTTAAGCACTACACTATTGAAGAGAAAAGACGTCAAATAGAAGAAAAAAATGTAAAAAAGTTTCGAAAAGGAGAAAAAGAAAATCTGCTTTCAAATGACCTACATCTAAAGAATTTAAACAAACGATCATAAACTTATGTTTTCTTTTGAAGATGTTCTGTACAGGGCTTTCAAAAAAAAAACGGACGCACATTTCTTGTAGCAATGGGCTCTCTTTATTGAACGGAGTGTAACTCACTTAGCACGATTTGTTCAGTAGAGTTGTTGTTAGTGTATGTTAGTGTATGTGTGCGAATTCGACGGACTGTTAACTATCGTTCAGAGCTACGCGTACTTCATTCGGACTTAGAGAATGCGTGGTGTAAATATGTATGTATCACACTCCTCACAATCAGTTAAAAAGTAACAAAATCCGAGAAGGTATGTTTTTCAGAATAAGCTAAAAACTATTCCTGATCATACTTTTATGTTATTTTATTAATGATTACTGTCAATAAACAACATATCGATCATAAATCTAATTCAAGCGATTTTCTCTCATTTCTAGTGGTTAACATTAAAAAATTAATTTCGTATTCTCTCTGTGTATATCTATTGGCTTTTTACTTTCGTGAGTGTGAAGACAAACGAATGAAATTCGCAATACCGATTGAGAAATATTTCTACATTATTCTTCTAATGCTGGTTCAAATATCGCGATTTTTGAGTTGTGTTTTGAGTTTTGGATTAATACTATTGTTTTCTAGAAATAGTATAGTTAGAAAGTTTTTATGCAGTACTTGTATACGTAGTGCATTCTTATCCCTATGCCTTCAATATTAAAACTGTTGTTTTTTTTTTCTAAAACTTGGCCTCAATTCCATGCTTTCTTCTATGTTGCACTTACTCCTTCACTCTGTCTTCTCCGTGTTTTGTAGTATATTTCTCGTTTGACCTATTTCCATGAGTTTCCTGGCTCTCATCTTGGTCAACTTTGCGCGTGCAGTTGCGCAGCTTTCTTATCCCTGCATCTTAATCTAATTTTGTAGCTTTCTTGCTATTTCCCCATTTGTATTTTGTATTGCATTTCCTTTGAATTTTCTTGCGCGTCTGCTATTATTTAACTCTATTCATTGTCATTTCTTCCGTTCATTTGTACCCGCTCTCCTTTATCTAGTTTGTTTTTACTACATCCCTCGTGACTCATAATTAAGTTTCAATTAACAACTAAGTAATTTTTAATTAGTTAAATAGGAAAATCAGAATCATTCGCAAATGACGAAATTCATTATAGAAGTAAACTACGTAGTGTGTTTCGTGAATAATCCTATGACATTTAGGTACTTTTAAAATTGTCTACTGATCTTTACGCTGCTTTCAATGCCAATTCCAATGTGCAGATCTGCTTTGAATCTAGCAAATATGTCCCCGGAGGCTTTCCACAATTTCAACTGTACATGTGTAAATGGTAAAAGAATAATGAAATCCAAGAACAGAGAGTTATTCGTAGGCAGCAGAAGAATTTCACCGCCTAGCGTCTAGCAGACTGCTATATCATAATACGACATTTAATTATTTATTGATGTTTCATAGTATTCATAGGTATAGAACGCATTTCAATTCGGAATTTTGCGAAAAAATACACGTAGTGACGTAGTATTCTGTGAAAGGACGTAAACCAATTGCTTCCGTCAGGTAGCGAACGTGTATTGAGAAGAGGTCAGCAGGAATAATATTCATTTTGGAAGGATGCCAGATTGAAAGGCCGCAGCGGGTCCCACCCGGGTGCATCGGTGCTGTTTTACCTACGCTGGAATTGCGAATGCGCAAGAAAAACTGGGAGCTGGCGACCCGACACGTTCACTAAACTTTACACCAAGTATTCTAGACAGTTGGAGAAAAAATCCTCTAGCAGCTCATCTTCTTACACGTATTTTCGATTCTAGCGTGCTATTAACCTAAGGTGGCATGCAGACTCTAATCGAATCACGCAACAACGAGAATAACCAATACACGTCCGGGACTGAATGATGTAAGAAATATCAGGCGACAAATGCCGTGGCACACACACAGACCAAGATATATGATTGTGACAATCCTTAAGATTAGAAAATGTGGTCCTTTGCCAGTGTGGGTCCTACATTATACACTAATCAATACTCGTTTTATCTACCTAGTTCTTCTTTGAAGAAGGGGGTAGGATTACTGTGGCAGGTCGCCTCAGGTTCACCTGTCTTGCGCCTTCAGTTTTGAGGGTCTTCCTCGCGGTCATACTCCATTTACCATAAGACAGTTGAGGCAGTCACTCGGCACCGATTGTTAGCGCGATCTGCGATTGACGATGGATGTCATCGTAGCTTCCAACCCTAATATGGTCGTAGACTCCTCACAAATTTCATACACTTACATGATATCATATACATACGTAATATAAAGAACACATAACATTTCTGCGGCCAGTAAGTTCTGTTATGTTATATGTATGTAGTTTGGTTCTGCTAAATTGCTACTACATAAAATACTCGACGATGGCAAATGTGCATGTGCGTGTATGTACCAGTACATCATCACTGAGACTATCATTAGCCGGCAAGGTCGTAGGCAGTGCTGTTCAAACTAATCTCATTGTAAGTAATACATATACATGTACGGGTCGAAAATCTGACAGCAAGTCTCGTGATGCATGGTTGATTAATATCTCATCCGAAAGATCTAAATAAACAGGAGCAGTTATAATTTTAAGTATTAGAATTTAATTGATGACGATGCTAATCGCACATGATGATTCGTGCATGTATGAATATATACGTATACTAATACACTAATACACAGTCAATTAAAACATAAAAATAAACATATTATTTGTGAAATCGTGCTGTTGCAGTAATTTTGTCTTTCGTTATCATTCAGTGACTTTTTTTGGATGTGCATTTTAGAATCATTCGAGCCTCGTCGTCAAAGTATGCAATTTTATTTCCACAAGTCTGGACGATTAATGTACACTAATACATAAGCCACGCGTAAATTATAAATATCAGGACGTCAAAGATACAAGAGGGAATATGCTTATACAATTTTGTATAGATATAATTAAGTTGTTCATAGATAAAAACGAAAAAAGACGATAAAACCCTTTAAGTAAATTATCATTAAAAGCACTGTACTGGAAAGCGGCGGCGAAATTTGAATGTCTCGGCAATCTGAAAAGTAAATTAAATTGACAAAAATGAATGATTTCAATTAAGAGGAATAGGTGACATGCAAAGCTTATAAATCTAACGCATATTTCCACGAGAACAACCAATGACGTTATCGGGCAGCTTGAAAAAATAAGCGCAATAAGCAGACGGACTGCTAACTGAGGGGTGGAAAATTCTTTCGAAAACGATTACATTCGTTAAATATTATAAGAAGGAAGGACAATATTCAGCTGGGACAAACCTTACCATGTACGTATTTCATACATCTCTTCTCACACGAGATGTATGATCATCACTTCTGTAAAAGTTGCGATCAATCTTCGGATCCTTGACGATTCTCTCCAAGTGTACCATCACTCGGAGACTCGTCATAGTCGATTCTGTTTGAACCATCAGACACCGAGGAACTCACACTCTCTGTCGCCGCGAGGGTGGCAGTTTCATCTGGTGTTTCATCTCTGTCACGGGTGTTCAGGTCGACGTTGTTAGTGCGATTTCTGCGTTCTCGATGTCCTGACCGTTCGCGAGATTTGCTCGACGATTTGCCACGACGGTGACTCCTACTTCGGCTTCGGGATTGACGCCGTTTTCCTTTGCCCCGTTTATCCAATGGTTTCGTATGACGGGCGATTTCAATGATCTTGTTGTCATCGTCTGCGTGCGAAGTACCACCGATGAGGTCCTGGTTGTACGAGTAGTATCGTCTAATCGTAACAATAGAGAAGATTGTTTTATTCGTTATAGGATCTTCGATACTTGAAACAGTTTTGGGAAAATTTTAGCAAATTATAGGAAATCGCTCATAATATAGATACGTATAAAAACGTGTCCCCATTAAACAAAATAGTTGGTACACTTAATTGCATTTAATATGTACCCTTTAAGTCGTTGTAAGATGCCATACGAAACACCACGCTTCAGAGCTAGTCGGACTTGTCGTGTAATTTCCGTGTCTGGAATATCGTACTCTTGAACAATATAGTTTCTAATTTCTCGTTGTGTTGAGCCCTCTTCCTTTTGTAGCCCACGAATAGCCTGGAAAACCAGCCCTTCGATCTTTGGGAGCTTATTTTTGTTCATATTGCTTTTTGTCTTTAATAAAGGATAAATCAATTTTTGCCTGAAAATATCACAATTTTCGAGAAATATAGGATTACTGGTTATACGTGTTGGCAATTATTTTCTACATAGTTGCATGCTCGTACTCTTTCCAATTTAATTACAGTTATTACAAAAGCTGTAATTTGGATAATAAGAAAAAGCTATAATTTTCAAACCTATCTATGTTTATCTACTAGTTAGCTTATGCAATATCGTTTTGGTGTGAACAAATTGGTGATTTAGAAAACACTAACTTTAGGATCAGTAAAAAAACATTATATATTTCCATTTTTGTATAAATAAAATTGGGTCGTTGGTTTTACGTAGATTGTACAGCGAAGTGTAACTAATAAATAGGATATTTACCTATTATTCCTGTGGTTAAAATATTCGATTAAACCTCATCTTAAATTGCACACTTTTTTTATATGTAATACACCTATTCGCGGTAGACAGGAATTTCGAGCCGCGAATATCAAATACACTCTTCCTACTTTGGATTATTTAATAATATTATTATTACAGCAAATTTAAGTTGTTATGAGCTGTCACAAGTCAGCGTTTCAAGCTTTCAGATTAACTAACTTCGTCTCTAAAGGCCGATCGTCAGATGTAATTGTTCACTAAACATTCAGCTCCGAATAAAGGCGACCATTGGAATTATTTTTGAATCACAATTTCGAAATATTTAATATATATAATGTTAGATTTAAAGTGTTTTCAGTTCCAATTTGTAAACTACTGAATGAAATTTTTCGTTACGAGCAAACGTTTATCATTGCCATGAGACCACCAGTATTCATATGCATTACTGATTGATAAATGGGAGTACCTTAACGTTAATTGCAAATTAACAGTTAGTATACATGTACATATATACATTTTATACATACATATACATATAATTATATATATATATATTTATATATATATATACAATACAATACATTATATATATACAAATATATATATATACACTAACTAAAAATTTAACTAAAAATTTCATTCAGTAGTTTACAAATTGGAATTGTAAGTTGGATTTGTATATATATATAGACAAATATATAATAAATTGTATAAATATATATATATATTTGTATGTATGTACATAAGACTGGTATAAATAGGTTAGTTGACGTTGAGTTCCGAAGTTCAAGCACCCATCACATATCTGTGTATCCAACGTGTACTCTACAATTAGTTTTTCTGATAGAGGCATCGAGGTTCAGATACTAGCTTGCCAAGTTGCGCTAGAGAAGAAAATGCATGTGACTTTATTCTCATTTCGGTGAAAGATACACATGTAATTAGCTGCTTGCAAGTCTATTGCTTGGCTTATGTAGATATTATACTTGGCACGAGTCACATCCCTTAATTATGTAGTGAGATATAACGTTAATTTTAATGCGTGAGACTGCCGACTACATGTAAGTGACCCTTCCTCCGAATGTTTCTTCGAGGTGGATAAATACGTACTAGAGCAAAAGTCATCGCTCTCGGCGATCAACCACTGAATACATAATCTAGAATCCACAAATCTACGAGCGTAGACGTATGTGTATACTCGTTCGTACCAGTGTTGCTCTAGGCCAGTGTTTTTCAACCTTTTCATCTTATCTTACCGCACGAGTGAACCTACAGATAAACTTCCACGACACCCTTCAATTAATTTTACTCGTGTATTCTATATGAGATAAGCAATGTTATACAATTGATTACAACATTTTTGTACATGTAGCATACGTAAGATACAATTCATAATATTTAATACAATATGCAAGGTTATATATAATATATAATAATAGTATAACATAATGAATGATATAATAATAATATAACACAAATTACATGTGAAATATGTATATCCACGTATATATATGTATATATACACTGGTATGCATGTACATCTAACTAAATTACTAATTGAATCTTCTGTTTGTTTCAGGTAAGTTCCGGTTACAGCTAACAGTTGTAAAATACCATTGATACATGGAGATCGATGAGCCGAAGCGAAATGGGTATGAATATTTATAACGGAAAGTAGATGGTTTAAGTTACTTACCCTATGTTCCATTTGCATATATTCTCTTGCCGTTAGCAATTTTAATTGATTTTCCCACCAGAAGTTTTCATATTATGACTGACTCGTATAATATATTTCTGCGTTGTACGTGTGCTATGCTAATAACAATAAAAATTACAATCGTCGAGTGCGATTAATTACTATTACTAATTATATATTAGACACTGATCCGCCGGACGATCGATCGAGGCTAACTACTTGTTAGGAGTATTTTTATGCTTTAAATAATCATGCTGCGAATTGCTTAAAGCAAAAAAATTCTATAAAGACTCATATAGTTTACCTATATATACAAGACCCGTATCCAAAATCATATGGGATTTGTGCGTTACAATGTTCATAGGTTTCATTGAGGCAGTGGTCCCATGAATTGGGTAATTAATCTGCGTTAAAGTGTTGAGTAAAAAGTGTTGAGAATTGTGAAATATAGCCTTGGTAATGTATTTTATAAAACTCCCAGAGTGATATACAGAGTGGTATTAGTATCTACATACCTAGACTAAAAAGCACGGACAGACATCTAGCATAATGATTGCCTCTGCCCGTAGGGCGAACCTCGGGCCATACAGTTCATTTTTTTGGGACATCTACATTACAGTCTCGCTGACCCATATTTTATACTATGAAGCTTAGTTTACTACGTATTTTTAGTTACTTAAGTTCTTTTGGAAATTTTTTAATCTAGCAGAATTCGGTTAATAGACAGGTATTGGCAGTGAACACTCGGCTACCGTTAACATTTCTGTTATCTTGGTTTGTGAAATTGTATCTTAAATTTCCATTGAAATTAGTATAATATCGATTTGAATGCACATTGCTGTGTATGGTTAAATTTGCGTTTATGCGATACCTTACATCACTGCTTGTGAACGATTTATATTGCTAGGACACATACATTGGGATTCAAGAATTTTATATTAAACACATTATGTACTTTTGAACTTGATGAGTTTAGGTTGAAGTAGCATCTTACGCATTATGTACTAACTGATAACAGTTGCATGAAAATGGCTGCATCTGGTATTCTGTTCGATATACGATACGTCAATAGAATAGACATTAGGTATCGTTTACATTTCATTGATAACGCGTCAGAAGAATGCCCAACAGCCATTTGGAACTCTACTGCAGACGCATCTAGTATAAGTTTAAGGTCGTTTCTTTATGCAAGCAAAATTTGAAGCTCCGAATTGAGAAATCCATTGTTTTCAATTTCTATCATATTCGCAGCTTTTTAATAGTATAAGGTAGATTCTAAGTTTGTTTATTTCAGAATTCACTTTTGCATGGTAAAACTCGTGATATGCGCGTTAAAACTTGAAATCACTATTATCAAGTTTTATAGTATATGAAACAATCTTTGACAATAGACAAAATATTGCATTCTGTATGTTACATCGTGTCTTCTTCTAAATTTCTCATCCACTTTCCTGGTCTCGTTTTACCCGAAAGTAAACCGCGTAAGACGAAACGCATAAGGCGTATGATGTTCAAGCAAAGTCCTACAGAGCGCAGCACAAATAAAACCAGTCTTCTGACCGTCTTCCCCAACACGTGGACGCTTCTTTAGCCACTGATTTCATTCAAGGCAAAAATTGTACTGATCAATCATTTTGCAAAGTTGACACATTATTTTCTTGTTAGTAATTTCGAGTTACAAAATACCAATCAATGATTATTCAATATGTTAACCAGAACGTATACCAACAGTAGTTCACTGAAACTACCTGATCAGTCGACGTACATACCATCGATGGTACAACACAGTTTATCTGACCGACGAACGGGAAGAAAGAAAAAATGAAACAACTTCAGAACAACTGTTCACTTATTTAATTAATGTCATTGAATTTCTTGAAACATTGCTCGCTCGCCGCATTGCTGTTGCATGCAATTAGCGATTATTTAATAAGTAACGTCATTCAATCTGACGAAATACAAATTACAGTGACGATATCATCTACATCTAAAATCAAATTTTGTAACTTGTAATAACAAACGTATTCCGGATCTGTTGATACGTGAGGAACGTGTATCCGTTGACGGTACATTGCATGCTTATTTTACCGAGCATTGCCAAACTAGAGTCTGGATTGTGCTGGTTTGCAATTTCTTTTTTCGAATTACTTTTTTAATTATTATTCGTACTTACATTTCCTTACTTTTTTTATTTGTATTCTTTACGTTCTCTCATTTAATCTTGCGACGACCTTGGAAAAATCTGCGCGTATCAATTCGACCGCCCGAAATTAGAATTAATTTTTTATAGCCTATTATTATTGTTGACATTGAAACGTCAAAACGTTACTGACGTAAAACTTTTGCATATGCCATTCCTAGAATATCGACTCTCAAAAATATAATACGGTGTACGATAATATAGAGATTTTTGAAACTTAGGAACTTAGAAAATCGAAGCTCTAATGTAAATGTTTCAAGTCGCGGCAGTTTTAATTATATTGCATGTAACAGAGTTTTATCAGAGGCATTAATCCAAAAGTAATCCACAGCATTCCTACGAATATACATGCGATACCAAACACAAACCCGGAAAAACAATGAAATATTACTTGATTGCACTCGTTATACTAGTTCCTGAATTGACATTCGATCATCGACGAAGCATTGTAAGACGTTTTGTGGTTCTGCACTTTTGCCGTAGTCACATACGCAGTTTTATTTCTTGTCATGGTCAGCATTTAAAATGCGCATCGAATCGTGTAATTGATTCTTCGTGGTTCTATCTAAAAACGGAAGCTTTTCGTTTTAACGCAGTCATCATAATTAGGAATATTAGTTATCGTTGGGTTCTAACGCATTGAATCGTGTTAGTGATGAATTTCGCGTATTATTAGCGATAATTAACCTTTATTATAGAAACAATATATTTCTAACATATAGCTGGATTGTAGAAGATTTAATATCTAATATTACCTCATATTATCACTAGAATTTTGTAATTATTTCTGGGTTTTTCGTAGCATAATACAGCGACGAGAGTGGCGGTTCGAACACGAAGTTTTTGCATTAACCATAGTCTTATTATTGACGATGCATGGTGTCAAGAGATTTGACGGTCTAATAGTCGCCGTGTAATTAAATTACGAGAATATCGACACCGTTCACGTAACCCACTGGGAACAGATCGGCCAAGGTTTCGAAGAGAATGCAACGCTTGAAAATCGTCATTTTTCTGGTACTCCAGCACGTCTATGAAACTAGCAACTTCCGATGAATTCTCGCAAAGGTACAAGGCCATCCACCGGACATGATGCGCTGATGATGATCTATGCGAGCCAAACTACTGACACTTTCTCACGTATATCTCTCACATACATACAAGCATACACACCTGTAGGGTGTTGCAAAACAAATGGATCAAATACAAATCTACAACTTTACTTTATAAAGCTTATTCACGCATTGTAAGATAAATACTACACTACGCACAAAAATTAAGGGGTATTGAAATGAGCCCTAGATTTTTAGGTGATTTTTAAAGAACTGTAATTTTGAGAGAAATGGCCGCAGAGAGATTTCAAACACGGCAAAATGAAGCTCCAAGTTTCTACTTTTTGGAACTGGGGTTGGAATGTTTTTAGCGTTAGCGGTTCTTGAGTAATAATCAAAAAACCAACGACAAAAAAATTTTGAAAATTTTTACTCGGCTTTGAACGTGTGCACGGTATGCAACAAATTTTTTTCCGCAACTTCATTGTAATGGTCTACCAGATCATTTAATTACCTTCGATTTGACTATAAATATCGCTATGTTTCGATAATGCGTTGTTGAGTTATCGCCGATCAAAGTAAAAAAGTCCATTTCGACTTTAATTTCAAATTACTCGGGAACTAATGATCGAACAGAAAATTAAAGCAGGGTTTTGAAAACTGCAAAATATCGTCTATGACATGCAATTAGTGGCTGTTGACGAAAAATTTTTTCCAAAGTGATAATTTTGATTGAAAAATAGTTGCAAATGAGCGAATTTAATCATATTTGGAAAGCTCAGTATAACTTTGCATATAACGCATAAACGAAAATTCCAACCCCAGTTCCAAAAAGTAGAAATTTGAAGCTTCATTTTGCCGTATTTGAAATCTCTCTACGGCCATTTCTCTCAAAGTTGCAGCTCTTTCAAAATCACCTAAAAACCCGGGGTTCATTTAAATATCTTTTAATTTTTGCGCGTAGTGAATAAAGATGGCAATAATTCCGAAGAAATTCCAATTTTTGGTGCGAAACGTTGACACGACATTCTGTATTCTATCATATCGCAGTTGTAACAAGTTTCATTCATTACTACTAACCATTCTTAACTAATTTTTTTTCCTATTTTTCTTTGTAGTTTTCCAGTGAAACATTCAACAATATACGATTACATTGTTCATATATAACATATTGTATCTTATTGTATTGTTTACACATGTTTATTTGGCATTGGAAAACTGAAGTACATCTTCAGTTGTACATCTCTGAACGATGTATTTGCGTGAAATATTCAACCTCTTATTTGCGTTCTTCTTTGGATCACACTATGTATACTACATATAATTTAAACTAGAAAGATTCACATACATGTGAATGTTATGTGGCACACGGAAATTGTTTGTTGTTAACTTCTAAATTCGTGTTTCCGCATGCATATACTGCATGGCCGAATTACTTCAAATTGCCTGGCGCTGTTACGCGAATCGTCGTATTGTTCACGATGCAAACTAGTAGTTTATCCGGCTGTAACACCACAACGTTCGTATCAATGGACTTATGTTTACTAGTGGAATTGGTGTATTATTCGTGCAGTATGTAATTCGTGATTTTATGTTCCGATAGGAATGTAAGGGCATTTACTTATCTTCTTATACATGTATGTATTATTTAGAATAATCTCCCTGTCAGAGTTTCGAAATGTTGCGTTAGATCAATCGCATTAGATCATTTTCTGATAAATGCAGATTCTAGAATTAAATGACAATAGCTCTCAAACTTTAAATTTGAAGATGTACTTACCGGCAACGTGTACATTATATGTGTGCATTGGAATATTGCACTGTAGAGTATCTCATAGTTAGCAGAGTATACAATATAGGTATATGATGATATCTTGTAACGTGTCTATATATTTATGATTTCATAAATTGGATAAATTAGATTCCATAAATTCGATCTATTATTACAGTGACAACATTCATAATAGAATAATGAAAATGCCAAAAATAACAGTATTGATAATTTTATAGAAGCCATAAGAAGAATTCAAATTAATATAAGTTACGGAAAAGGGAACGGCACTGTACTGTATATTGTTGGTACGTTCATAAATGAAATATGGAGTAGAAGATGCAGTTCTATGAACTGGATAATCATCTAATAAGGGAAAGTGGAATCCAAAATGTTCACCATATTCGATTTGCAAAGTTTTTCTACGGGGCCTATGACTTTCATGAATAATATGTATAACGTATGCTTATATATGTATGTAAACTAGACATATGCTGCGCGTAAACAACGCATTTATGCCGTTGACACATGTGAATTGACAGAGCTGAAAATACGTGATACATAGAAGTTTTGTGTTAGGAAGCATTGAAGAAGTTGCCTTACCAATACATATCAAATGAAATATTCAAATATTTGTTAATATTTCTTAATATTTCGTAAATATTACACATTTTCCGTCTGCTCGATAAACTTCTAATAATAAAGCGCATTAATGTTTCCGTAGCAAGCACAGATTGAAGTCTAAAAAATATTGTGTTCCCTAAAACTATTATATCCTAAATCAAGCAGCTAGAAAATAGTGAATTACGATGAAAAGTATAAAATTGACCTAATGAATGTTGACACAAAAAAGCAGGAGTCTGTTGGAAAGTGTAATTAAGTCTTTTTTTCCTATTTTGTGGGAATATACATATATGTATGTATACCGATTGTATCACTTACGGATACGGAATAGTATCGGTGAAAATAGCAAAGCAATCTACAGATAAGATTACGGAACCTTGAATTACGGAAATCAGGGAAGCATTGCTTTACGACTACTAGAACAAGTAGTCGCGCATCATAATTCATATTTCTATCTTCACGATAAATATGCAATTAATTATCAACATAGGTAACTTGACGAAGCACAGGAGTAACGTATCGCAAATTAACCTAATAAGATGCCTATTACTCTAATTATAGGATTGATATTTAGGAAATACTAATCTGGTCATTTTAAATCGTAAGACGCTACATATGTAAGTGGTTTGAGGATAATCCGGTAAATCTTTAATTATGAACTCGTGTTGTTAAAGAATTAATAGGATTAAATTTATTCCTAGAAGAATCAGGGGAATAATAATCGTGGAAAATATAGAGCTCGAGGAAGTATTATTGCAGAAACTGTTATCCATGGGAGAGGATGAGTCAATGGTGTCAGTGGCCGCAGCGAAAGTGGCCGCACGAATGTCTGCGAAAGGTGGGGAAGCAGACGGCTGCTTAACGAATGTGGAGAAATCGGTGATCCGGAAGCGAAAGGTGCTCCCAGCTTCACGATTCGTTTGATGCGCGCCTTATAAGATCGTTTGGCTGCTAGCTTTTAATACAGCTTGCAACGAGAAATTTCTTTTTCATAGATTAACCTGATTTAGCTTATCGCCTGGTCTGAATTCTTGCTTGGCTCCGATATATTTAATACTATCCGGATCCGCCTGTAGAATATATATTATAGGTACCGGAAAGTATAGTGTTGTTTTTCTCCGCAAGTCCAACTTGTTCTCAAAATGTTTATAGACTTTCGCGAGATACTGCTTTCAAATTCCATGCGAAGCAGCTTCAAGCTGTGTACAATTTGCCGATCAGGTTCTATTTAAGCTTCGTCAAGTAAATTACAGGTGTATAGCTAGTGAAGAAGAAAACTTTACGGAGGAATGCGTATATTATTCGGCGAGATTTTCTAAAAAGCTACTGTACACTCACTTGTAAAAATAGGAATTTTTAATTTGGCGAGAAATCATATTGGTTTCTAGTAAGGTAAAAGTACCAGTAGTTGACATTTTTTCAAAAAGAGTAAATAAATAAGAAAACCACAAGCCGGAATACATAACAGTTTATTAGTCTGTATAGTGACGCCCTCCAGCTGGTGAGCAAATTGCTGCGCACTGTTCGTCATTTTAAAGAGTTATAACAACCGATTGAACAAACTCGTGCTCGACTCCCACGATTTTTGTGTGCTTTCTTGTGCAAATCGCTAAGGACTTGGCTGGAAAGTAAGTGTTGCAAGTTTCTATTGTTTAATCGTTGTGAGTAAAAAAAGTATTTGCTTATGTCTTTTGCCACCTAAACAAGAGGTGTCTATTAAAATTGCCAATAAAGAATGCTAAATGTCTAAATTCACCCCGTGTCAACTATTGAAACGTGTAATTGTCTATTATTCAGTAGTTGACATGGGGTGTCAACTATAAAATTACTAAGTGTCAACTACTGATTTTGTTCCTTTGTCAATTTTGAGATGCCACCTACGAAGGATAACTTCATGAATTACACAGGAATATGTATTCTGTAACCGAATTAAGTTAGATTTTTTATTTATGCATCTTCTAATTATTGAGTACTTTAATATAATTATAATTATAATAATATTTTTACTCTGTTTTAGTCAAAAATTATCTGTTTTAAACATTTAACGAACTTCGTTATCCATACATTGCGACGGCTAGATTCGTTACTTGGTTTTTCTCCCTATGTCAACTACTGAATTCTTTCTTTTCGCCGGGTGTCAACTATCGAATCAATTGTTACTTCCAGAAAAAAATGTGCAATCGCCATTGCAAACAAACACTTGGCGTAATGTTTATATAAGAGAAGAATAGTTTCTGCAGCGACAACTAATCATGAACTTTCTGTAAACTGAACTTATTAGCCTGAGTTATGTGAACAAATCGGCAAAAATTACCTTAACGTGTCAACTACTGGTACTTTTACCTTACCCTAGGATAAATGGTATAGAACTTATAGAAGTAACTTGGGTAATATGGAAAAATAGTTGAAATTTGAAATGGGAGCAGCAATTGAAAAGTGGTGTACTAAAACAGCATCGATTCTCTTCGTGAATTAAGTAACTCGATGATAATTATATCTAAAAACCTCACTTGTTTTTATACTGCGATTTTAATGATATTCGGAGCATAATATATTTCACTTGGAGTTTTACTTTTTAAATCCAATGATTTATTTTATTCAAAATCGTATCTCGTTTGGATGCGCAGGATTAGCGTCCGTAATATCAATTGAAGGTTTTACTTTTTCTTAAATGGATTTCACACATTCGTCGGAGTACAACGACGAATTGGGAAATTTTCCAGTTCTGAATTACGATAAACAGCATGATGAATTGAGTATCAATTCCGCGTGTGAATTATAATGCGCCCTTGGAAACAAGGTTGACGATATAATACTGCAGATGGAGAGTTTTGGGACCAACTGCCTGGATCAGTTTCAAGCGGATCAAGTAGTCAATGTTACTCTTTGCGATAGGTTCGTAATCAATCACACGGGTCAATATCGTGTGCACTGAACGGCATTGCAATTTAATATTATTTATAATAATTCTTGCGGTACCGGCACCACGGGTTTCATATTTTGGTCAAGCTGTGCGATATCGCTAAAGGAAACACGCTTCAGCAGCATTATCATTAGTAATCATTAGTATATAGTTACTGGTTCTTTATTTTATACACTTCAATTCAATTATAAAACTTTCTGTACTTTTTGGTTTGAAGTTACATAGAAAAACGTTATTTTTAATTAACGACGTTATTATAATTCTATGGGGACAAGCTAACCAGTTTTATACTGTTATTTAGAATTTTCACTGTATTTACTTTTGTTTTGAAATATCAGATTAGGATACACGTAAGTGGAAATAGTTTATATGAATTAGATTAACTAATAGTGAAAAGAAATCGTTCGGACAATGAATCTAAAGATCATAAATTCATAAGTCAGATTACAATTTAATTGAAACTTAAGAGAATAAGTTTCGCCTCGCTAAGTAAAATGGATAGTTTAATTCAAAATAGAAAATATTCCGTATAGTAGCAAAAAAGTCTTGACCTAAATTTGCGGGTGGAATAACAAATGCTGACTGTAACTATTCTCTACTCTCGTCCTCATTACTGTGCGTCACGTACATGCAGGATATCTAATTAAATCAATCTCGGAAGTGTACCATTATACTGCGGCATTGTGTGGAACAATTCTTTTCTCACGCGCCTGAAGAACTGATTGCCGCTGATGTCACGCCCGGAGATCGCCCTTCGCATTCACCGTATCCGCTACTGACGTGACTTCTTTTACATTTATCCAGGAAAATTGGGAAATCATTGGGTGGCATGAAGAATGAAATAATGCATTCTGTCGTCTATTCTCGTTTTTTGAACTGCGAATGTACCTACTTACGTGTACGTATAAGATAAAGTGACATTGTCGGATAAATATTATCGCTGAAAAAAGTTCTTCGATATTTTTTTAAACTTTTCACGTAGCAAGAATTTCAGGTATTTGAAACGGACTACGTCATCTTATACTCAGGATTGTATTTTCTCAGTGACTTCTCTTGTGACTTCTAATAATAGATTAGTGTATTTAATTATACTACACTTCCTGTTGTACCTCGACTAACGTGACTGTTGCACGGTTGATGCTACACAACATAACATTACATGAGGTTACGAATAAGCAGCAAACGTTCCATTTCGTACATCTACGATTTTAATAGACCAGTACGGTTATTAAACGCTAAAATATGCAGACCAGTACGGTTATTAAACGCTAAAATATGCAGTTAATCATTTATACTCGCCGTTGGATTGAAAAAAAAAAAACAGATGAAAAAGGGTACCTCGCAACCCCACATACATGTACCATTGTTTCAGGAATAAGCTTCTATGGCTCTAATAATGTGCGGTCAACGGAGGACCGATTAAATCGCTTATAGCTGATCTTGAAGAGCGGCAGTCTTACATAATGCGGCTAAAGCAGCAATAATTGCGAATGATGAGCTGGTCTAGTTAATTAAAGCAGAATACCCTTCGAATAAGAAAACACGCGGGTCGGACGAGCTAGTGTATGGAGTTTGAAGCTGGAACTATGCAGAGCGTCGCGCCGCTTTGGCGCGTCCAATTGATCATTTGCTATTAGGTTTCTTTGGATTAATAATTTTTATCGAACGACGTCCAGTAACGATACTTCCAAAATTGAGTTTTCTTGCTGCTCTGAGCATAAACAAACTCGAGCAGTTTTCGAATTTCTAAAAAACAATTATGGAAGTAATTCGTAATTTTATAATTGTAATTATAAAATTATAGAATATTTTATTATTCTCAGCAAGATTAATGGTAAAACGCGTGTCGCGCGCTTACACAATTCTTCCAAATCAGTTGTAATTGATTCAGGTAGAACGAATCGAATTGAAATAAAAAAGAAGCCATTTGAAAACGCGTCTCTGAAATGAATCTTTTGAAGTAATACAGGTTAAGGGTAGGAGAATAAAAGCCAGAGCTGCAGAGGAAGGGTATATACATATTAGCATAGGTGCAGGATTCTTCCCATCAAACTCACCTACAGAAGGGTATCGACGAATGCATCACGTGCAGCCAGCCCCGGTGTATTTTCTGCACGACTTCCTCTTGCATTCGCGCTGGAAATCGAAATCGAAGGCGCGTAGCGCCGCGTCGCCGTTCGAGCGGCGCGCGCACAATGAGATCACTCGGCTGGCCACGAGCCCTTCCAAACGAGCGCGGGTTTTTTCTTCTCAATCATCGGCCGAGAGTCGAGATGCGGCAGATTGGTTAGATCGTTTGTTGAGGTTAGGGCCCCGGCCGGCGCTGGCGTCCAGCAGATAAACCCTGTTCCCTTTAGAAACCTCACACTTATACTGCTTTCATCCTTACTCACTTTACTGGCTGCGATTCCGTCTGTTCTGACTGTTTTCCTCTTGATTCGCACCACCTATATCCCTTCCCCTTATAGAATAGTAGTATGTTTTTGTCTATTGTGCATTCTTCTGAAATAGGAAGAACATTATCTTTATCACTTGTGTATTCTCCGTCAGTGGTACACGCCGAAAATGCCTTATTGTTAGTTGACTTCGTATTGTACTTTGTCTCGAACCTGATAAAAGTACAGTATCGCATGGTATAGCACGATATGTACATAGTATTATACGTATGATCTTGGCAAGTCGTTCTTTGTTCACAAACTTGTTTTAATTATGCAGCACGCCGCAATGTTGACTTTGCTGTGGCAAGATCCTGTTGTATAACACAAATAAATACTTACGTAGGGTTACGAAGTTATTAATAATCCATCAGGGATTCGTGCGGTATCGAGTATGCTAAGCATACAACGTGCGAGATCAGTTCTAGAAGTGATACTTCTGAACAAAGCATTCATAAATTATTTTTGTTATTATTGTTTTTTTATTTTGTAGCATAGGTAATGTAATAAATTTCGTACGATTGATGAAAAATATTATAATTCAATGTAACGTATCTTATAAATGACTGTAACAAAAAAGTCGACGCGAGTATCGCGTATAACATAGTGAATCGTATTTAGATTTTGGGACAAATCTAAACAGTTTATATCGCTAACAAAAGTGTTTAAATCTTTTTGTCGGTTCGAGAAGGGCCAAAATTCGCAACTAAATTTCAGACGTCTAGTATTGAAACCCTTTACAGGAATAACTGTATGAAGTGATACGTATCGCTCTCACCGACTTCGCGTGAAATCAATACAGATGCTACGACTAACTCAGTTTTCACCGAAATAACTCCTACTCGTGATATAACAATTACGTATCTTCTAAGAAGCGAAATGGTAATTAGCCATCTGTCGGTAGCACATACAATAAGGATAGGTACCAGAAAGTTAAATACAACAATTGTATTGTATATGTATGTATACGTGGACACCGGGTTCAAGTAGTTTTGTTTTATACAATTGTGTTTGCAAATACACTTAGATCATTTCTATTAGCGTTGTTCGTATCTGTTAATTTACGTTGATTAACCCTAACGACAGTTCTAATAAAACTCTTTATTAATAGACCAGTATGTCGTTGTTCATACACTTGACATGCAAACTGCGTGCTTCTTATCCTACTGGTGCCAATTTTCCATTACTCCTTTTTGGTCAGCATGTTAACAATAATATTATTAACTGTATTCAATTCCAAGATTATCGCTTTCAATAGCGATCAAAGCATGTAGTGAAAATTCTGTATATACAGAAATATACAGAAATCTGTAATGTTAATACATCAGTATTATCCTTATAATATTAGTTTTGTTTAGTAATGTATCATTCTTGAAGTTTCTTGTATTCGCTGTTGGAATTTAGTGCTTTGCGACAATAGATTTTTCACAGAGAATGCCGTATTTAGTAATAAATAGGTTCGGAATATTTTCAATACATACAAATTGAAAAATAGAGGGCAATTAAGAAGAGTCATACGAATCGAATTTATATAGAAAATAATTTTAGAATAATACATATGTAAACGTGTTAATTACATACACTCGAAACATTACTCATACTCATTGACATTAAATTCGTCTAAAATCAAAATTGCATATACAAAATTGTATATCGCGTTGATTATAAACAATGCAAGGCTCGGAATCAGGGATGGGCAAACGTGACTAATTTTACGCTTGATTTTTTTTATTCACGAAGAAAATGCCTTGATTTTTTTTAGTCACTAAGAAAATGCTTTGATTTTTTTTAGTCGCGAAGAAAATGCCTTGATTTTTTTTAGTCACGAAGAAAATGCCTTGATTTTTTTTAATCACGCTGAAAATACGTTGATTTTTTTTAGTCACGAACAAAATACCTTGATTTTTCTTAGTCACGAAGAAAATACCTCGATTTTTTTTATTTACGAAGAGATTTTCGTGCATTTCTTTATTAATACGATACGTGCTCGGGTAGGAGCGTATGCAGGCGAGTTTTTGCAAGCGGGTAGAAGCGGATTCGAGCGTATTCGAGCGGATACGAGCTGTTTGGTGCTTCTGGGAGTAAATGAAAGATTGCGGGCGCATGAAAAGATGCATGGGCGATTGTGAGCGTGTGAGGACGAACTTTTGCAAGCGGGTAGGAGCGGATTCGAGCGGGTGCGAGCGTATTCGAGCGGATACGAGCGGTTCGATGCTTGTGGGAGTAAATTAAAGATTGCGGACGCATGGAAAGTTGCACGGGCGACTGTGAGCGTGTGAGGACGAACTTTTGCAAGCGGGTAGAAGCGGATTCGAGCGGATTCGAGCGGATTCGAGCGGATTCGTGCGAATACGAGTTGTTCGGTGCTTCTGGGAGTAAATGAAAGATTGCGAACGCATGGAAAGGTGCATGGGCGATTGTGAGCGTGTGAGGACGAACTTTTGCAAGCGGGTAGGAGCGGATTCGAGCGGATCGGAGCTGTTCGGTCCGACAGTCCGAACAACTCGTATTCGCTCAAATCCGCTCGAATCCGCTTCTACCCGCTTGCAAAAGTTCGTCCTCACACGCTCACAGCCGCCCGTGCAACTTTCCATGCGTCCGCAATCTTTAATTTGCTCCCACAAGCATCGAACCGCTCGTATCCGCTCGAATACGCTCGCACCCGCTGGTATCCGCTCCTACCCGCTTGCAAAAGTTCGTCCTCACACGCTCACAATCGCCCATGCACCTTTCCATGCGTCCGCAATCTTTCATTTACTCCCAGAAGCACCGAACAACTCGTATTCGCTCGAATCCGCTCGAATCCGCTTCTACCCGCTTGCAAAAGTTCGTCCTCACACGCTCACAATCGCCCATGCATCTTTTCATGCGCCCGCAATCTTTCATTTACTCCCAGAAGCACGAAACAGCTCGTATCCGCTCGAATACGCTCGAATCCGCTTCTACCCGCTTGCAAAAACTCGCTTGCATACGCTCCTACCCGAGCACGTATCGTATTAATAAAGAAATGCACGAAAATCTCTTCGTAAATAAAAAAAATCGAGGTATTTTCTTCGTGACTAAGAAAAATCAAGGTATTTTGTTCGTGACTAAAAAAAATCAACGTATTTTCAGCGTGATTAAAAAAAATCAAGGCATTTTCTTCGTGACTAAAAAAAATCAAGGCATTTTCTTCGCGACTAAAAAAAATCAAAGCATTTTCTTAGTGACTAAAAAAAATCAAGGCATTTTCTTCGTGAATAAAAAAAATCAAGCGTAAAATTAGTCACGTTTGCCCATCCCTGCTCGGAATAGCTTTCAAAGTTGGTTTAAAGGAGAGAAAGATTCGCAGGAAAGTAGCAATTGATTGTGTTACGTCTTTTAGCAGACTCCGTACATTTTCCAAAGGCGGGCGCGCATACATGCATCCAGCGCTACGGTGATCCACACATGAGATTACTTTGATATACAGCAGTTTATCGTCAAACATGTTAGGTTGTCGCAGGTCGGGTCAATGCAGGTCAACGTACTCCTTGTTCACGTGTTTATCTCGACTCGTTCCCTTCGAAACGCAGGTTCTCCTCTTTGGTAACGGCATCCTAACTTTCCTACACACCAATCATCTTTTCTTCTTCTCACTAATTGACTGACAATGATCTCTGCCAAATCGAACCCATCCAGACCGTGATTTTGTTGCACTGTTTTAAAAATTTCTCCCCATTAATTGTTAACATCGTAACAATTGTATTATGTTTCCGCCAATGTTAAAATATTTATCTTATTCTAATTTAATCATTTGATATAACGCGATATCGTGCAATTATTAAAGGAGTGTCTAATGCTTAAATTCTTGTGCTCAAACAAAATGAAACTCGCCCGAAATATTTTGCACGAACTTTGTAAACATTTCTTGAATTTTGCAAAGTACAATTGTTTGTTTCGATCAATCATTGTTTTAAAGAATATGTTAATATTAATAGCTTATTATATATATATATACCAAACCAAGAACTGAAGCCGAGTCTAAAAAACATCATTACCTTATTACACATGGAACACGCATGTTTCCTTTGCTCAGTTCATTCATCAATTCTTCGTGCTTTTACTGACATACCTATATGTAATATAATATTATTATAATATAATTGTAATATAATATAATCATATAATATTATTATAATATAATTGTAATATAATATAATAATATTATATAGATATAATATTGTGGATACAAGACTTTGAATATTCATTCAAGCGAATAAGAGACAATTTTGTAAGAGAATATTTGCCTACAGTACCTTCTATAGACCTCATAAAATATGATAATTCTTCTCTCACTAGCAGTAATTGGGCTAACCGCAACACGGTTAGAAGAAGGGTAGAAGTCAGTGACATAATTCTATCAGCTATCTTGAGCGTGGCCTGAAAGTGGCCTAAGCCGTATCGTTTTTGGTGGATTGAAAGAATGCAAAATGAAACAAGCAATAGACTTCTGTATTTTGTTAGATTCTCGAGTTAGATCAGTTTCATAATTAGCGGGAGATTTTCTAGCCATAATTGGCAGGCAGTAATAGTCGCATAATATTGCATTGCACTGTATGGGAGGAGGGTCGGGACGAGAGTCGGAACGAAAGAGCGACCGATAAAAGGAGGGTGAGAGGTTCGCGAGCGGGACGGGTTTGGGGTGGTTGAGCCTCACGTGAACAGGAAACGTGCCTGGTGGTTCACGTGGATCAGCGTGTCGACAGAACGGATATCTGGGAGGGGTTGGTGGAGGGGTTACGGGTCCCAGTCTTGGTCGGTCGATCTGTCTCGTGTCTCGTGGCTCGCACCTCGTGCCGCGTGCCGCGTGCCTCGTACCTTGTGCCTTCAACCCTCTTTTGCTCGAGGTTGACGAGAGGAACCCATTCGTCTCAGTCATCGATGAACCTCTTCGAGCTTTCAACGTGTGCGCGAGTTTCCTTTCGCTATTGCATCGACAGTGTGACACCCTGTACGTAGTACTTGCACCTTACTTTATACTCTCTACCGTGCATTGCCGAAATTCTCCTACTTGTCCGATCTGCTCCCTTTTCTTCCGGAGTGGATTTTGCAGCCTTGAAATCGAGACTTTCTGACTGTTGCAATTGTGACGCTTCTACTAATTAACATGCATACTTATACGGGCGTGTGTGTTTCGGTTCGGTACACATATGTATATACAAAACACTGGTGGATGCATTCGTATGCCGTCCTAGGTACGGTCGTTCGTTACTTATCTAGAGATGTAGTGGTATATCATACGTGTTCATACGTGTAGACGCAGCGCCTGCGTGTTTGCGCTTGCGTGAGTGTGGGGACGTGGCTGTGAATAGTAGAATACGTAGGAAGACTCGGATTTACTTACTGCGTCTTTCAGTGACTTATATTCGGATCCATTTAATATTAAATTCTCTGCATTTAGCAAAACTAACAACTTGAATCCAAATTTCGTAGTGATTTTTCTTCTTGAAGTTTGTTCTAAGTATGGCCAAATTGTCGTTCGTTTTTACTGACAATGAGATAAACTGTTATTCTGTCAATTAGAATTGTAGTTTCTATTAAAATGGTATCCACAGTCGATGTTTCTTTTAGGTATTTGTCTTGGTAACAAAATATATATCTGACAATTTATTTCTTAAAATTTGGAAAATCATTTTGCATAATTGGTACGTGTTGGCGGTATTCGTGAAATTCTGATTTTCTAAAATTGTTTCGCAGAAAAGCTTTGTCCACGTAGGCTTCTGATTGGTAAACGACTTTGAAACGCAACCTGAATTGGAATTTTACAATTGCAAACGATCGACAATTGGATTCGTGGCAGAAGAAGATTAATTGAAATTCAATTTCAATCAGACTTCTGACGTTCATCGACATGAAAGATTTATAGTGGTATGTTTATGAAACAGACATGGACAGGGGAAATCTCAATGTACTCATAGGAAATCCACGAAGCTTTTTCCGTCGATTCTTTACATTCGAATATCTAGGCCTTCGTCGTTAACATACGCGGTACCAATCATTTCGCGCTTCATATTATCGCCTGTTGGGTCGTTTGACAGTCCTGCTAAAGTTCCTGCATTTACTTTATGTTGTTTATTTTTCAAAGCGTAGAGTCTGACACTCGGTGTTGTTCGGACGCTATTTTAAAAGAATAGGTTAGAGGAATTAGTCTACGAGTCGAAGTAAGCAACTGTTTGCTGAACATGCGAACTTTAAAAGTCACAAATTCATTTTCACTGATCTTTGAAAGTCTTGTACCCAACAAGGAAATTCGTCACCAAGATTTAATAAAGTTATTCAGTTGTTAGAGGTATTCGTCTAAAATAAAATTCTTTTCAAGATCCTCGCGTACCAAGTGGACCCTGAAAACCTGCATTGTTCCGAACATTATAAACGTGCGTCATTTAACCCCACCATATTTGTATACTATTCACCAGTTCTATCTATTGAAACCATACTGATAATGAACGATGAAAATCGAATCAGTGAACGTGGGAATCGACAATGGCAGCTAAACGACCAATAATAATAATCGAAACATCGTGACGCTCATCACAATGTTAACGTCGGCACCCTTAAAAGTGGCTGTGAGGTGTTTGGTCGTCTGCTTTATCTCGGAAAGGTGCACAACAGAATTGGATTGTTCAGAGGAGCTCTTCCGGAACTGAAAGTAGTATACATCCGCGGAGGAGAAGAGACAGTCGTTAAAGAAGTGATCGCGGGGGTGTGTCATACCTAGTGACACGCTGTGGGAGTCCTGTGAGGGAAGTACGGTGAAACCACAAAAGGAAAGTTACGATTGGTCTGGAATGGGGAGTGAAGAAGGAGAAGGGATGGCAGGTGTGGATGCCGCCGCCTCCTGGCAGCAATATTATACCTGGTGTGCCCCGTACCCTCACTCCCACCCCCAATCTCACCCTCATCCACCCGCCCAGCCCCATTCCCATGCCCATTCCCATTCCCATCCACACGCCCACCAATCTCAGCAACACACCCACTTACATCACCACCACCAACCACCCACGCACACCCACGCGAATCATCCCCAACAGTATCAACAGACCTCTCAGTATCAACAACAGCAACAACAATTGCAACAATCGCAGATACAACAGCCACAGATACAACCGGGCGCATCGACTGCTAATTCGTCCGCTCATTATGGCACTTCGCAACAGTACCATCCGCAGATGCAGGCCGGCCAACTACCGTCCCTTCACCACCATCAGCAGCAACCGTTTCATCTTATTAGAGGGCAGATCGGTCAGAGGAAGACACCTTACGACGAACCAGGTACCCAATAATAGTTTCTCTTGATGTCTCTCTCACTCTCTCTCTCTTTCTCTCTCTCTCTCTCACTCTCTTTATCTCTTTCTCTCTCTGCTTCTCTCTGGTTTGAGACGATCTTGTGCTTTCTCTTCCCAAAATATCACGGGGAATTTAAGCAACGACTCAACTACCCATTAAATTCAACTATCCAGTTCATTTTCGATCATCTTAATGAACACGACTTATTGTGCAGTATTTTATACATCTTGTATATTAATACGATTTTTAAATATGGCAAATATTCAACAAGATTAACCTTCGGACAGCGGTTTCAGAAATTACCGACGCGGCCGGCGGTGGATGGGTCAAAATGACCCAGGATCAGTATCAATGAAAACAGTACAAAAAAGAATTTTTCACACACAATATTTATTCAGTACACCATGTACACAAAATCGTCGAAATTGTATGTTTATTTACATTAGAAGCAAGAAGTGACCCGGGTACCGCCGTCCGAAAGTTAAAGAAGCAAGGTTTGAAGATACTTCTTTTTCCCGATTGTTACATTATCCGAAAGGTATTTGGGAAACAGTTAAACTGATTTTGCAGTTACGCACTCGACTGATGGTAGGTCCGATAGTTTCCGTGCGACTCACAATCTACTTTTCGTTTAATAAAATGCTCGAAAGGCAGGTAGCGATTAACTGGGAATATCGACATTCCTAGTTTTCTTCTCGTCAGTGGCCTATCATTAGTACTATTACACTCTTCAGCGATTCGAAGTTCAGCCAAATTCAGAGCAATTTGCACGTGTTTAACAGGTAAAATTTAAGTCTTCGGCATAGGATTTTCGGCCAAGGGTTTGTCAGCTTGATCCTTTACTTTCGGATAAGCGACTTGACCTTCTTGGTAACCCCGTTGGATTCTCGGAGAAATTACATAAGTGCAGTGGCTGGCCGATGGATGTCACGCGACGTCAATCACTAAATGACTCAATACCTCAGTGGGGATTAATACCAAGACTCTTGGGGCAGAGGCATTCTTCACGGACACCGCATTATTGTACGATTACAATGCCTTCCACCTTTCTTTTTACATCCTTTAGGGATTTCCGTTTCGTGCAAAACCTGGAATATACGCTCCGTATTTTCCAAGCTGAGACAATCAACGCAAAAGACAACCCTGAATTAAATTAAACACCCTTACGTTAAATAGTATAATAATAGTATAAATATATTTTATACTATTTTTGAAGTTTTATTTTTTCACAAACACACTGATACTGGTGTCCGTTATAATGAGAATACTAGTCTACTAGTCTTATGAGTCCGAAAAGTAAAAAAATAATTCTTGTTGTTGTTTGTTTTTGTTTTCGGGACCGACTGCTGAGGTCATACGCCCTAGGAGCTACAGTTTTAAGTGGGATTCGAACCACTATAAAATAATTCTGTTATCTAAACTTAGCCTGAACTGCAGGTTTCTTTATAAATGCTAAGAAACGTCTTCAACAAACCCGCATCTGTAATAAATCCCACAGAAGATGATGTAATATGCCTGGGTTGTCGCGTTAAAAAATTATGTTATAGACTTAAAATATTCCGGTGAAAGTACTAAAGCGAATTTGATGAATCGTTCAGTATTGCGGCGGAATACGAGGAATCTATGATCGCGTGCTTCAGTTTGATCAGACATGGCTCTAATAAGGTTAGGGATATACTCTTTGGCATTAGACGCTAAGTGACCAGTGTCCCTATGGTATTGACTTATGTTCCTCTAATCTATATATATAAACGGAAGTGTTTGTGTGTGTGTGCGAGGTCCAGACGAATCCGTCGCACTTACAGCAATGAAATTTGGCACACGTGCAATCCTAATGGTGTCTCAATGCACCTCGAAGAATCAATTTAATCTTTGTGTTCTGCATTTTGACTAAATGTACGAAGAAGTGAAGAAATATAGTATGCTATTTTAATTAATAATAGTTATACTTTAATAGTATAATTTTCGGATAACGAGGCTGCAGAAATAATTGATTCATTACATATGTATTATTGTATCAATAATGAACGAAAACCGAAGAAATCCTTAATGATGGGGTCACAGAAATATATAAACACCATGGTATACTGTTAGTATATGGCAGTTTGTCATCCCCTAAAACCTATAGGTACAGTGCACAGTTGAAGTACTTAATGTTATTTTGCCAATGAGAACAAATTTGATGTGGAACAGACCAGTTGCGACCCACCTTGAAACACGGTAGCGGTTCTGTAATCATTTGGGAAGGTATGTATGCACACAGTCTAACAGAAATAGTATTTATCGGCAGTATTCTTAACAAAAACAAATATTCGACCGTTTTATCAAATAATTATTAAAGAAAGTGCTGCCAGAATGGGGATCGGGTAACGGTTACACTTTTATCAAGTTGTGCAACAAGAAGGATGTCCCGTAAAATATTGATTTTCGTTAGTATGAAATTGAATCTGAATTATTTAAGCAATGGTACGTAATACGCAAAATGCTTTTGCATTTGTTATTGTTACATCCTCATAGTTCTCCACGTACAATTCTTCCTTCTTAAAACCCCTTGAGAGTATTCTAGGTAAGTCTTAGAATTCGTTTCGAGTCACCGTCGCTGTAAGGCACCCCGTCTTGTAAACATTCCGATGCAGCCCTTCCCACAGTGATTCATATACAGCTGCATACAGATGCACTAGAATCACTATTAGTATTTCAATCACCACGTGTCATAAATTAATACACTCAGATTAACGTAGGAAAAGAACCCACAAAATTGATTAGGACATCTTTGCCGCTCGAGACGTCCTTTTCCAAGCATAGGCAGCTTGAGTTCTACCGGCTACTACGGAAATGGGACGACTCTCAACCCTATGTGTTCCTCTCATAAATCCACTCCCTCCGTCTAGTCAGTCTAGTGCCTCCGTATACGAACATTTATGTTGAATCTTCGCAGAATGATTGTGCTCTCTTGAACCTCCTCCGAGAATTGTTCGAGACACGAGTTAATTACGACAGTTTCGACCCTCGGGCGATTGTTCATTAGACAAGTGATTTCCAAAAAGATGCGGTGTAAGTTTAGACTCTTTCGGGCTACCTAAGTTCGACAGAAAGCCGGGCTCGCACGGCGAGTCAGTTGTAGATTTCGTGTAAATATAAAACATGCAAATCAAGTTTATACTAGTGGAAGGTCTAATCGAAAGATGGTCCTTTGCCTTCCGAAGACCAAAGCAATAAACGTATTTTATTTACGCCAAATGAAAATATCTTTTACTGTGATACAGAGTTCCTGATAGCGCTACTTTTCCCCACGTTTATCTCCTCTGGAGGCTTTCCTTTAACGGATGAGTCTCCTTTGCGCACATTCCACTTTGGACACGGGCCGGTTTTGGAACTCGCGCACGTGGGAACAGCGCACAGTGGAAACTGCCCACGGTTGAAATAATGTAGAGTGGAAGTTGCACACATCAAATGTGGAAACTGCGCACAATATATAGAGTTCACAGTGGACCTTTACCGCACGAAAAGTGGAAGTCGGCTGCAGAGTACTGCGTACACACTTTAACTCTAATCATGCATAATTCGTACTGAAGTTTTTTTCGGGTATATCCGTGGCCTTAACTATTGCCAATTGGCCATTATTTATAAATTATACGTTTGCGCCCCCTTCCCCTCATCTGACACTGACCTGATCTGTGACTGTAAAGCATAATGAGACTTATCACGTTTTAGAGTTGCGCCCCCTTTCCCCTCATCTGGCACCGACCTGACCTGTGACTGTAAAGCATAATGAGACTTATCACGTTTTAGAGTTGCGCCCCCTTCCCCTCATCTGGCACCGACCTGACCTGTGACTGTAAAGCAGAATGAGACTTATTACGTTTTATAGTCACAAGTCAGTCATGCTACTACATGTATGATGTGTGCAGTTTCCACTGCCATGTGTCCTGATTCCACTGTGGGCAAGCTCGACCGTGTCCTGATTCCACTGTAGCCTATATCCGATGTATCCTGTTTCCACTGCGTCCGAAAATCCACATGTGCGCAAAGTGGACACTGCCGCGCCACCAGGTCCAGTGTCGTCGTGGTAGATTCGGATTACCATATACACCATATTCGCGGGGAAAACCAATAAACTTTTATCGCGATGCTCACGAAAAACAAGGCCTTCTATAAATACATAATATCTGTGATCATTAGTTTCTAATTCTTCTTTCAACAACGTGAACGTTTTCTGACACTCATTGTCGAAACAAAACTGAACATTTCACTCTACTA
Organism: Trypoxylon attenuatum; assembly: GCA_963989405.1. Taxonomy (NCBI): domain Eukaryota; kingdom Metazoa; phylum Arthropoda; class Insecta; order Hymenoptera; family Crabronidae; genus Trypoxylon; species Trypoxylon attenuatum. Next base: position 17,626,011 of record OZ022489.1, read on the forward strand.
GCCCTTGCCGAGGCCTAGTGTCAAGAGAGTAATCCTTAATAAACTTATGGAAATAATATGCTAGTCCTAGAAAACCGTGCAACTCTTTAACATGAGTAGGCTGTGAAAAACCTATTATCGCCTGGACTGGCTGCACGACACATAGATATCGTGTTCCGAAACAACGCGATCTAAATATTCAATCTCCCTCGTACAGCGCACTTGGCTAAGTTTAATTCCAATTTATAACATTTTAAACAAACAAGTATCTCGTTCAAAATAGCAAAATATTTAGTATGTTCCGGGTTGATTGTTAATCGGTGGAAACCATCCTTCCAGTCCGATTTTGAAAAAAACTTCTTACCGTGCAGCTTACCTAGCTGAACCTCTACAATCGGAAAAGGGTATTTCTGCCAGTGAACCCGCTGGTTTAGGGGTCGAAAGTCGACGCACCACCGCCTCTTTCCATTACGCTTAGACACTGATCTCAACCGTGAACAATATGGTGAAATTCTTAGCTTAATACTATCCCGGAGCAAAAGACCGTCCGTGATATATTGCAATTCTTCCTTTTCAGCTACTGACATTCGTCTTGAAGGAGATCTATAAAGAGAATGATCCTTTAAACATACCGAGATATTGTGATTAATTTCTTCCACCTGTGAATTAGCAATTACATCCATCACGTTTGGCAAAACCCGTCCTTCTTGGCCAGATACGCTCGGGTCCAAATTTGCAGGCACCATCTTCAATGGCTCTGTAACCTTGCTCGCATTTATGCTGAGTACTTCCGATAGCTCTTGACTAACACCGTTATCTGGCTCTAGAATGCATTTATTCCTATGATAGATAAATTATAAATTCGAAGTATCTAAAAAGTCTCGACCAAGAATCATTTCATATATCGTGGTTTGATCATCTACATTCTACCACCAAGGTTAACTCATACCAGGATTCAGACAGATTTTCCACTATTATCTGATCATGAATTTTACCGTAGACTAAAACAGGCGAATTATTAATACCTTTATATCGGATGTCTCGTTTAACCTGAAATAGTTCTACACCCGGATAAATCTGATCGAATACTGACATGCTAATGAGGCTTACTGGGCTACCCGTGTCCATCAGGGCACTCATTTTGGCACGATTATTTAATCTATAGACAACTACATACGAACATAACTTATTGTTTCTACTGATTAACCCGATTTGGCCCTCTTCTTCTTCCTGAGGCGCTGCTCCGTTCTCAGACTGGTCGGTCGCTGTCCTGCTCCTCTAGGTAGTGGACTGCCGGGCTCCGATCCACCCCTTTACGTGGACACGCCGCACTGAAGTGGCCAGTTTCCCCGCACTTAAAGCATTTTGGCCGTGCCACAACACAATCCTGAGCAACGTGGCTAGGCTTCTTGCAAGTGAAACCGATTTTTCTGTCAGTTACTCTGCTGGAATCCCTTGCTCCTCTTGACTGGTTCATCGCCCCTGGAGTCAATCGTTCTGTCCTCTTGATGACTGTCTTATCCTCGGTAAGGTCCTCGGTTTCACGTGCCCGCCGCCGCCTTCCGTTACTAGGTCCCCCAGCTTTCCTTCAGGTTCAATTAGGATGCTCTCCGTCGGCGATCTATTTTTGTCGAAATGGCTCAGCAACCGCTCCAGGATCTCGTGACGAGTTCCCCGCGACTCCAACTTCGTCTTGACGGCTAAAGCACGGAGGTCCTAAAGCGCAAATGATGCTAGCACGTCCCGATTCATTCCTGATCACCACTGCGGCTTCTTGAACGTTCTCGAATCGTAACCGATTGTGCTTCCGGTCGCGCACGTGTTTCGCAAATCCTGAGACAAAGGCCTCGTGCCGGCACACCGAGTCAGAATCCCACGTCTGGTTTAACTGTAAGGTCTAATCGAAAAACGGTCCTTTGCCTTCCGAAGACCAAAGCAATAAACGTACTTTATTGACACCAAATGAAAATATCTCTTACTGTGATACAGAATTCCCGATAGCGCTACTTTTCCCCACGTCTATCTCCTCTGGAGTCTTTCCTTGAACTGCCTTTTGCTCCTTTTGGCTCACGCGAATACGGCGCTAATTACCGCCAGGTGGGGCATGTATTCCATATCGGCCGGGCTATTCGATTTGGAGCCGAACCTCGTAGAGGTTCTTACACTAGTGTCCAGAACAGAATGAGTTCAAACGGATAAAGGTAGGATATAATCTTGTGCCTAATAGTAAATTACAGAAGATTTTGTGTTCCGAGAAGCGCGTGCTTATCCTCGGACGAAATGCTCGACATAGACGTTTGCAGTTATTGTTAGTATAAATAGTATTCAGCCATATGTCGGCGTTTGTCTCACAATAATCCGTGCATCATTGACACGTATAATATCTAAAATTTTAATGATCCATAATGTTCATTGAAGATTCAGGTTTGCCTCTAGTTCTTGATATTGATATCAAGAGACGCGGCCGCGTCTCGGGCCAAGTATAAGCAGAGGAAGCACGGCGAACCGCACGCGAGCGTCCAAGACTCTTTTCCCGAAGTAGAGTGAAGCCCCGTGTATTTTTCTCTATATCGAGATTTTCCTATCTAATAGTTCTCTTTTAAACGAATTATGGAATAAAGTAATGACACTAACGGTAAGATCGGATTTTTCTGAGTCGATCAAGACCAGAACGGACAAGATCCGTGCACTGCTTCGCGAGATATCGATTTTTAGAAATTAATTTTTTGACGGAACGATTCGCCGCGGCTGTGACGACGATCGTGACGTCACGACTCTCATTCTCCTCCTCCTTTCTACTACTGGCGTCTCAGCGGTCTACTCATATTCGTCTCCTTGTCCACCGCTCGAGTCCTGACGACTATCCTTGTTCAATGTCTGTCCCTGTGCTCATATCTGTGTCCCTGTCAGTACTTATCTCGTCGTCTACCGCCCGAATTCTCTTCTTGTCCATCGCCTGGACTTCTCGCGCCTACTTGTCTCCGTGTCTATCTTCAGTTTACTGCGTCTGTGCTTGTCTATCTCTTGGACTTCTGCCGCTGAATACTTTTCGCTGTGTATTCCTTGCCTACCTGTTCTATATCAAGAGATATGGCCGCATCTCGCGTCATGTATATCCATTTATCCATCCAATCCAAAATCCAAAATATCTATATTAGTTAATAATTTAGGTGACTAGCCGTAATATTTTAGATTATCGCGTCGAAATCGAAATATATCTATTGTTTATCATATCGTTATCGTATTGAAATGTGAAGCGTTTATCTCAAGAATGATTTTTTTGCAATTTGCGTTACGTCCACATGCTGCATGGCTTTACTGATGTTACTATTATTATTGGACAGAATATAATAAAACAATTTATACTGAATCTGTTGCAATAAACGAATAAAAATGTAAACGGTACGTCAGTATAAGAAGACTTTCGTATGAAGTGGCACCTCGTGATCTACATACAGGATCTGTATACAGGACCTTCTATACGAGCCGATCAATGACTTTTAGGAGCACATTTGTACCACATATTCTTTGCATCAAAATAAATTGAAAAATCGAATAAACATACGGAGAACTCTCAGTTCTTTTAAAAAGATGAATGTCTATACAATGCTAATAGCGTGAACTTTATTGGTTTTAAAACGTGTATTGAGTCGAGGAGCAACAATCATATTTTTCCAGCTTAACTTATAGTGCAAATTAGATAGAACCGTATTGAAAAAAAATGATTTAAATCCCACAAAAGGCCTTACATTGAAAAAGCGTGCGCCAAGCTAGCTTAGATGACCCTTAATGATCTCTACCGCGATAACATTGACTATTGAGACGCATCCGCAACTGCACGTGCGCTGTGCCCAACTCGTGTCCATATTTGGCTATCCCTAGGCCTCGCTTAGGAATCAAAAGGGTCTTGCCTCAATTTTCCAAGAAATTAGGCGATTTTGGAGAATATAAAGTGCCCGAAGTCGAGCGCTCACTCTCTTCTCTCAGTGCTCCGCTCTCAGTTAGTAGTCAACGACGTTAGAGTAGCAGAAGGCGCGAGCCTTCTGCTGCTCGGTCTTCGAAGGACGAAGCTCTGCCCTTCGAAGCATCGACTGTGCTAGTATTCAACATTAACCCTCAGTTTTTGCCAGTTTGTAGTAGATCGTGCTTAGCACCTTCGCAGCATCAAATCGACGTAAGAATACGGGGTTATTCTTGAGCGAGATCGTGTCCGTAATCACTTTCGAGCAAACCAGTCTAATTCGTATAACTTTATTTCGTAAACCGTATAAATTGAAAGTAAAGTTCGGTTAACAGACGAGGGAAACACACAGATATTGTAACAGACCTACACACACTAAACCCAATTTATATTTTATTAGTATAACGGGACTTTCTTCTATCTATAGCATAGAATATAGCAATTATATTTTTATATTTGAAATCGCTCGTCACATTTATTCTGACCACCTGTCTAATTCAACTAATACCCTGAAATCGACATAGGGAAAAGAACCTACATTAATTAGGTCATCTTAGCCGCTCAAGGTGTACCTGACCTGAGTATAGTCAGTCTTGAAGACTCGTTTTCACTTTACGGGTGTCTGCGACATCCCAAGCTTATACTCTCCTTAGCGAACTTCCAAATCCTATAGACCGTACATTTCGAACGTTGGGGCGAACTGCAGCGGGAATATTGTGCATCCGGCGATTCCCTTTCGGGAGGAATTTGGACGTGCAATCAAATTTCCGCCTATTCGCGCTTAGCGACTATTTACGGTTCTCCACTATTCTTTTGCGGAGTAAGCGAGCTTATTTCTTCTCGTTCACACCGGGAAAAACCGGGCTCGCACGGCTAGCCCGTAACACCGATAAAATGATAGAAACACAGCAAAAATAGCAATTTCGCACAAGAAAAAAATTTCCGCCACCGGCATACTTAGGGCGACTTTTGTACGAATTATTAATCCTACACAGTTATGTTTACATGAGGTGGCGCCCCAAGTATGCCGGTGGTGGAAATTTTTTTCTTGTGCGAAATTGATATTTTTGATGTATTTTCTATCATCTTGTCGGTAAACATGATTTCAGACATTTTTCTTGTCGATAAAATTTACTAGTTATACCATTTTTCCTTGAATTAAAACTGATCTGCTTATACTTGACGCACGTTTCTTTACCTTACATTTTCAATGTAAGGCCTTTTGTGGGATTTCACTTTACTGAAGACGCGCTGCACTCAGAGTACATTCTGTACAATGAATATATGATTGTTAGGAACGCGTGTTCAAGAACTAGTTGAGGGATATGCTGGCTATTTATCTTCATTCAATAAATTATTTTATTACGTTTATTAAATTAATGTTTGGTCATTAATATCTCGTATAATTAAATATTTAGATACATATTTGCGAAAACTTGTTAAGAACGCGAGTGAATAAATGTGCGTTTATTTCAATTTACATGAATTTTATAAAAAAACTTCATTTAGAAATGATTACCGAAAAATTCATAGCTTCGATCAAGAATTCTTGAATCAAACGCGAATTTGATTAATTCAGTTGGCTCAGTGACTAACTCCATATTGTTTCCAATGATTCTAATGATAATTGCACGACTGGCGGAATGTATGATCGTTACATAAAGCAAAATCGCAAAGTACACCTTATGCAATTAAGTAAAGGTCAACTGTTTGCTGTATGATTATGTAGGAGATTTCTCAGTCTCGGCTAATTCAGATTCAGAACACTGACAGAGAAAATAGGATTAAGTGTAGTTGGCGCTTTGTATATAAATCAATTTTCCAACCCAGGCTCAGAATATCCTTACCAGTAATTATTGCTTTTTTGAGAATGCATAACTAACTTGAGCCTTTTTACGATAAATTATCCTAATAGTCTCGATCACTGATTTACAGCGTGATTTGAATTGTCAAAGTTTTCTATAGCAATTTCTCTACTTACGGAAACAATTCGAATTCTTTCTAACTTAATGAGAACTGTTATTGCAGCAAAATTCAATTACATACTGCTTTAGATTTTTCCTTTATAGGATTTGTTTTTCCCAAAATGTTCTATTTGTTATTAGTTGACTGGATTATTTTCCGTATTAGTATATTATGCTAATTTCAAAGAATACTTTCTAACAAGTTATATTAACTGTTCTTACTTAACAGATTGTGTCATTTGTTTGTGTAGCGGTAAATACTGTTTAAGTATGAAATGCATATTTAACGAAATGTACCGGCGAAAACAGTTGTTTGTTGGGTGAGAATTTCCGCTGTTGTAATAAATTGAAAGAAAATTGACGACCAAAAGAATCGGGAAAAATGGAAGCAAGAGATAGTCATGAATAATTCATGAGTAAACGGTTGCATCTCTGAAGCTCCTCTTCATCCCTTTGCGATTCGTATGGATCCAGAAAGAATGGATTTTCTTGATCAGATCGGCGTTTTCGTACGCGAATTCATTTTCCTCGTAACACGTAAGCGAATCGTATTTCGGTTACGCAAAGCCCTTTCCTCTCTCCAACAATACCACTCACTGTATACTGTTATTTCGATTACATAGTCCGAGTCCCACTCGTTGCACTCGCAGTCAGTCGGTTGGTATTTTGTCATCGACGACCTTGAGATTCAGTTCGCGCAACATCATTTGGACATTACTTAGGATGGACGTAGGAAAAAACTGTTCGGATGGTTTATGAAACTCTCCTTTATTATTGTTTCAGTCTTCACTGAACATATTGCACCCTTATCGTTCAGTTAGGTAAAAAGTGACACTACTCAATAGAGTCTTTGGTCGGCGAATTAGTTTGCGTCGTTTTTTTTCAATAACTTCAAATTTTATGTTTCATAAAAAATAATACCGAAATAATAAACAATACAAACAATAAAAGTGTCTATACGAGCGATTGATTTGTTCCTCTTTGTTGGTGAAATATAAAATTTTAAAAGTTTAAAGAACACATCAATTATTGCATGCTAATGCAATTTAAAGGACTTAGATTTTCTACCGAATAGAGTAAAGAAATAAAATTTCGTCTGTATTAGACTGAAGTTATCTGTACAGCTGTAAGTTCATCGGTAAATTTACGCTTGCGAGACCAGCTCGAGAAACAAGCCAAAGCTTTTAAAAGGCACTCACACCGAATGCATGGACATATTCCGTTACTTTGCATGGATGAAAATCTAACGTGATACAGAGTCTAAAAGAAACAGCAACGTCTATCATGGGGAATGGCTGTACATAAAAACCTTATCTAATCACCAAGCATTTCCATGAAAGTGAATAGTTTTCGGGACAGTCTACCCTTCTACCGGTCACTTTTACATGTCTCTTATTCAAATTACGGGATAACTGTACCGTGTTTCTCTTGCATGCGAAACTCCCCTCCTTTCTGCGAGTTATTTTCGGCCACTAAATGCATTCGAAAAATGGATACATAGATATGGTTATATCGTTTCAATTGATATTTTTCCCACAATACTCTTTTGCAATTTTTCTATGCAGTATTATTCCATAAAAATTCGATTTAATTCTATAAAACTTTCGTTATAATTCCTTCTGTAGTATGATATACATACATGTGGTAACGAAATACACTATCCAGTAATGTTTGAAAGTAATAAATGCAAACCGTAATAGCCAGTGGATTTTTAAACATCACCCAGTAAATGCAGGAAGAATTTCTATTAGAGTATTGCAATCATTTCAGCTAGGCTAACTTCTCCGTGATTACGTAAAAAATATTGTAATTTGCAATATTGTTACAGTGTTCAGGCTGGCCAAATTACGTAGACGTTACGCAATAATTGTACAGGACTGTATGATTTAGAAAAACTATATATTGCCCAGGGTCGATGTTCATCATATAGTTTAATTTAACGAATAGTTTATAGTTTAACAATGAATCTCTGTTCAAGGAATATGCTTACAAACACATATTCTGAATACGTTTCTCTGGATTTTATATCGATACATCTAGAAGCTTTTTTAGACAATAATAATAATAATAATAATGAAGACGGTTACGAAATGAACTTCAACTAATTTATAATGGGTATAAATCAAAAAAATGTTCCAAACAATTACGGGTTTTTTTTATTATAGATACTTGATTATGAATTATGTGTAATGGAAATGTTATTGCATCTATGTGTCTGAAGTTAGCACCGCCATTTTTGAAATTGGGAAAAATAATTGTTGTGCAGCATTGTGCCCAACGTGTGCTACTTTATGCCGTACATCGATTTTTCAAAATTCAAAAACTGACCGCTTCATGATAAAAAAAATTTTTTGACCGAGAATTAGCACCGCGTTTTTTCAATTCCGAAAAATAAGTGTTCTGCTGCATTGTGCTCGAGTTGTGCTACTTTGTGCCGTAAAGAAAATTTCGATATGTCAAATAATAAACGTTTTATTCAACAATTACGTTCCGCCGCCAAGAGTAAAGTCCGACATTTTTGGAATTTTGCAAATCTGACGCTTGTGCTGAATTGTGCTACAGTTGTGCTTCCCTGTGCCGCAAAGCAAAGTTTAATATGGTTAGCAATAAACAATTTGCATAAATTGTTGAATAAACTGTTCATTATTTGACATATCGAAATTTTCTTTACGGCACAGAGCAACACAACTCGAGCACAATGCAACACAACAATTATTTTTCGGAATTGAAAAAATGGCGGCGCTAACTCTCAGTCAACAGAATTTTTTATCATAAAGCGACCAGTTTTTGAATATTGAAAAATCGATGTACGGCACAAAGTAGCACACGTTGGGCACAACGCAGCATAACAATTATTATTTAGAAATTCAAAAATGGTGGTGCTAACTTCATACACATCAATGATAACAGTGTTCGGAGAGTTAACTCAACAGCACCTTAATCAACCCGACTGTAATACAATTATTTGAATATAAATTGAAAAAGTATACGATAAGCAAAACTTAATTTAAATTGTGTGCGAGTATTTCCTGTGAGTGTCATTCTCGAATTTCCTCTAATTTCCTAAGTAGCCTTGACATTTTATATTACCTTCGTAATAAAAATCGAATTCCTGTATTTTCTGAACAGTGTCCTCGTACACAATATTTTTCTCCATGAGTGTGGCATAGTGGTTGACAGTAGAAGCGCGCAAATTTTCACACCGAAGGACAACGTCGAAGGCCGCAGGAGGTTGGAGAAGGCTGAAGATGTTCCATATGGCTGACGCGTATAATACGACGGTTAATCGATAACTGTGTGTGTGTGTTCTAAGCAGCCGCGTACAGGATGCGAGCGGACTAATTGGTCACGTCTACGTCCTTCTCCGTCACGCTTCTATTCTTCTCTTCTCGATTGGTCCTCGTCTTCCATTCCTCCATTCCTCCAACGAACGCTTTATTCCGCCTCGCATTGGTTGTGCTTATCTCTACTCCACCTGTACACCCGACTACATGTGACTGTTCCTCCGCCTTTTTCTCAAGGACTGCTCACAATACAGACAGATGTTTAGTGTCATTCTTCTACTTGCCAAGGAAATTGTATTTCTGTCAGATTTTTCTCATAATTCATTGCATTGGTACGCTGTGTCAATCAAACGATACCGCACCCTCAAGTAAAGAGTGGCAAAACTCAAGAACATACGTTTCATATTCCTCAATATAATTCTAAAGTATTTGTTTAGTGAACGATATCTAGAAAGAATAGTGATCGTGAATCCACCTCAAGTTATTCGGTTTTATTTCTAACGTTATAACGGTATTAAAATCCTCTTTTTTTTAAGTTGTCACCATATTCGAGTCAAATGTCTAGTTTGGTTATCAATAAATCGGCGCATGAGTATTAGGCGTAAAATATTATCACGTTGACATAGGAATAAGGCAGATTAGTGTTTATTTACAGAAGAATATAGAGATGAGCTGTGTACATAGTTTTCAATATATTCAATACAGTAAAAATAGTGTAAAATATTTCACAAGACTTTACTTATCTCAAGCCGCACGCAATGGTACAACTCATGGATACATAGCATAGACTCAAACGCATAGCAAATTAAAAAATTGGTGAAGAATTTCACTACTTGTTGCAATTGTTGAAAGTCTCTGGAATCGAAAAGGAACGTATAATTTTTATAAAATTGCCAGAAAATTGTTGATGTAAGGAGCAGGAAGTGCGATTTAAAAAAATGTGATGGGACTGCACATGTATTATTGAATTCTCAACGGACAAGGCCAGGTGAAGGGGAAAGAGAAAGATAGTCGTCCTTCTAGACTTCTTCTAGATCCTTTTGTTTTGAAAGATTTTAAAGGTACGCACTGCACAGCTCGCGAGTGCTATATAAGTGATTCTATCACGAGAGACTAGCATGTTTATAGAAAGTTCAATCTACGTTCAATCTTTTCCTTTAGACTTGTTTAAAACTCACTGAAATGGTTAGTTGAACACTTGGCACTTGTTGTTAACATACAAATTTTGACGTTTTTAAAGTGACTTGGTGAAGCATATAATTTATGATATAACTATTCGAATTTGACTTGAAAGTTTTTCCGTCGTGCCTTCGCACTGTTTTTTCTCGATCATTCACGGTTATACCGTATCCCACTAATGTCGTCCACGGAAGTATGAAAGTTAGATCGAATGACGAAGGGTTCTGTACACGACCGCTGACAGATACTTTTCTCTTGCAAATACAATTTCTGTACATACATGTACAGTAGAAATAGTACTACACAATACTTTTTCACAAAAATTACAATTCCGTAATAATTGAAACTTATTGTTAATTTGAAGATTAAGGTGCATAAATGCAGAAACTGCACAAAATTCAAGACTTTGACAATTCTGGAGTGAAAATACTGATTTGTACTACTTGCAGAATTATGCTTAATCCACGCGACCGCACATTTAGACTGCGGTAAACCAAATTATTAACTACTTAGCGAGTGTTTAGTATTTGGATTCAGTTTGGATAACAGTGGTTCATTTGAGAGTTAGTGTATCGAAAACTATTCTTGAACTCGTTTGTGCAATGAAAGTTCCAATATACGAGGTCTTATTGTAGTAATTGTAAATATTTTGTATTAATTTCATCTGAGAAAACCACATAAAGATAACAGTCGCATTTATATTACTTTCAATTAGTGACTTTCACAATAACATCGGTGTACAAAGTAAAATCGTAGAACTGTGAATCTTCGGAAAATCGTGATTTCCTGCCAGTCGCTGCATTGTATTATTCATCTTGGGCATGCGTGCCACAGATAAATTGTGCTAGCGAGGAGTTCATCAACCTTTGCGGTGAAAGTTTACTTATAAGTGCAGATCTGTGTACATATATATCCGTATGCACGAACACCAAACATAGATAGGCATATCCATGTATCCATGTATGCCGGTGATTTAAGAGATAATACATAAGTAAGTAAGTACATGCGCCGATGTGAACATGGATGGGGCGGACTTCCTTGGAGCGTTTTAGTCGGTCTTTAACCGTGCAGGTTAGTAGGGAATAGAATATGAATTTGTCACTATTAACTTGTTAGATTTATCTGCCATTGCTTCATTTAAGGGGGTTGTACTGTGTTACGACTGTATTTTTTCGCTTATCTTGTGAATTTCTTCTAACGAACCATGAAAATACGCCATCTTGGAATTTTTACAGTATATTTATTGACATTTATACAATCATTTAGAATTTTTTGAAACCAAAATTTACATTGGATGCGACGTTACAGCGTTCGAAAGACGAACGTATGAAAACGACGGCTGACACGATTTCGCAAAAATTACCGAACCGATTTTGCTGAAATTTATATAGTACATTCAGTACATTTATAGTTCTCGCCCGAACTAGGATAATCGGGATATCTATCATAGTTTTTTTTAGCAAGCCTATAAGGTCCAAAAAGGGGAAAAAATCGATATTTAGGCTTTAAAACCGTGCCGAAAGTCTAATTTTCGAAATTTTGCAATTACCCTAGTTCCGGCGATAGCGGCAGGTCTACGGATGAAAATGCCGTTTGAATTTTTGATTTCTGATGAACACAACAGCCGGAATCATGTCAGCCATCGTGTTTATACGTTTGTCTTTCGAACGCTGTAACGTTCATTCCAATGTATATTTTAGATTCAAAAAATTTTAAATGATTGTATAAACATTGATATACTGTAAAATATACTGTAAAATATACTGTAAAATATACTGTAAAATATACTGTAAAAATTCCAAGATGGTGTATTTTCGTGGTTCGTTAGAAAAAATTCACAAAATAAGCGAGAAAATACAACCGCAACATGGTACAATCCCCTGAAGAAAGTTTTATATTACGGGCATTAATGGCCATTTGATACATACATGTATGTACGTATATGAATAGAATACAACTTCAAAAACAGCGCTGAAAGAGTTCGTACATTCAAAGTGCATATCGTACTTAATATGAAGCACATTTCCATGAGTAATTATCAAGTATTATCAAGTATAACGATATCAGAAGAGTTTGAAACTTGGTGCAAGATAATTCTTTTTCAAAATAATCTGTATTATCATCATTTTACGTACTATAATTCCTACCCACTTTCTATTATTCTCAACAATTTACCTAATGGTATATTCCGACACGTATAAAGTATGGTCATCGGTGTTGAATTTCGCAAAATTCTTTTTCTATCGTTGACATTTAGCACAGTGCGACATATTCCTGTTAGCTCTTGAGGGTTCTACATATCTTTATTACGTGTTGCAGAGAGTTGTTCTGCACCATACGTTCCTATTATTGCTAATCTAATCGGGATCTAATGTGAGTACGATCGGAAAAGTTCATTGGCAATGATATTAAGACAATGTCAATTGAAAATACGATTTGTGATTTGTTATTACTCATTCGAAGAACATCGGAAGTTAAAGCGTTGAACCACGGAAACAAATTACACGGATTTGAGGAATTGGGCTTTCCCACGCGTTCAGCTCGTCCCAATGACAATGAGCAAATATTGATGAACTTGTTGTTCAGCAGTCAATTACCGAAGGTGACTCGATGAGCGACTTCACCTTATGGTGCAGTGGAAATCGGGAAGTTTTACGGATTGATAGTCCCTGCGGGAAGAATCACTGTGGATTCGAGGAAGAAGGAAGCTGGTGAGTCACCCTGCATAATCCGCCGCGCTGCGCCAGAAGGTCTGCCCGACCCACACCTTTTCTACCTTCTCTCTTTCTTCGTCTTTCATGCTTTGTGTTTCTCTTGCATCTCAAGCGAAGCGGACGACCGACTGCTTCTGGCGCATGTCAACCAAAATTGAGCATCCGAGTTGCTGGAAAAGTAGAATTGCTTCAATTTCAATAGGACCTTTCTCTATCAAAGTGTTAGCTTATTGTTGAATATTGAACAGTTCGCATCGACAGAGATGTAAATATTTTTTCGGTCTCTGGAAAAGTCAATAAGAGTTAGTTTGCATTATAGGGTTTTATGAATTTCGTATAAATCGCAATATACACGTATGTATAACATTTTGGGGTATTTGCCAATATATTTTGTATTATCCTTAAGGACTGCAGTATCCGTCAAAGGAAATTATTTATGTATTCCTATTAAAAGCACTATCCGGCTTGACTTATCTATGCGGTTAATCCGGGTGAGTTGTGTGAAGAAGCAGCTTTTACGTAAGGTAGCTGTTATGTTGATGGAACGGTGGTTGGCTAGTTGAATGCAAGCCCTGTTTCGAAATTTTCGTAACCGACGCGACTCGACGCGCCAACTCGATCGCGGCCGATAAAGTTATTGAGATTCTGGGACAGTATCCTATGCATACTCACTTAATTACCTGCACTGTTGTGAATCCTGTAGGCTGCAATTAACGGGATAACGAGATACAGCAGCAACGCACCATTAATGAACAACGGATTCCAATGCTGGATGATGCGCAATTGCTTCGTATTGCTTTCTGCAAACTTGCTGTATTATATTTTAAAAAGAAGAAAACGTTTTAAATAATAGGCTTATTAACTGTTAATTACAGAATTGCTATTAATAAGTGACTAATGGGCATTGTTCAGGTTGTATCCGGATACAGTAACGGAATACAAAATTAGAAATATTAGAAGAAATAGATTTCATTTGTTTATTCCATCAAGTATTTTGATATTGCTAACAAAAACAATCTTCTTTGGATTATATTATTCTTCATAATCTTCTCAAATGTATGTATAACTTAATTTTTTTTCCTCTCTAATGTTATAATTGCAACGTTAAATCAATGAAACTTTCACGACCGGTTAAGGAACACTTCTGCATCATTTTTAACTGGGGATACGACGATCCGATTCCTTTTGCCAGCTGTCAAACTGTTAAGAAAAGAGTCGAGTGAAGTGAAGTTATTGACTAAATGTGACAAGCGCAAGATACAGCTGAGGGAGAAGAGACCTATAAACAGTCAATCACCCGTGAGAAGAGAATCTTAAATGTTAAGAAAAAATAGTCAAGTTCAACGCCACATAATGCTAAGGACAATATGATGCGGTGTGATGCTGTGGGTTACAGAGACATTCATCCTGTATGAAGCAAATATATTGCACTCTTGAGAGGTGGACGCTAAGACAAAGCCCAATAAAAGCGGAGAGCGAAGGGAGTTCCCGCGGACAGAGAAGGGCCGTGGTTCTCCAGAGCCTCCCACTTGTACATTATGCAAGGAGATATCCAATCTCCCGCAGCAGGAACATTTTCCTCTTCTTTTCTGCACTGGCGTTGAGCTGGTCAATGGACTGTGAGACTGGTGATCTCTGACCTCAGGCCATCGCGTCGCGGTCCCTGTGTGGAGTCTGCGAGACTCTTCCTTGCTAGATTGGTGTCTTGGGCCTCTTGCCTGCCTGTCGCTTGTCGTCTTGTACTCTACACGACAATGCATCATTTTGAGGAAAGCTTATTTTATTATTTTCATTGCAACCCCATTCGCTCGGGGTCCAAAGCAAAATTAAAAGTAATTTACAATTGATTTTCAATGCAATTAGTTCTTGCAAATATATATTGTCAATGTATTGTATTTGCCCTGGATAATAATCCAGAAGAATTGATTTTAATTAATAAATTACAGATAGTATAATAAATATTCTATGATAAATCTTGTTCATCCTATCTTTCGAGGCTAGTGAAATGGGATCTACAGTTACATAGTTATTGCTGTTGGTTGTAATATACAGGGTGTCCCAAAAGTATGGACACACCCAAATATCTCGGGAACTTGGCGTTGTACAAAAAAATTGTTCAGACAAAAGTTGTTTAGGATAATGGGGCTCGACTTTCTGTTATATCAGTTTTGACCCTGAGATTGGCTTTCAAGGTGATTTGGAGGTCAAAGTGATTTTTTTAAATGGAAACCCCTATTTTTGACAACAGATTCGGAAAGAGCGGGAAATTTTACGTCCAATATGGTATTTTTAAACTTTTTTTAGGATGACCCTTAGCAGATCAAATCAAGATTGAATATTGAAAGTTCGTTCAGGAAACTATTTCCTTCAGCTTTTGAGGATTGCGGACAAGTAAATGTTTTGATAATCTTAATTTTCAAGGTTATCTGAAGGTTAGAGTCATTTTTTAAATAACCTCACGTCCTCGAAAAAGGTTTCGAATGAACGAATTTTCAATATTCAATCTTGATTTGATCTGCTAAGGGTCATCCTAAAAAAAGTTTAAAAATACCATATTGGACGTAAAATTTCCCGCTCTTTCCGAATCCGCTTTCAAAAATAGAAGTTTCCATTTAAAAAAATCACTTTGACCTTCGAA
This sequence comes from Trypoxylon attenuatum, assembly GCA_963989405.1. NCBI lineage: Eukaryota > Metazoa > Arthropoda > Insecta > Hymenoptera > Crabronidae > Trypoxylon > Trypoxylon attenuatum. Next base: position 17,641,730 of record OZ022489.1, read on the forward strand.
TGACCTTGAAAGTCAATCTCAGGGTCAAAACTGATATAACAGAAAGTCGATGCCCATTATCCTAAACAACTTTCGTCTGAACAATTTTTTTGTACAACGCCAAGTTTCCGAGATATTTGGGTGTGTCCATACTTTTGGGGCACCCTGTATTTTCCAACAACCACCAAACAATCCTATTTCTTGCTCCGATACGCCTATTCTAACAATATGTCGTACTCATAGTTGTTGGAGGTACAAAACTGACAATGAGCAGGTGCAAGGATTCAGATTCTCCCGCGAATTGCAACCGAAAATTCAAATAGTGTCTGCTATCGAACTTCTGCGTTAATCCATTTTGCTACCCGCAGATTCTCACTTTCCTCAACGCCAGAAGACTGGCGCCATTGTCTGTGCTGGCAAGTTTTAAAAACTAATTATAAAATGAGTCTAATCGGGTTCTATTCCGAAGCTAAATTAAAGAAAGGCAATATTATGATCTTATGGATACAACTATGTGTATAACTATATGTGAAAAATCGCATGTTTTAGCTTCGCGAGTATCAAGGAACGTTACTCGTTACTTGTTATCGTAATAAATGTGTCGACTATTCAAATAGCAAAACCAGGTCCTCTCTCGCCTTTTTTTCCTTCATGATTCTCTCAGCTTTGTATGTGACATCAATCAGTGTAGTTACGTTTTTTACGTGTAGAAACCGATAATTTCTCTCGCTTTCCTGTATCTCTTTTTATCTATATGATTTCTCTGTATCTTTCTTGATCTCTTTATCTCTTTATCTCGCATTTTCATACATGACATTGACGCAATACTGTACTTGTATCGTTTTCAGGTGACCCCATGATAACATCCTCCCTAAAGGGTAAGTGAATAAAATCGACTGCTCATACTTTTTTTCTTTTGCATCCGTCACTCCCCGAGATAGTCGTTGGAGTTTTGTGATTTTCGTTGGTTTAATTGATTTTTACAAACGACATGGACCGCCCATAGCTATTAGTATGTACACTATATGTATATGTCTATGTACATGTATGTATCCCTTGCACGAATTTTTTCACTACACTCTCACTTTCATATTTCATGCCTTTCTATTCATTACGCATGCACGTAGGAGCCTAATTGGCTAGAATGCCAGTTATGAATGTTATGATACAGTATGCTGTGGAGATTCGATTTGTAAAACACGTATCATATATACCACCAATTTTGTTCTTTTCGTAGAAAGTATGTCTTGTTGAAAGGTGGGTTAACTGAAGTAATTTTTCAAAAGACAGGTAATTTAAGTTACTTGTTAGTAACATTGCACATACTGTGCAATAGAAATCCATGCTAGGAATGTTTTTTTTCATCTTCTAAGTTAATGCAGAGTGTATTTAATATATTGAAACAATGGCAATCGTTTCTATAAGAACGTCGTGAAATAATTAATCTCGAATTGTGTTTAAGCCTCGCCGCAAATACATCTTAATCGAAACTTTATTAAAACAATACGTATGTTGCTTACGTAATGTGTATCAATAAATGGAAACGTTAAAATGATAATTCACGGTATTATTTATTTTACGAATTAATCAGTAGAGTACTACAACGACTGTTTCGTGATTTGATGATGATGAAATATACAAATTAATTCTGTTTGTAAGTTATCGGCTGAGAAACTAACAAGAGCCAAAAGTAACAATTTATTCTCTTATGATAAATTACATATTTATTCCAACATTTTCCATTAATATTTTCTTATTATCACTAAAACATTTGTATTAGATATAATAATATCACACACAATATAATAGTATATGAAAAATTAGTCTACCCGTATACAGGTAGTATGTATGTATAGTACAACACTAATGGAAATAGTATTATATGACAATGGAGATAGTAAAATCACTAACGTATTTTATTTACACAGAACTAAAACTTTTATTCTTCATAGTGAACGAACGGTTAGTATCAGCATGCATGAAAGTAGCTTTTCTTTCACAAAATCCACTTTATTGATAGCAACATGTTGTTGTAAAATCAGAGTATGCAGTTGATTGTACTCATGGAAGTTATCATAATATTCTCGATTTTATTGACGATTCCTCTCGCTAACTGACTCATAAGCATCATATGCATCGCATTATCGAACTAGTAAATATTAATATACATACGAATAATATACCACACAGAATGTATATCATTATTACAGAGGTTAAGAGGGTTGTACCGTGTTACGGCTGTATTTGATCGCTTATTTTGTGCATTTTTTCTAACGAACCATGAAAATACACCATCTTGGAATTTTTACAGTATATTTATTAACATTTATACAATCATTTAGAATTTTTGGAATCCAAAGTATATATTGGAATCGACGTTAAACGTAGAAACAATTTACAAAATAAGCGAAAAAATACAGCTGTAACACGGTACAACCCCCTTAACCAGCTGTTGCTCCGTTCGACCTGCTTTGGGACACGATAAGGCTTTTGGCTTCGTTCGAATCACCTTCGTTTTGTCTCCTCTTCAATTCGGGCATCTAATCACTTTCCATCGCGGTTTTTCTTTCTACTCTTTTTGTCTCACGTCATGATTGCTTACTCTGTGTCTAAATGCCAATATTTCTGAAATATCGAATTTTGATTTTGAGACATCACACGGTTTATCCCAGTTCAGAATTTCAGTCAAGTTTCACATTGATTTTCGTTTAGATATTCTTGAAAACGTGACGCGGAGAAGAATAAATTTTGCGGTCATATTCCAGTCCGAATTTTATTAGCACGCAACAGAGCTTTCCGATTAACTTCGGTGGATAATAATTGCTAGGGAGATTCTTACACGTTATTTTGTGTAAAGTTAGGCTTGTAGTAATTACCGATCTCTCTGAGTTTTTTGACTAAAAAAGCAGATTACACAGCAAAACCGTATTTTTCTATATAAGAATGTTCTCAATAATGCTTCTTATACAAATGACAGAAACAAAATGTTTAAAGAGTTTACTTCCCACAAAACAAATTGTTAACGTGGAACATGTATTAAATAGTTTGTTGTGCGCATTCGACAGTATTCCTCAACCAGACCGCGATTAAGACACGTTTCATATCCCAGCGCACAAGAGTTCGATAACATGAACGTTTGTTTATCTTTAGTTTGACAGGTTTCCTGCGTTTGACGTGAATCTGTTTCACGGCATTATTCAAGCGTCGTACGCAATTTTTTATGAATCTTGACGGGCACGGAAACGGTATTCTATCCCCGCTGTATTATTCGATCATAAATATAATATCACGCTTTACTTGGTTTTAAAGAGCAGTGAAATGAGGGGTGGCCAGATCTGGGTACGAATGGCTGCGACTGGCATTTTCGCCAAGTCTATGGTTTGATTATGTCAAAATCATTTGCTGGCTGGGTCCACTCGAGTTATTGGGTACTTTATTCCGATATTACTTTGACGGTAGCACCGATTGAATTTTGTAACAATATGTTTTACGTAATAACGTATAATTTCATTTGTTAAAAATTTGGAACGTGATAAATCACTGTGGCCAAAGTGAAATCTGTATTTTAAGATCATGAATGATGGCAAATAGAATTCTAGTATAGTGTAGTATGTACATGTAAAAGTGTTAATGAAAACAGTATCGTAAATCTTTGGGTTTAACCATAGTAAACGCTGTAACCATAGTTATTTCTTATAATATAAATTAAAACTTTCCTACAACTATGTACATGTATATGTACTACGTATTAGATATCGATGCAAATATACATACAAAGATAGTCCATTATCATTAATAATATAAAATGTTTATAAAGTTTTGAAATTTTATTCGTTTATCGAGTTTAAACATAGCAAAATCCCGTTCTTTCTGTCTCCGGAATAGATACAAAGTCAGTCTTTTGTACTCGGCGTCGGGATAAAACCTGAACATAAACTAATGTTTTTGACACAGCATACTGCTATTGTACTGGTGTAGACAAGAAGAAAAGATTTTGTATAAAACCTTGGGTAGATTCGCAGAGTACACCTCAGCATCGATATCAGTCCAGTCCTATCGAGAAGATCGACACTCTTGCTTTTTATATCCTATGATGTGGCAATGGTGTGCTGGAACTTGGTGTGCTTGACGGTATGGAAGGATAATCCCATGCGGTCAGCTTTTGGTCTCGGGTCTCAGGTTTCCACGACAGACAGCGTATAATCCGCCCGTTCACTGCGCCACGGAAACCAGAGGAAACCTTCGTGGCCTCCGTACACCCCCCACGATACGCCTACTGTTAAAAATTCGACGATCAAATTAAAAAGTCCTTACCTGTTGCCGACCCTCCTACGAGCACTTCTGCTAGCATTTAATTCTCTTTCATCTTATCTTTCATCTTATTAAAATTTTTGAACTGTCTATTGCTGTCTGCATCTTATTAAAGTTGCTGAAAAATTAATGCGATAAAGTAATTAATCATATTACTTTACCAAAACTGTTAGACGTTCTACTAGACACTAAATTTCAATCTGTGACATTTATATTTCTACTATTTTTTAATTATTCATATATGTGGCAAAGCTTAATAATAATAGAACTTAAAAACCTCGGTCTAAAATGACGTATACATACAGACTTCCATTAATTTTCACATTCCGTTTTTTCGTGTCAACTTGTAATTGTAAAATTTGTTCTGCTAGAGTAAAAGGATTCAACCATAAATCAATAAATAAATTAATTACCGAATAATGGTCGTGATAATATTATTGAGTGTATAATAACGTGCGGGTTAAGATATCGCGTAGTATCAAAGAACATTGCACTTTCATATTGGAAACCTCCTTCCAAAAATATACTTATAAAATTCTTCGAACCCTTTCCTAGTTTCAGTCAAGTTTCCTAGTTGTCACATTAGTTTCATTTGCATCGATAATTGCAGTTTTGTTTATTGTTAGAGAGTTAATGTCCTTGTTGACAAATGTTTGCGAAATTATTTTTAAATAACACAATGATTTGCATCTGTATCACAATACATACACGGATACCTTAAATGTCAGACAACTGCAAATAGATTAGAAAACATTGGATATTATTATTATTATTCTTGGCCCGCTAATTGAAGTACGATGTAATAATTATCTTCAATTATCATTGGTAATTTGCGAGATCATGAGTTGATGAAAGTCAACTGCATTGCAATCTCGATTCCCTGGAAAGAATCTGCCATAATATAATTGTATATCCCCGAGTTAACTAGGAATATCCTGAAAAATTCTTATAAAATGAGTAGTTAAGAGAAGTAACATCCCAACTGCCACCAACGCATCACGACGTTAAAAAAAACTTTAATTTATGCACTGGTCGTTCCAATTACGTCGCTCAGACGCTGCACGTACTTACATTACGGATATGGAAGACCGAAGCATAATACTTTGATATCATGCCAGTCACATCAACACTTACATTCGAACAACCAATTAATCTTTAGATATAATCAATACCGCATTCGCCATGCCACGTTTCTACGCGAACAAAGATTCCTACGAGCAGATATCGCAACATGTTTTACTCATATAGAATCAAAGATACAATAGTATAACTAACAATGAGAGTGATATAATTTATCTAATGAGTAAATAGCGGAGTGCTAATGTCTCAAGGTGCATTGTTATGCAAATTATAGTAGATCCAAAGAGAAATTCAATTTACATGGAACCAGTCGTAAATTATTGACAAACTTTCATCGTGAAAATTTGAATAATTGGAATTTATGTATTATGAGCAGTGCAACAACTTGGTGAGAAGCTGGTTCTTGATGTAAAACATCAGAAAGGAAAAATAATCACTTGAAGTCTATTAATGACTACTATTCTTCTTATTTATCTCCTTTCAGTAAGAGAATAATGTACAATTATGTTGAAATACAGTTTTTAGTCGGGTTAACGATAATTGCTTCTTATGCCTTCTCAAGTTGTTTATGATTGTTCGTACAACCAATCATTATCAAGAGTCGGTCAGCAACGTGAGGATGCTGCGATCCACTTGAAGGTGTTACGCGGCACGCATACTAAAGGACATTCAAGACGATCATCCGGGTCTGGTAATTCACAAGGAAAATCGCTTAATTTAAAAATTTGTTTGAGAGGATTCTCTTCCCTAAATGTGCTGTCTTTGCTGTAAAAACACAGAGGAGCAGTTAATTGAAGGAAAGGAAGTCAACTTTTACATACAACATGTATGCAACTGTACAACTTCTGTATATGAACGATTACACGCCAAGTGATCACAGTCGATTCACACTTGGTGTCCGATTTTTGTTAAACTTCATAGATTTGTAGCCCTAATCGAACCCTGTAAAATGCATTTTTCCGTTCCTCCGTATCATTAATAGTCTTTAAGTTATTTATCTGCAAAGTATTGGATCAACTTTTTCTTAAAAATTCATAACTCGAAAACTAATAAAGATACCACTCCGTGGGAATCGGCATTTTATTCAAAAATCTCCAAATTTCAATAAAAAAATACCTCATGTTGGTACAATGTCAATAAATAGTTATAAAATATAAATAAATTTTTAAAATTTAAATAAAATAGTGAAGGACAGCAGCGATTACTTTAAAATTATTGTCACGGATGCTCTGTAGCATACTGAACAACCTCTGTAAATTTCAAATTGGTATCTGAAATATCTCCGGAGCAATAACATTCTGTTGTTAAAATGATATACATTTGTTGTTGTTGTTGTTAAACTGGTATACAGTTCGGGCGACCAAATCTTTCGTTTAGCTTCAACGACTAGTTTCTCAATCTTTGGTCAGTCCACGGGCTTGGGTTCGACATTGCTACTAAATACCACGTCCAACATCAAGTTAGCCTGCACAGTTATATGTATATTAGAAATACAAATAGTCTATCATAATCGTATGGTTGGAAAATAAAAATTGCAGAATAAGATTGAAACGAAAGTGAATATCAAAATTAATATTTATAATATAATTACGAGCTCACCGAATTGAAGTATAGTTGGAATACTTGGCTTGTGCCGTTTTGAAAGTAAATTCCGAAGATAATTTGCCGCAAAGTACAAGTACAAAGTCCAGTGGTAGGGCTTAGGAAAACTTGAGCAGGTTCACCGGTTCACCGGAAGCAGTCGGTCATCCCTGTAGCTAATATAAGCGTGAACCTAGTACAGGTTGAGGTCCGATGCAGGATTAGAGATGACGCGCAGAATCGCTCACTATGATTTATTACTGGTAATGGGGAATTCATAATCGCTGTTGTGACTGCAGCTCACTGACAGTGCTAATCGTGATTATCGAAGGCAAACTGCGTTGCCAGTTACGAGCTGAGTAGTAGTTAGCGCCATCACAAGTATGTATGTAGAAGTTTTGTATTCTTTATTGCGTGTTCTTCCGCTCTTTAAACATTCTTTAAAAAGACTTTGCTTGACGAATTGACATTGTTTTAGGATCAAATCAGTCAGAACAGATTACAAAACGAGTGGGAGTACATTAGGCCGCGCCGAAGTCTGTTGATTAGGTATGCGAAATTGAGAAGCCCAAATATCATCGGAAGTTCCACGACTTTTATTGCGTTCAAAAAGTATTTGCAGTTTCAAAAGCATGCAAGCAATGCGGTCTAGGGAATTTTCTCGCCTTTCATTTCTAAGATATCCAATTCCTGTTCATGGTGTTTTTCAAAGTGCAGTGTTGCATATTGTGAGTGCCGGATCTATAAGTGTTCCAGCTGCAATTCTGGTACAGAGCAATCCAATAGTAAATAAAATCTATTAAGGGGGTTGTACGGTGTTACGGCTGTATTTTTTCGCTTATTTTGTGAATTTTTTCTAACGAACCATGAGAATACACCATCTTGGAATTTTTACAGTATGTTTATTCACATTTGTACAATCACTTAGAATTTTTTGAAACCAAAACTTACATTGGATGTGACGTTACAGCGTTCGAAAGACAAACGTATGAAAACGATGGCTGACACGATTTCGCAAAAATTACCGAACCGATTTTGCTGAAATTTATATAGTACATTCAGTACATTTACAGATCTCGCCCGAACTAGGATAATTCGGATATCTATCATAATTTTTTTTAGCAAGCCTAGATGGTCCAAAGAAGTGGAAAAAAACGAAATTTAGGCTTTAAAACCGTGCCAAAAGCCTAATTTTCAAAATTCTGCAATTATCCTAGTTCCGGCGATAGATGATTATGTCTACAGATGATAATGCCGTTTGAATTTTTAATTTCTGATGAACACAACAGCCGGAATCATGTCAGCCATCGTGTTCATACGTTTGTCTTTCGAACGCTCTAACGTTGATTCCAATGTGTATTTTGGATTCAAAAAATTCTAAATGATTGTATAAACGCTAATAAATATACTGTAAAAATTCCAAGATGGTGTATTTTCATGGTTCGTTAAAAAAAATTCTCAAAATAAGCGAAAAAATATACCCGTGACACGGTACAACCCCCTTAAAATTATAGTTTGTATCAGTAATTATTAAATTTATTTCACAGGGATCCAATGTATCGAAATAATTTAAGCGCTAGTTTTAACTATAAATGATTAATTTTCTAGGATTTAAATGATTGGATTGTATTCCATAAATCCAATTTCACATTCTACTTACCAATTTTACGTCAAATTCATACGATAATTTTATATAGATTACTTATTTCGACATGCGCTTACAATTAGTTATACAGTGTATCTAATTTATTGCTACGGTTTATGTAAAATACAATAATAAATGAATAAATCCTTAAACAAATACAATTGCATACTACTTTATACCTGATTGTTCCAAAAATCCTGAAAAGTCTAATTCTACAAAGTCAGGAAAAGAATTTCCAGAACTTTAATGGCGGCGGTATTATGACATGATCGATGACGTCACTAGCAGCTCGTCGTGGATTATACATACATCGTATGTATGTCTGACAATTTTTCCAAATCCGCCAAATTGTTTGAGGTCTGAGTTTTTAAATTTCCCGCGTTTGATGACGGCATAGACAAAATATCGGCGTTGGAAAATTTGTTGTGTGGCATCACAAGAAAAATGCCACGTTTTTTAATAATAATATCTTCTAAAACTGCGAGTTTGTAACTCTGCGACGTCACACAACAAATTTTCCGATTCCATAACCTTGTGACGTCATATAACAAGAATAATTAAAAAATGTGAAGTTTCGCCTTTCTCTTGCTTCTTACTTACTGTGAATTCCGGACTTCGAGAACTCGATGCACCGATTTTTGCCCGCAGTTTCGACATTTTGGCAACAGTGTAAAATGAATAGTAATCGTATTCGCTTAACATTTTGTTTATTTCTTAGTGGGCTTTACATAAATTGTAATACTACATTACATATACTGCTCAAAAGAATTATGGCATAGAAAAATTTTGCTCAAAAATAGGCCAAATTGGATTCACGATAACTTGGTCAAAATTAATTCTGTAAATCTCAATCTCAATCTGAAGATTATTTCAAGGTCTTTACAATTCCACGATTTTTTCGTTTCCCGATTTTCTAGCGCTATATTTTAGAAAGAAACGCGCTCAAAATTATTTGTAACGCATTAGTTTGAAGCTGAAGTCGAAAGTTTCGAGAATGCCATTACAGAATATCGGGCAGTACCGAAAAAGTCATAACCCTGACTTACTATCAGAAGTACTTACTTATAACGGAACTGACCTTAAATTTACTTGATTTTACCTATGTGATAAAACTCACATCTCTGCTTAATACATATTAATATTGTAGATCCTTTACTTTTACAATTGGCATTGCAGAGTACATATATCTATAGTACTATATTTCATCATTTCAAAGAATCCTTCTTAAAACTCATTGTCAGTAACTAATATTCTTGAAAAGAACAGAATTAGCACTACAATTGCATAAATAACCCCTAAATTAGTTACGAATAAAAAGTTGAGCATACCAAAGTGGAATAAGTACTAACGCAGGCAGACATCTACATATTATTTTTGCGTTTGCTTATTACTAAACTGTTTACTTATTACCCAAACCCGAATAGCTGTTTCCTTTCGTAACTCACGATCAATCTTTTCATTTTATTATTTTGAGTTTATGAAAGGTGCGCAACGTAGTGCCTATAACACCATTTTCTATGTTTCAGGTAAGTGTTGTTGAGCCACGGAGTCACTCTTTTCCGACACATACCTGTGAGTCTATTCCCTAACTATAATTATAGTAGAATTTGAAGTATTTGCGAATTACGTGTGTCAAGTATCGCAGTTAATTATAATTATACAATCATATACTATTCGGATACATAACTGTATACATATGTATACACGTATATTTAATATACTATACCTGTCAAATCTAAGAATATTTCACAACTCACTTCGTTTTTTTTGTCGAGCTGCTGCGTTCTTTGTGAGTCTAAAATTTCAAAAAACTGTGATAAATATTGCACATATCAATGTAAATCGTGTACACACGTGACTATGATTGAAGTAACTTGAAACATCCACTGCTCTACGCTTTACTGCTTTCCCTAATGTCAAAGATGATCCAATTTTACCTAGAACTAACAATATGCTCGACATTCGCGAAGATTCCCTAAAATCTGAACAACATCTTATTTAACCTCTGAATAATTATTATTAAACCACGGTCTTGCTGCTGACAGTATTGCCGAATACTTGATGCATGCTCCTGCTATTTCTTTACAAAACATTTATTCATTGACAAGGAAAGCATTGCACATGCAATAGTTCAAGACAGAAGAATCTTCTCTATCTACTATAACCTTTTATCTGCAAGTTTCTATACAAGCGTTTCGAAAAAGGAATTTGTCTTGTTAGCTTTAAACTGATACAATGGAACTCGAGGAAATTTACTCATAGCATTAAAATTCTATTTATTGCTCTTTTTCGCTTTATGTTCTTTGAGTTACTCATAAAGAAACACATGAACTACTGTGTAACTTGCCTATGCCGTGGATAATAATATGAGTGGATAGTAACGTGCCCGTAACGACACGTAAGGTAAATGTTTCGTGTCGTTTGCACCATCTGCTTATCAGTCGTTAATTCTAATTGTAAGAGACAATGATGATCCGATGAGCAAAGTCACTTTGCTCAATTAGCAAGTTATGTTATATCGTTTGATTTCGGCGATTCGAGGATTTATGAATATTGAAAATATATTGTACTTTATTTGATTTTAAATTTCAAGACGAAGACTTCAATTCAATAAGATCGTGATGTACTACCGCTGTTGTTTGCTAGGATTTCGAAACGTTATTTATTACGATTTAGGTGTAATTACTGTTATACTATGCACATATTAGTACTAAATCGTATGAATATAGACATTGGGTTGAGAACTCAGGAGGTAAAAATTTCGGGAAGAAGAAAATGAGAAGAAAACTATGACGCAGATGTATAAGAATAAAGTGTAATAATAATTAGATAACGGGCAAAATTGTAAAGCCGAATTCAAAGAGCCCCAGTCCAAGTCCCAGGCAATTTCGCTGGCACAGCTGACCAAACGTGAAAATACACACCAGACGGGTACTTTCGGCGGCCCACTTTCTCTGGTTAGTGAAATGGTGCCCCGTTGCGTTGTTCGCCTACCACGATTCCGGAATTTATCTTGCCCGCCAACTCTCCCTGCCTCGCGCTCGTTCTTCCCGTAACTCGTTTTTAGTCGAGTTTTCAGGGAAACCTTGACTCACTCTCGCTTTTCGTCCACTACTGAACTGAGAACGAAAAGCAACGCTCGCCTATCGCCAGAAGCTTTCTTTCCACCTTTCGGCCGAATTCCCGTTAGACGACCTCGCCCCCCATTCTCATACCCCCACCTAACTTCTATTTTTCGTGTTAAACGTTAGACCGTGCCACTGATAAATCGGTCAGTGGACCATTTCTTTAGCTACGCATGCTTCACACAATTCGCTTTTTTCACACTGACCCAGTTGACCTACTAATTCTCAAAGCAACTTTGATTGGATGTCAACGTGCGTTCCAATTCTTCTGATTGTTAGACCTATTTCTACTACCTGGTAAAGCATGGACCATTCGAATGGTTCGGTTCGCGTCATTGTCAATGTTTTTTACAGAGTTTCAACAAGAATACAAATTTATGACACCAATTTCAGGAAGATATTGCTCATTGTCAACGATATTGTCCTTTCAGGAGTCGTATTGTAATTTTTGAAAATTATACATGTATATGGATTATTGAGGAATATTTGAAAGAAACTCACTTGATAGCAAGTCTATAACGTATGGTATAACAAAAAGGATTGTGTAAGTAAGAAGTGATCTGATCCAATTCTTTATTTATTGTATAATTAGTTACTTACAGAACCTGTTCTACAATCTTGCTCACTGTACCGGTTTAATACGGATTATTCGTTTCTCTTCCACGTGTTGCCATTGTTACAGATGTAACGAATACAATAATTAAAACGTAAAATGCACCACGTTCGAAAACGAAGATACCGAAATATCACATAATATATTTATATTATTTTAAATATTGTCTATAATTCAAGCAGCAGAAGAAAATATATAAACGAGATAATTAATTTTGCGTTTTATGTCGAATTTTGGATCATCGTGAATGTGCGTCTTGTGTTTACGATGCAGTTTGCAAAGTTGATTATGAAATATCAAAAGTGTGTTGTGGCAAATCAATCGATTCGGTAGCCTCTTCCGCGGCCGTAGCTGAAGTGAAAGGAACGGCATCAACAGGTTGCCTGGATCCTCGTCTTCTGAACTTCCGCCAGAGAACCAGCCGGTGCCTTTTGCTTGCATTGAACTTTCCAAATACTGGAGTACAGAGCGCTCGCTACCTTCTCTACATTTTTCGTCGCAACTTTCCCAAAACGACCGTCACAAAATAACAGTGATAAATTCGGTTCTACAATACTATTTTATGGGTCATCACATAAAAAGTGCTTAAACCAATATAAATAATCATTGCAAGACATGGAGTTTACTATAATTAACCCTGTATTTAATTTACCATACATATTGTTACGAGTTGAACTAGTCGACTGTCTTGTGGGAATTGGAGATATACATCGAGATATAAATAACTGACAAACAAATAAATAATTGTGGGATAATAAATAAATACATGGATTACAAAGTATTCGCAGTCCAGTCATAAAATTCGAGTTTTTAACTTCGCAAGCTGTTATACTTTAGTACTTTTTCTTAGCATTTTAAGCCAGTAACGTAAAGCTTGTTCTCACACGTTGCTCTCATACAAAGCAATTGGGAAAACAAGTTTTGGAGATATAATAGAATTTTTGGGAACACAAGAAAGCAATACCACGAATCATAAAGAACATTTAAGATCGCACGTGCCAATGGTAGAAGCCGCGCAGTAAAGAGCTAAAAGAATTACGCGGGAAACTGAAAGAGAAAGAAGGAGGATAGAAGAATCCTTCCGTGATCGCGTGCCAGTAGTAATGCTGGTGGCTCTTCTGGCAAGCTGTTAGTTTCCGCATTCGCAGAGGCAATGGAGGGACCGGTTCACTGATGATTCAGGGTTTTATGCTACTTCCACTGACATTAACACGGTATCTTCCTCTATCTAGCGGCCTTCCTACAACAGCCTCTTCGCCGTTTTCCTTTCCCTCTTAAATATTCATGCGAAAAAAATGAACCCACTATCCTGTAGTTTTGTCTTTTGTACAGACGCCGCGCAATTAATGAACCCTTCAAGTACAGGCGGCCCTCGACTTTCACACATAATTGGTTCCTAAAGTGTGTGCGAATGCTGTATGTTCGAAAGTAGAGGGATGTAAAAAAATATGCACCAAAAACTGTGTTTTAAAGTATTTATTTATCAAAATTTTTTAAGTGCTTTCTGATGTTTCCTTTATAAACTTGTCAAGAATTAGTTGAATACCACCCTTTTTTTTCTTTTCTTGATAAAGATTTCTATCTTTGTAAAGATAAAACAACATTGTATATAGTCTGACAACGAGAGAGGACAGCCAAGTAGGCTACTTGACTCTCGATGTTCCCTTAGAAGGGACATCCGACCGCAGAGGATTAAAAAGTTGAATTTTTAAAAATGTGCGAAAGTCGACGGCCGCCTGGACCTTGTGCAACTGTCCTAACTTGCCCTAACTCGCTATTATTTTCTGTGCTTCAGAATATAGACACGCGTGGCCTTTCCAGGCAATACCAAATTTCCTCATGAAGTTATTCAGCTCCTGTGGAATGCTATAACACTCGCTATAACTTGATTTTCCTTTACTATCGAATATTGAGAGTAACATTTTTCTGACCACGATAAGTGTATTACTCTCCTTCGTTTTACAACAGTTACAGCTTCACTTGCAATAATGAGACTGCTAGAAAGCGTTCCGTTAATAAACTGTGTTGTAACAGCGTGACATTGATGTTAGCATTACCAAGCTCAATTGTTCGGTTGTTTAATAGTAAACAAACCTAGAGGCATACAAGAACGACCGACGAAAGACGTAAGTAACTGCTCGAGATTTAATTGGGAGATGCACGAGTTACCGCGGCAACTCTCACCTTACGTATTTCTCTGACGGAGCTTGTGTCTATTGGTTGGAACGGTTTACTCCCCTTCTCTCTTCCGGGCGCCATTTCGCCACTTTCGATTTTATCGAAGCAGAATGCTCGCGCCGCGCCGCGGCGTTACCGTTAATTTTGATGAATCAGTCTGCACACAAGCGGAAGTTGGCCGCGCTTCGTCTCTGAAACAAGGGCAACGGCTATTCTATTCTACCGTTTTGCTTTCAAACACTTTTTTCCCCTGGTACCGCACGTTCTAATTCTCGAGCCATTAGCTCTCCACATTTTTCTGGCACAACCTCGGCTCGAATACTGTTTGAACTGTTCCAAAAATCTTACGCGATATGCAACCTTGACTGTCATAAGATTTCGTATGTAAGAAAAACTGGAAAAGGTAAGAACAGAAATTTTGACAAGGGTCATGATCAAGTAACTTAGACTTCGGAATTATAAAATGGATTTATTGAAGAGGAACAAAGAGGCACATCCGCTCGGTTAGACGTCCAAGAGGCGACTCTCCACTAGTTGTTAGTAACAAAATGTACTGCTGCTTAGAAACAACACGCTAAACAGCAACTGCAAAGTACACCGTCATAACAGGAATACGGATGGCTTCAGGTCGAAAGATATACAGGTGACTTCAACTCGTAACAATATGTATATGTCCGTATTCTATTGCACTTTTAGCTAATGATAAAGTTCATTAGGAATATCTCAAAGCATTTAGTCGATCTGAAATCTCTTTTATCAGTATACTCGTTTTACTTGTATGGGAAATACTACGTTACTAATAACGAAGGCGAGTGGCACGCGCTTTTTTTGCTGTTTATCAATGTGACCCTCGTATCGTTTCATTTGCAGACTTCCAAGTTTTTTACTCATGTGCGACCGTAACTAGCAAAACGAGATCTTGCGAATGCACCGACAACCTGGCAGTACTATTTTATAAAAAAAAGAGAAAAAAACAAACAAATTAACTATGCTTAGTTGGAGGGACAGGAAGACTTTTAAAATACATATCAGCAAGATTCAATGGCGCCAAATCGATCGTGCACTGGATACCAGTTGCGGGATTTATTTTTATGGGGCGTAACGAAAAAGATAGTATTCACGCGTATGACCGACTCGTCTCACTATTAGACTAGGTAGGTTTGCAAAGGCTACTGCTGACATGCGCAATAATTATACGAGCATTACCAAGGCTTCTAACGTCTACCCGAAGGAAATCGGTCAATACTTAATAAGTATCTTCCGTCACATACACATTACAAAAACCGAAAGAAATCGTAGAACGAAAATGTCCTAAAATTTCGTGTGTAGAATAATTCCTGGCGGACATGGTGTCTGTTGCCATAAATATCAAAAAACGAGAAGGAAAATAGTTGAAGACTGGATAATCGAAGAAACAAGGTCCATCATATTGAGGAAGAAAAGGCAGGTGATCAAATATTGAAGAAAAATCTAAAAGAAGTAAAGTGTAGAAGAAACTCGAAGAGTCGTAGAGGTCTTCCGTGAGTGAAACGAGGCGAATCTACTGCAGACGGTAAAAAATAGAAAGGTAAAAGAGAGACAAAAACCCCCAGCTAAGTATTAAATAAACGGAGACCTAGGAAGATACAAGGAGTACGAAAGAGAGCAAGAAAGATAGAAGGAAGCAAGGATGAGATATAGAGAGTGCTGGAAGGGGGGGAGGGGGGCAGCTTGACGCGGCAGTAAAGACGGATAGAGCTACACTGCACACGCATTACACGCGCGCTACTCAACCCGTGAAGTCTGAACTGTAAAGTCTAGATGGAAGGGACAAACCAGGAATAAGTGGGGAGCTATGTAAAAGCGAATGTTTGGAGACCGTACGCGAGGCCGGGCCTCCTTCAGTGCGACGGCAGTGAGAGAGAGTGAGATGAGTCAAGAAGAAAATGTGGTGGGAGAGGGCAAAGTAGAGAGGGACTGTACATGTGCAGACACCTGAAGGTGATTTCCAGAGGACGCCACAGAGGATAAAGAACGGTGGAGGGGGAGGGGGGCTTGTTAGAGCGAATCGCATAGAAGAACAAGCGAGACAGAGGCGCGCTGACAATGAGGCTTGCCGTGTCACTCACAGATTCAGTGCCCATCCAGACAGTGCACGTTGGGACGCACGCGGGTTATCGTTCTTTCTTTCTCATCTCTTATCGTCCGCTGCTCGCTCCATGCGCCCTTATTCTATTTTTCTTTTCCAACTATTCTTGCCAAACGATCATTTTCATCCTTTTTTCTTTCAGTCGCCCTGTTCGTTATTACAATTGGTGTGTTATCTCAAGTATGCTTTTCATTTTTTCGCGGTTCCTCGTGGTGTCACTCGTGGTCGCAGCTCCGTGTATATACGTACCATCGAAACGTCTAGGCGTGATCTCGGTCTATCCCTCTTCCTCTGCCTCTTCCTCTTCCTTTCTATTTCTCCCTCTCTATCATCCTACTCCCTCTCCGTGATTGATGCGCACGCGCGCACTCCATGGACTTGGCCAATAGGAACTTCGCTTCCGGCAACAGCAACGGCCCAATGGGCACACACCGATGCTAGATAGACACCGATGACCGCTGATTTTGACAGTCGGCACACGACGACGGCCCGGTGTTGCTCTGTTTCCGCGTGTGCGCCGCTACGGCACTCCTTCCTCCTCTATCTTTTCTATCTCCCTCTCTCTTTCTTTATCTTTCTCTGTCTCTCTTAGATGCGACTGTCTGTCTCCGTCCCTCCCTCCTATCCTTCCCTCTCCCTTTTTCTTTTCTCTCTCCCTCTCTCTCGTTTCCTTTTTCTCTCTCTCTCTCTCTCTTTCTTTCTTTCTCCCTGTCTTATCCCCCTTTCTCTCGCCTTGTTTCTCGTGTGCGCTCAAACGTCCTTGCCGTGGCCGCATCCTGCCGCGACAGGACACTTCAGATCACTCGGCGCTCGCGCTACGTGCCGTCGGCGGAGCGCCTCGCCTCGCGTTACTTCGACAGGCACCAAAACTTTATAGTCAACCGGCAGTGTCCTCGTGATGCGCGAAACTACCGCAATTAATCGTTTAAGTGGAATCAACCCTCGATCAAAAGGTTGTCAAAGTGAACCGAAAAACCTTGGAAAGCGGCTTCTTTGTGAAACAATGAACCGGTAGCAGACTAATACTCCTTACCACTGATAGACAAACGGTTCGAGGATCACGTGGTGCGCGTTGTCAAGCCAATAAAGACGTCAAGGACAGTGTAGTAGATTAGAACGAACGAATCTATGGACGTCCCTACGGAACACAGTATACACGTGGACTCTTTTCTTCGAGACGCTTGGAAGCAGTGTGTCCAGTGAAGTTATCGTGTAACGATGAAGGTCTTTTAAAATCCGAAATTGTTCACAACACGAGTGCTTGCCCCGTGTCACGTAGGTGCGTGGAAATTAACTACTCGCATACTAAATTTACTCCTGTGTTATGGCAGTTAACCTATCTGTTTGTCAGTGATCTGAATAAAAAAAAAAAAAGAAGGAAAAATAAGCGTAAGCGTTTCGGGAGGATTTTTCGGACAGAGTATTCAGATCCAGCTGAAGTTAAATGCGCGCGTGAGAGAGAATTTTGTTTATCCGTAAGTGCGCTATGGAGTATCAACAATTGGCGCCGCCGCCGCCACCACCGCCGGTATCGGCCATACTCCACCAGCCGCACCATCCTCAGCAGCAGCAACAACCGCACCAGCAGCAACAGCAGCAACAACAGGTGCAACCGCCACATCCGCATATTGTCGTGGCGCCGGCGCATCAGCAGCAACCCCAACAACCACCGCCACCACCGATACCGCCCACCTCGCAAGCACACCCCGTGCACGCGCCCCTGCCACCCATCCATGAGGACAGTACCAGCTCTCGCTGGACGCAATATCAGCACCTATGGAGACAGCATCATGTTTACGTTAATGGTAGGTTCAATTATTGGTTATTGGGTAAATAAATGATCAGGCAGACTTGCAATAGAACTTTATTATAATTATTAGGAACACGTATCGGTACTTGATATATTACACACAAAGTGCTAAACCGTAATGAAGGCAAGAAGAAGACAGTAGACATGGAAAAAGAGCTGCGATTCTTAGCAAACGTATAAATAAAACAATATCCGTCTATGCCTAACTAACAACACAATTCATGCAGTTCAATGCAATATATACATACATGTATATGTAATTATTGATTT
This sequence comes from Trypoxylon attenuatum, assembly GCA_963989405.1. NCBI lineage: Eukaryota > Metazoa > Arthropoda > Insecta > Hymenoptera > Crabronidae > Trypoxylon > Trypoxylon attenuatum. Next base: position 17,660,450 of record OZ022489.1, read on the forward strand.
TTGTAATCAGCTGGAAGAAACACACATTAAGCAAAGCTTAAACATGTTTCAAATCCAGCGTTCAACCAACATCAATGATCCGAAAACTCACCAAAGCCATAATATAGCCATAGATTCAACATGGCTAAAAAAAACATTGTGCTTCTGGTTCTAGTTAATATCTATGTATTATGATGAACTGAACAAGACTACCATTTCTTTAAGGCTGTATTTTATTTTTGCTTGGAGTCCATAATTCTTGACTCATACCTAAGGATTTTTTATAATATGTACTAGTAATGTGATTCCGCACACGTCCGATTGTAATCTGATTCTGGAATCCGATTCCATGTAGTTTGATGAAGAATTATTTAAATTTGGAATTTCAAGGAATCAGCTTCACGTGACGCTTGATAACTATCACGATAGAAAGGAGAGACTAGTTCTCATGCTTTTCATTTGGGATTTACTGGAAATTATCAGTTTTCGAAGACTTTCTGCCCTCCATGATTTGCTGTTTGAATCACTAAGGAAATTAATCACGCAATTCCTCCAGTTTTGGGTGTTACCACCATGGTATTAAACGCGAGAAAAGTATTGTTGATTAAAAATTTAGATTGTAAAGTCGTACAGTCTAATTTAACACGAGAGTTGTCTTCCTGCATAATTGAAATACACAGCGGTAATAGTGCATATATTCAAGAATGATATTCGAATAAGACCCCGTATACCTACCGGCTTATTCTTTATGATGACTCATATATAGACCAAATTTATAAGGCTTTAATTCAAATATTAGAAACTATACTTTTGAATGCTGTGTGTAAATAGATTGAACATTAGTAAAGAATTAGAACATTTTGCTTTCGTCGACATATTGCTTTGCAAATTTATATTCAAACTAGCTGATCGGACGCGCTTCACTCGTTATCCGACGACGGCCCATACCGCCTCATGCCGCCAAACGAGACAAAAGTAACTAAAAATTAATCCTTCTACACGTAGCTCATTCTTGGCTCCCTGACGTGACAGCGTTATAAGACACACACCATATTATGCCCAAGACTTTTAGCTTTCGAATAGTGCAAGTATGGTTGAAATCGGCTCAGTAGTTTTTGCGCCCAGTCGGAACAGACAAACATACAGAAAACGCCTACAGATTTATATATATATGGAGATTAATCGGAAACTTAACGTGAAATGACACAACATCAATAAACGTTTCCCACATGCTGTACAACCTTTGGAGGAGAATTTGATGTCAGCTTGAGTCGTCTTTGTCATTTGAATGCAGGTATAGCCTTTTACCCAAAATTATACGGTCTGCTCTAATTGCAAATGCAAACCAGTATGTGGTTCATAACATATGATACAGTTAACTAATATTTTCCTTTCGAAAGACATGTTTCATTATCAGACGAATCATCTTTCAACTCTCATTTACTTTATCACATTTCAAGTATACTTTTCTTAGGATAGTATATTTCACTACAGGTGGCCCTCGGCTTTCGCACATTTTACTCTCGCACAATTCGCCATTTCGCACATTTTTAAAAATTCAGCTTTTTAATCCTCTGCGGTCGGATGTCCCCTCTGAGGGGACATCGAGATTCAACCAGCCTACTTGGCTGTCCTTTCCCATTGTCACACTACATACAGTGTTGTTCTATCTTTATAAAAATAGAAATCTTTATCTAGAAAACAAAAAAACGGGTGGTATTCAACTAACTCTTGTCAAGTTTATAAAGGAAACACCAGAAAGCATTTAACACGCCTCTTTAACTTCATTATGCATACATATTGATAAATAAATACTTTACAACGCCTGGATGAATTGTTGTTAAAGATCACCGAAAGTACTATTCAGGAATGCGAAGCCGAGCTCTCGGCGCATGGGAGCAGTTAGTACACCTGTAATAGATAGTTATTGTCAGTAGCGAGCCCGATCGTGCGCTAGAACGCCACGCTGCCGTGGAGCATTGCTAGCATACTACAGAAACGCCCACCTGTTGCACAAGACGACGGTGTACAACAGTGGCAGTAGTCGTCAGTCTACGCGTAGAGTGACGATTAAAAGTATGACGATATACTACTCCAATCATTTTTCACAACTTCTTACGCGCTCGGAAACTTGGTTACTGCGAGTAAGTACGGTTCATTCTACTCGAAGAAGCATCGCGATTGGAGCGTATATGCGTATGATATGTTTTCATTCAAACGATCAAGCATGCGTTTAAATAGACGAGCAAAGAGAAAAAATTGATAGAAAAACAAGATTCAAGGTGGTTAGAAATTAGAATACTAAATAGGCATCGGAACCTTTTAAAATACATACATAGTATACTAACTCTTTTGCGCATACGTACACGTAATATACGTGTCATGCTAAGTATACAAGAAATCTTCGTAATTGACCCTTAGAAAGTCATTGATTTTTGAAAGGAGACGTACCATTCACTCTTCTTATTGTCAAGGTCAGCATTGCACTGCCGGAACACAATATTTATTGTAAATATATTGTTCTTGACTATTCAGTAAACGTAAAGCAAAGAAAACTATTGGATCGGCTTTCTTTACCAAAGCTACCGTTCGACGTTTAGATACAAAAATAATTTTATTGTTTTTTACAAATTTCAATTTCTCCTAATCCAATGGAGAAAATACTATTAACGAACTCTTTTATTCTAACACTTGAAAAGTGTATTCGACATAATTTTTCGGATTAAATTATTTATTGTTTCATGCAAACTACGTCCTGGATATATTTCGTGAGATAGAGGGACAAAAGCACTGAAAATTTTAGGTTCTTCTTAATTAATTCACTTGATTCCCGGTTTTAGCCCTTCTGAAGCCCTTCTGCGAAGTTGCCGCGCTCATCAAAATAATTATCTCCCAGTCGGTGGCAGTTCGTCTCTCGAACGATTTTGCGTGACGCAGATAATTATACCTTTATTTATAGAGTTAGAACTCGAGGCTCATTTTTTCGAGCTCGTCTCCTTCTAAGAAACGCAAATCAAGCGCCGTCCTTTCAGCTCAGACAGAGGGCAATATGTGTACATAGTTCGTTAAAGTTACCCGAATTAATCCGATACTTTCGCGCATCGCCAAACTCGCATCGCTACAACTTCACCTCGATAAGAGTCCTTTTACCTCGAATTTTACGCAGTTTAAAAATTCGCGGCGTCAAAAATATTTTCATTGACTCCCTTTACTCTGTGACGAAGGAAACAACCCAAGCTGATTTGTAACTTGTTTTTTATAACGACGTCACGACAATACTATATGGAACGTTTGATCTGTTTAAAATTTTCAATCGTTGTTCGGAACGATGTTCCAGCTTTTATTTTTGTTTTTTACATAAGATGTGAAATATTTATTGCCTAAGTTTAAAAAAAGGCATAGAATATAAAACAACTAGATGTATGTATAACATTTAATATATTGAGGTTGACAGTGAGTGTAGTAAATACATAGACCACGTTATAATTATCCTAAAAATAGTATTTCATTTAATTGTTAAATATTGAAAACAAGTGGCCCCCAATTTAATACAAAATAGATAATGTGGCCCGTCATATCATATGAGTTTGACATGCTTGCAGTATAGTAACGTTTTCAGTATCAGTTTGATTCTAACTGAATTATCAGAATTTATCTGTTACATAGAGATAAATAACTCGCCTTTCATGCAGTGCCTCCATGGAACAGGTCAGACAGATCGTGAGGACTGTACCAATCGCGGATCAGATTACAGAGAGTAGTACAGTAGTATGTATAGTAGTATGTATAGTAGTCAGGGAGTTCTGGCTGGGTTGTGTTCAGCCAGTTTTCCCTTTTTCACAAGCGTTTTTCCCCGAGTGGCAGTATCGTCGGATATAAAGTGAGTGTAGTTGGATCCATTCCTTATTTAGGAGGAAGTAGGTAGTGGCTCGTAGATCGCTAGTCGAGTTCGTGGGGACAATGGGTCAGAGGCCAGGCTTGCTTTCATGCCTACAATGTTAGGGATCGGCTTCGGCCTCTCCCTGTCCTGTCAACGTTCACTTGGTTCATGAACTGAAAAGAGAAGTGCCTCGATCACTGCCAACTAATTACCTGACGATTCACCTAATTTCGATACTCTAACGCTTTCCCAAATGTTTTCGTCAACATTGTTGCGTAAAAAATTTCCTCCAATACTGGATTTTAGTTAAAAAAGAAATATGTGATACAATATGTATCCGATTCAAAGAGGTTTTCATGCCAATGACAGGATAGTGACCAATCGAAACGAGTAATTTTTTTGTTAAACTACAACTGGGTTTATTGCCAAGTTTATTAAATTTTAAAAGTTTACTTCAGGTGCAGTTTTATTCAAAAAGTTCACACGGTCAAATGTAAACCCGTATTTAAACTGTGAAACTAGAAAGTATCGCAAAAGAACAATACATAATATTGGTGGTATACAGTATATACAATAACTTGCTAAAGCAGCATTAAATTGAAATGTCAGTGTATGTTGGAAGTATAGCATTAATTATTGATCACCGGGATCAAAATAGAATAGAGCACATTAATAAAACAACGATTCCGAGAACGCGTGCAAATTCGCTTAACCGGTAACTACGTTACATAGCTAGTTGCGGAATGTTTGATTGTGTTATTGTATCGATGAGAAATTAATACTGTTGAATAACAATATGCTGAGACATGTAGAATCGACTTGTAACATATACAGATTATAATGTTATAATACCTAGCAATGAAGCGTAGAAAGTAATACGAAACCCAAGTGCCATCCAATACTTCGACAAGATCCGAGATTCTTCCAGCGAATCCACGAGGGTGATCAGACATATAGGCATCAGCCGCATACACGTAGAACATTTGAGTAATCGGGAAGAAGGCGCATAGCTTCTGTGACGTAAATATGCCGACCTTGGCAATAGCGAAACGCGTATACATACCCGTATACCCGATCACGTTATTACATTTAACTGAAACGCTGACCTATGACCTGGCCGTACAAAATATATCGTTGCCTCTATCTCGCGTTACTTCGAAACGTCTTCTCTACGAGTTTTACTGTGCTTATTATGTCCATCTATGTCCACCGAAAAATGTCACTCACCGCACTTAACGATCAATTATTATATTTGCTTCTAATTCTATACATTTTGCATTCGGCGTTGTTAACATTTATTGGGTCAGACGTAAATTGGTTGGCACAGAGTGGTATGTATACATATTCGATCGAATATTGACAATGAAAAAAGTATGTAAAAGAACAAGAACATAATATGTAAGAACAGTAACATTAACCTGTTTTTTATGCGTTCCTGTACCTTTATGAAGTATTAATGATTATCTTATCATTATTTGTATAGTTTTTAAAAGCTGTCTTTATGCGGAATGTGTCGCAAGGTATAAGAGGGTCTGGTTGTTACTGTCGTTGTAGTAAGTGTAATTCCACTATAGGTAAGGTGCTTGTGATAGAAGTATGCTCAAACTCGACACAAAGATACGCGTTCAGTATTATTTTGCCTGTGCGAAGCTCCGCGCGATATTTTAGGAAATAAGCCGTGGAAAGAAAACAGTATGTGCGTGTTCTATTTCAGCGCGCACTAGAATTAGAAGCCATCCCCACTCTTTTGACCCAAATCACTTTTCCACGGGAACCTTGACCTACGACAGTATAATTCAGTAAGGTGTCTTCTTAGATAATGCGCGAAGTATTTGGAAAGCAATCCTCGTGGAGAATAATATAATAGAAAGTGAATACTTTTTTTCACCATTCCCAATTCAGTTTAAGAAGTTAGAGGACTGGGAAAATCAGACAAATTCAAAAATAGGAAATTATTGATGAATTAAGGAGCAAAATGGTTGTGTGGGGAAATGTATAGAATACTCGTCATTGTTATTTCTATTTCGGCTCCTATTGCTAATTGTAAGGTCATATGACTTAGAGCTGGAGCCCAGTGTTTCAAGTAGTTCAAACATCGCTGAAACTGCGAAAATGCTTTTCATGATCGTAGGTTCGAAATAATTTAATTATAGGATAAAGTAGCTAGACTACAGGCCTTAATAGTTGTATAGTCCGCCATCTGTTTGAAAAGAATTTTTAGAGGATATCAAATTCGAATACGTAAAGTACGTGACAGTACAGAAGACAAGAAAAACGAAAGGAATGAAATGTTTATATCACGGTTTATATCACTTGCTTTATTCGTTTAATTCGTTTATTCCATCGTTAAGGATTCGTCAATTATTATGAACCCTTAATACAACTTAAGGGTTGATAACAGCACAGAAAACAGTTTTCAGAATTCATAAATAAAACACGCTGATTCACTGGCCAAAAATCTTTCAAAGGCTGAACACAGAACCCGAATCTCATCAAAGTGTTTCTTGAAGAAGAGCCAATTGCTATAGAATTATTTATCCACGTATTGAAAAACACAACCTTGCATACAAGTATACCGAGAAAACGGAAAATCTGTGATGAAAACGCGCGAGGCGACGAACCGAAGAATCTTGAAGGTCTTGAAGTAGTGCGATTTTCCAAGTACAATATACACGGCCTTGAGAATCGTTCGATTAGTCGGCTTATCGAGGAAGAGTAGGCGCAAGCGAGTATTTTTTATCGAGCAGGCGTCGTTGCTCATTGTTAGTGTCTCTCGTGAAGACCGTGGCACATTGACCGTGAGCTAACCTTTTCGAAGGTCGTGCTGTAATCCAGCGCGACTTAAGCGCGAAGCCGTAGGAAACCTCATAGCCTCATAGGCAAACGGGCCACTGCAGCTTCGGCTTGCTATACATATACAAGTACAAGTATGTGTACCCTATTGCCGGTCTCACAATCAGAATCGCCCACTAACTTGGACAAAAACGAACGCGAGGGGGGAGGGGGGACTCGCACGTGGACACGTGGAACTCCGCGCGTCAATAAGCTTGCTGAATAGAATCGAATGTCACTGGAATAATTATCTGTCATTGAAGATACACCAATGTAGCAGTGGCACTTTGTCATATACCTGTCTTACTTACAATTAGAGCTCTGGACTATTTTTACGCGCATTACCGAACGAAACACGTGGATTCCGACGCCAATCTTAAACTAAAGTCTTTTACGCCTACCTGACATTCTCTTATTGGAATTCTTTCAATCATCCAGCGAATCTAATTTTCCTCGCACTTTGGACTTCACACTGTATATTGGGAAGCTAGCGTGCAATCCCTGAGAAATTTTTCTTATAAGAAATTGCAAGAAAATATTGGTCAAGTGGTTGGTTACATATTCCTCTTTCCAGTCTCATTGTCAAGTGTCAGAGTACACAATATTAATCTAGAAAAAGGTTGAATCTTTTCGGATCAATTAACGAGAGATTCAAAAGCTATACTTTTCTTTTGGAGATGAATTACTTGTAAGAGAGAAATCTGCAAGTACGATCTGTTCTTTATCACTATCAGATGAAATTTAACGGAAACTTTCCAAACTTATATCCTTAATGGATTTTTCGTTAAACTGCCGAGCTGCGTTAATTAAACCTTCGGTGTGCTCATTAACAGGAAGGATTGATTGAGAGGAGAATCGCAGTGGGCATTGGAGAGTGAATTGGCTCACACGTGTCTCTCCACGTGCAGCTGCTATCCAAAGTAAGTGTATAGAGGAGTTAGAGGGCGCAAGCGTCGCGCCGTGCCGTGCCGTGCCGCAATCGAAGCCATCGAGGCGAACGTATGCTCGCGGTAATGGAAAATACTCGTGCACGCGCACATCCGTGTACATTGTACACGTACATATTTACAGTAGAAGCACGCGTGCATCCACGTGCATCCTCGTCAAAGTAGAGTCGATCCGCGAAATTGGATTGCGCGCCTCCCACCAAACCCCACATCGATCCATGGAAAATGATTACTCGGGAAACTTTGCACTTTTTTTTCATCCGCTTCACCTCTTTGCGTTCACCAGATACGGAATACGACGCGACGCGACGCCACTGCTCACCTTGTCCCTCTACTGTTTCACTTTGACACTCGAGCGTATTGTTAATAACGCTTATAACATCCGACAGAACCTGTTTCCGTTAGACATTTTTTCCCAATTAATCGTACTCTACTATCAAAGAGGAATACAACGTGTACGAAAATCAGGTTTTTTGAATACAATACTGGCAGACAACATTCTATTCGAACGAGATATGTACTTGGCTAACGTTATCCAAAAAAAACTGAGGATGTAGTTAGACTGATAACTTCGGAGCACGCAAATAGGAACTCGGGCCATAGAGATCACTTTTGCAAACTCAGTTGTTTATATTACGTCATCTGTATAAAGTTTCTGGGTTTATTTTGGAACTCTATAATGTTTGCGGAATATATTAGAGACCAAATCTGCCTTGTCCTCTACAATTGGAGGTTTTACATTTGGTATACCTGTCAGACTGTGAAATTAGCCATTACCGAGAATTCAATTGTTTTATTTAAACAATTGAATGTAAACACATAGTTTGTTGAACATTGTGGCATAAATGTGTCTTATTGTTAAATAAGTACCGGATAGTGTATGGAAAACCCTGAAATTTGGATCAATCTGCTTGTAAGAGTGTTATAACACAATATAATAGTGAACATATAATGTCCTTTGCCTTGCACCAGTGTTAAGATAAAGTTATTGTGGTAAGCGTATCAGACTCGACCTTCTCTTCACTTATGCATCGTTTTCCTCCCGTAATCGAATCACAACCTCTTACCTTCCTACCACACGGTCCTAACACTTAAGTGTTCGGCATTTCTTAAAAGTACTTAAAAGTATGAAAATTAGCCAACATGTTTGACGCTGTGTGTTTGGTCTATTTTCTAAAGCTATTTATGTATGTACATATATGTGTATAGCGAAGAAAACTTGATTCATAGCCATAATTAATTGAGTCTAATTTGATCCATACGTGGATCTTTTAAATTTCATTTCAAACGCATCCAGTCGAAAACAGTAGGATCAAAAGTAATATGTATAGATGAAACGCAAATAAAATTGAAATGTAGGTCAGTGAAGCCCTAATGTATCGGAATCAAAAAGTTGCATTATACGGCCCCTAAAGTCGTGCTATAAACCTTAGTGGCGTAAATGTTGTGGAATCCACCAACATAAACAGGCGATTGTGTTATCGAACGACCCGGCTGCCCGATAGCAAGGGCCTCCTGGACCTCAATGATAAACTTTTCATACACGTGTATTAAACTTCATTACTTATATTTAGCTACAATTACTATGTACAATGTACATATGTATGTGCTTCGAAAAGATTTCCATGGGAAGATAATTTGTTTCGGCGGAAGGATTGTTCTTGTGACCAACTATGTACTGACATAAACAGACAAATAGTATCATATTTCGGATTGTATTCATTGAAATGTGATATGCCATCATATATGTGTGAAAATCGCTAATTGAAATGTACCATCGATATGTGTACTGAACCATTGCACAAAGCGTCATTTTATTGCGAAAAATATTAATGTTACACGTTGAACAGTGTAGGGGAATATTTAGAAGTAAATTAGGAAAATTAGAAGCGAAACATAGAAGAGAAGTATTATAATACGAACTGTTAACTGTATCCGCTATTGGTATATGTGGCAAGGAAAAGTTAAGAGAATAGCTGTAAGTAGCAGCTAGTAGTAAGTAAACTCATTACCAGACTACTACTTATCGTAGCACATATACATACATGGATATGTTTTCCATAGTTCCACGTAATAAAATGCTTTCTCGAATGGGTTTTTTATTAGTCATAAAAGTATATAGATGTTTATGTAGCTTTGTATAAACTGTCAAACGTCTTAATTTTACCGAAATATTGTTAACTATCTTCTGCTTATTCCTAGTTCCTAGTTTTAACTTGAACCCAGAGTTTCAAACAATATAACTGATAATACTGACAATATAAATTATTCAAAATTGTTGTACAATTGTTCCAGTGCTTCCGATAAATAATTAATTCGTTTGATAATGACTTCCCTTCGAAAATCATCTGTTTGCTTGTATGATAGAGATTATATTAAAGTGCTTTAACAGAATAACTTTAAAGATTATACTTAACTATATATGCAATGTCTCTCAAATCTTCGATTATTCATCGAGTTTATTCATCAGGATTATACAGATGTGCGAATAAAACATTATAGATTCTTTCATTGTCTTTCTCTGTCACACGATTGCAAAAGAAAGGATTCACAGAGCCTCTCATCATAAGATAGTAGAATAGTGCAATAGTGCGCATAGTAGAGAGAATAATATAGCGTAGACGATGAGCTAATTTCTGAAGAAGCTGGAATGACTTCCTAGTTGATTTCGTAGCGCGGGTTAAACGTAAAGGTTCTCTCGCAAAGTGGAAGAGTGCAATGCTCCCTGTAGTTTTCACTTTCCAGGCGTCACAGGAAAAGGAAGACTTCCCAAGCACTCACGTAACTCCTTCCCCTTGATTCACCAACACTCTCACAATCACTGCCAGTCGTTCGCTTTCCTCATACTTGTTGCAACCACGCTCTCGCTTTTTTCTCGCTCTTCCGGTTCGACTATTTTCGCTGTTTCGCTTCAGCGTGTGCCAGTCGAACGTCCAGACCGAGAAACCTGATTTTAATCCAATTTTTCTGCAATTTTAAAACAGACTAACGTAACGTAACGGTTGACCCTTTTTTTATTTAGCAAAGAGCTTTTATTTCTGAAGTTTTAAATCTTTTAAACAATTCACTCAGTTTATTTATACAATAGAATTATTAAAATTTTAGGTATGGCGGAAAGTTGCGAATGAAGAAAATGAGAGCGATACGATTATTTTTTCTTCAATATCAAGAAACCAAAGACGATAATATTCTTTTTCCGTCTCTCTCTTTCTCTCTCTCGACACTATTACGCGTAAGTGCTGAATTAATATGGAATTCCGTTAGTACTGTTTCCTTCAAGATTATTTCAGTGCCTAGGTCAACAAGGCCACCCGTTAAGACCGCCTTTCGATGCTGACCCGATTCCACATATCATTTCACTCGATACATACACACACTCTTTGCGTCTCCTCATCTTTTTTCTCACTTGCCCACTGACTCACCCAGGCAAGCGCGAGCGCTTCTTGCTGCAATGGATCTCGAATCGATCGTATTTCCTCGGTATATCATATATGCGATCGAAACCTACCGTTGGATACCTACCAATGAAAAGAGTCACCACCCTTCAGCAGGGTTTGCAAGACGCAATAAACAGCCTTCGAGACTCACGGCTTCAAACTGCCGACTTTCACTTTAATTGTCGTCAACCGCTGGTCGAGAAATTCAGTAAAACCCAAATACTCATTGTGGCTTCATCTCTGTGTTTCGCGAGTTTGACCATCCCCACCCAAAAGATGTCACATCAAAAACCCAAGAAATCTATTAATCTGAGAAGTTACTTGCGAAGTACTCAAATTGAGAATTAGTCTTGAACAAATGTAGCCTCTTCCCGAGAATATTGCTGACAAACGCCTTTGACTCATTTTGAATCTTCAACACAGCCACACCTATAATTATACGCGTAAACCATCCCACGTACGCCACGTATCTTGTTCAATACATTTATCCAACAGCAATATCTTTCCTACACTCTTAGTCTCTTAACCAATGACTTGGACAAATATATATGTTATTCTAGCGTAGAAGTAAACCGTGTTTGCGAAGTTGGTCTTTCAAAGAAGAATCTTTATTCCATCAGCCAAAGTTATAGCAATGAATCCAAATTCTGTAATTACAATTCAGTGCAAACTTAGTTTAATTGCGGGAAACAGTATCAGCCTTTTAAAATCGTTTAACATGTTTAGAATTTATCAAATTTATCATTCATTACGTATTTGTATTAAAATAATATTAAAGTAATCTTGAATGTGTTAGGTGTCGATAAAATATTTACTATTGTTCGAAGACGCAACATTTCCTTGATTCTGAACTAATTGTAAGTCACCGTGACTATTAATTCAGCAACACACACATGCATACATAACATAATTAATATGTCTCCGAAATATGGTATCATGTTCGGTATGAAATACTAGAATCAAAAGAATCCGCTGGTATTCTGTGGTATAATTATCGCAAGAATCATTAAAGGTGACTTGGCATGTTCTATTCCCCGTTCTACGAAACTCCTCGTATTAGCCAGCAAAACTGGCTTGTTTCCGTTCGTATTAAACATACCTTGATCGACAGACAGCCTCTTCATATCAATGGTTCAGGAATTCTTTGCATTGCCAAATACATTTTTGATTCGAATCCAAAATACACGTTGACTCTATTCGACTATAATGCGTGTACATGTATGTATGTATCGCAACACACTCAATAGGGAACTGTGAAAATCCACATAAACTGCACGTTCCAAAACATTTATCGATACTCTATGCCAGACGAGGGTAATTTGAATACGTTCTACATACATGTATATTTTGTCTGATGTTTAGTAGAAATAGATTTGCAAGTTTAATTACACTTACATTCAGTTACTTACAGAGTAGTGTACCACTTTAGGAGTTTATGTTTTCGGATTTATTTTTTCAAGAAACTCACCTTTATATTACTCTTCTTTCATAGGCGCATGCATGCATTCTCAAATCAGCTGTATTGCTAACTATGTTATAAGAAGGAATATGTATAATTAATTACGTAAGATTCATTCTGCAATGATTTATACAATTTATACAATTTATAGAATTTCCATAACCAAGACCATATGTTTTTAAGTCTATTCCCAATAATTTGTCTTGAAGAAAAGTCACGAACAACAATTGGCGTTTGGACAAAAATCCGCTGTCCAATTATTTATGAGTGGAAAACTAATCTAAACTGCAAATGACATTTAGTTTTCATTACCGTTGTGGAATTCGTGATCAAAAGAAATTTATCCGAAGAATTTTGTTCAAAGTAGTCCCAGCGTAGAGGCTGATCTCGTGGTCAAGTGGTAAAATGTAGGCCATAGCCAAATTTCTCTTTGATACTGGTCCGCTTGAAGACAAAAAAAGAAAGAGACGCAAGTGGCGAAAAAGCAAGAGACGCGAAGCGATGAAAAAGAAAGGGCATGTGGCTTGGAAGAGAAAGGAGAATCAAAAGGAACGCACACTTATTCAGTGTAATATAGATTCACTTACACTCGCATCGATGCTGGTGTGTTTAGATTAAAAAAAAAACACATGCTCAGGGCCCATGGCAGCTTAACTACCTAGCTGCTTGCTTGCTGGCTTGCTGGCTGGCTGCCTGCCTGCCTGGTTGCTTGCTTGCTTGCCTGCCTGCCCGCGTCCTCGTTATTTTGGTGAAAGTGAAAGTTGCACGGAGCGCGACTTCCTACTTCGATCGGCTATCTTTCTTAAACTAACCCGACATTGAGTTTTCGTATACTATATATCAGTGTTTTATGTCTTCACTACGTCTACATTATCTATATACGTGTAGTATGACACATTGCCAAGTTTTTGTCCAATTATCTTTCGATGTACTTACTTTTCATTCCTTGCAACTGATTTGACGCGAATGAATCTTTTTATTCTTAAAAGTTATTGCTTACAAACATGTGTTATCATGATAAAACTTATTCAAATGAGTACTTTTTTAGATAATTAAATAACTTAGTTTCTCATGAAAAATGCTTGTTTACCTTGAGATTTTTCTTGAATATTGAGGGCGATAGAGAACGCGTATATTTTTATATCGGCTCAAAAGCCGTTGAAAGGGTTGAAGTCACCCTTCGAACCGGCTGATTTTTAATTAACAAACCCGTGTAAGCGAGTATTAATTTCAAAATTTCACGTTTTCATTTCTTACGTTTTTGCAATTTTCGCATTTTTTAACAGGGTGTAAAACTTTTGGAAAATTGCGTCCGCCTGAATTCTTAAAAACGGACTTCAGATTCGTTATCAGCGATCCCAAAAATCCCTAGTTACCTGATTTCGCAGCAATCGTAAAAATAATTCGTAAAATAGTCGAACCTATGCCCAAAATCGACAAAGGTGGTTTCCGACCTTCAAATGGTTTTTGGGCCGATATAAAAATATATGTAGGTGTCCAATAGTTTTGCATGTACTACTTGTATGCCAAGTTTCAAGAAAATCGCCGTATGACCCTTCCCTAGTGTTACTTGTTAATTTAAGTGTATTATATATCGCTCTCGTTACCGTGTCAATGCGTGAATATTTTCCAATTTTATTATTCAACCTGAAATCTAGTCGAGAGAAACTTTTAAAATAAGAGATTGATTAATCGTCGTATTAAATCTGTATCGCACTTTCGCGCGTACCGAAATCAAATCGAAAGTCGTAAGACTTGTTGGCTATTTTCACGCGGTAGCATCGACCACAGTTGACATTCCGAATTACTAATGAGCCGAGAGAGTTTCGCTCTCTACTGTTTTAAATCATCTGCAATTCGAACTGCACCACTTCTAGAACTAAAGGGGAAATTGCATTATACGTTTTCATGCGACAGATCTATAGGGTATCGAGAAACTTTTCAACTGAAATTCCAAGATTAATTCACAAATAATGAGAATAAAGTATAGATACCTAATATAGTAGAGAAATGTAATTAATGCACACAATTAATTATTTCTATTGGCATTAATATTAGCATTTTATTATTAGTATAGACCAATTAAATAATTTTATGGCCTTACGATAAGAGTATTTAGAATTGTCTTTCATCATTCTTATCACATCCATAAAAATATTATATAAAGGTAGAAATAATTAGCTCGTTATCTGACCTTCTTCTTGATTGAGATATGTATTATTTTGTTGGAGGCGATAATTGTCAATTACTACCGTTTCTTTTGGCCGGGTACTCCAGATTCTTTCCCTACCTTGCCAATTGTAATTAATGGAATTTAGCAGTGCTCCACGACCTGGGAACACCTCTAATTGGACGCGCTGTACGACTCGCTTAATTAAGATATGCCAATTATTTTTGTCCGACTGCTGCTGGTTTCCCCTGTCCATCGATGCTGTGTTAGGATCCTCTCTTCCACCTCCACCCTGGTCGACCATCAGATTTTTATCACTTCAATAATCCAGTGGATTGGAGCAATGCTAGTATTCTATTTCCCCAAACTACGTAAATTTTTATACCAACGATAACGCATAGCAATAGTCGAGCACATAAGATTAAAGGTGTTTCTGGTGGGAGTTATTTGAATCCATTTGCACCATAAGCGCATGGTGATAAGAACGAAGTTTTCACTTTTCTGTGTGATGCAAATCGTTTAATCTGGTAGAGGACTTTAATTTTCTTTCTTCACACTGAATATGTAATCGGACAAATGAATTTTTCAACGACACGCAGTTAACTACATTTGTGAGAATTGTCATGGAATAACAGGATTAATCATGGTACGAAATGAATGTTAATAATAGCTTAATGAGCCAGAATACTTTGGCTCATTATCTTACTTCACTTTTACTTTCAATGAGCATAGAATTTCTCAAATTATCTACAGTGCAAAATATTGGTTTGGCATGCGAATTGTGAAAAGAATAATACAAGTACATAGAATAGTTGTTATAGTTATCAAAGTTTTCCCCTAAAAAATAACATTTTGATTATTAAACTAACAAAAGATTTATATAGAAATATACGAATTCTATTCAGAGTTAAACGCACAGATTTGACGACCTCTCGTGCGTCGCGCAGAGTATCTAACGGTAACTTTCTCGCAAGATGCCGAAAAGTACAGGTAGGCAGCACATGCTCGCGGAGAAAGGAGGCCATCCAAATGTCATTTCTGGGTGACGATGCTCTGACGTATCTTACCTTTGTACGCACGTACCCACGAATTTATAGTAACTTGAAAACAATTATGTACCGGATTTTATCATATAATATTAGTGCATTCAAAATTCACTAGTATTGTTAGGATATAATTATTGCACCTTTTCGCCAGGGAGAAACTTTACCAACTCACGATCAGTTTTACCTATTTAGTTTATATAAAATAGAAGTGCGTAGCATTATCCCGATCGTAAAATAATTTTTTTTCGAATAACGAGAAGCGATAGAGTTTTTAAAGTTTGAGGAACATAAAAGGGTGTGAAAGAAGAACTGGTTATGAATTCCGAATCATTATAACCCGGTATATTCTGTTGAACGATATTATGTAGCTCGGCCAATCAGTTATTTCGTATGATGCAACTTATACATGTATCAATTTTCAGTGTATACCGTAAAGCCTTATGAATAACGTTTCTTAGAATAGAAGGAAATTCCTTGGTCAATGAAATACTACTGTCGACACCCGGTACAGAGGACAATGCAATAATTAACCATTATTATTGGAATATTGGTATGCAATTATCCTGAGTCACTGGGACTTTTCGTGCAATAAAGGAATTTCGATTTATACTTACGACTCATTGTCAAGCGATATGCCTAGTTGCCAAACATCAAATTTGCAAAACTTCTTAAAATCTGTAAATTGATTTTTATATCGATCTATATCGAGTAAATTACACAGCTAAAAGTGACTTTTATTTATTACTACTAGTATTTTCGTTTCGTCAATCTAATTGTACTTTCAGCTTTAAGAACTGTTGTCAGTGATTATATTTATCCGAGGTGTTTCCCTGTAAGAAGCTGCAGTTTTACCTTTGATAGATGTGAGGCAGAAATACATCACACATGTAGAGTGCGTAAGAGTTAAAAGGAAGAAGCAAAAGAATTGTTAAAAATTGCTGAATGCAATTGCAGAAAGGATACCATTACGGTGCTCATTGATTCGAACGAAGTTGACCTAGTCAGGCACCCAGTACTCGTCTAATCTAAAATTAATTTCTAACAGCTGCTAGCAATTGGCACGCATGTGTCGTTGGTAGAGTCGGCTCACACCATCTAGACTCTCGAACCATGACCCGCCTACAATCTTTTACTATTCTCATGTCGTGTCAAGGCTGCATTCCAGTTTCGTTTAACATCCACCAGTGCTATCCACCTAACACTAACGTCGTTGAGCTTTTCCACATTTCGGTTGGGCCCTTCTAGTTAAATAAACAAATACCTCATTGGTAGACGCAATTTTAACGACGATTTCTACCATTGCTTGAAATTGTTTCGCTCGGAACCCACCCAACGATGAGTTTAGTCTCGATAAATCTAATTCCAGACTCGACAAATAGTTCATATTATTTCGTAATTATTTATTCGTTTGATATATTCCGGCTAATTACGTAGCTTTTTCAAAACGAACTCTATGTCCTTTCTTCAAAATAATTACGGTAAACATCTCGAAGAAAAGTGTCGAGATGAAGTCGTCAGGATAAGTTGCGTTGACTGACTGAACAGCGGAGAGAGCGTTCCTGCCACGAGAAAGAAACGAGAGCAGGAAGCGAGAACGAATAGTGACAAGAGAAAGGCGCGAGGAAAAAGCTGAGGGGAGCCGTTCTAACTTCCGCAATCTAAGCCGATCCCTAGGCGTTTCCATTTCGCGTGACCGATCTTACCTCGTCTCGCCTTGCCTTCCTTGCTCCCTGCTCCCTACTCTCTGCTTTGCCTCGTCGTCAGGCTTCCGTATTGTCCCTTGTGTCTTATGTCACCCGAATCGTTTTTTCTCCTGTACGGGAAAGTTCGCCGACCTCACTCCACCTTTTCCCTACTGCAACCGTTTGGATCTATGTCAGGATTATGTTGTCTTTTGTTTTTGTATTAGGCACAACCACGTATTATTATTGGAATCCATTATTGATATATTATTAAATCTGATAAATCGAATGAGAAAAAGCAGTAACAAATCAAACATCGATTTCGATACTAATGCCGTTGTTGTGCAATTGCCATTCGGTGGTTACATTAGTCGTTAGTCTGGAAATAAGAAAAAGGTTAAGGATAGCACACGTGCTCAATCATTTTCCCTAGATCCATACTCTGGATTAAAAGGTTCTTCGTGTGCCCTTGCCAGTACGAGTGAGATAGGAAATGACTTAAGGACTGAAAATCAGATGAGAACGGACAGCGAGATCGACCTTGTACCTTGGATTAAAAGCAATATTAATGGTTGAGGATGCGAACAGTATCTGCAAATAAATGCGGAGATTCCAATCCCTAGTAACAGGTTTCGAAAGACGGTAGGCTGTCCTTCAATACCGCTCGGCCTGTCCTTGACAATGGAACGTGGCTCGAGAGGCAACCGCGCATAATACTTGTAATGCTTTTAGATAATCCATTAACCGTTACGTTCTCTGTAACTTCGATCATCGGCATAATTATTGTGTGAGATTCAACCTTTTATATAATACACTACCAACTTTGTTCCGTAACGAAGTTTCGTGCTGTAATCGAGCGTCACCGTTCTCGTTTCTGCCGTACATAGGAATCTTGTCGCTGTATTACACTTGTATACTTCTATCAACACGCGTTGACTGATTTTCTTCATTTGTTCATTTCATTCTTTTGTTAAAGCACGATTGCAATGAAATCGAATATGGTAGATACCTAAGTCATTGGACGGGGATGTCCTAAATATCTTCTTAAGCTTGAATATGGTGGAATATTATCTTCCATTAGATTAATGTGCAAATATGTACTATATTTCCATGGCAGTTATTCCATATCTGTTCGCATGTTAGTATTATTATAACGCATACGTGATCATAAAGCTCTTTTATAAAATCTAGAAAAATAATTACAAAAACCTTTAGCAGTATTGAAAGACAAGTAAAGTTTATATGAAAATTGAACTGTTTTGTAGGTTCAAACTGATTTACAATGAAGCTGTTTGCAGAGTAATAACCAAAAAATAAGACATCATTGAGAAAATGTGCACTTCGCGATTTCAATGCTATCCCTTTGCTTGTCGATGATAGAACTGATTGTGAAACCAATTGTAAGATACAGACAGGAGTATCGTCCTAAGCCTATCTGTAGCACTATGCTGTTACGTTCGTATAATTTCGCAGACAATTTTTCCTTCTATCAAATCCGAGAATATTCGTACAACCGTCTAAAACCACAGTTCAAGTCCCAAAATCGCGGCTAGCTTAGATGACCCTTCATGATCTCTACCGTGATAACATTGACTATTGAGACGCATCCGCAACTGCACGTGCGCTGCGCTCGACTCGTGTCCATATTTGGCTATCCCTAGGCCTCGTGTAGGAATCAAAAGGGTTTTGTTTCAGTTTTTCGAGAAAATTAGGCGATTTTAGAGCATATCAAGCACCCGAAATCGAGCGCTCAGTCTCTCCACTCTCAGTTAGTAGTCAGCGACGTTGGTAGCAGAAGGTGGCGAGCCTTTTAAAACCACCCTAACAGCACTTTGAATTTGTTTCATACCGTTGTGCCGCGTCCTTAGTTGAAAAAGTGAAGATATATGTATAAAACGAATAATGACTGTAAACCGAATTCAAATGATTCTTTTTATTTACAAAAATCAGCAATCAGCATTCTATACATGTATAAATAAGCAGCACCAACTGAAAGTTAGATAAAATAATTTAATAAACTCGCATAATAAGTTGAAAGAATCGAGACGATGCTTTAAAATGAATCCGGGAACTTTAACACTATTATTTTTCTCTTTTTTCAATTTTGACAAAACGTTATTTGTTTTCTAATTCTCTTAAGGTTTAATTATTACATCCTGTGTTTTAGGTAAGTTGCCGGTCGACTCCATCCAGCCATACGATGACTATTGATGACGCAATGCCATCAGCTCAGTATGTAATAAACAAAGATACATTCTGAATTAACTATTGGTTTGTTGAGAAGAAACAAAAATTAAGAGTATGAATTTCCAATTCCTCTATACATACATTTAAATATTATTTTTCCTTCGAAGATCGGGTATTAATTCCCGTGTTTTGTCCGAGTAGAAATGTAAACAAAACATTGATCTTCTATTACACTAACAATAAGGCATCCATCTGCAATGCGTCGAATTATTAGCCAAGATGTTATCAAAATTGATTTGATTAACGAGTAGCGAAGAGCGTGTTTAGTACACGCTATACGCTTTAAAACGAACAGACTAATTTCGACCAGAGAAAGATTCACCTGTTTCACCTGTTATATAGCAAAGAATTTAGATGTAACGCAAAGTGCAGCCATTATTACAGAAACTTTAACGAATCGATGAGCGAAATTAGATTAGAAATGTACAAAGTGGTCGACGTACATATAGTTTCCTAAATGTGTTGGTTGCTTTGGTAGTGGGGAAAATCGAATTGGAATTTGCGACAACGGTAGTACATCTGGTTTCACAACTGGTTTTGAAACAACAAAAATCATACAGTGGTAACTTTGAGGACTATATAGTAGACGAAGGAACCAATTTATAACCAATTTATGAAAGAGCTTAATAACCAGGTGGCTGGTGAACAAGTATGTACCTCTAACTATCGCTTTGATCGTCATACTTCTAACTTGTCATTTAAATATCATGATATATGTACAACTTCCGTAAAAGATAATTCTGGTAGATAGCCAGGATGATACCTTAAGAATCCCCGAAAGACTGGTCATCACCTACTTAACCAAGAAAATTGTCTTCGACTTCCTCGGCTCACTTTCACCAGTCGTTATCCCTTGTTCTGGTTCCGGTATAAAGTAATGGATCCGAGTTTCATCTGCCGGGTGGAATTGTTGTACGCAACAATTGCTGTACGCAACGTATAAACCTTCAGCAATTACATACTTGGCCTTGGTAATTCGATATTATTTGGATGCGACAATCTTCTTCTTTTCGATTCAGCTTCTCCTGTGACGACATTAATTCAGTATTCATATTACGATTGTTTGCGAGAACATGTACACGGTTGTAAGAAAACTCATTTACGGAGAAATAAATGGGCCGGTACGGTCTCTTCATGAATTTTATGTATTTCAGTGTCAGATTTTATCTCTATGGTCGTTTATATATCTTAAAATTAAAAAAAAAAAAGAACATGTTACGAGAATATCGAACTCGTTTTTTCACCGTTCTGACAACTGTGAAAGTAGTTATAGTAGACAATTATTAAAAGTCAATTCTGCAACACCAATATTGATTGAACTTTAGCTCGAATTTTAATAGAGACCACACCAGAAATACGAAGAAATATTTCTACCGATATTACGATATGAATTCCAATGTTCTTTTGAGTAAATTTGCAAAACCTTTTCCTAAAATTTTCAATCGTCTACAAGATACCGTCTGATCGAGATACCGAAATTGAGCTTTGCGGGTCTGTTCAAAATTCAAAAGTATTTGGAGTATATTAATCGAGTGGAGACGGTGAATCTTTGTTATCTGTGGTGAGATTGCCAAGCCCGGAAGTCAAGTGCGCGTGGGATCGCCTACTTGGGGAAAGTGGCTCAGGCAACTTTCACTTGCCATCAGGCCACTTTGTAAGTTTGCCCGCCCACTCGCTTACCAATCACACCCGATATCCCTCTCCCTCCTTGAAACAACTGGCCTTTGCACCCGCGAATGCTATTCAGGAAGCTGACATTTTCGAATTTCGGTTCAACTGCATTGCACGTATTTTAACATTCTGAAAATTCTTCGCTGAATTCAAGAGAGATCGCCTGATTTCTTGGCTCAATAAACCACTTCTGACCCATTATCATAATAATTAGTATCATTATTGTCCACTGACCCATTATTATCATCATAATTATTATCGTAACTTTAATCATATATCTTCTCGTGGATAATAATTCACGGATATCCTCGCATCAAGAATATTGGTATTGGAAAGCAATGTCGTCTTTTGCATTGGAATACAAAATTTCGGTAAATAATAATTCAACATATTTATAATTTTCATCGCTTGTCATTGCTGCTTTCAATGGACACGAATATCGTGTGTTGTTATTACTATGTTTACCTGATCCCGGAAACTTTTCTAACTAACAACAATAACTCTTACGGCACCGCTTCTTTGAATTTTTACTTTGTCAGTTGAATTTTAGTTAGACAAGGAAGTTTATAAATTACGATGAAACGAGGTAGTAATTAAACTTCCAAGTAAGAGAAACAGCACTGTGTAAGTTACCCGCATCCCTCCCCCTCTTTCTCTCTCTCTCTCTCTCTCTCTCTCTCGCGTTTCCTTTTTGCATCCCTTCTTATTCTTTGTTCCTGTTCAACCGATCGACAAAATGAGTATCGTATATGACGGTGTGTTTCTCTCCTCTTTTTTTCTCCGGCCTCTTATGGAAACGATCTGGTTGCATGCCTGAGACGCATACACACACACACACACATACATGTATGTATAAGATATAAGTGTGCCAGTGGAATTGGTACGCAGTGAATTGGTGGCGTCAGGCGGCAGCCAACCGCGCTACGTTACGAGGAAGTAGCGAGCTACCACTGCTGGCCAACATCGCTACCGCGAGTTTCACTTTCCTTCTGCTCGCGTTTCTATTTCGTACTATTTCGCTAAATGATCGTTACACGTTTTCAGTTTTACTACATGTATATCGTGAGTTCGGCTATGCAAATAGTGAATCTTCTCAACGACTATACCTTTCGTAATCGGTAATTTAATTGTTGTATTACAAAAAGATTCTAGAAAGAGTTTTACTGATTAAAAACGATTATTATTCAGTTAAACTAAATATTTACTTGGTAAATTTCGCAAGCTTTCACCCGAATACATGTATGTATTGTATTACGAGATAATCCTTGCTTAAACTATACATAATATTTAGAGATTTAGAGTATACCTACAGTCGTAATGTCTCGTTTAATTTATTTTTTAAGCGTGATTACGTATGCATACGTATGTAAAACATAATTGCACAAATAATAACACACTCAGTATCAGTTGATCAGAATATGGGATTCATATATCGACAGCTATGCCAGGTTAGCGGTACTTTCACCTCGGAATATACATATTCCCTGGTCGAAAACACTAATGGCGGATCAATTAAAATTTGCAATTTGACCTTCGCAATGATTTTCAGCTTTGATGAGTCCAAGATAAGGCGATGTGAAATTAAAGCTATCAGCTGAGCGTACAGTGTAAAGATGCTGACCCGAAAAATGCCCCTTTGTTTGGTATTGATAAAAGTTCACAAGGAAACTAAATGAAGTAACTTATTAATAAGCAGAATTAAATTAATTAAATTAAAGTGAATTAAACTAAATTAAATTTAATAATAATAATTAATTATTATGAAATAGTAGGTTCTTATAGAAGAATGTCTTTATGAATATCAAATAATAATTAAACAGTAAAACACAATGCAATAATATTGCTCATTATACATTCAGCTCTTGCTCCTTTATAACTAGGCCAGGTTCATAATTAACTCCGAAAAAGTTTCATTCAACCCGTTATGTCTCATAAATTGCAGAAAATGCAGGGTTTGTTTCTGGACAAAATAATATTTCCGCATCATCATAGTTGCGATTTTCCTTTCGAATAGTTCATCATATACCTAGCACAAATCACTGAATGACTTATAGTTAACAATAGTCAAACTTACCAATAATATTCGCCCCTGAACAATTTGCCTCGTCGACTAACTGGAATGGTCCCCTTCTTTCTCTCTTTCTACCTTAAACTCAAGATTTCCATTCGGTTCGGAAAAAGATAATCACGAATATGTTTTAACCAGCTGTGAGTTATTTCGCGTGGACAATCCTATGTTTGACGCGAGATAAAAAAATTCCAGATCTCGATCGGTTTGTAGGTGTATTTACTTGGCTGCGTACACGTGTTATTTTATAGCAATCTATTAAAACACACTTAATTATATGTTTGCCAGTAGTTATCTTTTAGACGTTCATGAACCTCTTCCTTACACACGATTTCTACTTATATAGACAAAAAGGGATACCGGTCTAAATATTAGTTTATAGACCCTATTTATATAATCCATGAACTAATAGACTGTTAATAGTATAATTAAATATACGTATAAAGCAATCTCGCATACAGATTTCTCTAATTAATTCTCTAATAATTCTCTAATTAAAAAACGATGCCACTCTTTTGTACATCTTTTTTAACGTAATACGTAGTTCTTTGAGGGAATCTCTTCTTTTTTAAAAAAATTATATAAGTTTTATTTGCAATCTGTTATAAGTAGTTAACAATAGGCAAATTTGGATAACTATTGGTCTAGACTATCAACACTTATGGTAAGAACAATAATAAATAATAATATAAACTTGTACCTTTTTTGCGAATCTCTTCTTTATGCAAGGTACATATGTTCTATTTGAAGGAAATTTGGAGATCATCACTTGTGTATGCCCACGATCGAATCTCTGTCTATGTACACTAGTGAAACAGCTAATTTATTATTACGAATCGAATTGATTGGCGTAATGATCAGCACCGGGAAATCCGTGGATGCGGCGAACGTTGTTTCGTGCGAACGAGAGGAAGCAATTCCGAAGCGATCCGCAGGGTAATAGAGGAGCAGAGGAGCAGAGGAGCGGCCAAGGACGACTTCGTGGTTCAGTGCATTTCAGTGCGTTACATGCCAGTCGTAACTCATTGTGATCGCAAGACCTGAACCAGCAGACGCGTCTTCTTGTACCAAGCCTATACCCTCTGGTCTTACTCAAATGCCGAATCATGTATTCGTCTTACGGAGAAATATTCTTCCGTGTAAAATATTCGGTTCATTTAACTTTGGAAGTGACATTACTCGAAAATTGTTATATCTGACAATGAATTATGATTATTCATCAGAAGATTACAAAACATGTCACAATTGAATAAGAAGAATTATAGTATATAAAAGAAAATGCTTCAACAATTTCTATACCAGTTAATTAATACCAGAATAGTGTATAATTATGTTTAAGAAAAGCTGTTCGATTTTCCCGAAATGCTAACTTTTTTGAGTTCTGTCACTCTCTGATTGAGGGTGTGATATGAAAATACCTTTAGCGTGCTGTTTGAGTGGTTCATAACGATCCGTTTGAAGCGGTGTAGGCGTGAATTCGCTACATATTAATTTGACAGTTAATCTTCCACGTCCTTGCGACACACCTGTGCACACCACATTGCCAGTAGACAAATGGGCTGTACACTTTGTGGTCGACGTTACATTTATGGGAACGCCAATTCAGCGCAACACGACTTCGTAGAACGTAGAATTCATTTTACAAAATGAACATTCCCGAAGCTTCGATTCGTCAATAATAATCACTTATACTCCAAAGTGTGTACGTCGTTCGGTACGACACACACACTGTCCTGTATACATTGGAACAGCAACAAAACATTTTCAGTACCGCATGGATAGTTTTTGAGAACGTGTTTTTTGCTGGTATTGCAACTCAATTTTCCAACTACGTACAACTAGTAAAAACATTTACGCTGATTTATACATTATGCATGTTGAGTATTGGTACAAAAATTCCATTACGCTTCATTACGTATCTTTGAAGTTGGCCGATAGACTTTAATCACTTAGAACTTATTGTTAGAGTCTTACAATCAGAGGCTTGATTTCTTGCCTATTGGAAAGTCTTGACTATTCATGTGTATATCCTTCCGTCTGATCATTCTTGCTCATTCTCCTTCAATCTGACCTACGCTACTTTATCCTCTTTGTACAAATGTACATCAATAGGTCATAATCGAACGCTACATTCGTTCAGAGAATTGTGAATTATTAATTGTCACAGACAATTTTCAACTTCCCAACAAAGGAAAAATAAATACACATGAAATTGTATTTAAAAGATAATTCTCGAGATTTTTATACATAGTGGACATTAAATATTTGGCACGATTGGATAAGAATAAGAATAGGTTGGCGACGAATATACCAAATCCATAAAATATTAGTAAGATACCTGTATTAGACAGCAGAGATTGTAACCTCTGCAGTTACAAGATGCACTCGGTGTTATTTTTTCCACGAACTCTTCAAGCACAATACGCGCGTTGTTTGTATAGATTGTGGTAGAGAACGACACGAGAAGGACACGCGACAAGCAATCAAACAAGTAGTGAAGATCGGCACAATGTTCTGTGGTAAATAGAATCTGCAGGGAGGAAGAATAAGTTAGTGACGCCATTCGTCAGAAGGGCTTGTCACGGTTTACCGCAAATGCAGTTAACGTACAAATCGAGGATATTCTGGGCGGTAGCGCTAAATTTACGAACCGTATGTCATACTTTTCAAGACAAGTTTTCGACCGCGGTTTATGCAAAGATACAGACTTGATATCGTCAATAGTTCCTATCGTTAGTGATCGAAACCCGTAGTTGGGATCACTGAAAAGATCAAAATCGTCTTGAAACTACGCATTTGTATTTACATTACAACTTGTGAGCTGTACTTATTAAATCCGTTTAAATATGCAGTTTCAATATTTTCTAATATAAAGGCTTTTGTGTGTGTTACAAGGAGTATTGATCAAAAACTAGAAAAGAATTGTCTCTTGTTTTTTAATGTTTTTTCTGTGTTTTTTAATCAGAAACTAGAAAAGAATTGTCTCTTGTTTTTTAACTATTTCTATTCTTACATTCCTCTTCTTTCCGTTAACAAGCTAAGAAGTACTATATTGATAAATTTGAGAAAATACGCATATGGCATAGTTAGTTAAATGGACCCGCTTCGATTTGCGGAGAAGCAACGCTGACCTCGGAAATAGATGAATCGTTGGAGGAATCGTGGTGGCAGACAATACCTTCGCAGACTATAGGCCGATAGTAAAATGTATAAAATGACCATGTGTATTTGTTTGGGGATAATTTCCTGAGGCCTTGGCGTCAGAGCTATTTCAGAAAGGCAAATTGAGCGGGGCAAGCCTTGTGTTGAGCGGTGATAGTTCCGTGACAGTGCATTACCGTATAGCTACGGTGCTTAACGATTTTTTTACACTCCTCTCATTTAGCTTGTATAATTTCCACCAAATACAATCATCTTTTCTTCATACTCTTTAAATATTATGATTTATCTGTCAGATATGTTAATGTGCGTTCGGTATTTCTTTTGTAAACAAAACGCAAGAGATCGTGAAATGTAATGAAACTGCATTATTAACTCCTGAAATTGCAAGATTTATATCGATCCTTGAGTTAATAGTTTCGATTGAATTGTGCTTCTATGGAATTTAGAAACTCAAAATGCTATTGTTAATCTGCTCGAAAAAGTTGAAGACTTTTTTAACTTATGAGTTTTAATAGATTTATGACTTTGAAGCATCTTTCGAGTAACTCATTGTTAGAAATATTCATGAATGTACCCAGGATATTTATAAACACGCTGTACGTAATACATATATTTCGTTAGAGATAAATACTTGTTTTGAAAATGCTTTAATAGTGTGTATATTCACACACGTTATTGCTAATTCGAAATTATACGAAATTGTATGTTGGTGAAGAAGATATTGCTTGAGCCAATATTCTTTATTGTTATGCGAATTACGCCGATATGTAAAATTATCTTTACCTAACCGTATCTTGAAAAACTTTTCAAATCTAGGGAACCTGATTGATTTTTCATCATTCAGAAATGATAGTAATTGTTAGACACCATTCTTATAGTATTAGTCAATAAAATCGTAAATTAAGAAGGCATCTTTTGATCCATGACATTCTGCTGCCAGAAAATGGCAAAATATAATATTACTGGAATACAGTGATCAGTTGATAAGTATATAATAAGTGTGTTCCGTTTTTGTTTTAGGTAAGTTGACGCTGAAATCGCCGGAAAATACATTGGGCAACCATGACGCCTTTGCTGTCTCCTGTAGGTAAACCTACGTATCTTAACCGTACCTGCCTTGTACCTAACAATTATTGATCCAAGTCCGTTTAAACGAATGTCCCTGAATTAAATCAAATTCTTTTTGCGAAGTCGTAACTTGTGAAACAATAAAAGAAAAAGTTTCTGAAATTAAAACATATTAGTTTATTAGTAATAGCGTTAAATGCGAACAACGAATATAGGAGGCAGTACATGTACCATAGTCATTCTACACACACGTACATGATACATAATGTAAATGAAGGTACATATATGTACGCGTATTAAGTGAATTTCCAGCGAAGCTAATTTCTATGTACATACATATCATTCTTTCTTATTCTTTGAGAACCTTTATCTGTATAATTGTAAATATTAAAAACTCTCAAAGGAAAACCACAGAACGCTTTCCTTCCGAACATAGTGGATGTATGCGGAAGCCGATAAAGATCACTATATACAAGATTAGCGTGAATTTTATAATTTTACACTTTCACCGTGTAATTAGCAATAATATCACCTTTACTCATCTCGAAAAGCAGTTCTCATTAACCAATCGGAAAAACTTTGGATGAATTCATTATTATGCGAACCTCTATTCCCCAATAATATTTGGCTGAAAAATTGTTAGGTAGCACGCGTGCGTAGAAAGACAATGCGTACAATTTTACCAGTCTTATGCGTGATAAAAACGAACCTGATAAACAGAAGGAATGTTTCGAGCGATTGATTACAAGCATTCGAATCGTAAGGAGTAAGCGGAGAAAGTGCAAAGTAAAAGAGCAAGAGGGAATATTCTTTCAATCGAAAGTAAAAAGCAGACGCTGTGTGTGTGTGTGTGTTGCCGCAATAGGAAGGTGCTGTGCAGGTAAAACGTGCGCGCGTGCCTTCGATGTCCTCGATTACGTAAACGGATGGATATCTTGCGTGAGCGACCAATAACAAAGAGTCTCGCGTACTCGTAGGAGAGTCAGGGATGAAAGGAAAGGAACAGTAAAACTATACTCACGATAGCTAAAGGAACAGAAAAAAGAACTGGTTCTACCGCTAACGGCAATCATCTTGGGCAGTGCGAGCTTAGTGATAGAGACCAGATCCTCTGCGAAAAATACCCTTTAGGCCTTTACGGTAGTTCCGGCTTTGTGTAACCGTGGCTTTAACTTTCTTAGCTAGCACACACCATTCACCATTTTGTTTCACACAGTACACCACCACCACACTTATTGTTAGCTTCAATTGCAACCTCGACACATTGTTAGATGCCTACGTAAGTACTTTTACTCACTAACTTACTTCGGTGCATAAGCTAAACAGCTAAACGAAAACACGTAAGTATGTACGTATGTACTTTAATTTTACTTGTAACATACAGGGTGGCTCTTTTAACGGTTTCTATCACGTATTCTAGGTGTCGATTAAAAAAGATATAAGTGTGCAATCATAGAAGTTTAGTTCTCTTATCAAATTTCGGCGTGTGTATATCGCCAAATTTTGGATTTTTATCTATCACGGTTAAGTATTACTTACTTGACTTCCATATAAATATCGAGTTATTCTGTGTTGGTAATAGCTGTCAAGCCGTAGTATTAAAACAGTGAGGCTTTCCATCTCCTTGTTTAAAAACATCAGTTTACTATTATACGAATAGCGCGCACATTTGCAGCACACGTGCAGCAAAATATAAACCAACTTCCGTTGCTTGTATCGGCACATGCTTATTAAATCTAGTATTGTATATGATATAAAATTTGCTTACATTATTGAAAAGTTTTCGCAAAACTGTATCATAATTTGGCAATGCAACATATAAAACTGCACTACAGCTATTCAAACTTCTACTGCATACATAATCACATTTTCGGTTTCGTACGATACGAAACAATGTTCTACAGTAAAAACGATCAATCTCAATATCTATTAAATCTTTTCTGCATTCAAACGTGGTTTTTTGCGAAAAAGCATTCATTAAAATACAATATGTCTCATTCAAACATGGAATCAACAATAATTGTAGAAAACTGTACGAGATATCTAAATCGATTGAAGAGAATTTCATATTTTTAAATGCTACACATTCGCAAACAATATCAAACTTATTAGAAACCATAATTAAACCTGAAGTAATCCGAGTTTCATTCTGAATTCAAAATGATCACTGACTAACAATAAGATTGAGTTTGTAACTCAAATCGATAAAAATCCATCATACTCATAATAATATTTGATGTTCGTCTGCATGATTGGCATATAAATACCTACAATTAGTTAGATTCGTTTAAATCTTGTGATCACATGTCAAAAATAGAGCTTGCGAACTGGCAACACGTAAGTAAGTGCAATCAAGTTTGGTTCACCCGAGACTGGAACAATAGTTAGCGATATAATAATACTATGAAAAAAACATCGAGGTAGCAACCTATCTAGCTAAACAACTAAACAATGAAACCTCATAATTTCGTCCAAGGCCAGTTCTCTTCAATCAGCTAATTCGCGTCTTCCTACATTTGCAAGATTAATTCTCTACTGTAGTCGATAGACTAACAAGCTAATAAGCAAGGCTCATTGCGAACGGCGTCAGCTCCTATATCCATAGGTAATTCAATGAGATTTTAGAATTTTGAAACGCTTAAAGGAAAAGACAAATTCTTTAAATCGGACCTGTGTAATTCGCAGACTTGTATCTTATAATATTAGATGTGTTTCTTATTCCTTACGACATTAATGAGTGATATTTACAATCACCAAGGCCAAGCAACAAGTAACTATCTTCCACAGTAACGAACATCGGATGTTCGGAACTAAATTTGACTTAAAAGTATTATTTTCAAAACAATTTGAATCTTCTTGTTCTCCATCAAAACAGCATTACAGATAGAGTGTGATCGCTAAGTAGTTATATTCAATTAACGTGTACATATTTGTTTATATATGCATTTACATTTAAGTTAGAATTACCTTTTGCGTTCTGTTTCTAGAATAATTATATTGAGACATTCAAATCAATACAAGCAGAACGCTGATTTTCTCATCGCACGAGAGTTTATAAAATCAAGGTCTACTCTGCGGTAGCTTAAAAATTTCTTTATGCAATTTGTTTTTTACGCTATTGAAGAATTTGATAACTGGAACATTGATACTATATGATACAAAATGCGAAGATTCTTGGATTGGACGATAATGAATAAAGGTTTCTTAAACAGCCATAACTCAATCCAATTGGATTTGAAATGATTTTTAACTTTTTTATCTCGATTTTTTTGGAAATTTTAATACATAGGTTTAATAAATCCGAATAAGTTATATGTGTCTTAAAAATTTGGTCATAATCGAACAACCGTGTAATGTGTTATGATGAATCCAAAAAGCTCAAAACTCATCGAAAATCTTGATTTTTCGTCAGAAATCATGGAAATCAATCATTTTAAGTTTCTTTCATTAATTATAACTCATTACACCGTGAATCGATTTTGATGATATTTTTAAGGCACATATAACTTATTCCGATTTATTAAACGTATGTATTCAAATTTCCAAAAATATTGAGCTGAAAAAGTTAAAAATCTATCATTTCTTGTTTTCATTATAATTTGTAAAAAGTAAACATTTCACAAAATTTATGAAGAAACATCACGAAGAAGACCTTTTGTTCGAAGCTCATAAACAATTTTGAGTCACTTGGATTATTACCTAAAAAATTACACTGCTTCGAAGAGTGTCCGAATATTAAAGCGAGTAACTGTAGTTTCTTAGTTATAGCATAATTCTCATTGTCCAGTCATACGCGTGAAACTTACAGGAAACATACAAGAATCACTGACAATGACTTCTCTTCATTTAGAATCCATGTGTTATTAAATTCGGATTTTCGAATCGTGGTACAATAACTGATACAAAACGCAATGCAACTTAATTCTGCCAATTGTTCCGTCCGTTCTCAGATGTTTTTTATGATCCTCGATTCTTGTTAACAGCGTAATTTTAAACGGCTTATGCCGAAATGCGAAGAAATCAGGTTCAAGTTTGGATTTATTTTACCTTGAGTATCGAATATACGTAAACTAGGCAGAGTAACGCAAAAGTCTGTTTCTCAATGTGCGGAAAACTGTTTATAATTAATGCTTCTTATTTCTATCAACCATTAAACTCTGTTAAAATTTATGTGACGTAGACAACGTAAATCAAAATCAAAGTCACTCTTCCGGCTAATCTCCAACAAGTTCCACTTCCTGTTCATTATTTACTAAAAAAAAGAAGAGGAAGAGATGCCGAATTTGTAATTAGAAATTATTATACATAATTATTGCTGATCCGTGTAAATGAATTTTTTGACGAAGACGCGTGTAGTAGACTCAGGACACAGATTTCTCTTAGATTTTACATGTTATAATTTGTAATACTATTCTCTAACAGAGGAATGCTGATTTATATACGTATTTTTCTCATTAGAGCGTTTGCTTACGAATCAGAAGGATTTAATATAATTCGTTTTCAATTTCGTTTTTTCATTTTCTCATATGGTGTGCTACTAAAGGATGCGTAGTTTATTGATTGGTGGTTACGAAGGTGAAGTTTGACGGGTATTGCCTTTATAGCGTTATTCTTGATTTGAAGAGTGTTTTGCTGAAAATGAAGAACAGTATTGCTGTCCAGGATGGCGAACATATGGCCAATATGTAAGTCGGTCGTATCACTGACATAAGTAGCATAATTACGGTTTTTAAAATTTCCCTTCAATAATAATTTTGTTTCAGTAAGGATGGTTAAAACCACATTGTGTAACTGCAAATGGTGTGCGTAGTCCTGGATGTTCTATGAGTACAAGTTCCAATAAATGTTTACATGCGTGTATATAGTGCTAACACGTTTTTATACATATACATGTATGTACAATGATATTATTTTACTCCGGTATATCCACTTTAAATAAAATATTTATGTGGATATTGGAAATTAGCGTCTTGCATCTTCTGCTAAATACCTTGGTATCTTCAATTAATTGGTCGATGCTTACAATTAGTTTGTTCAGTTTGTCGTTTCATACGCGAAACTCTGGAGTTGAGGAACTGTATTTATGAGGAAGTATAATTTTCCATTTCTGAGGTAATCTAGGATGATATTCAAACTAGTCGCAATGATGAATTGTTGAACAGTTGTTTTAATTGCGTCGAAATTAAATGTTTGCATTGATACTCTTCAATTATTTCTATCATTAACGTGTTGCCGCAAATAATTTTTTCTGTCTCCGAGTACAAGGAATTTAAACGGAAGTTCGAGATTCTAGAGATGAATTTCCTGTCTTGTTCTGCTTTGTATTCGAATATTTAGAATTGTATGTTGTTCGAATTCAGCATTATCATTATCATTATCAGTTTTTCGGCGAAGAAAGTGATTTTGGCAATGAAACAATTCAATCCTAAAGAGATTTCCTTTCCATTTTGTACCAATCGGGAGGGGCATATGGTAGATTCCAAGAGCATTATGTACCACGAAACTTACTAGCAATGAGTTCTGGCTCTGGCCAGTACTTGACGCGGGGCCACATAACTTGGATACGATACTTTTCATTGGCTGTCTGGCTTGTTAGATATAAGTCACTTAACAACATACGTTAAGTGGAAAGCCACCAGACGGTTGATGTTGCTTCGGAACTTTTCCTCGTTACATAAAATGCACATAAGTACTTTTACGAGTATCAGCTTACGTATCATATAAGTTGATAAATTGGAAAATCAGACGAAGAATATAGGATATATGGATTACAGTCAGATCAGCTTCAAAACTGCACTTTCAATGAAGTTACATCGAAAACACGCAAATAAAAATAGAACATACTCTGATAGATGGGAATTTGTACACTATTGATACTATTGATTAAAAACGAGTGGAGAGGAGAGTACTAATGAGTAGGTACATTGTTCCAGGGAAACAAGGGAAAGATGGACCCGAAGAAAAGAAGGACGCTGACGGAGAATTATGGGGCAATGTGGAAGCGCAAGCAGCGTTCCTGGGCCCTAATCTCTGGGACAAGACCCTTCCTTACGATGCCGACCTGAAGGTATTAAACCATGTATGTATAAAACGCGATACGGTAAGCCTTCTGCCTAAATCTATTTCAATTTACCGAAAATACCAATTTCAACGTTGTTTTCTTACTTTCACCGAAACAACCGTAAAGTTACTTTTTTGCTACGAATAATGCGCTTCGACTCCAAGTTACACATTCACATACGCCACTTATCGAACCTTTCTGTTCCGAGAAGGCCGCTCGTTACGAGCTCGTAAACTTCCAGATAAAACAATTTTTCCACATTGGGTTATGATGAGTTTTAGTTTATTTAAACAATAGTATTTAGCTTCTCGCAAATGATTTCTAATGTAAGTTATGTATCGTGTATTGGAGAATATGTGTAAAATTTGTATTCCAATTAAGAGAGGAAATAGTCATTTCAGGAAATCGAGAGAGATCAACAAAACACATTCCGTATTATACATGATGCAAAATTTTCATAGCGCGACAGTTATGTTTTTTTCCGCGCACTTTTATGAAAACATTCATAAAACACTCTGACGTTCAAACTGAAAGGCTCGACTGTGTAAAATAGTTCTACACTTGTGCACGTTTTATGAGCATAGAAGAGAGAATTAAAATTATACCAATTAATCTCTAATTACTGTTTACTGTCACAATATCAGGCCCCAATCGTACACAAGGTTTCCTCCTATTTTACTAGGTTCACTAGAACTAAATACGCTGTCTTTGCCGAATGTTAACAGAAAATAGAGAGGAAAAAAAAGTTTTCGAAAAAAGTAACGCGGCTGAATTGTAAGTGAAATAACGAATTCTAAATTGTAGGACTCGGTGTGTTTTAGTATGTGGACTTGGACGAGTTTCTCTCGGAGAATGGTATTCCAGTGGACGGGGTGGCTGGTGGCGGACAGGGTGCGATGCAGGCTGGTCAGCTGCACAAGATGAACAACAGTGAGGCAACGGGTCACCAAGGCCCGGCGGGTCTCCACCTTGAGCCAGTGACCAAGCGTGAAAGGTCGCCCTCGCCAAGCGAGTGTTGTTCACCTGATACCATGAATCCACCCTCGCCCGCGGATTCTAGTAAGTATACGTAATAACTTGTCTATACTATATATACAGGGTGAGTCAGTGACCTTGCACCAAACTGAAACCACGTATTTTGGGGGTCAATAGAAGCCTAAAAGTCCCGGAACACAAAGTTGAAATCTCAACCCTTTCGGAATTACAGGGGGTTGAAATTTTAAGTTTTAAAAAATCATATCTTCCGACAGGATAATACTAGAGTCACGGGTCTTTTTCTAGAATGTGTGGGAGGGCCCAGGGTACCTGGAAAAAAATAGAAACGATGTGAAAATTATTATTAAGCCACATTATTATTGATTTTCTTGTAGTTCTTCTATGAACGTGAAATTTGCCCGTTTAGAGAAAATCAATAATAATGTGGCTTAATAATAATTTTCACGTCGTTTATATTTTTTTCCAGGTACCTCGGGCCCTCCCACACATTCTAGAAAAAGACCCGTGACTCTAGTATTATCCTGTCGGAAGATATGATTTTTTAAAACTTAAAATTTCAACCCCCTGTAATTCCGAAAGGGTTGAGATTTCAACTTTGTGTTCCGGGACTTTTAGGCTTCTATTGACCCCCAAAATACGTGGTTTCAGTTTGGTGCAAGGTCATTGACTCACCCTGTATGTACGTAGGTACATACCTTTTTACACCATGTGTAAAACATCTAAATATTCTAAATCCACCCCGAAGGCACAAAGTATATGTATATCATTCGCAACAGAAATTATACGACAAGTATAAAGACATTTGTACTGAACATTCAATGTTGTACATGTATGCATGTTTTATGTACTTACTGTATTGTACATACAATACGCGCATACTTAATTTTTAAACAGGTCTAATACAGATCTTATAATTCTGTATAATTGATTGTCATCCTTTCAGTGAAAACGTACTCAAAATACAAGGTTACAAATACAAGATACACCCTTAAACAATATCACAAACAATACACGCGTGATGTATTTTTAACGAATATCCCTGTAATCAACTAACTCATGATGCAATATGGTGTTGAACGAAAATTTCAACATAATTATGAATCAGTTTCCAAACTCAAACACACACACCTATATTAATATGGCCGCATACAAAGATTTTTCTTACAATTTCAATAATTTTGCGATAAATTAGAGAACGCGCACTGTGATTTCTGAAAGCATAACTCAGGACCAAGGCTAACTATGATCATAACAGCAGTCGGCACTTAAACCTATTCAGCCCCAAACACTAAACTAGACTAATATCAGTGTCGTCGATTATTCCTCCTGCGCAACACAGATTCCGAGGACTCATCAAGAATACAATATGGCTTGTCTCTTGTAGCGCTCTCGATGGCCTCATCGGGGCGAGACTTCGATCCACGCACCCGGGCCTTCTCCGACGAGGAGCTCAAACCTCAACCAATGATCAAGAAATCTCGGAAACAAGTGCGTATGGTTTAATACACTCTATCTACGATGTTCATTTCAACTATTATAAAAGCGGATGCTTCTTTCAAGAGTGTGATACAGCTTCAATTGTCAGAACAGCAATTCATCAAAAAAAAGATTATGTTCGACAAGTCGTTGCCTCTTATTAATATACATACATACATGTGGAACATCCAAAATAATCAAGCGTTTTTTACATAGAAATACTTTCGTATCCAAAATAATTATCCTCAAATTCGATTTATCGAAATTATCGAATATACGTATGATATTAACAGTACTATTGAAGGTGTTTCACGCTTACTTGTTAGTACGCGCATGCATTCCTTCGTGCATCTGCATTCTACTCAACGCATCTCCATTCTGAGGAATCGAGTCTGATTTCTAACGAATAGGAGAAACGCTTAATGAATAGACTGTGGATTTTTATGCAACGTGATCAAAGTATGATACATTTTCAAATTATTTGTACAGCGTATAAAATTCGTAGATGCACGCAATACATTTCCAGACTTACTCCTCTCGATGTGATTACGCATAATATGATATTATAAAATTCAACTTTGCATAAAAATCTGTAGTTTGTCAATATTGCAACATTCGGAGAATTGGGCCTTAGTGCAACTATTATTGCATAAATAGATGTACGTATACACACATGAGATGTATATGAGAATCGTAATCGGTGATTTTTTGAAACAATGCTATTCACTATACAGGTTCACTTGTATATCAAGAATCAAAAATATTATGATACGACAATTCGCGTAAATGAATAGTTCGCATACTGATCAAAAATAACTTTTTCAGCAATTTTAATACCAATTAAGCTGAGAATCTAATAATAGATATTTATAATAAATATTGACTCACTTCAATAGATAAAGATTTCGTATCCTAGGGTGCAGCTGGTTAACGCATTGGGTCGAAAGATTAATCAAATTGATTCAATAATAAAAGTTACTGTTGTATTGGAACTTGTGCAGTTCGTTCCGGATGATCTGAAGGATGACAAATACTGGGCGCGCCGCAGGAAGAACAACATGGCAGCAAAACGATCGCGAGATGCACGGCGCATGAAGGAGAACCAGATCGCACTCAGGGCCGGCTTCCTCGAGAAAGAAGTGAGTTCCGCTATACTTTTCCAATTTTTCCAATAGTGTTACACACCAGAAAATACTATTAATTTCATTAATTTGAACTTTTAACCACCTCATTTGTATATGGGAACAAATTTAGTCCTCCCTACATATCTGTATACATACATGCATTATTTTATTCTCGGATTTAATGGGTAGTAGTGATGCGCATTGAAGAGTGAATATTGGATATATACGGTAGAACTAAAATATTTTCTTGTAAAATTGTCTCTAGAAATACTGTTACAATTAAGATTTAAATTATTTATTTATCCAAGAACATTCGGATTGGCCAGAAAATAGATGAATTTTTCAGTTTCGATTTAGGCAATTGTGGCTGCAGGCATGCATGCCTGAAATCTGTGTCCTGGATATTACATAGTGCTTATCGTAATGTCGACCCAGTATAGGTTGCATACGTCATATAAAAATCGAAAGTTCGAAAGACTGCTTATCTCTCATGTGAGTTTGTATCAGCAAGGATTCATTAGTTCAGAAAACACATACGTAGCAATTTACTGGGGAACATAAGAATTGTTTTTTTGGGATTACACAGGTCCATGATGTTAACGAAATGAATCGTCGTGACGCAATCATTACAAAAAATTTCCCGTAATAAAGTGGTCTCGCGAATACTCATCTGCACACGTTATTGTCGAATACTCTCGCAAAGGAGGAGTAAACCGAAGAAGAAAAGCGCGATGAGACGTGGACCCGTGGACCCGTAAAAGAACGGAAAAAATTACAAAAGAAACCGTAATAAGGTTCATTAACTTAAACGAGTTCAGAATGCCCGTAGTTTTCAATGTTTCGGACCCATTTTCAGACCCAAAAATTAATTATTCTAATATTTAAAAACATTATATTCGGACGTAAAATTTCCCGTAGAACTCAGATCTGCAATAAAAAGTAGAGGTTTTCATTTAAAATTTTCAAGTTGGGTCTAATTTGGACCCTTTTTAGCATTAGTTCCAAAAACTGAGCACTCCGTTCGAAAGAACGGAAAAAATTACAAAGGAAACCAGATTGAAGTTTACAAAAATTTACTTTCCTCACAAGATCTTCAGGTGTTTCCATCTTTTTCCCCCACCCTGTACATTCATGCATTCATACATTCATACATGTTTGATGTATGCATGTATATCGGGAAGTGTCTCGAATTTCAGTAAAGATATCCGCGACCAGCGCTCTGTCTACTCGCACCACTCGAACCTGGGGCTCTACAAATCTGCAGGCACACGAGCCAATACACGAGCATAAATAAATTAATAGTAACTAATAACGTTAAATTATACGTTTGGTGTTAGAATACTAGTAATTATTAAATGAAACAATTTTTTTGGACAATTCAACATATTCAACACTATTATCACAATTCATCATTGTGTCTTATTTAAATACATCTATACGTATACATGTATTATCTGTGTGAGGGAATCCGAACTACATAATCTGATTGTGAAACAACTAATCTGACGAAGTGTAAACCTTTATCCATAAAAAGATAGCTTCAAGTTATGAACGTGCAATATCCTTCAATAGGTAATACATCATGTGGTGATACCTCTTCTCACAATCAGTTACTTGAGAATCAGAACATCAATTGCCGCAAACCGCAGAATACAACTAATTCTCGTAATTCAATATTTCTAACTTCTTCTTCGACCACTATATCTTACAACATACACTGACGAAGAAACGAAGAATTGCATACCTCTGTAATTAACAATAAGTACGTTATAGTGACAGAGTTGTCCGTCATGTCAAACGAATACCCTTAGAAAAAGTATACCTGCGCTAAAGGCTTATAATAAGTTGTCTTTAGAGGAGTACACACGCAAGCAGCAGATATCTTTGTTCTGCGTTATTCGTTATTAGCTACCAGATCAGTTACCTCGACGATATTTATCTTTCTGCTATGGTGGTAATACATGTTATTTAAAGTAACTGGCCATTGAAGTCAGTTTTTTGATAAGCTTTATAATCCAAGCCTCGCTTCACCGAATCATTTCATTTCGAAAACGTCACTACCGTGAGAATTGCGATCGATAGCTCATTGAAAAAGCAATAGCCAATACTGCTTGCGCACAAAATCATAATATGTAGTAGTTTTCAATGTTTCGGGCCCATTTTCAGACCCAAAAGTTAATTATTTTAATATTAAAAAACATCATAGTCGGGCGTAAAATTTCCCGTGGAATTCAAATCTGCAATAAAAAATAGGAGTTTCCATTTAAAATTTTCAAGTTGGGTTCGATTTGGGACCTTCTTAGCATTGGGCCCAAAAACTGAGGACTCCATTCGAAAGAACGGAAAAAATGACAAAAGAACCCGTAGAAAGGTTCATTAATTCAAACGATTGCAGAATGCCCGTAGTTTTCAATGTTTGGGGCCCATTTTCAGCCCCAAAAATTAATTATTTTAATATTAAAAAACATCATAGTCGAACGTAAAATTTCTCGTAGAATTCAAATCTGTACTAAAATATAGGGGTTTCCGTTTAAAATTTTTAAGTTGGGTCCGATTTAGGACCCTTCTTAGCATTTCTTGAAAATTTGGTCTATTTTATAACGATATAGTGCAACCATGAAAGTCAACTCACTAACACATTCACATATTCTGTTCACA
This sequence comes from Trypoxylon attenuatum, assembly GCA_963989405.1. Classification (NCBI taxonomy): domain Eukaryota; kingdom Metazoa; phylum Arthropoda; class Insecta; order Hymenoptera; family Crabronidae; genus Trypoxylon; species Trypoxylon attenuatum. Next base: position 17,700,413 of record OZ022489.1, read on the forward strand.
GAACATGGGTTTGCGGCAGGAATTGGACCGGTTAAAGAACGAGAATATGCTGCTGCGTGACAAGTTGAGCAAGTACACGGACGTCTAACGTCGTGCCAATGAAGCAGCAGCTCGTCGTGACAGAGACGCGAGTGCAGCTACAAGCGTTTGTTGTGCCGGCACCAACCACAGTTATAGTCGCAGCACTTGGGTTTCGTCTGTACGAAAACAAAGAAACAAACAGAAAACGGGAAAAAGAAAGCAGCGCGCTAATGATGAGACCATCCTCTAAATAGGAGGGCTGCTCTTACCCCCGGTCTACTTCCCATCCCATTCCCTCCCCAACCAGAAAGTACCACCGTCTCTTTTTCCCCACTGTATGTTGTCCCATCCACAGAGAGAGAGAGAGAGAGATTCTTTGTTCATCTTTTCTCTTGAAAATCAATTGTCCCTCCTTTGCCTTGTTTCCATTCTTCAAAAAGAGCCCCAAAATGTACATACTTATATGTATAGTTAGATAATATGTATACATGCATATACCGCCCGCGCGTGTGTGTATCGTATGCCCGTGAATGTGAGTGTGTAGACTGCGTGCGTCCGCGCTCTTGCGTACTCTTGCTTACGCACAGACCGACAAGAAAGTGCGCGCGAGCGAAATCGTATGCAGACGACGTACTATGTACACTACGATTGTGCTGATTTAGAATCGGACCGCGGTATGAACGGTGCCGAGTTATCGATATGTATAATGTACATGTATGTAGGTGCAAATAACGGTGCGCATACTGCATATTTGTCGCGTAATACGCAACAAGTGTACAGTTAATGGCGACCGAAGAAAGACGAAGACGAGCTACGTTATGCCGCAGCCACACATCTAATGATAGGGCATCTTATGTGCAGGCTCTGTGTACGCACAACGTAAGTGCGCGACACAGGATCAACACGCACCATCCCCCTGTGCTCGAGAATAATGCTCTTCGCAGACTGCGTTTGTTGCGTACTATGCGAGACAGCACCTAGATCACGAAAATTGGCAACACATCGTCGACATTCTAACAATAAAATAATATTGTTCCGAATAAACTCGCGACGGGCACGCGTACACGCAATGCCTCGTAGAGCAGGCTGATGCGTACATTAGAGTAATGGCCAAGAAACGAACATATACGAACATGTACTACGTATCTGACGAGTACGAGTGTATAAGTGGACCCTTTATTACCACCAAGCCACGTCATTTGCCAGAATCCTCATGTGCGCGTTCATTCGTGGATATCACTTGCACTAAACACTAGACTTTGCCCGTCTTAGGGGTCATTCGCGTTTCGCGAGTTTGTACTTGTGCGCATAGGTCTGGATATGTACAATAACGTGCACTATTGTATAAGGTTTTGTAAGATCTTGTTACCTACCGACTGTATAAGCTCGCGATTTGCCGGTCCGCAAATCACATATTCTAACGAGGAATCTCGCGAAAGAACGTGGTTGCGTGGTTCCAGTGCTGAAAGTAGACGGGGACGGCTTTGTAGAACTCAAAGAGCACCGGAAGTTTGTAGGAAAAGTCAGGAAATTGAAGGAAGAATCGCAATGCATGCTAAAATGGTAAAGATTGGTAAGTGAAGAACTTTGCAAGAACGACGCTTTTCTGCGCACCTATTAGGTCCTAGTTGTCTAATAAGAAATGTTAATTACTGTAGGGTATTCCCCGTGGTGATGGTACACAAGTGATTCTAGTTGTTTTTATTGTAGGATAGAACAAGTTCTTCGTTTGTTCGTTTGTTCCATCGAACTCATTCCTCCCTTCCAACTCCTCTCTCATTACATTTCCATTTCTACGCCTATTCCACGTTTCTGCCTCTGTGTTTATCCCCGGCTCTGCTATCCCTTTCCTCGTCAATTCCGTTCCGACTCTTTTTCTTTAGCCACTTGATTGTGCAGTTTAATCGCTCAAAGCAGCTTGAGTGCGCGAAAAGCGTCGCCACGTGTCTTTTGTAAACGAAAAAAGTTAGAAGTTGCGTTGGTAAAAAAATAAGGGCTGCGTATCTGCGTATCTTTGGAAGCCAATTGAATCTTTTGAATGATTTTTTCGCGGTGCCGCGTGCTATTTACTACCGTCTAAAATTTTAAACAAACCTTTCATACTGTAGTATTTTTACCGAGCACTTTTGTCATAAGAACATGTCCGCAAAAGCGTAATCAACTGTTTTAAAAGCTCGGCATACCAGTTCAGGCATTGCGCAGAACCACTTCAGCTAAAGAGAAGCTCGCAAATTGTGCATCAGTCTTCTTAACGCGAAAGAAGCCATAGCGAATAACAAATAGAACAAGTTCATTCGTGTCGTGATAATTGCAAGTTTCAAAGTCGAATGCGTAGCCTATCTATGCATTGCCTATCTTCTACGTCTACGTCAATCGGTTCATCAAATGATAACGTTGCATACAGTATCGTAGTAACTTGTCTCCTTTCGATATCCGTTACATTAAAGAGGTCGAAGCCCGGTGATGGTTTCTGTGCGTAACGGCCGTTACACTACAGCCGCAGAAACACTACAGGAATAAACTGACGAAAAATAATTTTATTCGAAGAAAAAAAATGAAAAGAAATCGTTATAGACATATTTGGCGACACATTTCATCAAAGATTTTTACCAACGTCCATTGCTAATTGTAAGATTAATTATACATTGACGAGAATAGTGTGTGCACTGATTGCGATAAAACGAATCATGTGGAAAGAGGCCTAACCTCGCCTATTGGCCCTTCAATCGTTTATGTTTTCACAATCGGCATCTTTCCTTCAACTCTTGATCACTTGATTCGCAGAAACATGCGAATAACGCTAAAAGAGAAACTCCGAATTTCCCGCATCTTGTACATATCCTCTATGAACTTCGTATAGACTACGTACAGACATGGGGTGATATCAACGAGTAACGTATCGATACGATGCTGAAACAAGCAATTCTGCCTGTCGCAAAGTTTAATGACAATAAAAGAACCGTAATAGGTTCTTGTGACTTTTGTTATGTACGTGGACTCGGAAGAATTTGGATGAATCTAGGATCATACGATTTTTTGTATCGCGAATCATGTCATCGATGTTTAATTACATTTGTCGTTTTAACATGTAGTGAACAGAATTGCTTCCTTTGAGAGTACGTTAAGTATCGTGGATCGAGTACATACAACGGGCAACAACGTCTTTCCTTGAACAATTCAAGTACGAACGTGTTTTTGTCTTGTATCGGAATTTACAGAAAATCGTTTGCACGAGCAAAAAGATTTTTTCGTTGATTCTAATGATAAATGATATTGCATCATTGTTACCATCACCTTCTCAAGATATGTAGGTCAGGGATCTGCACAGGTAGAGCAGAATATGATATATGATATATGGTATAACACGCGTCGGATGACGTATAAATTCGAGCTTAATTAATCCCGTGATTACAGATTACAATAAACATTGTTATGATTGTTTTCTTTATTTAAAAAAATTTATATATGTTATGTAATATGCGATATTATAACCGAGGACAGCAAGAGCTAGAATTGTTGGCGTTCGAAATCTGAAACTTCCATATTTTGGAAAATGTTAAAAATCGTTCTGAAGCCAACTGGCCACTCGAAATAAAGTGGTTGTAAATTTTGTACGCTCCGTGCGATCACACGCGTCGAACATATAGTGACTGTAGATGTAGAGGTAGAGTACATATTCGGTTCGTGCAACACTACAGAACATCGAGAGAAATTTGAGAAGAATATTGTACGAAATCTTCGAACCCAATCAATGACCAATTTAAGGTAATCCGAACAACATTGTTCCGTTATGATCCATAAAATGCAATTTTACCAATCTATCTGCGTCTACGATCATCACTGACTCGAAATTCTTGCCTACGATTTACCTCGGCATGCGATTTATACCGGCCATGTATATCCGGCCGACGAAATTTCTTTGGTAATTCACTTTTATCATTTTCCCAATATCGATCTATCGGCTGACCGGTCGTTATTTCCCAATAGAAAACTTGCTGAATTGAGAGATCCGGATATAAGCCGACAATGAGTTAATGTTTCGTATCTCTTTGCTACCTTTTTGCATCTTACAACACGTTTAATTATGTTGGACGAGTGCGTAAGTATCACAGTGTGTAAGCGTACCTTACTGTCATGTTAAATGGAACTCTAGTGGGTAAGAAATGTGTTTACACAGCTGGTCTTCCTTCAAGAACTTGGTCTAACTTGTAAGTCTAAAGTCTAAAGTTTCAAGTCTAAACTCTCAACTCTCTAAAGCATGGTACATAGATTGTGAGGCATCTCCCTCTATACTTTATTGGCTACAGTAACGATGTGTTCTTTTAGAATTCTCCTTAATGTGTCATACTTAAGTAGTATAAGAAAAATAAAGTACTTCGGGGTTGAATAGTACCAACACACCTTCGATCATCACAAAACTAACATCTTGTAATTTTCGCATTATTAAATGCCATCGTCTTGAATTCTCTTAGTTTTCCGATCTGTCCAGAAGGAGCAAATCAGGTTAATTGTACCAAAAGGGAGAGTCGAACAACTTTTCAATTTAGCTTCTGTGCAATTGTGAGATTCCAGATTTTATCTTCTTTTACATGTATCGTATGATGAAGTTACGATTAGAAAAAGTTTCATCCGTACTGTACATATGACATTATATTGTACTTCTCAACTAACTTTAGGCCTAAAAATGTAAAACCGGTCAATGGAAATCTTGAAACGTACGTCGTTAAGTTCCTAAGCATACAAATTTCGCATGTGGCAATTTAACTCGATATGGTTATAAGTACATGTACATACATACAATACATACATATGTATATGAAATTAAACCGAACTGTTAAATCGTTTTTGCCTCTAGCTTTTCAGTTAGCGCTTTCGGTGCGGTGTATCAATATTTTATGTAACGAATCGGGCTAGTTTAGTAGCAGGGCGAAATGAGAATACATCGCGTTCTTGCCTAAAATACATGTACATAAGTGTACATACGTGTACGTTCAACTTTAATTATGAAATTATGCGTTATTCAACTCTACGCACGCATAGAAACACGCAATGAAATGCCTAATTCTGAGATGGATCACGATAAAGTTGCATATAGGCAACTTCTGAACATAGACTCAAAAACCGGTCAAAGAAATAATGTAAAATAAACGTTATGGCTAAAATGAGAAGATACGATTGTGCTATTTCTCGCAATTCATGAAATTTTATGTCAATGTTCCTGGTTTTTGCCATTTAGCATATTCCTCTCCGCTCTAGTTAATTACTTAAATAGTTCTTTTTTTTCTGTCTCATTAGTTAGCAGGTAAACCCAATTTAAATAAATAAATTGTATTTTGCGGTTCATTTGCTACTACCTTTTATCCCGAAATACTTTAAATACGCGTATTTAACGTATGTTCTGCTGCTTATATGTACATACTTTAATTCTGTTGAAAGAATAATTCTTCTTTAACTTCCTTCAATTATGGTCTTTGTGCCAATTACATTATGAGATGCTTAATAATCAAAGAATATTTAAAATCATGTTCAAGTCGACTTGTCGACAATCCGTTTTGATTTCCGTTGTTAGAGCACATATTTCAGAATTTGAAAAAGTCACATCAATGGTAACTATGTACCTAGTGATAGGTGAACTATATTTACACCGGCCAAATGTGACCAGAAAACTAGCTGTGTTAGTACATTTCTTACCTATCGTCAATGAACTTCTGTCAGTTGACCAATCGTCCGATTTTCAAAGTTCAATGTTTATAAGTACCTTCCAGTACAATCTGCTATTGTTATTATTATGTTGTAGCTTCGTAAGCGGCCGATCTCATTGTCAGACCTCGGCACAATTAAGGAGAAATAAAAAATTTGCGAATACCACGATTAACACACAGTCACACACAATACACGTACATAGAATATGTATGTATAGAATGACAGAGAAATGCATACAGAAACGCGCGTGCATGTAAGTAATGATGATATGTAATGATACGTACATATACGTAATAGGACGCGTGAAGAGATAAAGAGATGTAAACAAAAAACCCGGAGGTTAGTAATAAATGAATTCTTAGGAAATTAGAGGAAACGTGATAGACGCGACCACCAGCTTTTGCTCTAATTAGACATATAAATGATAATAAAAGTTATGAAAACGCAACCGCGTCCACAATAAACTATCATCCGATCCATTAAACTAATAAATGCAGACACGTGAAAGCTAACTGCGACCATGAACATATAAAATCTACTGTACCACATTTCGAGAAATATATGTATTTGTTATTGTTTTAATTGAATCCTGTAGTTATGCCACATCCTGATTCTCCTATCTACAGTGACTACTGCTGCCTCGCGAGGGCCAAGACTTTTCCACAGTAACTTTAATATAACTTTAAAGATATACTGCACATCTGCTACCAGTCATACTACATAGTGGAATCGTTCTATCGTAACACGAAAACGAATTCGAAAATATAATCTTTACTTTAGAATATAAATTTTAGAGTTAAAATCCCAAGTACATACTATAGTTTTATTACTCTTCCTTCCCTCGTTAAACTCTCACATTAAGTCGATGACAATTCATAGCCCACCGCCCACCGTCGCGTCGCGTCGGCCTTCAATATTTCGTTAAAGAATGCGATTTTACAATATCATCCCTGTCTACTATTTCAACTATTATATGAAACCCAAACTGAAACGTTTGTTAGAAGAGGTATGTTACAGACTGGTTCGTTCGTTCCTGAGTCTTGTGCACAATATACAGCTGTAAAGCTGTATTTGAGACAAAATTGCCTGGTAGATATAATACTATTATTACGATGTATCTGATGAATGGGATGCAGACGTATCAGATAACTGTATGCAAGTCTGACAAGTATGTACTTCTTTTCATATTTCAAGAGAGTAGCTGTAGGTGAATATGACGTTGATTACGTTGATTATGTAGATGTAGATGCAGAATAGACTACTCGTTTTCGTTATTGTTCTAAATTTCTTTTTCGGCAGCAACTATTAAAGTGATGGCACCTCTAGTTAGTCTAGTCTAATCTAGTAATTAGAACTAGTTCATAATATATTTTCCAAAACAACTCGTTACCGTTTTGTTTCTGACTTTAATACGAACTGCTAAGGTGCGGATGTAGCGGCTTATTCTTCAATGTTACATATCCTAATTTCCTAATCGATATTCTAAAGATGTATCAAATAACCGCCTGTGTATTAATGAATTGCAGAAACTCTGATAACGTTTTTTTCGGAACGGGAAGAAAATTACTTATATATGTTTTGGAGACAATTACACTAATTAACGGTTTTCACAATACTTATCATATGCTAATTATAGTTTATGGAAAATGGTTAACTCGATATTTCAAAGGTTTTGTTTATTGTTTTTCACTGTATGAATTATTGAATCCAGTACAGCATTTCAATAAGCCACTTCTTATTCTGTCTGTCGTCTGGAAATAGAGTGACGCAGGATCAAATGTAATTTATCTTACATTGGAATGATGTTACAGAAGCGAGTGCCTAGATCCTAGATCCTAGATAGTTTGTATCGAAATTTTCCAACGATAGAGACATACAAAAGCAGATCATTAATGTAATTGCTAATCGTATTAACTGCTTTGATAATTACTATTATTATATAATACTGAATTACTATTACATTTTAATAAATACGTTAATAAATCTGAAAGACTGTAACGTTATCCAAAGATCGTGCCCGCAGTTTGATTTAACGCTTGACTTGAAATCTATATCATAAATGTTATAATGCAATCCTATATATTGAATTAACAATAAGTGTGAAAAATGTGCAATCTTTCACATATTTTAAATTGGTATTGCTCATTTTTACTTGAATCTACAAATTCGCATCACACAGTAAAGAGAATTACTTCCTATAACTAAAGTACAAGAACGCAAAATCCTTAACGAGGTCTGCGAATAACGCCTACATATCTAACTGATCGCGCCTAATTAATCTACGTATTATAGAAAGTATATTACAATTCATTACAATTAATTATGTACAAAACCGAAGGGTTACTGTTGTGAGTAAATCATGGCAGTTGAGTAAAATTCAAATGACTATACATACATGTATATCTACACAGTGAGTCAATAAAAATGATAACTGTCGCATAAAATAAGATGTTCGCAAAACCATATGCGACGTCATTCTTAATAAACTCAATGCTGCCTTGATATTTGTAAAGTGTAAAATTTGCAAAAGAAAAAAAAGAATGCATAAAATTACATTAATCCAATGAGCTTTGTCGAATACAAGCAAATTGGGAAAACTACCGGATATTTCACATCGGATGACAATACTTATTGACTGACCCTGCATGTATTGCACGAGCATACATTCCCCGAACTATCGTATATTTCCTACGATATATACATCCTCAGCTCTTGTAAAATTGTTGCAATAAAATAGGTAAAATAGAGACTAGCTTAAAAAAGTATGTAGTCCACTTACAATTATCTTTCAACATTGTTCTATGAACGTATAATATATGAATATAAACTATATCTTACAAAGACGTTATTGCGTAAAGGGATGGTATACGTTTTCAGAAAAGTATCGATGCATCTGAGATTATCAGGCTGAACTTATATTTCATTATTGGACTAACGCCGAAAAGTCTTTTTAATAGTTCTATATAATGTTCACAGTTCATTTGCAAGTGTATAAACTGCATGTTTGCATTTTATGGTATACGACGATCTAGTAGATATCCACCTTTTATACCTTTCGTATAATATGTACATCGTATAGCCCAAATTTGATTTTTTTATTGGGATTCTTATAGTATTAGCATAAACGGTAATTGCATATATGGAAATGCTTTTATCAGCTCGTATGGTATCGAAAGATACTGAAAGAAAAGTGGATGTGAAGAAGCACCTTGGACCTCCTACATACTTTTCCCTTGATCCTCAACTTATGCGTTGCATCGATCTCTCAACGTTTCACGCGAACGTACAACTTTCTTATCGTTAGAGAGATTCGGATAGAATAGCACAATAAATTATATTCAAAGTACATGATGTTTCGTTATGAAGTAGAGACTAGAATTAATCCTACAATACCTAGAACTTCGTGGAACGAGTGGAATTGAATTCGCTTATCGAATTCGACATTAACGGCAAAATGCGTAATTTCCATTCATCGGAAATTCCGTTTCTTATTCAAATTACGGAATGGCCGACTTAAAGACTGTAAAAAAGTTAACAAAATTGTCGTATATAGTTGTAATATATATTGCGATATCTAAAAATGTCAGCCTTATTGTATTAATCAGTGAAATGTAAAAATAGTAATCGGTGAGCAATGTGTATTTCGAAAAGTGACCTATGCAACGGCAACATTCGACAATGTTGTTCAATGTAACCGAACGCTATAGTCGAAGGTACTAGACTTGCGGTAAACTTGTGCAATAAGTGATTTATTGTGGAATTAAACAGGAAAAATTAAATTGTAGAAAATATTTCCGAATTTCGAGTAATCGAATAGTAATACATGAGATACATCATGCAGCGTACAGCATACAGTGTTTGTATTGTATGATAATAGGAAAGGGAATAGAGCATTCTCTCAGCAAGGTACGACCATCAAAACTCACTGCATTCAATCCTATTTCGCCAATGCCTCTTATAACTGATTATACCGTATGTTTATACCATGCCACTAGAAAAAAGAGAAACATGGCAAAGCAAGGCATGCAAATACCGCTGTGCAAGGAAACAATGTGATTAGTTGTATCAAGGGCGATTCTGCCAACCTTGTAATCCTGAAATACGTAATTCACGCCGCTAATAAACATACTTTTTTGTCCAAAACTGAATTTGTTAAGAATAATTCTAAACACAAGCAAAATAAGTCCACTGTTTATAGGTCTGACGCGTTGTCAGCGTTTGACAATGAGACGAAATCATTTCAGCTTGAAGACAACGGGAATTAAGGCCGCGTATTGGCCGCGGCACGATTACATTTGTCAAAAATGTTCATCAATACGATGATGTTGACGGAATCGCCCTCAATAAAAATACAGGGTGTGCCAAAAGTATGGACACACCCAAATATCTTGGAAACTTGGGGTTGTACAAAAAAATTGTACAGACAAAAGTTGTTCAGGATCATGGGGATCAACTTTCTGTTATATCAGTTTTGACCCTAAGATTGACTTTCAACGTCATTCGACGGTCAAAGTGATTTTTTTAAATGGAACCCCCTATTTTTAACAACGAATTCAAAAAGAGCGGGAAATTTTACGTCGAAAATGGGTATTTTTAAACTTGTTTTAGGATGACCCTTAGCAGATTAAATCAAGATTGAATATTGAAAATTCGTTCATTCGAAAAATTACTCTAACCTTCAGATAACCTTGAAAATTAACATTTTCAAACCATTTACTTGTCCGCAATCCTAAAAAGCTGGAGGAAATAGTTTTCTGAACGAATTTTCAATATTCAATCTTGATTTGATCTGCTAAGGGTCATCCTAAGAAAAGGTTAAAAATACCATATTGGACGTAAAATTTCCCGCTCTTTCCGAATCCATTGTCAAAAATAGGGGTTTCCATTTAAAAAAATCATTTTGACCTTTAAATGACGTTGAAAGTCAATCTCAGGGTCAAAACTGATATAACAGAAAGTTGATCCCCATTATCTTAAACAAACTTTGTCTGAACAATTTTTTTGTACAACGCCAAGTTTCCGAGATATTTGGGTGTGTCCATACTTTTGGCACACCCTGTATATAAATATTTATCGATAGCGAATAAAAGTATGGATTTGCACAATCACATGCACATGTATTATGCATGTATGTAACTGGTGACTGAAGAGTATCATTCAGAAAAGAGGACGCTGTTTTGGTTGAGGAATTATAGACTTACTGGAAAAACATATATACACGTATGTACCGTCGATCAAGAAGAGACATTGTCCAGACGTGAGACAAGATTGAGCTAATGTCAAGTTCAGGAAGAACAGTCATATTCCTACCCGTGAAGATGTATTCACTGCTGCAAGATTGTCGTGACGCAACTGCACATTCTATGGCGCAACATTACATTAATCGGTAATTGTTGCGGCAATATTGCAAACTATTAGAATGCACCTTTAGATTAAACGCCCAAACATTATTCGGTATTTCATTTTTGACCTAAGGCGTCTTAAAGAAAAGTGCGATACTGAATTAACTATGGACTCGGTTCCTCAAACAACACTCGGCAACTAATTTGGTTTGTTGGACATAGATTGCGCCTGGTGCCAGACGCAAAAATATATATTTTTCATTTGCGGCACGTTAGGATTCGTATATTGGTAACGGATGTCCCTCGGAGTTAAACACCCATCTATCGAGATCGATCAATTGCCGTGAGTCATCAAATAGCAAGTACAAATACTTTAACGTCTCAGCGAACCAGAAACTTTCGGTCATATCCCGCAGTCGTATATTGTGGGTATTTCGAACATTCCCAATGCTCGTGTATCCTTTCTCAACTTTTGTATAATTCTCAAAAGCCTGAAAAGAACAACGACACATTGTAGCTGTGCAAACACACAAGATGTCGTTCTGTCGAACTTACTTGAAAAATTTGCCATCCCCAGTCTTGGAATGTTTTATTCCCAGTGAAATACCACATGTAAAAGAGACTCTCGATGAATTCCGGTCTTAGAAGATTATGTGCGTCATTTATCTTTACATACATATCCATTGGATTCTCCCTTTCGATGTTCTGAACACAAATTGCACAGTACTTTTATCGGATTCATTCTCTTTCCGATGACTCATTCGAATAAATCTATTCGTAGAATGCTTACCTGAATATTGAAGTAAGTAATTTCAGGAGCAAGAAAAGTTGGCTGTATGGCATAAGTTTGGTAACAAGTTTTAACAATCTCATTTGCGAGATTCAGGTGATCTGTCGGTAAACCATTATGTACACCCAGAATTAATGTGCCCCCTAAGTAACACGTTAGATGGTCCTACAAGGTACACACGTTAGATAGTTACACATGAGTCTGTTGAACAATCTCTAATGCATTACCATTTTCAGTCTTATATCCTTGTTAGCGCCGACCAACTCGGCAATGAAAACATAGTTATTAACCGCTGAACGTTTAACGAGGTGTTTCTGTGTACCGGCGATACCCGATAAGTAATCATCCCGTAAACTGCAAGCAATATTAAGTTATATCGTTCGAATCATTAGGACAGTATAATCACAATTATTATTAAACATGAATCATTCTAAAAATAATACTAAGTCAAAAAATCGTACTAATTAATAGTTTTTCCTGTTTGAATCCATTGTTTGAGTAGATACTCGTAGTAGCTATCTCCTCGAGCTCCAAGTGTTATCGTTGCATATTCTCTAAACTGGCCAGTGTTTGCATTGATAAAAATAGGCACTAAACCATCGTATTTTTCCAACTTGTGTATATGTTCGGAGACTTTTGCCACAGCTTCCTATTTAAGATCAACATTGGTCAACTCACTCGCGTGAGACTCGCGTACATTAATGAGTACTTGGTCCGGATATGCCTTCAATTACCTCGTACTTGGAATCTCCAATGGTGCGACTTAGATCTCGAAATTCCAATTGAATTGAAGTCACTTCGCTCGTACTACTATCGGGACCCCACTTGGGGCTATGTGCCGTTTTCATACCAAGATTTACATCCGAATAGGGTACACCCGATGACGTAGCGAATGCTGGCATCATGCGATCCCCTAAGATTGCCTTAAATTTATATAGAACGCATCCTTAATAATTCTTTTTGCGCAATTCATACGTACAAACTATACAAGACTATCGACATTGCTGCGTTACTTACGGCTTTGTTCAGAAACATCTTATCGCCCGACAAATGATAAGCTGACAATAAGCCACCGAGTACTCTGATTGTAACTTCAAATAAATTTACATCTCTGTTCATAGTAAATACGAGACTTTTATCGACCCACGCAGCAGCTTTGAAAAATTCTACAGAGAAATTTGGTTCTTTGTAAACAAGAAAACGAGTAATCCAGTAACTGACAGGTATAGGAATAGTAAGAGCTAATTAACGAGTACATACCATTATGTAAACCCATTATATACATCGTATCTAAAGAGTCAACGATCGTAAGGCCCAATCCGAACCAATCGTGATGTTTCTTCGACACGGGTTTCACATTGTCATGACCCCAAGCATATTCTTTGTAACCATTCCAGGAATGCCTAAATGCCTCAACCACGGCCTTCTGCCTGCTATTTTGTGGCCCTAAAACCAGGGTTCGTACGAGAGAACTTAGAACCCTGTCACTTTAAAAAAAGGGAAAATACTAAAAGTATTGGAAAATCAATTTGTAATTCCTTCTCCAAGCTCACCGTTAAACTTAAAACTGTTCGTCCTTGATTTCAGAGGATTTCCAATTTGATCGTCGTCAACTTGATTCAACTCGGGTTGAAATTCTGGTTCTTCGATAACCTCTCCGTCGTTCTTTTGTACTTGATTTACACTATCTACAATAATATCGTCGACTGCCTAAAACCACAGCATCCAGTAAGAAACGTTAATTTTATTGTGTTAGGGATAAATCTTGCACCTTACTTTTTCATATCTAAGAGTATCTTGCACAACTTCGATATTGGTATAATCATTATCGTCCCATGAATGCTTGGCATTACCGAGCAACAGATAAAATATAGCGACAAGTAACGCAGCCAAAATGAAATAAAAGATGTTCCTTTGGAATCGTGATAATTGATTCCATTGCTAGAAAAAAAAGTTTCCAAATATACATATTAGTTGACCGACTAGCCGATTGTCTAACGAAAGAATAAACAAAACTGTGACAGCTTACTCTCCAAAGACTACGCGATGCGCTCCGTGTAAAGATTGCATTATCCTGAATATTTAAACTAATATAATCAGACTTTCCGAAATCCTTTGACGAGAACATGATCTCTGCGAGGTTAAGTTTTTCCGGCGAATGCAATTAACCGCACTGCCAGAATACTTGAAGTTCGCGATTGCCGCCAGTGCGTACGAAGATCGGCGGTCCTCATTTAACTAACACTTATAATTAAAAAGGACGAATTAGATCAGCCCCGACATAATACATACATGTATATACATGCATAGCGTATATTTGAAAGTTCACTGCAAGTGACTGCGAAGTTAACGAACGATGTATTTAGATGTATTACACAAATTGTGAAACATATATCAAATCCACGTTTACGTGCGTTCAGTTGCTTACTGTTGCTTGCAGTACGTTCATGGGTTCACAAATCTTGCCATATTTATTAATGTATTTCGTTTGGAGTTACGTGCACTGCGCACCACTGTGCATCACTGTGCACAACTGTGCATCACTGTGCACAACTGTGCAGCCAGTGCACCTATCAAAGCTGCTGAAAACCACTGAAAACCACTGAAAGCCACTAAAGTATACTAAAGTACTTTAGTATACTAAAGTATACTAAGGCTAAGGCATTCAAAACATCACGAGTCACGACACTCACGACGCGACATGACGACCAGTTCAGGTCAATCACGACGAAGCGATGCTAACGTCATCAAGTCACTAAAAAATCACGAGAGATAATGAATACCGAATCCACTTTATCCACTGCGGTTAAATTTTATGTTAGTACGGGTGCGTACGAGTATCGTAAAATGACAGGCGAGATACAGGACAAAAACTAATTGTAAAAACAAAAAAATTTGTAACCGATATGCCAAGTTTCCCAAAGACATTGCCGAATTTTTTCACCATTTCCTATAAGCCTAAAAGTAATCCAAGTTCTACTGACTTTTTAGACAATCCGGATACCGGAGACTCCACTTTATTTTATAAATTTTGTATTAGTATTTACATGTCCATCATTCCTGTAATAATTACAATTTACCAGCACAACCTCTAATAAACTTCATTTGCGTATTTGTTGAAACGTAGCTAAGATTCTGAAGTACAGACACCATCAAGTCTGTAGTAAACATGGTAATGGATTATACCATAAAAATGACACGATACCGAAAGATTGTGCCAATTATGCTATAAATATAAACGAACGCCTTGCATACTATGCTATTCAACAAACATGTATAAGCTTCGTAAGCGACGATTGACAGAGTGAGCTTCTTACTGATACTACAAGTTTAACGACATGAATGGGACCTAATTTGTTAATTGGCCAATATTAGTCATATGTATACATACTCTTAGCTAAACACCGTGACGAATATTGCATGTCAACTGTTAAGAGACAGAGGATCAAAACCATGAATTCACTTACTAAAACCATTTCTCTTTAACTAATTTCAGCTATTTCAAATTCAACTTTTTGAATTATGGTGCCTAATTTATCGGCTATTTTACCCCGTAAATCCAACGAAACGCACTACGATCCGGTTTTATATTTTATAAGGTTTTATATTTGAATAAGGCGTATCTGGTCTCAGTTAACTCAGAAAAATTCAACCTTCCGAGTAACGATATTAGTTTATTGCAGAGATCATTTTAAAGAGAGGTAGTGGCTAACCAAATTTTGGTAACGATAAAGAAGAAATATGTACATGGGGCTCTGCTCTACGTCGCGTAAAGAATCTTTGCCACTCGCGTGCGATGTGCCGTGCTTCCTCTGCTTATACATTACTTGGCGCGACACGCGGCAGTGTCTCTTGAAGAAAATAGTAATAAACAGCTGTACATATGCAAACAACAATAAGTTATTTCGAAATATATCATCAATTAATGAAAGCAGTCAGAATGGACCTCTCCATTATTATTTTATTATGTTACGATTTTCTAAAATTCTCATTTGTTCGTTTTTTCCGTCGACATTAGGACTAATTGCACACGTGCCGTTAAGTTTAACGACAATTCCATGGATATCAGGGTGTATATCTCTCAAATGTCATTTCCGGGGGGGGGGGGAAGAAAACAGTTGGTGCCACATTAAAAAGCATTTCAATAGAGACAGCGAAAATATTATTAAACAACTTAATTAAAAAGGACAGCATCGGAGAGGATGAAATATACCAAAAGCGAGTTATCGTAATAATTGTTTGAAGTATTCGAAGAATTGAAATTTTTGTAGTGTCGTGCCGGATACATTTTATCGCACTACGGGACCAGTTATGCATCTATGTATACGTATAACCTACATGTATGTATGCAGGTGGTCCTGCGTCTCTCTGTGCGTTAGGACCTTTACTCTATTGTCTCGAGCTTCGAGCCTTCGGTTGATCGGATCTTCGGGAGTATCGTAGTGGCAGGCAGCAGTGGGCTGCGGCTCGGAGCAGCTTGGGGCAGCTTGGAGCCAGCACACAGCAGCCAAGAGCGTCCGAGCAGTGATTCGTTTACACTCTAACAGAGTGGTGTGTGGACCCGTACCGCGCGTTGTTTAGATCGTTCGATGAAATTGAAACTAATCTCGGTCATATACGTGCAGTAAAGTGAATTCTAAAGGTATAATTCTTATCGAAGGCTGCTCAACCGTTGAGATGCGATTCAAAAACATTATACCACAACGTGGCTCATACACGTAAGTCAATCTGCGTTTTGATAGAGGTTACCTTTGCCGGTCTCGCCCTTCCTCTATTGTGTGTATCGCGTTTTGGTCGCGTGAAAGAACCTCCGAGCAATCGATCGGAATACATAGTAAGAGCAAAATTGCGAACTGTCAAGAGTACAGAAATAAATAGGTGCACACGGTTTTTTCTAATATTGCTGATACAAATAGAATTATTAAGCTTATCTTTAGTTTTGACGCAAATGCGTTAATGGGTTTTAATAATTATGTGGTATTGTAGCGCGCACTCACGCCAAGTTATAATGCTGTTAAACGGCAAAACGTTTCAAATATATTTCCGTGTCTATAATATCAATCAAGAAATGAAACGCACATTTTTTAAGAAATTTCTACCTTCACTTTTAGCAAAATTAAAATATTTGCTTCCGAGTGATAAATTTGAAATTTTCTTCGTAATTTCGAATTTTGTGCAGACTTTTTTGTGAAATTGATGTCAGCTGGAAATATCGGTTTTCTTAAGTCTTACAATTAATAACGAATACAAGGTTATAATATCTGACTACTCATAAAGATGATTTACCGTTTCTATCAATGATTATTAATCTTATCAATGGTATTATGTGTGTGATATACAGTATACATAATTTTCGTCTATCGGCTTAAATAAGATTCTACATGTAATTATACAAAATCTATACTCTACGTGTGTTATTAGTATTTCTGCATCATACTTAATTTTACTGTACTCGGATTTTGACTCTGACTCCTCGGTTATTTCAACACGTTGATATGCGTCTCATTGTACCACATGTCGCTTGTAGTAATGTCGTAGCCGTTCAAAATATTCCGTGAGCAAAATCGATTAAGTTATACATACGTATCACTTACGTTTTTAATCATTGTCCTTCACGTTCGGGTGGAAAACAGCAAATGAATCCGAAACACTTTGAAATACAGTTATATTTGTAGTAGCATTTTCTGCAACCTTGCATGCTGCTTTTACATTCGATTTGATTGATTAGAATTACCGCTCGTCGCATTATTATCTCATTTATTTTAAAACTGTTGAAAAATTTCGACGTTTTCCATTTGTGGATCGATTTGTGGATTTAAAAGATACCGCCGGATTCTTTCTTTTGATGATAACATAAAGTTATTTAAAAAAACTAGTTCCGTTAAATTGAAAGACCCAGAATTCGCAAAAGCCGGCAAAATGTAAAATTGTTACACATAGTTACTTTTAGTATTAATTAGTAGCAAAAACGTAGTCTACTGTATTCTGAATTCCAAGATTTTACAGTCTCTACTCTCACGAGCAAGATTATAGAAAACGCCAATCGGTCCTAAGAAATCTGAAATCTATAACCCGTTATGTTATCGGATGACAAACTACGCAGCCCACCTTAAGATCAAGTGTCCGCGACCACCGGTCGATTTCTTTAGTACGGAACAAATACGTCCGAAGCATAAACAAGTTGCAAACAACAGTAATGCATTATTACGTGTATCCCGATAACTTTAATTCTCTAATAGATGTATTCTCCATTCGGGAAAACACTAGTTTTTGAAAAAGATATTTTTTCGAACTTAAACTATATTTGCATTGTAAATGTTAACGTTCGAATAATTCAGTTTTTTACGATAAATGGTGTTAAACTCTTGCAAATACAATTATGTATATTGCCCTTGAAAATCCTTATGTGTAAATTAATTCAAAGCTAACCAAATATGTCTCTTGGAACCATTCGTACGGGTCAAGAGAAGAAAGCTTGCTATTCGCCTTTGTTGTATCGAACATCGTACTCTAATCATTGAACTTCGTAATTTGAGTTTATTAGCTGAACGACTGAGGTCGTCGAGATCGCTATGTCTGAATGCACTCGACTGAAAATTCAATCCTCTTTAATACATAAATTTACGGAGTGGTTCGTTACTCTTACCGATTTATAACACATAATAAAACACATAGAATAATAAGAGGATAGTAAGAGAAAACAGAATTCTGGGGCTCATTACACGATCTTGTAAAAAAAACTGGAACCACTTCGCAGTTCGGAGTTTATACAATTTTCATTACACTATCCCATTTGGAACACACAGGACTTATTGAAATTTCGGCATCAATGCTGAAGAATAAAGGATATACAGGGTGTCCCAAAGTATGGACACACCCCAAATATCTCGGAAGCTTGGCGTTGTACAAAAAAATTGTCCAGGATAATGGGGATCAACTTTCAGTTATATCAGTTTTGACCCTGAGATTGCCTTTCACGATCATTTAAAGGTCAAAGTGGTTTTTTTAAATGGAAACCTTTATTTTTGACAACGGATCCGGAAAGAGCGGCAAATTTTGCGTCCAACATGGTATTTTTAAACTCCTTTAGGATGACCCTTAGCAGATCAAATTAAGATTGAATATTGAAAATTCGTTCAGAAAACTATATATTTCGTCCAGCTTTTAAGGATTGCGAAGAAGTAAATGTTTTGAAAATGTTAATTTTCAAGGTTATCTGAAGGTTAGTAATTTTTTAAATAACCTCACGTTCTCGAAAAAGTTTCGAATGAACGAATTTTCAATATTCAATCTTGATTTAATCTGCTAAGGGTCATCCTAAAACAAGTTTAAAAATACCCATTTTCGACGTAAAATTTCTCACTCTGTTCGAATCCGTCGTCAAAAATAGGGGTTTTCATTTAAAAAAACCACTTTGACCTTTAGTGACCTTGAAAGTCAATCTCAGGGTTAAAACTGATATAACAGAAAGTCGATCCCCATTATCCTAAACTTTTGTCGGAACGATTTTTTTGTACAACGCCAAGTTTCCGAGATACTTGGGTGTGCCCATACTTTTGGGACACCCTGTATATATTATACATACGTGTATGTATGCATGGATTATGCACATATTGTGAAGATTTTAGACAAATAAGTGTATTTTTTTAATGACTCACTAAATTATAGGCTTCACCCATATAATACCCAGATCGCACTTTTATATCGTTTGATTAACTTTAATGCTGCTTCGTCTTTGTTACACAATTGTTTCTTATTCAAAATTGATATGTAGATACATTAAAATAGCTCAATTGGCGATTTGGATTTTTGGAACGCACGATTGTCAAGTTCGAGCAACCTGCTTTTCTTAGACATATCTATCAGTTTTACATATTCATTTAACTTAGTGCTTAATTAGTATACATTTAATTAGGTATCCATGTACTCAATCATAACCGATAAGTTGTAGCATACTGTATATGTATTAGTTAGTAATATAGAATATTACAGGACTACAAACCGAAGCGGCAATAATTACTGGGGATAAATTGATACAGGAATTGTTTCCAAAACCGCCTCGGGAATGTTAAAGCACTAAAGTGCCGATTATGCAACCGACAGATATAAAAAACAAGCTTTATTCTGCAATACGTTTGTGTGTTTCAACAGTTTCAGTTCTACATTGAGCTGTCGATGAATTCGCATGTACTTAAATATATTAACATACAAATATACATATATACAGTATGTTCATTGTTGGGAATATCGAAACAGATATGAATACACGGTAAAACGTTTTAGATAAGTGTTATAGGATACCACGATGACACACGATGGCCTCTTCTTGTGGCCTCGGAAAGTGCTATAAAGCTTATGTGTAAGTCCTAATTGAGCAATCTCCATTTCGTATTACATACATAGTATTACAGTTGATATGAAAACTTTGTCCGAAGATTCCTGTTCGAGTATTTTCCACACACTGTTCCTAAGATCTGATTCTAGATTGCAGTAGATCGTGGTAAAGATATAGTAAAATTTAAACATTTACACTCATCCTTCACATGATCAAATAAATATTGGTATCATCTGTTACCATTAGTTCTTTTGGCATTATCAGTATTTTTTAAGGTAATGTCAGGTTTGAACATAATTCTTTCACATTGTATGAACTTTGCACAGATATTAGCGGCCTTCGGTGAATTCCTATTTGAAGACGCGCAGGTAAACAGGTCAACAGGTCTTTTACCTGTTTCGTGTGTAGGCGAGGTTGCTCACATTTGAAATATCACGGTCGTAGTTACAATTCGAGATACTGATAAACTTTCTCCTGAGAAACTTCAGTGTATCTACATATGCACCGCAGAGTAGACTATTATATACTACAACTACATACTAATGCAGACAGATTCCTGGGCTACCGCAGTGATTCAATTCTTTTATGCGTTCGATTATTTAATTATATCGGTATTACTTCATGAGAGATCATTGGAACGTCGGCGTCGGTAAGAATCGATTTCTCCTTACGAGGCTTTTAATGTGGTAACAATAGTAAAATATCGTTCGAATTTAAAAAATAATATTATCTTGGTATTTGGAAGCACTCTTCGCGAAACGAATTTTCTGGTTGGATGGATCTCGTCAAAAAATGAGTTCTAAACATAACTTACATATAGGTATAAATTCTGAGGTCGGGGACTTAACGAGCAGTATATACGCTACTGCTATCACGCGAAGAATATCGAAAGAGTGGGAGAGTGGTTCAAGAATCGGACCTGCCAGTGGGACAGTGATCGTCGCCGTTCGTGAGGCTTACTAACGTTTTACTACGCTTTCAACTTTGTGAACGGTTCCAACGTAGAAGTGTATGCGCGAATTATTTTCAAATTCATGTTTTAAACAGTGAAACTGGTATTTCGGTCGATTTGGAACTTCGTCAAGTGCTCGCGGAACACGGAACCATCTAATATATGTTGAATTTGTGAACGTAACACTTTTTGTCTATGAAGATAGTGTTGGAATCGCGTGTAGTGCAATGCAAACAGAAATGGTGAACACTGTAATCTCATGTGTGGCCAGTGTATGTATTTATGAAGAAAATCGCGAACATCAACGATTACTAGCTCCATTGTTTTGTATTTTTTTGTTTCCTCTTGTATGCAAAGTCTCCCTCTAACATCTCTGGATCAGATAATTCTGATTTCAGAACGTTCAATAGTCTAATAATAATTGGATCAAGTACACATTTAATAATAACATTGTAGATTGTAGTTGGCCAATAAGCATTGATGATTTATAGCTGGTAAAAGTGGCCGCTGTAGATACCAGCGTTCTTATTTCACCTAACTGCATTATATGACGGACTTGCAAACCCAGCAGGATTCAGCGCCTACGAACGACTTTTTAGCTGTTTGAAGTAATGTTCTCTGATTTTAATAGTATTTCTGTCATTGCTGGCAATTTAAGAACGAATGGATTTAGTATGTGAGAAATAGTAAATAGCAGACCATGAAATTGGTTTAGCGTCTAACTAATAAAATTCGAACAAAGAAATAAGTATATTCTAGATGTTTAGTGAGACCATACAAGCGGACGTGTTTTTATAATTGACGAAACACCCCTGCCCGTTCACCGTTGCAGGTGTGTCCATAGGAATGTTCACTTAACGCCAGTCCTTACGCGCAACGCAACGTATGAAGATTGCAACCCATTGTACTCGGACTTTTATACTTTCAAAACAGTGGATTTTATTGAATGCTATTTTACAATTTATAATCCAATCTATGTATTGAAAGACAATGGGGTATTTCTGGTAAAATGCTGGTGGCCCAATATTTCTTTTTATTATTTTGTACTTTTGTACTTGTGTAACTTGTTCGGTCTGTGAAGCTGGAAGCAAATTTCCTAGAAACCATTTTTTTACTTAGAGTTCTGAGTTCATTTTGAAGAGTTCTAGAGTTCCTGCACAAAATTATAAAAAGTTCTATCGAAAATAGCTGAAAATTTAAAAAAAACGAAATGGGCTTCCAGCTTCACAGAGAAGTCGGAAGCCCATTTATGGAAAATTAATTCTACCTATGATTTTCTTATAGATTTTGATTAAATATAGAGTTCCTGACAGCTCTTTTTCAGATTGTACCAAAATAAACAATATAACGCTAGAAAAAAAAGATTTTTTTATCATTTTTTGAAATTTTTTAGACTTCTGATTAGAGTTCTGCTCCGGAAAAATATGTTTTCACTAGTTCTCGATATATTTTATAAGAATCCAAGGAGTTCCGGCCACCACGAACACTGTGCGATTTTTAAATAAATAAATATTGTTCGAGCGACCAGTAATTCGGTCTTTTGAGATGGGCTTCCGGTGCCTGGTCTAGGACTAGAGAAAGCATATTTTTTCGGACCCGGAACTCTCAAATTTGCACCAGAAGCCCATCTGAAAAGACCGAATTACTGGTCGCTCGAACATTATTTATCTATTTAAAAATTGCACAGTGTTCGTGGTGGCCGGAACTCCTTGGATTCTTATAGAGCATATCGAGAAATAGTGAAAACATATTTTTTCAGACCTGGAACTCTCAAATTTGCACCAGAAGCCCATCTCAAAAGACCGAATTACTTGTCGCTCGAGCGTTATTTATTTTTTTAAAAATTGCGCAGTGTTCGTGGTGGTCAGAACTCCTTGGATTCTTATAAAATATATCGAGAACTAGTGAAAACATATTTTTCCGGACCCGGACCTCTCAAAATTGTACCGGAAGCCCATTTAATTGCGCAGTAATATCTGTTATCCAGGTCTGTAGAATAGAAAATTGTCACAACCTTTTTTATTTCTGGCGCAATCAAAAAATGTTGTAAGGACTTTTGGTAGAGTTTCCCATGCATTGCGCAGAACTCTAATCAGAAGTCTAAAAAATTTCAAAAAATTATAAAAAAATGTTTTTTTTTCTAGCGTTATATTGTTTATTTTGGTACAATCTGAAAAAGAGCTGTCAGGAACTCTATATTTAATCAAAATCTATAAGAAAATCATAGGTAGAATTAATTTTCCATAAATGGGCTTCCAACTTCTCTGTGAAGCTGGAAGCCCATTTCGTTTTTTTTAAATTTTCAGTTATTTAGGATAGAACTTTTTATAATTTTGTGCAGGAACTCTGGAACTCTTCAAAATGAACTCAGAACTCTAAGTAAAAAATGGTTTCTAGGAAATGTGCTTCCAGCTTCACAGGGCCAAACTTGTTTGACAATTAGCACTGCTGTTCATTATAATATAGTATTATTAGGTCACCTTTTAACAGAGTTTAATACGTTTAAAAGTCTCACTTTACGATTAGTATGATCTTATTTTTATTGCTGCATATTGGCTTTCATCATTTAATTTACAATCCAATTATTTCTCTTTCTTTAAATTACTCGAAAATTTATTTATTCGGCAACCGATTTTGTACGATTCTTCTACACAAATCACATACTTATTGTTGCTTCTATTAACTTCGTGTAGGAATATCAACCTGATATTGGGGTATCTTATTCAAAGGCTATGCAGTATATTATGCCGTGTACATTCCCTTGAAAAGCAATTGTAAACGATATGTCCGTGATTCTCTACGTTCTTTTCGAAAACCTTAACAGGACTAACAGTATACTGAATTGTACATACAATACAATCCAGTCCTCAAAATTACTCGAATTTCTTCAAACATATTATGGGATTATTAGCAGTTCTTACATGAAAAATTTGTGGATTTTAATGCGACACATTTAACGAGTCAGAATTAGGAAGAGGACAGAACGTAAGGACAAGTTGAGCGTCAGTACATGCCACAGTCTTGAATTACCCTCCGTAGAATAAAGCTTACTTCACACTCAACACACCTATATTCCTCTCACACATACTTCATTAAAGCTTGAGTTAACCTTAAGTGGTGTAATTATTAGCAACCATAAAGACGAAGGTAGCCGATGAATAATTCTACTATTTATGAGTCTTTCGTCGAGGAATAGTAGTGGAATGCATATTGGTGGGTTGAATATTATACTAAGGAGGTTACATTAGAAAGACTATCGAGTCAAGTAGGGAAATATGATTCTACCTATTCTTGTATAATGTCATATTGGAAAAGCAGAGACGTTTAGCTGACAATGAGAAGAAAATGAATATGTCGTTGTTGCGATTCCTTGTCATAGGCCAGATTGATCGCGAAGAAGCATTTGTCGTTTAAGTGGGATGCTTCAGGTAATATGATGGTAATTGGGATTATATGGGATTATTGAAACAAATCTCAGCTTTGTCTACAGAGAATTCGTGAAACGAAATGAAAATGTTTAGGACGGTCCTCTGTCTTCGTTTTCTTTGCATGTCTCTCATCTTTCCACTTCATCTGTATTTTACTTTCACCCTCTTTTGAATGGCAACGAACCAGTATAAATACCTATTTGAAATATGCAGACGAACGCCGTACCGTTTATTTTGCTTTTGCCCAATTAATCTACTATTTCAGGATCTTTCAACCTCTGAAAGTAACATCTTGTCAGTAGGCAACATTTTAATTTGCTGTATGTTATGGATATTTAGAAGAAAGATCCGAGTTTTTGCTCGTGCTTCATGCATTTAAAACAAAGTTGCCGTTTGTACTGCACGTTTTATGTGTCTGGTGCATGTTTTATCAGTTATATGTTCGTGTATCCCCTTATGTTCGTTTAGTGTAATCACCATCAAAGAATAGAAAGAAACAGATGGTAGTAAAATCTGTTTCAGGTGTAACAATATGGGAGTGAGTGCTCAATTGTGTTCGTAATACACGTTCAAGCTTCTTCCTTAGTATATTCACAGTCTATGTAACCTCGCATTAACTTTTAAAGCAATGGCAAAAAGAATGAGCCATGCGAGTACCAATGTACACTGGAAATCCTGGTGAATCGATGGCATTTGAAAACAACTATATAAAGATCAGTGATTCTTATATTTCGAAGTAATACATTGTGCTCGTCAGTAACACAATATGGAAGAAGCTACATCCTTCTACAGCACGTTAACACCTGAAGAACTGACAAGAGTGGAACCTTGCGAAAAAACTACATGGTATGTTCTGCGCGTGTTACTGACTCAGAATTAACCTTTTGATACACCACCATCCGCTTATTATTATGATTCTTATACAGGGTGATTCAGTGACTCGTGGAACAAATTTAAGGGCGTATTCTAGGCGCTAATCTAAGCCCAAAAGTCCTGTATCAAAATGCCGAAATCTCAACCCTTTCGGAATTACAGGGGGTTCAAATTCCAAGTTTTAAAAAATCATATCTTCCGACGAGATAATGCTAGAGTCACGGGGTTTCTTTCTAGAATGTGTGGGAGAGCCGGAGCAATCTGGAAAACAATAGAAATGATGTAAACATTATTATTAAGTCGCATTATTTTTCATTTTTCTTGCTCGAGCATGCACAGTTTCAATGGGAAGAAGTAGAGATCATATGATACCTGAAAAAATCACAGATATTCGCGGATGTACTCTAAAAAATATCAAATCGTTAAAAGTTCAATTTTCCCCAAAATGTGGTCAGGAAAAATCATAGAAAATTTTTCGGTAGAGATTCTCAACCCCTGGTTTATGGCGGCATGTGTCACTGCAGCGGTACAAGGCTCGAAGTCTGCGGGTCTCTGTGGTCAGTTAGGCCCAGCTTATCTCGAGGGCCTGATACCGAACACCGCTGTGACTGGATAGGTGTTAGGGACTGAGAGAGAGAGAGAAAAGGATCAGGTTGACGAACTCTACAATACTTGGACGATATGGAAAGTATACCGTCACCGAGGGGACGGAGAATCTCTACGGAAAAATTTTCTATAATTTTTCCTGACCACATTGTGAGGAAAATTAAACTTTTAACAATTGGATATTTATTAGGGTACATCAGAGAATGTCTGTGATTTTTTCAAGTATCATATGGTATACTTCTTCCCATTGAAACTGCATGCTCGAGCAAGAAAAATGAAAAATAATGCGACTTATAATACCTTTCACGTCGTTTCTATTTTTTTTCAGATTGCTCCGGCCCTCCCACACATTCTAGAAAAAAACCCGTGACTTTAGTATTTTCCCGGTGGAAGATATAATTTTTTTAAACTTGAAATTTCAACCCCCTGTAATTCCGAAAGGGTTGAGATTTCGGCACTTTGATATAGGACTTTTGGGCTTATGTTAGATTGGCGTCTAGAATACGCCCTTAAATTTGTTCCACGAGTCACTGAATCACTCTGTATGTGTCTGTTTGTCGCCGATAGCTTATTGGTTGCTTGCGTAACTGTACTTGTCAATGGGGTGAAGTTGCTGCAGCATTCAAATAGTCCATATACAACTGATACCGCCTGACCTGAGTAATTCAGGAGGGCTAAAGCAATCTGAAAAAAAATAGAAACAACATGAAAATTATGGTTAAGTCAGATTATTATGCGATTTTCATGATCGAGTACGAAGCTTCTGTACGAACACGGGGAGGGCACGGGTCTGAAATCAATCAGGGTCATTCTTTAATTCATCCTCATAAATATTCAATCATAAAAGGTTTAGGTCTTTTATCAATTTTTGGCGTGAAAAATGATTGAAAATCACGCTGCACTATGGCTCACCCTGAGTTTTATGGTGTGCCGTTGTAGAGTTCGTCACCCTGATTGTTTTGTCTCTCTTTTACTCCCTAAGGCATATTCTCTACGAGCTAGGAATTTGGTAGCTCGGCCTTTGAAATGCTGCTGTGCCTTAAGGGGGTAGACACGTTATCTCGTTTCAAGATCTAAAGCGATCTCGCTTCTCGCATAGTGTATGCGAAAGAAAAGGATGGCGCTATGCTGCCGGTCGAAATAGGGCTTCCGAAGAGTACGTTTTTCCATTGTAAAATATCAAGTAATCGAGCTCGGAAATAGCTCATTCGAAAGGTAAAGGTTTAAACTTTTGTTCTCTGGAAGCAGATTTATGAAATTTTGTCCCAGATTAACGTAAATTTGCTTGAAATACGAGACTCAAAATCACAGATTGTTCCATCTTCCGACACTAATATTTCCGAATATAAACAAAAATTTTAAACATCCGCTTCCAGAGAACAACGGTTTGAACCTTCACCTTTCGAATGAGCTATTTCCGAGGTCGACTATTTCATTTTTGCAATAGAAAAACTTGCTCTACGAAAGCACTATTTGGACCTACAAATGGCGCTGCTGTCGGCCCGTGTCTACCTCCTTAAGGGGGAAGTCGCGATACTATTGGGTCAATCGGAAAGTTGTTCCGTTTTTTTTCATGAAAATGAAAGACTGTAACAAAGCGTAAAAGCAAACTTGCGAGAAAACGACCGAAAATGCATACGGTACGCGAAGCGTTGCTGCGTAAGAACCGCGATCTCGATTTCACCGCAGCGGCGAAAAATTCTTAGCAACGGGCGGGTATAAAAGACTATGCGAGCACCGATGCGGTTAATTAGCTAGATTCTCCAGGAGCGGACGAGGTGAGTAAAGCACGGCCGCCTGGTAGAATTAAGGAGAGGACGAAGCAATGCTATCAGCCGCCTGCAGGAGAGAAAAGAACGGCTAGAGAAGCCGGTCCTCCTTGAGTTGGGAGAGAACGGCTAGTAAAGCCGGTCGCCCACTGGAGGATGGCACAGGGCGAGTACCCTGGTCGCCAGGGAACACGGGAGAGAACGGGGTCTACCACCGGGACGTCCTTGGCACGGAGAGAATGGCTAGGAAGCCGGTCGCCTGCCATACGGGAGAGTTCTGGGAAGGCTCCTGGTGGCCTGATAGGGAATAGAGTGATGCGCTGGGAACCTCTGGAGGTAAGGAGAGAACGGCCTCGAGGCCTGTCGCCTTCCGAAGGAGACGCACAAGGGTTCGCGTGGAGATCTAACCGTTGCGAAGTTTGATCTTTAAATGTGAAGATGTATGTAAAATAGCCTGTTCTGTAAATATAATTAATAAATCACCTTCTTTTCCCAGATTATTCCTTATTCCTCACTTCCCTGCGAAAATTTCCCAAGACGATTTTTTTATAGCAATTAAATATTTTATCAAGAGACGCGGCCGTGTCTCGCGCCAAGTATAAGCAGATGAAGCAGGGTGCACCACACGCGAGTGGTCACGACTCTTTTGGCTACGTAGAGCAGAGCCCCATGTATTTTTCCCCTATACCAAAATTTGTTTAGCCAATATCTCATTTTTAAACGATCCATGCAATTAACCAATGACGCTAATCGCAAGATTGGAGTTTTCTGAGTCCATTGAGACCAGAATAGTATGAGTCCGTGCGCTAGTTTGCGAATTATCGAATTTGGAAATTTTTTTTTTGACGAAGAGATTCGCTGAGTGATTGACTTTTATCAGTTTTTCTACTTTTCGCCGCGACTCCACCAGATGTCTCTCTACTGTCGGCAGTCTTCTTCTCTCTTTTCTACCACTTGGACCTCGGCTGCTCACTCGTACTGTTTTCTTTGTCTAGCTCTCACGTTCCGAAGACTGTCATTGTTTAATGTCTTTACCTTTGCTCCTATCTGTTTCCTTGTCGTCGCCCGAATATTTGTCTCCTTGTTTATCGCGTACCTCTCGGACTTTCCTTGTCTACCATCTGTACCTCTGTCGTTTATTTACTTGTGTCCTTGTCTACCTCTTGAATCTTCTCCTCGTCTATCACTTGAATCTGTGTCGCGTATTCGTTTCCTTGTCTACCTTCTCAATTTCGCTTCGCTTCTTGTCTAACACTCCGACCTCTGCCGTTGAATAAAATAAAAATCCCACAAAAGCCCTTACACCGAAAATGCAAGGTAAAAAAACGTGCGCCAAGTATAAGCGGGGCAGTTTTAATTCTAAGAAAAACGGTTTAATTAATTTATTTTATCAGCAAGAAAAATGTCTGAATCATGTTTATCGACAAGATAATAGAAAATACAATAAAAATATCAATTATCATTCAAAAAATGTCCACCACAGGCATTCTTCGGACGCCCCTACACATCTTCACCTTCTGCTGGCCAGCTGTGTCGGGGCGCCCCAAGTATTCCGGTGGTGGACATTTTTTGAATGATAATTGATATTTTTACTGTATCTTCTATCATCTTGTCGGTAAACATGATTGCAGTCATTTTTCTTGCTGATAAAATGAATTAATTAAACCATTTTTCTTAGAATTAGAACTGCTCTGCTTATACTTGGCGCACGTTTTTTTACCTTACATTTTCAATGTAAGGCCTTTTGTGGAATTGAATCATTTATTGTTCATTCTGGTGCAATACCTTTTGCCATCTTTCTGGCAGTAGCACAATTTTACGCTCATAAAGTGGCTGGTTTTTGCTGGCAAGAAACAGATCCAGCTCTCATTTTTAACTTCATTTGAAGTAACAATTTTACCATCGAAAAAGTTTTTTAGAATCTGGAACAAGTAATAATCAGAAGGTGCGAGATCGAGAGAATATGGTGTTCTCTTCTGTTTAAGTGAATCATTCATTTTGTTCAGCTGGTGACAGTACACTTCAGAATTGATCGTTCTGTTGTCCGGTAGAATCGCAAAAAAACAATTCCTTTTAAACTTAGGCGTTTCAAATGATCATGAACGGTCGATTTCGATAAATCAAATCACTCAGCTATTAGACGGTTTGTTATTCGACGGCTTGTGTCAATCAATGCCTTTATTGTGTTTTCGTCAGCTTTAGTGGCCTTCCAGAACGCGGTGTATATTCAAGGTCAAATTTGCGGGATCGAAGTTTTGCAAACCGATTTTGGCGCTGGCGTTCTGTTCTGTCAATACATCTTCTCCATACACATTGGATAATTTTTTTTCTTGCTTGTACAGCATTTTTATCTTTTCGATAGTGAAAAAGTAAAATATGTTGAAAATACCGCCTTTCGCTTTCCCTATTGGAAAGGATACCAACTAAAAACTATTGCGTAGAATTAATCAAATTTTTTCACAAGCACACCTTGTTAGATCAGCTGTCAAAGCATATAATAATTTTGCGGCGTATGTTTGAATTTGGGTCCGAAAAAATTCAATCAAGTCTTCTGTCCGGAACAAACGAAACAACTGTTCAAACAACCCAATAGTAGATCGGTGACTTTACCTACAAAAATAGGGTTCCGCGAACCTAATGAATTTCTTGTTATTTGAGAACGGATTGAGCGGGGAGTGGGCTCAATCGAAAGAGGAGGCCGCAATGCGTGGCTGGATATAATAATTGTGGCGCACTTCAATCTAGGTGTAATAATTAGAAAACGGTAAATTTCAGGGTCGAATATCACTCACAAGGGACATGACCCAATCCATACACGCCGATTTTAATGAAAATTTAGGCATAGGTAGTTCTCGAAAAAATATTTCACACATATTTTTTTCTTAGCTGCCGACATTCACTTTGAAAGGGATGTGTATGAAGTTAGCACCGTGATTTCTGATATTCGAAAAAACAATTGTTGTGCTGCGTTGTGCCCAACGTGTGCTACTTTGTACCGTAATCCGATTTTTGAAAACTCAAAAATTTACCAAGTTATGATAAAAAGCATTTTTTTGACCGACAGTTAGCACCGCCATTTTTTCAATTCCGAAAATTAATGGTTATGCTGCGTTGTGCTCGAGTTGTGCTGCTTTATGTCGTAATCCGATTTTTGAAAACTCAAAAATTGACTAAGTTATGACAAAAAAACATTTTTTTGACCAAGAGTTAGCACCGCCATTTCTTCAATTCCAAAAAATAATGGTTGTGCTGCTTTGTGCCGTAAAGAAAATTTCGATATGTCAAATAATAAACATTTTATTGAACAATTACGTGTTAGAGTTCGGAATGTTTTGACGAGGTTTGGGTTTTGGGTGTTGGATTCTCGAGATGGTTTATGATAGGGCCTGCTTCGTGAGGTCGATTGATACAGTGAGAACTTTAGACTGAGTGCGACCCGAGGCTAAGGATGGCTACTGGCTTGACGTCATGTCGCTATCTCAGGCCTAAGGACTGCACGTTGGCACTGCACTAAGGACTGTAAGCAGCACAACTCGAGCACAATCCAGCACAACCATTATTTTTTGGAATTGAAGAAACGGCGGTGCTAACTCTTGGTCAAAAAAATGTTTTTTTGTCATAACTTGGTCAATTTTTGAGTTTTCAAAAATCGGATTACGGTATAAAGCAGCACAACTCGAGCACAACGCAGCATAACCATTATTTTTCGGAATTGAAAAAATGGCGATGCTAACTCTCGGTCAAAAAAATGTTTTTTATCAAAACTTGGTCAATTTTTAAGTTTTCAAAATTTGGATTACGGCACAAAGTAGCACACGTTGAGCACAGCGCAGCACAACAATTGTTTTTTCGAATTTCAAAAATGGCGGTGCTAACTTCGTGAAATCAACAATTAAATTTGGGGATGAAAAGTAAGAAATGTGGAATATCATGCAAACTATCGACTCTATAAAAAATGTCTTATATTAAACTTGTGTGTCTTTGAGCACATAATCGATGTGCATTAATAATTTTTTTAAAAAATTTACAGATTCTGCAAAATGTTGAAAAAACTTTTCTTAACAATATTTTGCTTGTATCTTTTGTGAAACGTCTGTTCATCTGTACCAAATATTTTAATTAATGACGTGATACTTAGGCAATGAAAGCGGATGTATTGATTTTCCCATTTTGTAACAATTAAACGAAAATTCGGGGCCGCCCACTTTGGTCGCATTCCGAGGCATTGGAAGCTCTTCGGAAGCAAACATAAAGATTCGTTTTCATAGTCTTTATATGAGCAGGAAAGTCCCAAATTTTGGTGGTAAAATTATTACGAAGCTCTTTGACCACCTAAACGTGCGGTGGTTCGAAGAGCATAGCGAATGGTGGGTGAGCGGCCACCTTTCGACCGACACACCGAAATCAATTTAACCTGCTATTTTGAACCAATAAATGTAAATCCCGAGGTATGACAATATTGTTAACCGAACGATTTTATGCTTCCGGCACTTTATGTTTGGCTTCCGAAGAGCTTCCAATGGTTCGGAATAGCGACCAAAGTGGGAGGCCTCGAATTTTCGTTTAATTGCTACAAAATGGGAAAATCAATACATCCGCTTTCATTGCCTAAGTATCAAGTCATTAATTAAAATATTTGGTACAGATAAACAGACGTTTCACAAAAGATACAAGCAAATTATTGTTAAAAAAATAGTTTTTTCAAAATTTTGCAAAATCTGTAAATTTTTCTAAAATATTATTAATGCACATCGACTATATGCTAAAATACACACAAGTTTAATATAAGACATTTTTCTGTAGAGTCGATCGTTTGCAAGATATTCCACATTTGTTACTTTTCATCCCCAACTTTAATTGTTGATTTCACCCTTTCAAAGTGAATGTCGGCTACTAAAATAAAATACGTGTCAAATACTTTTTCGATAACTACCTATGCCCAAAGTTTCATTAAAATCGGCGTGTATGGATTGGGTAATGTCCCTTTTCAGTATTTCTATGAAAGAGCGGTTCGACGAAAACTCTGTATTTTCAGCCACGTAGTTTGACCTCTCCTTTAGAATGAGCCGACCCCCAGCCCAACCCGTTCTCAAATAACGAAAAATTCATTAGCTTCCGTGTGGACTTGCTTGAGTATGCTGAAGCCAAAATGTCGGCGGTCCGGATGGTAACAGGAACGAAATTTAATTCGCCCCATGTTTACAAGGTGGCACCCTATAAGAATGCTTACCGACGTAAATGTGTGTTACTTTTGTGCGGCTGTGTGCCATACTTGTGCTTGTAACGGGGCGAGCGTAGAGGGGACCTGTCTTGTGCGGCCAAGACCTGCTAGCCGATGCCTCCGACCAAGTACATACATACATTGTATTGTGCCCCTATTATTTGCTACGGCGTGCTCTGATGAATTGTGTACATGTGTTTGGTATAATTTTAATCAGGGAAAGCTCAATAATATAGCAGTATAATTTTCATTGATAAAAAATTACAAATGGGAAACTTTGAATTTCGCATTAGCACTAGTCACACTGATAGTTGCCTTCAATATGCGCTAGTTACCTGAACCCACATTGCTTCTTTTAGATTCAGCCAGTTTCTCGCATAAACACGAGCCAGCAGTATTTCGTCCTATTGATGCACAATTACGGTCCCAAATTTTTTATCAATGAATATTATACTATTATATTACTGAGCTTTCCCTGATTAAGCTAATACCAAACACGATTGCGTTTCTCCAAACCTAGGAAAGCAAGCATATACGAACATTTCTAAAAAAGTGTTAGAAACTAGTCAGAATGGTCGTAGATCGCGGCGAATTACGTCGTAGGCGATATCGCGGTGCGAAAGGAAAACGTGTCGTTGTCGAATCAATATGCTTCAATGTATTACACAAAGGTATAAGAATCTACAAAACGTCTGCGCTAGTCCGAGTACAAAAAGTTAGTGAGTAGTCCCGCGTTGAACCTTCGGTCTGAGGGCCTCAAGTGTACCTCTGCGTGGGGATTTACGACCCTCTTGCTGGTCCGTCGCCTGGCCTGCCCGGTGATGTGACGCTGTCCAGGCCTCTCTGCGTGACTCAATTATGGGAAAATCCGGAAATTTTGTACATTCGGCCATCCTGTTGACAAGTCTATCCTCTAACTGGACCACTGGAAGAAACAACAAATCAAGGGCATTAATTCTTATCGGTGGCTCGCTCAGGCCGCATAATGCAAAACGTGTTCAACTTATCCTTGATTAGGCTGAGAGTGGGAAGAAGTCTGCTTTCATATTTTCCCCCTTTTTGTTTGCCGACCGTGGTTCTATTCTCCATATATCGCTCGATCATTTTCCTTGTGTCTGCCGTCGACATTCTATTTCCAACTGCTGCTGCTCCTTGGTTGCTTGTTGATCGGTTGAAGTCGTTCCACGACTCTTCGATGTTCCAAACATCGGATTTGCTGCAGTCCACGTACCATCCATCGGCCACCCAGTGACTGAATCTCAAACTTCAATGTTCCAAACATTGAACCAACCGCTGCGGTCAACGCACTAGTCCTTAGTCGCCCAGCGACAACATAGTGCGTGACTCTTCAGTGTCTCAGACACTGGATTATCTGATGTAGTCAACGCACTAGTCCTTAGCCGCCCAGCGACAACATAGTGCGCGACTCTTCAATGTCCCAGACATTGGATTAGCTGCTGCAATCAGTGTATCATCCATCGGTCGCCCAGCGATTGGATGATACCTGAATCCTCGAGGCACCCACGAATTGCAATGTCTATGAAGTTAGCGGAGCCATTTTGGAAAAATGAAAAAACTATTATTGTGCTGAATTGTGCTCGAGTTGTGCTAGCTTGTGCCGCAAAGCAAATTAAATTATTTTCATAAATGCAAAAGTTATGGCAACAAATAGATTTTCGGGTGGAAGTTAGCGGAGCCATTTTTTCAGAATTAAAAAACAAATAGTGTGCTGGATTGTGCTCGGGTTGTGCTGCGTTGTGCCGCAAAGAAAAACTTAAAATGTCAAATAATAAACATTTTATTGCCCAATTACGCTCCGCGGCCAAGAGTAAAGTCCCACATTTTACCAAATTTTGCAAATCTAAAGCTTGTGCTGAATTGTGGTGCCTTGTACCGCAAAAAAATCGATGTGTCAAATAATAAGCCTTTTATTCAACAATTTATTTATAACAAACAATAAAATTGTTTATTACTAATCATATCAAATCTTGCTTTGCGGCACAAGCTAGCACAACTCGAGCACAATTCAGCACAACAATAGTTTTTTCATTTTTCCAAAATGGCTCCGCTAACTTCATAGACATCGAATTGCAGCCAATAGTCAATCATTCGCAACTGCCAATTCATTCCGGGGTGGCTGTCGCGCGCCTACGCAACTCTCCTTCCTTGTTGTTGACCTGCTAGCGGCAGCCCTGGTCGCACGAACCTCTCGTTCGTTTCAGCGATCCTCTTGGTTGTTGGCTGTCCTTGTTCCGCTGCCTGGCCATATCCATTTCGATGTTGTCGGCGTCCCCCGCCCCTCTCTCTCGGGGACCCTTTACTGGACTTTGGTGCCGTTCGCAGGTAGTCCGTCCGTCGACTACCCCGTCATCCACATTCAGTCCCGCTTAGCCTTCTGTAAAGAATAAAATACAGCGCAGCATTAACCACCCCATTTTTCTTCTAACGCAGCATACGGAGTCCATCTCGCAGCTTCAGAATTGGAGTAACTTTTACTCCTGTTCCCCTTGGCCGTCCCCTTGGATCGTAATCCACGGTTTCATTCGATCTGCGGCCACTACCGTTCGGACACGCCTCACCCCTTCCCGCGGGTCTTCCACCTCGTAGCGGTCATTTTTAAGCGGTGTTCGAACTCGGAACGGCCCTTTCCACAGCGGAAACAGCGTCCGGCTGCTGCCTGTGGCCGGTTCGCTTGTGATCTGCACAAGCACCAACTCCCCCGCTGAGTATCGCCGCGCCTCGCGTCGGCCGCAGTCATACCGCTCCTTCTGCATCTGCCGGTCCTCGGTTATGTGTTGCGAGATCTCTCCTCGTAGTTCGCGTAAATCGATCCGATCGATTTCCTCTCGAACAGCACTTAGCACCGGTCCCTCAGCTGCAGTCCTTACATCACATTCAATGAGCGCCTTCATCGGTATTGTGTTGATGCCCTTGTTAAACATCGTGTTTAATGCACTCTGTATGGGGAAGTGTCCACTTTGCGCACATGTGGATTTTCAGACACAGTGGAATTTGCCCACGTTGGAAGTTGGACACAGTGGAATCAGGACACGGTCGATCTTGCCCGCAGTCGAATCAGGACACATGGTTGTGGAAACTGCACACATCATACATGTATTAGCATGGTTGACTTGTGACTATAAAACCTAATAAGTCTCATTATGCTTTCCAGTCACAGGTCAGGTCAGTGCCAGTTGATGTGAAGGAGGCGCAAAGGTATAATTTACGAATAATGGCCAATTGGCAATATTTAATACCACGGATATACCTGAAAAAAACTTCAGTACGAATCACGCATAATAAGAGTTAAGGTGTGTACGAAGTACTCTGCAGACAACGTCCACTTTTTGTGTGGTAAAGATCCACTGTGAACTCTACATACTGTGCGCAGTTTCCACATTTGATGTGTGCAACTTCCACTCTACACTATTACGACTGTGGGCAGTTTCCAATGTCAGTAGTTTCCACGTGCGCAAGTTCCAAAAACGGCCCGTGTCCAAAGTGGAATGTGCGCAAAGGAGACTCATCCCGGTATGGGCTGCACGTGTCTATCCCAGTCACGGGGATCTCCTCCAGCGGCGGTAGTTGCCAAGGCATCGACAATGGTCTTATTATGTCGTCCACACTGCCCATTTGCCCTTGGTCTGGCGATACTGTTAAAGTAGTCCGTTCCAAGTCCACCTGTGCCATCTAGCGACAGCTAGATGCGCGAGAGATTTTCTCTTGTTCTAGGAGCAAAACGGAAAAGTTCGTTAGCTCTGCCATTATTGTCCAAACCGAGATTGAGAGTAGACGTATCAAAGTGTATAGATGCTTTTGTACTCTTATACCATACCAAATGTTAATTCTTTGTAACGCCAAGTGATATGGTTTTGTTCCCATTAGTCGAAGACGAAAGAAAGTTTAGTTCCTATTTATTACGAATAAAGACAGTTTATTTTTGAAGTGAGCAGTAAAAGGAAGAAACGTGTACTGAACTCTTGTGATCAGCCCTGCCTGTCCCTATATTGTCGATTGTCTAAAGAGATATCCTCAATAGACAGCATTCAGCACGTGCTTTATCCCGTATGTATTGCAGAATGTTCGAAACTCGTACTACGTGAAACACGTATCCCGGTCACTAATAATCCTAGTCGGCGCTCCAAACAGGTAGACGAGGTTTATTAGCACCTTTACCGTGTTGCGCGTCCGCTGATCCCTCACTGGTTCGACGATCGTGAATTTGGTGAAAGCGTCTACAATCACCAACAAGTATTTGTTTCGCCGTTTGCTGGTTTCGAAAGGACCCATGTGGTCGACATGCACAGTATGAAATGGAACCGGAATCTTCTCGATGCTATTGAGCGTGCATTGCTTTTTCCCTGCTGTGTGCTTGTAAGTACGCGCAACTCAAGCAAGTTCTCACATACTTCGTGACGAACCTCCGCATACCTGCCAACCAATAATTGCGCTGCATACGCTCCAACGTTTTCTCCACGCTCAAGCGCCCTGCATTGTGGTGACATAATCGGCAAATCTGTAAACGGGCGAGTCCCGGAACCACCCAAGCCTTCTTTCCGTCCTTCAGGCGTCGGTAGATTTTGTCCCGTTTTAATTCGTACTCCGCAAAGTAATGCTTCGTTTCCGCAGTTTTCTCCTTGTTCCGCAGAATCGTTCGGATTCTGGCGAGTTGATCATCTTGCATTTGTGCTGCGGTAATCCAATCGGCCTCTGTAATATCGACTGTAAAAACTTCCATCGCGGCAGGCTGAGGGGTTCAGCTAAGAGCATCCACATGCGCCATTCGGGCCCCGGGCCGATACTCGATTTCAAAAGTGTACTTCTGCAGTTTGAGCTACCAACGGCCTACACGCGGTAATAAATCTTTTCGGGAGATGGTCGGCCTCAATGCGTTGCAGTCGGTAAGCACCTTGAACTGCAGTCCTAATAAATAAACCCTGAAATGCCCCAACGCAAACACAACTGCCATCGTCTTCAACTCGCACGAATGGTAGCATCGCTGATCCGCCGTTGTTTGTTTGCTGAAGTATGCGACGACCGTCATATTTCCGTCCTCGTTGCGCTGCATGAGCATTGCTCCCACATCCGAAGAACTGGCGTCTATGTGGAGCTCGGTTGGTTTATTCGGATTAAATATCGAAAGGACTGGCCTAGACGTGAGAATCTGCTTAACTCTTTCGGACGCTTGCCTCTGTTGTTCTTGCCACGTGCACGGAGTATTCTTTCTTGTCAACCTTGTCAATGGTTCGACGATGATGGCATATCCCTTGACAAACTTGCGAAAATAACTCGCCTGTCCCAAAAATTGTCTCACTTGCTTCACGTTCTCGGGGGGCGGCATTTCCAGCATTGCCTCAATCTTCCTTCCGCCAGGCTTGACTCCTGCTGCGCTTATCTCTCGTCCCAAATACTCTATAGTTGTTTTGAAAAACGAGGACTTCTCTAATTTCAACGTTAGGCCGTGCGCTTTGAATGCCTCTAATACCAGGGATGGGCAAACGTGACTAATTTTACGCTTGATTTTTTTTATTCACGAAGAAAATGCCTTGATTTTTTTTAGTCACTAAGAAAATGCTTTGATTTTTTTTAGTCGCGAAGAAAATGCCTTGATTTTTTTTAGTCACGAAGAAAATGCCTTGATTTTTTTTAATCACGCTGAAAATACGTTGATTTTTTTTAGTCACGAACAAAATACCTTGATTTTTCTTAGTCACGAAGAAAATACCTCGATTTTTTTTATTTACGAAGAGATTTTCGTGCATTTCTTTATTAATACGATACGTGCTCGGGTAGGAGCGTATGCAAGCGAGTTTTTGCAAGCGGGTAGAAGCGGATTCGAGCGTATTCGAGCGGATACGAGCTGTTTCGTGCTTCTGGGAGTAAATGAAAGATTGCGGGCGCATGAAAAGATGCATGGGCGATTGTGAGCGTGTGAGGACGAACTTTTGCAAGCGGGTAGAAGCGGATTCGAGCGGATTCGAGCGAATACGAGTTGTTCGGTGCTTCTGGGAGTAAATGAAAGATTGCGGACGCATGGAAAGGTGCATGGGCGATTGTGAGCGTGTGAGGACGAACTTTTGCAAGCGGGTAGGAGCGGATACCAGCGGGTGCGAGCGTATTCGAGCGGATACGAGCGGTTCGATGCTTGTGGGAGCAAATTAAAGATTGCGGACGCATGGAAAGTTGCACGGGCGGCTGTGAGCGTGTGAGGACGAACTTTTGCAAGCGGGTAGAAGCGGATTCGAGCGGATTTGAGCGAATACGAGTTGTTCGGACTGTCGGACCGAACAGCTCCGATCCGCTCGAATCCGCTCCTACCCGCTTGCAAAAGTTCGTCCTCACACGCTCACAATCGCCCATGCACCTTTCCATGCGTTCGCAATCTTTCATTTACTCCCAGAAGCACCGAACAACTCGTATTCGCACGAATCCGCTCGAATCCGCTCGAATCCGCTCGAATCCGCTTCTACCCGCTTGCAAAAGTTCGTCCTCACACGCTCACAGTCGCCCGTGCAACTTTCCATGCGTCCGCAATCTTTAATTTACTCCCACAAGCATCGAACCGCTCGTATCCGCTCGAATATGCTCGCACCCGCTCGAATCCGCTCCTACCCGCTTGCAAAAGTTCGTCCTCACACGCTCACAATCGCCCATGCATCTTTTCATGCGCCCGCAATCTTTCATTTACTCCCAGAAGCACCAAACAGCTCGTATCCGCTCGAATACGCTCGAATCCGCTTCTACCCGCTTGCAAAAACTCGCCTGCATACGCTCCTACCCGAGCACGTATCGTATTAATAAAGAAATGCACGAAAATCTCTTCGTAAATAAAAAAAATCGAGGTATTTTCTTCGTGACTAAGAAAAATCAAGGTATTCTGTTCGTGACTAAAAAAAATCAAGGCATTTTCTTCGTGAATAAAAAAAATCAAGCGTAAAATTAGTCACGTTTGCCCATCCCTGTCTAATACACGCCTAAGTTTCTCAAGGCCCTTTTCTTTGGTACGTGACGGAATAATGACATCGTCCAGGTACGGGAATGCGATGCCTCCTTTCAGTTTCCCGAGTACCTTATCCATTAAGCGCTGGAATACGGCCGGCGCGTTCGTGAGGTCAAAAGGCATTCTTAAAAACTCGTAGTGCCCCTCCGGCGTAATAAATGCTGTCTTCTCGATTGATCCCTCGGCGGCGGGTACCTGATAATATCCCCAAGCCAGGTCGAGGCCCGTAAAATAATTGTCCCGCCTAGTCGATCGATTAAGGGCAATGGGTATTTATCCTTTACAGTTACAGCGTTCAATTTTCTATAGTCCACGCACATCCGGTAATCGCCCGTTTTCTTTTTCACCAGAGTAACTGGGCTCTCGTATGGCGACTCAGACTCCCGAATAATCCCATTCCCAAAGAGTTCGTTAACGATTTCACGGACGATCTTCTTCTCCGGTTCCGCGAGACGATACGGGCGATACACGACGGGGATATTTGACAATACCCGAATCTCGATCGCAGTCGCGTTCGTCTTTCTCAAATCCCGCATCGACGAGAACGTACACTCGCGGAACTCCTGGATAAGCGCGACGCATGCGTCGCGGGTCTTCCTGTCCACATCGCCGAAGACTAAATTCTCGCCAGCATCAACGCCGAATACGTCCATCGCGGGATCGGTTGGGCTCTCCCCCACGGCGATGTCCCGCACAGCAAGCCGATTTCTGCGTTTAATAATAACAACGTGCTCCTGCTGCAGGAAGTCACGTCCAACGGAAATTTTTTCTACCGTGCAGGCGTCTGGGATTACGTGCGTTCTCACTCTGGCGGTTACGTCTTGAATTTTGATCTTAACGGATGCTTTCTGGTTGGTGTTGATCACTTGGCCCGCGAATTACCGTACCACAACGCTGCGACCTTCATATAGACTGACGCGGAGCTCTTTTGCGACTGACGAGTGCATTAACATGCATGCGCTCCCGGTGTCAATTAAGCTCATAATCCGGATCTCATTGACGCGTACCGGTAGTCTGAACATGTTACTATTAGGGGCTGTAAACTCGACCGACATTACCTGGTTGGGCTCCTTGTTCTCGCGTGCTGCTCCGGTGCTCTGCGACGTTGCGGTATTCCTTTCACGGCACTGTCTCGCGTAGTGTCCGGGTTTGTCACACACAAAACACCGCGGCTTGTCAACCTTTTCTTTCGCCGATGCACTCTTCTCCGCGCCTCTCTTCGGCTGCTGCGGTTGCGGTTTCATCCTCCGTTCAAAAGGGGCGGTCGCCTTCCGTGGCCGCTGGTCCTTCCGATCATTGTTCTTCGTTGACCTAGTTTCTTCACTCATACGCCCTAGCGTTAACATATACGCGTAGAGCTCGTCGGCATCCGTATATTTCGCCGACTTAATTGTTCTGGCGATCGCATCGTCGGGAATGCCGTCGATAATGATGTCGACCTTGTGCGGATCAGGGATTTCAAAGTCCAATTTGCCAAGTAAATCCAATTTTCGGGAGCAGTAATCTCTCGACTTTTGCCCTGGACGGGCCAGGTAAAGAACCGCCTCGCGTAGGAGCTTCGCGGTGGGCAGCCGCCGGCAAAACCGCTTCGCTATCAGCTCCTTCACCTCTGACCACGTCGACGATCTTGGACGGCGCGACTCAAACCAGGACTTTGCGTGTCCCTTCAGGCGCGACGGTATTAGTCGCATCACTGGCCGGTCCTCCCATTCGTAGATCGCGGCCAATTCGTCTACCAGCGCGATCCAGTCCTCCGACGATAGTTTATCTGCTTCTGGGTCAAAATAGGAGATTAGCTGTTCGTCCCCTGGATGAGTTCGTGCCGGCGATCTTCGCGAGTAAGAACTGTCCGTGTGCCGTCGCCGTCTCGTCTCCCTAGATTCACTCTGGCTGGATCCCGCGCGTCCGGAATCGCCGATGCGTGGTGGCGTCCTCGATCACCATCTACTTGGTGACCGCTGCCGCAACTGTTGGCCATTGTCCTTCATGCTTTCTCGTTCGCGTTGCAGTTCGCGTTCCAACAGTCTAATGCGCAAAGCGCGAGCATCAAGCTCCTTAGAATTTTCGCGACTCATCACGTCTCAACTATTGCACTATCACACTGCACTGATTCTCCACTTCACACGTGACGTGTCACACTTGGTGTATCGCGCTTCTGATTTGTTAGAATCGATCGGATTATCGGGGTCGAATCGAAATGCTTCAATGTATTACACAAAGGTACAGGGTGTTCCGCCCGCCATCAAACTTCAAAGGCATGCCGCAGACTAAACGTCGCGTCAAATTTCTATGCACGCATAGGCTAAGGCCCATGTGTTAGTGGGCCCATCGGCTACCGCCCGCTGCGAAGGCTGATTGTGTGAGTTGCAAGTGGCCACCAAGACATAAGTCCTAGCGTGTGCGTGAATGGGCTTATCGCCGCGACGTTTAGTCTGTGGCATGCCTTTGGAGTTTGATGGCGGGCGGAACACCCTGTATAAGAATCTACAAAACGTCTGCGCTAGTCCGAGTACAAAAAGTTAGTGAGTAGTCCCGCGTTGAACCTTCGGTCTGAGGGCCTCAAGTGTACCCTTGCGTGGGGATTTACGACCCTCTTACTGGTCCGTCGCCTGGCGTGCCTGGTGACGTGACGCTGTCCAGGCCTCTCTGCGTGACTCAATCATGGGGAAATCCGAAAATTGTGTACAAAAGGAACGGACGTTTTGTGTCCCTCTTGTTATTTCGTCCCTTTTTTGTTATTTCGATATTTTTTTGGTATTTACATAAAAGTTGCAAAATAAAGTTGTACAAGCAATAATTATAGGTATCATAGATATGGAGATAATATAAGATACATATGAGCAAACACCAAAAGCTATAATATTCATAAGAATACGCAAACATAATGCAATACATAAACAATACATAACATACATTACAACGATCATACAATCGGTTTTCTTGTTTTTATGATAACCTTCATATGAAAAATTGACCACGATTGTACGATAGTCAGACAGAGGGTGAAAATTGGTTTAATGTACTTTGTATAGATTATATTCTTACTCATTGTTATTGTTATTTATACTATGTATTGTATTATATATTGCGTATTTTTATGTATATTATATCTTTTGGCGTTTGCTCATATGTATTGCAACGACGATCCGTGCCCGCGCACGGCCGTACCCGCTGCCGCGGCCCGAACCGCCCGCAACAATCGCCCCGATGTCCAGCACGCTCCGCCGATCTCGTGTGTGGGCGCCAGGCCCCCCGAAAGGAGCCAATATTTAATAATCAATCGAGATCGGACGCTGATCCGGAACGCGCGTGTGGATGGTAGTTCTCCCGTCTCG
The DNA here is from genome assembly GCA_963989405.1 of Trypoxylon attenuatum. Lineage (NCBI taxonomy): Eukaryota > Metazoa > Arthropoda > Insecta > Hymenoptera > Crabronidae > Trypoxylon > Trypoxylon attenuatum. The sequence goes on from OZ022489.1 coordinate 17,743,788, forward strand.
GCTAGCTCCGGTCTTTGAGAGGGGTCCGTGCGATGCCCGAGGGGAAGCGCCGGAACGTCCGGCCGTCCTGGTACGGCGGAATCGGCCGAGACGCGTCAACGCGGCTGAAAAGGAAGCATGCAACCCAAAGAACCCCGCGGAGAGAAATAACCCCGAGTTCGTAGAGAAAATAACAGAAATGAGTTTATTCCAAAGGATCGCAATCCGCAATCGAGTTAACAAGGTGGCCGCGTCCGCGTGCCGTCGCTGAACCTTCTAGAACACGCTACGTTCAAATCCGAACCGTCGGCCAATCGCAGGGCCGCTCGCCGCTCGCGTGTCGTCCTCGGCCAATCACGAGGCCGCTCGCCGCTCGCGTGTCGTCCGCGGCCAATCACGGGGCCGCTCGCCGCTCGCACTACTATCGCTCGACTCACTACCTTGACTTGACCACGAAACGGGGGAGGTTACGCGTCTTCAGGCCCGGAAGCTCGATGCCCTTCGGTCGCCTCTTAGCCTGTCCCAGGAGAGGCCTTCGAGGGCCGGGGACCCCCCTCGAAGGTGTCGCGAAACGCGCGACTTTGTTGCCCCCGTCACACCCCTCCTGGTCTGTTCCTCCCACGACTTACTGACCCACCGAGCCCCCCTTAATAGAACCCCTCAAAGAGCCGCACCGGAATATCCCCCAGAACCCCGCACACGCACCAGAGAGAGACGCAAAAGAAGGATCACACACTTACCGTCGCCGCCAAACCGCTAACCTCGTGCCCTGCTCCTCGTTCTCACTTCCCACGGCCGAAGAATTCCGCAAAGGATCGAGTACGCGGCCGAAAGACTTTACGTGAGGACGCGACACTCCAAACTCACTCGAATAATCGCTCAAGAGAAAACCAAAGTTCACGAAAAGCAACTCTGACTGCTCGCTACGCCCGCCGGAAGTCAAGTAACGCGAGGTTAGCACGTGGCCGCCGGCGAGGGTTCGTGCCGCTCATTACGCCGCCTAGTTTAGGGGGATGCGCTAAGTGAATCCCACGGCGTCCGACAGGTGGTAGGTCGAGTTTGATTTTCCATCGATTCGCGGCCTAGATCCTCGCTATCCCGGTCCTGCTCCCTCTCCGGTCGCCGCTCTGTCTCCTGGTTCTCCGCTGGTTGGTAGGTGTGATTCTTGTCGGGATGTCGACCGGGTGATCAGTCCGGTCGAACTTTCCTGTCTCGGAGATGTTAAACAAAGGATGGGGTTAATAATTTTCTTATTTACGGTGTGCTTGGCCCTTCGGAACGTGAATCCCCCCCCGTCCCGGCGCGCGTAGCAAGCTATCTCACGCGAGGGCTGGCGGCGACGGGTCGGTGACGAAACGCTTCGTCACAGTATCTTATACTATATCTATATTTATGATACTTATATTTATTGTTTGTACAACTCTATTTTGCAATTTTTATGTAAGTACCAAAAATATATCAAAATAACAAAAAAATAATGAAAAAAATTTGGATGACCAAGACTCGAACCCTAGTCTGCTCCGTGATTGTCCTTCGCCTTACTTGCGTAGCCATCAATTCGCTTGAAAACAGGTTTCATCGCTTCGGTACTTATACACTCCTGCCCAAAATTAATGCATCACTTTCCAGCAGGTGAAAAATCATCAAAGTTTGAACAGCTGTAACTTTGTCAAAAAGAATCGTAAAAATATGATTTTTTTTTTAAATTAAAGTTTGAAGCCTCTACTTTAAAATGCCCTACTTAGAATTTCGATTACGTGAATCAGGGCCCTTGTAGCGCACAAAAAGTGAGGGCATGTTTTTCTTGCAAAAATTTGCAAAGTTCATCACGCGCTATGGACTGCCCTGATTTTTTTTGAGCCACGCCGTTTACAGCGTTCGAAAGCGCCAAGCTTCCCCTTTAATTTTTTAAAAAAACAAGGTGCTACGATTTTTTTTAACAAAGTTATGGCTGTTTGAATAAAACCTGAACCGCCGGTATTAGAGTACACCAAGGTCCACCACGTGGAGTCTGCATGGTCGGATTTGTACCTCGCGCGTGTGCGTGCGTGCGTATGTGTGCGTGTGTGTGGGTGTGTGCGTGCGTCAGGCACACACACCCACAGGTACCTGGCGCGCGGGGTACGCCACGCGGCGCTTTCGAACGCTGTAAACGGCGTGGCTCAAAAAAAATCAGGGCAGTCCATAGCGCGTGATGAACTTTGCAAATTTTTGCAAGAAAAACATGCCCTCACTTTTTGTGCGCTACAAGGGCCCTGATTCACGTAATCGAAATTCTAAGTAGGGCATTTTAAAGTAGAGGCTTCAAACTTTAATTTAAAAAAAAATTCATATTTTTACGATTCTTTTTGACAAAGTTACAGCTGTTCAAACTTTGATGATTTTTCACCTGCTGGAAAGTGATGCATTAATTTTGGGCAGGAGTGTATCTAATGTAAGTCAGATTACAAATTTGGTTTTTTTAGAAAAATGAGTGACCAGTTGTGGCTAATGTTCTGGACTCTTATTGTCTACACCGTTACTTAACGTTTGAGCCAAGTCCCGTTAAGAAAGTGCGTTTCCAGTTCGCGACCTCCCCTTGTAAGACTCACTAAGAGAGCACGTCATGGCGCGTGGAAGGGGAACGAGGCGCGTGAGCGGCCTCACCGCTGGACAACCCTGGCCTAGGCTATCACGCTGCTCCTAGCTAGCTGGTGACTGTTCGTAAGCCGCTAAAGAACACTTCACCATGAATTTGGCAATTTATAAATTGATATCTTTCATGTTACAATTTATACATATTGTTATTGAAATTAAACTACTAATTTGTATAAACTTACCATTCATTTTTTAATGTTTCTTTTTCATGAGGACTATGTCCTATGACTAAACCTCAGTACAATGTCACTGTAGTTTTGAACTGAAAACCTTTAAAAATCGTATAAGTAGTAGCAAGACGAATTTTGACCCTCGATACTCGCCGAAAACCTTTCAGAATACAGCGGGCCCAACACGAGGCAATCGAACGCAAGGCTGTCCTCAAGAGTCAAATTACCCTTTGCAGGCCTCGGTCTTGGCTCTTGAGTTCTGTTTGGAAAAACTGTCAGCAGTTGCTACTAGGCTTGGTTCAAGTGTTCGTGGGATCAACGCACGGGAACCGATAATGTTGGATCTATGTCCGTCTACCAGCCTAGGTCAAAAAGTCATTTCGACTGGCATGAGTTGGGAAGTTGAAACACCAAGACCGAGGCCTGCGAAGAGTAATTTGACTCTTGGAGATGGTCCCGACCTTCGCGACGGAGTACGATAGCGATGGATTTCATAGCGAAGATCTAGCGTAGTGGATTTTACATAGGGCAAGTTGAAGAACTAGTAGTACATATTCAGGTTTCGGGACTGCTCCGCCCCATCAGTACCTGTGCGTCCGGACGCGCGGTCAATTGCATAGTGAAGGGCCCGCTTTACTGACCCACACATAGACCCAACGATTTCGGGTCAGCTATTGCCGCTGAAGAGACATGTCGGCATACACTTTCGGTTTTAGTTTTCCTTTTCCAATAGAATTTGCCTAATTGTATTCAGTTTGCAGCGAACTGACATGTTATATCAATTATCATCTTTCGGTACTGGCGTCTTACTTTACGTTACTTTACAGTCTACACGTTGGTTAGCTGTTTGTTCGGTCTGACATAGAATGGTACATGGGTAGAGACGTTGTGCGTCGCATCTGCGGAAGGATCAGCAGTTTTCACTGATACCAAAGTGTAGACTAGGGGTGCCCAACCCAAATTGGTTAGTGGGCCAAGTAAAAATTTTCCAACCTGAGGTGGGCCGCACACATCAAAATAAAAGAACAAATTATTCAAAATATTTTATTATCGTACAACATTCAAAATATTTTATTACCTAACAATTGATGTGACACTTGTTTTTGTATTTTATTTGAGACTTTTTTAATACCAACCGATAATTTAGTCGACGCGCATCGTAGTTGATTTGTCATGTTTTTATCGTGCAACCTGCTGCAATACTTTATTTTTACTAAGTTTAATTTCGAAAAAAAGATTTGCAGCGATAAGTAGTTCCAAATGGTGCTGTAATGCGCATTGCCAAGGTATTGTAAGATTTTCTGACAATAGCAGAGGTCCTAGACTTCCAATAAATTTAGTTGTAAATCAGTTTGATATATGTGCTAATTTACAGCTGCGTACTGGATTTTTGGGTACGGTTCACGTATTGAGGACCTGAGTCCAAATGTCTAAAATAATATAGACAATTAAAAATTTGAACTGGGTCGCAAAAAGTCTTCAAATGGGCCGCGGGTTGGGCATGCCTGGTGTAGACTCATTGTCAGTAGGCTCTACTACACAGATCCTACTCACAATCAGTGCAAGATCTCGTCAGATCATAAGCTACGCTACGGCATTTGCCCCTATCCGACTGTGTACCTTTAATGTCTCGCCGCTTTGTTCTTCGGTGCTAGTCTGCTTTACTTCGAGTCGCTCCTCGCCATCAGCCGAAATTTGCTTGTCTCGTACTCGCTTATCATGCCACGATGTTCATTCTTGTCACGATCATGCATTTTATTATCTCCCTTCCTCACCTATTTGTTGTTCATTTTCAACTTTCATGTGCCTTATCAGTTTCCGTTAGTTTTTCATGGTGTCTATCAGATAGTTTTCCGGAGTTATATTAAAGTGTTTACTCGCACTTGTATATAATTTTTAAAAATTGATGTAGTCAAAAGTGCACAAATGTAGTACACTTGGAGACAGGGTAAAAATTTGGTTTTTCTTGCGGTTTCAGTGTAATTGTATCTGGTGAATCTCCACCGACGCTACAGCCGTCTTTAGCAGAGGATGACATCATGGATGACGCACGAGGTGAGAAATCATCCCTTGGTTCACCGATAACTACTAAATTGTTGGACCCAGAAGACAGCCATAATCCAGCCGTTAATGCTGCCGATAATACAGTTCCGATAAGGAGGACAGTTCTGCCGATACCCGAACCCCAACCGAAGATCGAAAGCAATGGATGGGACTTGGAGCTTTCGAAGGAAACGGAGCATACACGCGATGATGACGCTTGTTTGATCGATTGTATCTATTTTGTGCAGCAATGCTGTGAATGCGTGATCCTCTAGTCACACGAGAAACCCATTCCCTCTCTCATGCTTTTCTATAACCGTTTGGAAGTATTGGAGGCGACAATCGCATTCTTTTAATTTTAATTGACTAGACTAATTTTTGGAACATACTTCCAAAATAATGATGACAGAAACAGAGTACAATTAAAGCTAATTCCAAGTCGCTAGAATTATTGACTCAAACCTAAAATTGTTGGCTATTTTTATAAAAAAGAAAAATCATTTAAAGTATTCAAGTTATTACGGCGGATTTTAAGGGCCGCAAAGTAACAGTAGAAGTAGTTCCGTTTAGGTTTGCATGGTATACAATCTTAGTCTAATTTATGCAAGATCTATCTATTTATGCGAACACCTATCTATGTACTATTAGAATATAAACTTGCTGTTTTACGAGTCAAATACGGAAATTAAGTTTTCGAAACTGCAATAATTTTTTTCTTCATTTAAAGAAAACTGATCAAGAATGAATTTGGTGGAATTTGGATATACTAACAATACGAAAAAAATGTCACTAAGCTAAATACTACAACTATTGTACATTCAAATATTTGTATATTCAAATAAGTGGGCATTCGTTTTTTAATTGCAGACTCGGGATCTATTTATTTTTTTATATTTCTCATTTTTGATATTTCGAGACTCGACACTACGTGGCATTTGGATCCGATTACCTTGCACAGTTTAATTCAATCAAATCAACGTATCCGTACATATATAATAAGAATTTGTATTAAGATAAGATTCATTATTAGTGCACCATTGATACGGAATTTTGTAGGTAAAGTAAGATTATTAACAATCACGGTTCAAAACGGTTATTGTGGAAGATTTATTTATTTGTTCAACAAACATTAGAGCCAGGAAATATAGTAATACAATTACAAATCCAACTCCTAATAGGATACATTTTGTGTATAAATCATGCTTGTTATTTAAACTTAAATGTATCGACATATATCACTAAATCAATTCAAATAGAGCTCCCGATAACCTTTGCCGAGAAATTGTAAATTTCACATTAAAAAACAATGAGTTTCGGTGATAAGTCGAACTTATAAATGAAAATGTAACGTAATGTAATGTAATGTTTGTAACGACAAATGCAGATAATAAAGAGACTTAATTATAGGGAACTGCAATGATACAGTTAATGTGTATGTAAGGTATATTCCTATGGCACTTATATTATTGTCGTAGAATATGTTCCAATGGAACGAAGAATTCTTTTACTCCCTATTATGTCATTAATCCCTTGCCATATGGTGATAATCTGACGACTCTGGACAAGAATGTCAAGTTAGATATTTACATCACCATAGCCTGCGATAGGGCATATGAGCGATTCCACGCCAAATGATCCCAGTGGATTCACACTTGGTCCCCGATTTTTTTTAAACTTCACAGATTTATAGCCCTTGTCGAATCCTGTAAAATGCTTTTTCCGTTCCTCGATATCGTTATTAATTTTTAAGTTATTTAACTGCAGAGGTTAAGATCAACTTTTTTTCAAAAATTCATAACACGAAAACTAATAAAGATACCAGGATGTGCGACCCGGCGTTTTACGCGGAAATATTCAAATTTTAATAAAAAAAATACTTCGTGTTGGTACAACCTTAACAACAACATTTATTTATATTTTGTAACTATTTATTGAGGTTGTACCAATACGAAGCATTTTTTTTATTAAAATTTGAACATTTCCGCATAAAATGCTGGGTCGCACATCCTGGTATCTTTATTAGTTTTCGAGTTATGAATTTTTGAAAAAAAGTTGATCCCAAACTTTGCAGTTAAATAACTTAAAAACTAATAACGATATCGAGGAACGGAAAAAAGCATTTTACAGGATTCGACAAGGGCTACAAATCTGTGAAGTTTAAAAAAATCGGGGACCAAGTGTGAATCGACTGTGATCATTTGGCATGGAATCGCTCATATACTACTGGTCAAACCACTCTTCCACCTTAACAAAATTGACAGTAAAATAATTGAGTGACATTTGTTTGACACGAGATCTGGAAAGCGCACGGTACTTTAGTATGTAATCTGAACTTCGCATTAGAAAACCTGAATACAAGTTCATCAAGATACAATACATCCTCTCCTTTAGTAACAAAGTGAAAACGCAGCATTATACAAGACTGACTTTTTTTTTTTTTTTCATTATAACTTCTTAAATACTTTACAATTTGTCAGTTTTGACATTAGGCAAATTGGTTTAACAAAAATATATACACTTAACAATAACATGTTGGCGCTGTCTTCATTAAGACAGCGTCATTGCTTTAGATACAGTGTGTTTACTCACAAACATTAAGAAGGGAAAGGGAAGGGGAATGATCGCGGCTCGAAATTAAAACAAGTTCATTGAACACTCTACTGGACATTCTTTATCGGGACAAAACTCAAAATTTGACTTACGGCTAAGGAATACCGGCATAAAAAAACCCCAAGGTCCCTGTTGGGGAAAAAAGCCTGTATTCCTTCACAAGATCCGCGCCGCTATCTACCCTTTAACAGCCTCACCAAATCAAATCAATAATGAAATCTAACGCAAAATGGCCATTTACAATAACAAGAAGAGAGCTCTCTTACCGGGTACTCGCTGCCAACACCAACGCAGAGCGATCTAGCCCGCCGAGTGTGCTCACACGCCTCGGGGAAACAAAATGCTGCAGGTGGGCACCAACCGCACCTAGCAGGCAAAAAGGACAGCACCCTTGCACTTCCTCACCAACAATTCACTTGCGCGGCACAGCTCTCCCCGTCTAACTCGCCTAAATCGCCCGATTCTAAAACTCTTTGTCGCTCGCTAATTAGTCGCACACGCAGTCGCTCCTACCGTGGTCGGCTCGATTCTGCCACGCGCTCGGCTTCTCGCGAGGTCCCCGAACCGCTTTTGTTTTTCAAATCGCGCACGCTGCCGAAAACCGAAGCCTCGCTGTCGCCAGGGGAAAGGGCGCGAACGCCCAAGACGCGTCACGCTGCCGCGAGCGTTTTTCAAACGCGAACACGGTGTTCCTGTATTAAAGCCTTCGGGTGCATTCTTCGGAGTCGATGATTAATTTCTTGATTGTAGAGATCACTTGCTAATGGGTTTGGATGAGATTCGATTCTGCACTTGTAATTGTTAGTTATTTTCATAATTTCGTCTCCCACTGTCGGTACTTGAAGATCTTTCCTGATGGTGTCGTTCCTAACATACCATGGGGCATTCAAGATCGATTTTAGTATTAATGATTGTAGGGCTTCTAGTTTGCTCATGTAGCTTTTAGCCGCTGTTCCCCACAACTGAACGCCATAAGTCCAGATGGGTTTTATTATTTTAATGTAGATTTGTAGTTTATTCTCTAAACTGAGTTTCGATTCTTTGCCGGTTAGCCAATACATCTTCCTTCTTTTCGCTCGGATTTGCTCTATTTTCGCTCTTATATGTTTCTTCCAGGGTAGTCTTGAGTCTAGATGGAGCCCCAGGTATTTGACTGTTTTTGTTTGGGGTATTTCCTCGTTGTTCAGTCTTAATTTTGGCACGGGTTTTCGTCTCAGTGTGAATGTAATATGGTTGCATTTACCTGCGTTTACTTTGATCTTTTTTGTTTTCAACCATTCTTCAATCCTGATGCTTTGCTGTTGTAGTATCGTGAGTGCCTCTTCCGGATTGGTGTGTGTAGCAAGGATTGCTGTGTAGTCGGCAAACGTTAGCACTACCACATTGTCGTTCTTTGGTATGTCGGCTGTGTAGATTGTGTACAGGATGGGTCCTAATACACTCCCCTGAGGTACTCCGGCACTAATCTTTCTTATTTCAGAATGAGCATCTTTCACTTTTACATAGAAAGTGCGGTCTGTTAGGTAGGATTTTATGAGCTTGCAAAGTGGGAGCGGGAATTGGGTTTGTATGGACTGGAGCAACCCTTCATGCCACACTTTGTCGAACGCTTTCTCGATGTCTAAGAAAAGTGCTGTGCAGTATTCTTTGTTTTCTAAGGCTGATATTATTCCGTTGGTTAGTCTGTGACATTGTTCGATGGTAGAGTGTTTGTGACGGAATCCGAACTGGTGATCCGGGATTAGGCATTCATTATAATTTGCTTCATTCTGTTATAGATAACTTTTTCAAATAGTTTAGCTAATAATGGTAGGAGGGATATAGGTCTGTAGGAACTTGGTTCATGTGGATCCTTGTTTGGTTTTTGGATCATAGTGATTTCTGCTAGCTTCCAGGTACTGGGAAAGTATTGGAGCCTTAAATTTGCGTTGAAAATGATGGTGAGCATTCTTATTGCTTTAGGGGGGAGCTCTTTTATTTTTTGGCCGTTTATCAGATCATAGCCCGGAGTCTTCTTGGTTTTGATTTTTGCTATTGTTTGGTTAATTCCCTTACTGTAACGTTGGTAAGTTTCGTGTTTGTGGGTTCACATGTCGTCGTTTCGTCTACATTATTTGTTTGATTTTCGAAGTTGTGCGGAGTGAAGGTAATTTGGAGGTGATCGGCAAAAGTTTCAGCTTGTTCGGTTGAATTTTTGGCCCACGTGTTGTCAGGTTTTCTGATGGCTGGTATTGGTACTAATGGTCTTTTGAATTTCTTGGTAGCTCTCCATAGGGAGCAGTTCGTTTCTTCGTCTGGAGAAAGAGCTTCCAAGTATCTTGCAAATTGTAAGTTGTTGAATTCTTGAAGACTCTGTTTTACTTCTCTGATTAGTCTGTTTAGAATATTTTTGTTCTCTTTTGTTTTGTTTTTTTGCCAGCTGTCTTTTGCATGTCGTTTAGTCTTGATTTTTTGCAAGATAGAATTACGATAAGCTGGTGCGACCTTATTGTTATTTTGTACGGTGGAGTTCCACGCAGCTTCTTGTATTATATCTGACCGATTCCACGCCAAATGATCACAGTTGATTCACACTTGGTCCCCGATTTTTTTTAAACTTCACAGATTTGTAGCCCTTGTCGAATCCTGTAAAATGCTTTTTTCCGTTCCTCGTTATCGTTATTAGTTTTTAAGTTATTTAACTGCAAAGTTTGGGATCAACTTTTTTTCAAAAATTCATAACTCGACAACTAATAAAGATACCAGGATGTGCGACCCGGTGTTTTACGCGGAAATGTTCAAATTTTAATAAAAAAAATACTTCGTGCCGGTACAACGTAAATAAATAGTTGTAAAATATAAATAAACTTTTAATATTTAAATAAAATAGTGCAGTGGAGCACCGATCCTTTTAAAATTAATATCTCAGATGCTCTGTAGTCTACTAAAGAGAATGCCACAAAGTTCAGGTTGGTAACTATTATAGTTCCGGAGCAATAAATTTTTATAACTGAGAAGAACCGGCCGGGCTCGTGATAGAGCGCGCCGCGACGCGTCGCGGCCAGCGACAACCGTTCACGCTTTGGATCAATTTTTCTTTAAAAATTCGTAACTCAGAAACTAATAAAGATACCAGGCTGTGCGAACCGGCATTTTCTTCGGAAATGTTCAAATTTTAGTAAAAAAATTGGGAGTGTCCACTTTGCGCACGTTCCACTTTGCCCACATGTGGATTTTCGGACACAGTGGCATTTGCGCACGTTGGAAGTTGGACACAGTGGAATCAGGACACGGTCGAACTTGCCCACAGTGGAATCAGGACACATGGCCGTGGAAACTGCACACATCATACATGTATTAGCATGAGTGACTTGTGACTATAAAACCTAATAAGTCTCATTCTGCTTTATAGTCACAGGTCCGGTCAGTGCTTGATGGGGGGAAGGGGCGCAACTCAAAAACGTGATAAGTCTCATTATGATTTACAGTCACAGGTCAGGTCAGTGCCAGATGAGGGGAAGGGGGCGCAGACGTATAACCTACAAATAATGGCCAATTGGCAATAGTTAATACCACGGATATACCTGAAAAATACTTCAGTACGAATCATGCATGATTAAAGTTAAGGTGTGTACGCAGTACTCTGCAGCCGACACCACTTTTCGTGTAGTAAAGGTCCACTGTGAACTCTACATACTGTGCACAGTTTCCACATTTGCTGTGTGCAACTTCCACTCTACACTGTTTTGTCTGTGGGCAGTTTCCAATGTGGGCAGTTGCCAATGTGGGCAGTTTCCACTGTGCGCTGTTTCCACGTGCGCAGTTTCCAAAACGGCCCGTGTCCAAAGTGGAATGTGTGCAAAGGAGACTCACTCAAAAAAATTACTTCGTGTTGGTACAACCTTAATAACCACATTTATTTATATTTTGTAACTATTTATTGAGGTCCTGGAACGGAAAAAGCATTTTACAGGATTCGACAAGGGCTACAAATCTGTGAAGTTTAAGAAAAATCGGGGACCAAGTGTGAATCAACTGTGATCATTTGGCGTGGAATCGCTCATCTGTGAAATAGTTAACCGCCTCCTCAACCTGCCGAGGTGTCTTTAGGGGAACGTTACAGTTTAATTTGGTTTCTGTTAGGTCCTTGAACAATTCCCAGTTGGTACTTTTGTTGCATAGTACAGGCGGTCTATTAATTAGGAAGGGTTTGTTCTGGTATGTTATTGACACCGGCGAATGATCTGAGCTTAGTTCCAGACAAGATTCGGCTTTAAAGTGAGCTTGGTTTAGACCTTTTACAACTGCAAAGTCAAGTAAATCAGGTGTTTTTTGGAGTGATGTAGGCCAGTATGTAGGTTTACCTGTCGTGATTGTTGTTAGGCCTGCATTATGTAGGTAGGCGTTTAGTATTTTACCTCTCGGTGATGCTGTTTTTGAGCCCCAGTTAGAATGTTTTGCATTGTAATCCCCGGCTGCTAAAAATCTGCTACCTAGCGTTGCATAGAATTGTAACGGACGCTACGACGCTGACTATTAAACCGCTGACTCTGCACCCCCTACCCGGACGCAAGGCTTATCACACCTACGGACCGGACCCAAGAGACGACTAGACGACAGATAGATTCGAACCACTCGAGACTACAGACCCCTACAGATTTTTGACCGGCTTTAATAAATCTTAATAATAGAACTCTTAAACGCGTGACTCGCTCTACTCCTGACCATCCTTGACATCACAGAATTCTTCCCATTTGCTTGCTGGTATCTTAAACATGGGTGGTGTGTAGATTGCAGATATTTGGAGTGTACCGCATTGAATTGATACTGGTATCGTGGTGGCTTGGAGGTATTCGTGTGATGTGTTACTGTACAGATGATGTTTGATGTCGTTCCTAATGATAATAGCAGTCCCACCATGAGTCTTTCCGGATGGGTGCTTAGTGTCATAAATTGTGTATTGCGGGATTTGGACGTAGCTCTTGTTAGTGAAGTGGGTTTCCGAAACTAGAAGTATGTCTATGTTGTGCATGTACAAGAATGTTTTTGTTTCTTGGATCCTTTGTTGTAGCCCGTTGCTATTCCATACTGCGATTTTAAGATTGGCCTCCATTTTGTTATTTGTTGTTTGTGAGCATGTTTGTGAGCGTACTGTGTATATGTCCTTGTTGTTTGGTCTTGGTTCGAGTTCTATAAAGAAGAGTGGTAACGGTTCCTTGGTATCACATCTCGTTATATTGTTTATCGATCTTACTTTATGTTCCTGCCTGTTTAATTCCGCGATGATCTTAGCTTTATCTATTTTTGGATGCAGGCCTCGGATTACCACGTTGTGGCTTTTTTCGGTTGTGAGTTGGTACGTGTGGTATGCCGCGTTTTTATCCGACAATGCTTTAATGACTCCTCGGTATATTTCGGGTGTGCTAGTTTGTACTTCTACTTGGTTTGGTTTTGTTTGTTTGATCGTGTAATTGTTCTGATCTGTTAAGTTGTCCAGCAGCTCGATTAGCGGATCTATAATTTCGGCTTCTATATACGAGTTATATACTATATTCTATATGTATATAGGTGGTGGTTTTATTATCTTTTCTTTTCTGAAGTTAGTTGTTTCTGAGTCTGATATTTCGGAGAGTGAGCAGAAGGAGTTTCGCAGCGGTATATTTTTAAGCCAATGGTTTAACTGCACATCTTGATTATTTTGTTCTTTATGTGGCTCTGGTGGACTATTTAATTTGCGTTTCTTAGGTTTACAGGTTCTCTTGTTGCTTCTATTGTTCGTTGCTGTCAAACTTTCGTGATCTGTTTCCATTTGAACGTTTACCATATTTACAGTACTTACTACGTCTGTTGATTTCTGTTCGCTTGAGCTAGCTGTTTGTGTCGATACCTCAGGTTGATTTATCATGCTCATGTTGTCCCCTAGGACGGTGTAGTTTCCGTTTTCGTTTCTGATTCTGAACGACGGGATAGTGTTGGAATGCATAGCGGGTACCGTGCAGTTACTGCACGGTACTCCGCGTAGTTTTCTTCGCAGTTATCCTTGTCCGTATGCACAAGACACTGGCTATTGCTGACGTTGGATACGACGATTTAATTTGGTTTGGTTTGCGAGTGTTCGGATTGATCGTAAACACGTAACACGTTATACGTCTGTACATTACGACTGCCTAGCAGAGACTGACAAGACTGACTAACAGTACTATGACTCAAAAGTAGGAATTAACCATAATAGAACCGTACATATCTGCACATTAACTTGAATGCTTGGGCAAAAAATGAATGCAGCTTTTCCCTATAAAGCGAGCTACAGTAATATTCAGAGGGGGGGTTGAGGCCATGTACACAATCCAAAAAGTAAAGATTCAAATTACTTTGACGTTTCGACTCCCGTATTTGGAGTCCTCTTTAGAAATTGATTATATAAATCTATAAAAACAAAAACAAACATAGAATTTAATAAACGATAACGAAAAAGTCGCAATAAGTGGGGACACGCAGAGGGCAGGGGGTGCGCAGAGCAAACTTACATGTTTCGGTGGTCGACGAGCATATTTACAATCAAGTCTTAAACATAATTGGGCTTAAGCTTTTATATGGAACAAGAACTAAATGTAGAGAAACACCTGTGTATAAAAACGAGAGAGATACGATATCGCGAACGTGGCAACCAAGATGTATAAAATTTAACCGAGGCTTACCGCTAACCGAGTGTGTAGGGTGTTTGAATTCTGGCATTATCGAGAGACGTGTACAAACATCTTAGAGACTAGTTGTCCGTAGGAGATAAATGTAGCGAGAGGTATCAATACTTCAATCAAGGTAGGCATATACAGATAGATACTAGATGTAGATAGTGTAAAAACAAAAACTAAACTTAATATATCTGTTGTGAAGCCAAGTGTTCCGGAGGTCGGTAGGAGGCAGGGAATAAAAACAAAACACAAACAAGGGTGTTGTGTGGACCCTTGGTAGAGAGAAAGGCAAAGGAAAAGGAAAATATGGAGAAACGGAAATGGTAAAGGTTGATGAGTGGGCAAGCGAAGGAAAGGAAAAGACAGGTTGGTCAAAACCTGAAGGAAACAGCAACCTTCCGCAATCCTCAAGTCACACTAAGCGCAGAGACTTGGTGGACTGAGGCGAATAGAGAGTGTTAGGTGTTAGACTAACAATTCTCACAAACCCGTGGTTGCCGAAGCGGAGAAGAGCCTGATCACGTGTCCGTTAAAAGACAGTACATTTATAAGAAATGCACAGAAAACATTTATAAATTTTCAAAATGCTGTCCTCGTAAACCTTTTTTCCATTGAATACTATTGTGTTTCAGTTTTCTGAGTTCGCCTCGAAATTCTCCATCCTCCTATGTATTATAAATGATCGTTAACCTGAAAATTGTTTTTAACAATGCAAAACAGATTAATTAATTTAATGTTTAGCAATTTTTCCAGCACCATTCCAAAAAATCGATCATGTTGCACAACTCTTTCGGATAACATTTGTTTCTACAACGCATCGTTCTTTTGTTATTTAGGCTGACATTTTTTTGCAATTTTTGGGATGGGGTCTAAACTTGGTGAATAATGCATATGGTTGGATTCGTTTTGCGATTGCCCATCAAGATCCAGCAAGAAAAGTAGATGTTCGTTGTGAAAAAACAATGTTGTTTAAACAGAAACATACAAAAATTTATTTTCTTAAACATTTGACTTCGGCACCTTGTAGTCTGATTTAAACAGATTAACTTTGCTTCAACAAAAATTTCTCTAAGTCTTATGGTTTTGTTAATAATTAAGGCCAGAAATTTGCAACTCCTTCAGGGTGAACCATCCCCAAGAACCTTTTAAGATAGGTCGTTGAATTCGTCTTGATCTCAGCTTTTAAAATATCGAAGAAAAGTAGGTCGACCCATTTAAAAAATTTAAGTTAACATTAACCACTTGACATACGAATAAAATGTGCATCGACGCGTCCGAAGAATACCATGTAATTTGGCTCACCTGGACACTCATGTACAAGCTCAGAAACAGGGCCTCTTTTTTTTAAAGTTGCATTGCTATATAACATTCAATAAGGTTGAAGTATAGTGTTAGTGTACAACAATTAAGTAATAGTATAAAATAATAATCTAATAATTTTGTAATGTGTGATACATCTCAAAGCATTTAGCAATATGTAGCGGAACGCGGCATGTTTTATACTGCCAAGTTGTTTCACTTCTTATATTATGTTTTACGCAAACATGGCATCTTTTTGCAGGATGTTGCTTTTTATTTGTCGCGGGTATATGTTCGGGAAAATGTGCCCAATGTTTTGCTTGTAACCGAGTTGGGCATTCACTTTGCGACCGTCTGCCGCGTGTCGGATAGTCCGGCAGGGACAAATTACAAAGCATGTCTTCTGCAATATTCAAACGAAAATTCAAAATCGATTGCTTTTGTGAAGTAGGCAATTTGGAATATAAAACATAAGCATTATAAATAGCTACATCAAACATATAAAAAAATATTTTTTTGCACATTTCATCTTTAACTTCATCTTTTGCACATTTTCTCATGAGGGGGAAACATGCAAGAGATTGGTCCTGCTTGTCTGCACCTCCCATTCCACGATTATACTCCAGAACACAGGTCGGTTTTAACACAGTTTCTGCTTCGCCCCCTTCTTTCTTCTTGGTTTCCCCGTGTTTGAGTTTTGACTAAATCACCGCGATGCACTGAGTTGAACGTTTGAGAAGATCATCGAGGGCAATTACGCGGAGTAAAGAAAGCACTGAGTTGAGAGCAGAATAGAGTTGAGTCGTTTATTGTTGACAGAGCGCACACGTGGGTCGTAAATCCACGTGGCGAGACAAATACAGAGTTGCACAGTACCTTGGTGAATGGTGGGTCGTAAAGCCACACACTCTCGTTGCAGCAAGAGTTGCACTTCAGTTAACTACTAACTGAGTCGCACACACGTCGTACTTTCACAATTTAGTCAATACAAGAGTCGCACCGAAACGCTGATCGCACGGGTTCGATCGATAGTAATGGCCGCTAGCCGGCCCGCTGTCCCACGAGAGTACAAGACGCGCAAAGCGCATGCGTGGCGACGCTTGTGCATCGATCAGCATCGATCGCTGATCGATGCTGCCACGCTCGATGAACTTACGAACTAACAATTACTGTCTAGTCGCTGGTCTCGTATATATGCGGAGGTGCAAATCCGCAACACCCCGTATCAACCAATTCTGCTTTTGAGTGTTTCGTGCTTATTATACAGGGTGTCCCAGCAAGAATGTCGAATGAAAATATCTCCGTCAATTGTGAAGATACGCGAAATCCGCAGAGGGCAAAGTTGCATGGTTCGAAGGGGCTCGTTGAATGGCGGTATGGGGGTGTTTTTACAATAGGGTGGTTTTTAGTTATTAATGTTAACTTAATATTTTTCACCGGGTCGACCTACTTTTTTTCGATATTCTGAATGCTGGGATCAAGGCGAATTCAACGACCTATGACAAAAGGCCTTTGGGGGTAGTTCACCGCCCGGGGGTTGTAAATTTTCTCCTTTAAATATCTCTTAAACAATTAGATTTGGAGAAACAATTGTTTAACGAAAGTTACATGGTATTAATGGGACTATCAGTTGGTGTCATCAAATTTTTTAAATTCCAATTTTTTAAACATTTTTTGACAATGAACATGTATTTTTTTCTCGGATTTTTTTACTCTGGAATATTTTATCAATGCCATTCGAAAGTGCAGATGGTGTCGATCAATTTTGATTCTAAAAATTTTGTTATAAACTCCCCTGTTTTTTTGTTATTCAAGATAATAATTTTCCACACTTTTTAGGAAGGGGTCTAAAATCACCTTATGATGCGTACCCATGAATTCGTAGAACTACCTATGCCCAAAGTTTCATTAAAATCGGCATGTATGGATTGGGTAATGTCCTTTGTTAGAGTAGGAAAGGGCAAAGGCTTGAGACACCCCACCCGGCTACACCTACGCGCCCAGTCTCCACCAAGTCTTATATTACCTCGGATAGGAATATTCAAGCGGCTAAATATCCTATCAGATAATGTGGGCTCTATGCCCTCTTGTCGGTCTCAGTGTTATATTCGAAGATTTTCTAACGACAGGTTGTTTTATAGTTGCCAGACTCCGGCGTTCGCGCGCGGAGTGCAACTTGGTTCGAGGGATCGTTTAAGGAAGCGGAAATGAAGGAGAATAAAGTTTTAGTATAACACACGGCAAAACTTTCAATTTAACACAATTTTATTAATAGAATACAATTATTAATATTCGTGTATTCTTGATGTCTTCGGCGAGGCAGGCGAAGCGGCTGTATCGTCGAAGCGTTAACCCTGGAACATAAACACAATCGTTCAATATCAATAATTGTGAGTGTTCGAGCGGAACGATAGCAAGCGCGAAACACTCGCAATCGCTGTCTTGCAGATCTATTGGAAATAGTGGACTGTATTTAATTTTAATTTCTTGATGCTAGTTTAAGCGACTCAACATCCGAAATTAATTGGTTAATTGCTCTAACTCCGAGTCGAAATTAGAGTGTTCGCCGAGAGTCGTAAATTCTCGGTGAACCTTCGATCATGACTGAAGAAATAACTCTTTCTTGGATCGAGTAATTTCGTTTACTGCTGAAAAGTTTCTGCAGTGACCCGGTGGAGCCTGCGTTCTTGACGCGCGAGACGGTGTTCCGTCACGCTCGTGGCCGCGAAACAATCGATGAGCCGATTATCGCGAGACCGCAATAATCGGGAGTTCAACCGTTTCTTTTGGCTGGAAATCTGACTGATTTCCAGCAGCAACCACGAAGGGATTCCGTAGAGGCTATACACATGCAAAGTCTCGCGAAGCGAGTATTTACGAGCTGGCGGAATACAACAGCGAGGAATAGCTCTCGTGCGTTTCGCTCTACTCAGCTCGGTGTTTGGCATGCAAGTGACGACTCGTCTTCGATGCTTTCCAAAGGAAAACAAAGACGAGTCGTACTAGGTGGCGTTTGATAAGAATTCTACTGACACTTACCTATCGCTCACCTGTTGGTTCTCTCGCGTACAATAAAGGAAATTAACCGGTGAAACGTTCGAACACGCAACTCAGTCGGGCGAGTCGACTTTTCACATTTCACTTTAGTTCACAGAAATGACCGAACACGCAACTCAGTCGGGCGAGTCGGTTTTCAACACTTCTTTTCATTTACTAGCGCGTATCAACGGATATTAAACACAGGTAGTGAATGAAATTAAAATAAGGAGTAATTACACGGAAAATGAAATAGTTATATATGTCGTAATTTTCTAGATTGACGACAGGAAAGACTTGCAATGAAACTAATCCACTCCTTTGATTTAAGATGTACGTGACTTGAAGCCTCATGTTTTAGATTAAGCAAATAAAACATTCTTGTAATTTATTACATAGTGGTATATACTCTAAGTAAAACTATAGGTCAGTGTGAGAATGTGTGGAAATGTACAGGTTAACAATATGTTAACAATGTGTTGAACAGTAAACTAGAAGTAAACTTACGTACTGCTTTGTCTTCGCTTATGTGAAAAAACCATAACATTTCGACTATAGATCAGACTCGGGTTTGGCACCTTGTCTTATTGTGCTTATGGACTATGAACGAGTAAATAACAGGAAAAAATATATGTATAGGTTGACAAATTAAGCGACCATTTATCGTTTGCGAGAATAGCTTCCAAGCAAAATTCGACCTAAAAAGAAATTAACGGTAAGTATTATTAAATATGAATAAAGAGAAACATTTAAGCCAAAGGTTCGTATGGGTTATCTAGCGAAAAAACGTACCATGCCAGTTGGATACAGCTGAAATTGAACTGGCCGTTAACGGTCCAGTGGTACAAGCACGTGTCTCGGCTGCACTATGCTAGAGGGCATAGTGGGCCGAAAACAAAGAAAATGCTTGTACAGGTGGAAAATAACCCCGGTAATTTCTGCATCGAGTACTGTTAAACGTAGGATTTAGCAGGCTGAGCAGTATTAAATCAGTTCACAGCCAAGTTGGTAATGATGCATCGGCACCAACTGGGATCATAGTCAGGAGTTAATGGTGAAAGGATAGACAATAATTTTTAAAGTGACGTGCCTGTATAATAAATTTACATGGTGGCTATTGCATATTCACGCAAACTGGTCCACTTAATTTAGTACGAATACAAGTTAAAAACGAAGAGACGGTTAGCACGTGTGAGCAAGGCGATCACATTTCGGCGACTAATGGTTCGTGTGCGTGTCGCTGGCGCAGGCGCGTATAGGAGCGAAGTATGGTACAAAGCGAGTGTGAAATGTGATACTGTTGCGTTACCGGCTAGTCTGAAATTAGCCCTGAAAAGGACCGTGGGTAAGGTTACCCGTGGAGCGCTGAGCACTCTGCTCGTCAATCGCGGGTGGTTCAAAATAAATGCCGAACACTGATTTAAAGTGATGAAAATAAGTAATTGTATTCTTTCTCTACAATTTTCGTACAAGCTTAGAAGAAGTTGCTCGAGGAAATCTGCGAGCCGAAGTGAATATGATCCTGGCGGCGAAACATCCTCGAGACTCAAGTCGTCCCACTCCGCCTGGTCCTCCTCCGCGTATCGTTGTTGGGGTAGGGGCCCTATGGGGGCCCGGCTGGGCGCTGGTTGGCTGCTTCGGGGTCAACGTTTTCGCGTTGGATAGGTAGCGCGAGGCGAGGCTTTACGTGCTCGGCGTTGGATCGGTCCGCGTGGAGAGCGAACGCGGGAAGGCCCAAGCGGGCCCATGTGATCAGCAGACATAAGCGAAGGCTTCAAAACTCAAAAGTGCTTTATGACTTAGGCCCTGTTGATTGAGTTTCCTATTCTTCAGAGAAAACGGCCGGTACGAATACAGAGTGTCTCTTCGTTGCTTTTCTAGTACTACTTTACTGCCTTTTGCCAGATGTCGGCTTAATTCC
The DNA here is from genome assembly GCA_963989405.1 of Trypoxylon attenuatum. Taxonomy (NCBI): domain Eukaryota; kingdom Metazoa; phylum Arthropoda; class Insecta; order Hymenoptera; family Crabronidae; genus Trypoxylon; species Trypoxylon attenuatum. The sequence goes on from OZ022489.1 coordinate 17,764,154, forward strand.
TGGGTACGCTTTTCGGAGCCTTATACGATTCTAAATAGTTACACAATTTCAAGTACCCTATTGCTAGGCACGTCCTGGCAGTTAGCCACATGCTAGTTCGACTTTAAGTAATTTCGAACATAATACCTATTCAAAAACCTAACACTCGGTGTACATTGTTTCCTAACAGCTTCGAAAATCCACGTTTATAGTTTACGCGCGATCGCTTTTGATACCATTAAACCTTAAGGTGGAAAGCTAAACGTTATGAAGAGGAGAAGCTGCAAAAATTGTAGACGGAATTTGGGTGAAATTTAATAAATGGCATTTCTTGGAAAAGTCGCTTGAATAGGCCAGTTTTGAATGAGAGAATTTTTGTATTTAGAAAATCAAATGCATGTAATTCGGAAATCATATTGTTTGTGAGAGACGTGTGTAAGTTACTTAAATTATGCAAATTTTGTTTGTGTTCTCGCAGCCTGTCCTTTAAATAACGCTTCGCCTAACCGATGTAAGCGGCATCACAATCCAAGCAATTAATTTTGTAGACTAAATTTGAATTTAGAAAAAAATCTATTTTATCCTTATTTGAGCCGATAATTCTATTGAATTTATTACTGCTAGCTCTGTAGGACTTAGGCGCCTACATCCTTTGCGTACGCCGCGTGTTGAAAGAAGTAATAGGATTCGATTGCGGTCGTAGTTGAATCGTACTTTGTGAATAGCCAGTGGTGACGCGTGAGGACAATGCAGAAAAGGTGGACTTACCAGTCGGTGAGGTTCGTGGGATTTCATAGTCCTCTCGTTCAGGTGTGGCAGATGCTGCAGCTAAATTAGTAATGGCACAGGCTATGACGAATGGTCAGATGAGGGTGTTGACCCAACGGTTAGTGACAGACACAATAGATGAGTGCAAGGCACTTGGCTACCGAGCCGCGCGGTCGTGCAAGGCACGTGGCTAACCGAGCCGAGCGGTCGGGCGAAAGCACGTGGCTAGCCGAGCCGAGCGGTTGACACCCGCAGGTAAAAAGGTCCAGGAGGATCGAGGTTGAAACAGCCGAGGTGATAGCCAGCGAGAGGCTCACGAGAGTTCGGGACAAAGTCTCACGCACACACGACACAACAGTCCACCCTTGCACCACTCAGTCACCACTGGTCAAGTATCGAAAGGACGCGAATAGTCTCGAGCAGCAATACAACAGCACGTCGCCGATCGACTTCGCACGGGTCACAAAGGGAAGATGAGTTGGTTACAACGCAGGCGATGTGTCGCGAGTGAAAGCGGTCACGAGAATGACTTGAAGACGCGTAGGGCCCCGTGGATCGTAGCCCGGAAATATAAACAAAACGCAGATTGTCGCAGCCGGCTCCTCCGTCTATCCCCCGAACCCCCGCTAACATCCCACCGATCCTGAGGAATGTCTGTACGCGGAAAACTACCAACGGTCCGGATACCAAGAAGCGCACGTGGAGGCCCGGGTCGCCGTTGCAACAAAGTATTGCCTGGACTCGACCGCCGCAGGAATTCGCCCGCTTAACGAATCTGAATATATGAGGGATAGGAGAGCGTATGATTTTAGAGGAACTGCCACCAGTGACAGTATTATATGTTAGTCTTAATAAAGAACCGAAAACTTATGCCTAGAAGATATCTCATTAACTTATACTTTTAACACCGCGCTTAAGATAATTACCTGTGGCCGTTAGAGGCGGCAATTAACGGTCACGTGATTCCTCGCGAAGAAGCCGATCATCGCGACGGGTGCGAACAAGGAACCAGAGTCGCAAGACGCGTGGTAGCGAATAGTCGAATATACAGGGTGAGTCAGTGACCTTGCACCAAACTGAAACCACGTATTTTAGGGGTCAATAGAAGCCTAAAAGTCCGGGAACACAAAGTTGAAATCTCAACCCTTTCGGAATTACAGGGGGTTGAAATTTCAAGTTTTAAAAAATCATATCTTTCGACGGGATAATGCTAGCGTCACGGGTCTTTTTCTAGAATATGTGGAAGGGCCGGAGCTATGTGAAAAAAATAGAAACCATTTAAAAATTATTATTAAGTCGCATTATTATTGATTTTATTGCAGTTTTTCGATGAAGCGGCAACATTTTCAGGTACGAAAAAAAATCACAGTCATTCTGTGATGGACCCAAGAAAATATCGCGTTATAAAAAGTTTAAAATTTTAATAAATGTGGCCAGGATAAATTATTGAAAGTTTTCCGCTAGAGATTCTCAATCCCAGGTTTATGGCAGCATTGTAGAGTTCATCAACCTGACCCTTTTTTCTCTCTCTCACTCTCACTCACTCTCTCTCTCGCACTGCGGTGTTCGGTAGCAGGCCCTCGAGATAAGCTGGGCCTAACTGACCTAGGCAAACAGACACCCGAGCCGACTTCGAGCCTTCTACTGCCGCAGTGACACATGCAGCCATAAACTCGGGATTGAGAATCTCTAGCGGAAAACTTTCAATAATTTATCCTGGCCACGTTTATTAAAATTTTAAACTTTTTATAACGCGATATTTTTTTGGGTGCATCACAGAATGACTGTGATTTTTTTCGTACCTGAAAATGTTGCTGCTTCATCGAGAAACTGCAAGAAAATCAATAATAATGCGACTTAATAATAATTTTTAAATGATTTCAATTTTTTTTCACATAGCTCCGGCCCTCCCACATATTCTAGAAAAAGACCCGTGACGCTAGCATTATCCCGTCGGAAGATATGATTTTTTAAAACTTGAAATTTCAACCCCCTGTAATTCCGAAAGGGTTGAGATTTCAACTTTGTGTTCCCGGACTTTTAGGCTTCTATTGACCCCTAAAATACGTGGTTTCAGTTTGGTGTAAGGTCACTGACTCACCCTGTATAGATCTACCAGGAACGAATAGACGGTTAAAACCTTTCACACTTTAGTCTCTTTCTTCTACGTAAATACGCCCAACTTACATTACTGTTTTTAAAAGTTGTTTTTATGTTGTACCTAGCCAAATATCTTTGTAAAGATTCACCTAAATTTTTAATATACGGAATAATGAAAAGCACTTGTTGATCGCTGTTTTCGGGGGGTTGAGTGAGAGGTATAATGTTATTTCGGTTTCTAATGAGCATTAATCTTTTATGTATATGTTTGTTTATCAAAAATAGTGAAAAGTCGTTAGCTATTAAAATATGTTTAACTAATAGGATATTGTCGGATTCAAAGCTCTTGTGAGATAATAAAATTACACAGTCAATAAGTGAAGGGATAATTGAGAGCTTGTGACTAGACGGGTGATCGGAATAGAAATTGAATGTTTAACCGCACCAAGTAGGCTTTCTATACCAATTGGTAATGATATTGTCATTCTCTCAAATTAGCAGGATGGCAAGAAAGCGAATAACGTTATTAGATTTTATTTCGGAAGTGAAGTGAAGTTTAACCCTTGCACTGCTAAAGGCGTATATATACGTCTTGAGAAATCCACCTATATATACGGAAGGCATAAATTTCCGCCTTCTGTTTTTTTATACTTATTGATGGATACCTTTCCTGTTTTAAAGTCTGATTGAATATGAACTTTATCGTTGTTTGGAACATACGAACTATGGAATTGCCAATTGATCAAACGATTGTTAATTAACTGTTATCACACTTGTCATATTGCTGTTGCAAGATTGGATAAGTGATCGGCGTGGGACCACAGGTTTTGGAGACCACGGTGATCCACACTTTAGAATATATCACACAGAAATGAATTATGAAATTTGTTCTATTATATTTTCATTATTTCTATTGAGTTATGAAAATTAAAATACCATAAAAGGCTACTAAAGTGGCTACTAAAGGCTACTAAAGGTGAATAAGTAATGGATATTTTAAAGTCATATGTAACGGTTGCTCTTTAAGTCCCATCAATGGTAGCAAATCTCTGGGCATGGTTTGGTCACTAGTCCGCGCGGCGCAGCCACCGATATGCGTATAACGCGCCGCAGTGAAAGGGCTAGGATGGTATTGGTTGAAAATATCTAGCGTTTGTTGGATGTTGTCGGATGGGATACAAGTGATATCATCGATGTAACGAGGTAAGAAAGGAACTGGAAAAGATAAACTGGCCAGACAATGATTTTCTAAATCTTGCAGAACAATATGAGACAATAACTGTCTCAAGTTATAACGCATGTCAACACCTCTCTGTAAAAGAATAACTGTCTACAAACTATATTCTTAAACGAGAAATCAACATTTTTCATCATGAAGCTGATGGCGATAATGAATTCGGAGATCGGAATACTATGTTCGATTACGTCGCGTCTGTTGTTAATGCTATCACAAACTAAATCCAGAGGGACATTAGTGTACAAAGATTCTACATCTAATGAAACAAGTTTGTAGGTAGGTGGAATGTTAATGTGCTCTACATTTTCTTCAACGCAAAACTATTTTTAAAGTCAAGAGACACGGTAGCGTCTCGCGCCAAGTATATATAGCCGAGCGCAGTTCAAGACGTCGACGCTACTAAGTAACTTACGAGAATGAACTAGCTAGCGGGCCCTATCCGGATGGTAAATGACGATATTCTTGAAACTCGCCTTATCTACGGATAGAATGGCTGTTCCGTTCAACTCTTTGATTTTTTCCGCGTTGATTGATAATAAACATCAAGACAATCCGTGCAGCCGTCGTTAAGATATAGATTTTATGCTGCAATTTTTCTGCCGAAAAAGATCCTTTTTTCGCCCGAGTCTTCGCTTTTCGGTGTGTGGGAAAATGGAGGGGTATAAAGATAACACCCGCGTTCACGATGAAACTGTATTGTAATATCACCCACTGTTATAACTGCTAACGCAGCGTACAATTGTAAGACGTGTTGGTCAGAAAGAAGCGCGTGCACACCATACGAGTCTCGGCAGGAAGAATGCCTTTCTTTGTTTTCCCACTAGGGGCGCGGACATCGGCCAACCTAGATGGGCAACTCTAACGTGCCGCGAACCGGGGCGACCCCACAGGTGCGCTTGCGCCGCGCCATCTCGCAGCTTGGCGGACGCAACTTACGCATACGGAACTAGGGCAGGGTTCTCAATGGGCCCTACAGAGGTCTCAGGGGGCATCAAATTGTAGCGGCTATGAGCAGCCTCCACACGTGCCCACCAGAGGCGCGACCGAGCCCAACCAACAGGGCTACCAACTCAATTAGTATCAAGAAACAACTGTTGGCAACGCCAAAGATTTACATTCAATTGTTATAATCCTTCGTAAGATCTCCTTTGTGAAACCGAGAGAATCGAGACTGGAATCGTACCCACGTGAATTATATCGCGCGTTATTTCGCATTGCAAAAAGTTCAATAATAAATATTCGTTATTGTTTGTGAAGTGTAACGTGAACATTATTTGACTGTACCCATCGCTACAGTTATTGGTGACCCCGACGTGATCCGCGAAGATCACCGCGTGCGAAATACCTGCGGAAAAGAAGCGACACGTGGTAAAATCAAAAAAGCATGCCGGTAGAGAACTCGCCACAAAAACCACGAGACTCGGAAAGGCATCCTATGGACCACGCGCAGACGGCAACGAAGGAACTTTTTCCCGACAACAAGAGAGACAAGGAACTCGATATCGGCAGCATGGAATACATGAGACTACCCACCTTCTGGCACAATCTACCAGAACCATGGTTCGCTCAAGTGGAAGCCACCTTCGCGAACAGGAGGATCACGAGCGATGCGAGGAAATACAACCATGTCTTGGAAGCCCTGAGTGCAGACACAGTGAAACAGATATCGGACATCCTGCGTCACCCTCCAGAAAGAAACAAGTATCAGACATTAAAAGACGCACTAATCCTCCGCCTGAGTGATTCCAGAGACACGCAGATCCGGAAGTTTCTAAGCGAGCTACGGCTGGACAATAGAAAACCCACCGAGCTGCTGAGGGAGATGAAAGACTTAGGAGAAACCATTCCTGAGGACTTCCTAAGGAACTGCTTTATGCAGTGCATGCCCACAAGTGTCCGAGCAGTTCTCCTCGGGAGCACGGATCTCCCACTGAACAAGTTAGCGGAACTAGCGGACAGAATCATCGAGGCCTGTCTGACACCAGGGATAATGGCCACATCTACAACCAAGCCAGACGAACCACACCAGGACGTGGCATCGATGGACTCCAGGGTGCAATCTCTGGAAAGGAATGTGGACAGCCATTCATCAGACCATGGAAAAACTTGGGGCGAAGCTGGATGCACTCCTCGGTATGCAAGCTACTCAGCGAGCCTCGTACAGATCCAGGAACAGGTCCACATCCAGAAACAGGTCAGCCACGCAAAATACTAGACCAGGATTCTGCTACTACCATGCGAGATTTGGGGAGAAATCCAACAGGTGCGCAGCTCCATGTACATATAAAACTATCAATAAGGAAAACTAGGAGAGCTGTTCCGAGTGGAAGCGGTCCAGGACAGCTCTGATAAGGCCACTCCGGCAGAAAACCGCTTGTATATGGGCGATTCCACGCCAAGTGATCACACTTCGGGACCTCATGGTTTCTGATTTTTATTAAGTTTTAATATGTTATAGTCCTTATCCACCCGATGAAAATGCGATGTCCCGTTCCTCGCTATCGTTTATAGTTTAAAAGTTATTAACAATCAAACTTGAGGGTCAGGATTTTTTCAAAAATTCATATCTTTACAACCACGATAGATATCGGACCGTGCGAGACGGCATTTGAAAGAAAAAACCTGGAAGTTTTATAAAAAAATATGTGAGTCGCGTAATTAAAAAACTAGCATTTGTTATTATTGTTTATTCACTTTGATTGTTAATTACTCAAAAAACCCATCTTTGATTCGCGTGAAATTAATTCTACAGGTGCATTAGACAGACAGAGTCTGCAGTTTAACGTCCCGTACCTGGCGCGAAGCCCCTACCGAGACGGCCCCCATGGGCGAGGGATTGGGATACTGCCCAATCAGTGCGGCACCCGCCGAAGCAGGTAGCCTACCAGTTGCACAACATGGGTCCTGGCCGAAGGCAAACTACTGGTGGAGCCGGGTGACTATCCACACCCTGTCGACTATGCAGGTCAACACCCGAGTTGTTGGTACGCAACTCACACGCCGGGACCCTCAAGGGTCCCTACCCGAGCATATGGGTTAACCACTACCCCCGCGAGTCCAACAACCAGATGGCCGGAGGACTTGGAAAGGGATGGGGAAAAGGATCAACATCCGGCCCCCGCGGTACCAGTATTAACATGGCCACTGGTTTGACCACTCGTGCATTCGGCACTACCAGTTTGGGAGCCACGGTCCCCCAGCACTGGTGAGCTAGCGCTTCGGGCCACGTGGGGACGCTACACCCCAAAGGACGTCTCCGGGTACCCGGACGTCCTCCCCTGCGGGAGGTGCATTAGACAATTGAGAATATCTCCTGTAAATTTCAAGGGGGCATCTAGTCTAGTTTTCGAGTAATAAATTTTTATTGCAGGAACGACCCGGCCGGCCGCTTTACCTATGAGGGATTCCACGCCAAGTGATCATACTTGATTCACACTTCGTCTCAGACTTTTTTTAAACTCCGTAGGTTTGTAGCCCTCATCGAACACTCTAATATGCACTTTCCGGTTCTTCGATAACATTAATAGTTTTTAAGTTATTTAAGTGCAAAGTTTTGGACCAACTCTTTTTAAAAAATTTATAATTCCAAAAGTAATAGAGGTACCATCATGCGCGAACCACCATTTTATTCGGAAATGTTCAAATTTTAATTAAAAAAATACTCCATATTGGTAAAATGGTACTAATTAGTTATAAAACATGAATATTGTTTAAAATTAAATAAAACAGTGAAAACCATTATCGATTACTTTAAAATTTATATCGTGGATGGTCTGTAGTATAATGAACAAACTCTGTAAATTTCAAGTTGGAGAAACAAAAATATCCAGAGCAAAAACCTTTTTTTTGTTGTGAAGACCCGCAGGCGTGCGCTGGCACGGTCGCGGCGGCAACGTTACAACAAAAGGTGTTATTGCTCTGGATATTTTTGTTTCTCCAACTTGAAATTTACAGAGTTTGTTCATTATACTACAGACCATCCACGATATAAATTTTAAAGTAATCGATAATGGTTTTCACTGTTTTATTTAATTTTAAACAATATTCATATTTTATAACTAATTAGTACCATTTTATCAATATGGAGTATTTTTTTAATTAAAATTTGAACATTTCCGAATAAAATGGTGGTTCGCGCATGATGGTACCTCTATTACTTTTGGAATTATAAATTTTTTAAAAAGAGTTGGTCCAAAACTTTGCACTTAAATAACTTAAAAACTATTAATGTTATCGAAGAACCGGAAAGTGCATATTAGAGTGTTCGATGAGGGCTACAAACCTACGAAGTTTAAAATAAATCTGAGACCAAGTGTAAATCAAGTATGATCACTTGGCGTGGAATCGCTCATAGGTAAAGCGGCCGGCCGGGTCGTTCCTGCAATAAAAATTTATTACTCGAAAACTAGACTAGATGCCCCCTTGAAATTTACAGGAGACATTCTGAATTGTCTAATGCACCTGTAGAATTAATTTCACGCGAATCAAAGATGGGTTTTTTGAGTAATTAACAATCAAAGTGAATAAACAATAATAACAAATGCTAGTTTTTTAATTACGCGACTCACATATTTTTTTTATAAAACTTCAAAGTTTTTTCTTTCAAATGCCGTCTCGCACGGTGCGATATCTATCGTGGTTGTAAAGATATGAATTTTTGAAAAAATCTTGACCTTCAACTTTGATTGTTAATAACTTCTAAACTATAAATGATAGCGAGGAACGGCACATCGCATTTTCATCGGGTGGACAAGGACTATAACATATTAAAACTTAATAAAAAACAGAAACCATGAGGTCCCGAAGTGTGATCATTTGGCGTGGAATCGCCCATATACATATATGATCAGGAGAACCACGTAAGCTTCCTAATAGACTCCGGATCAGTGGTAACAGTCATTCCACGGGAGCTAATAAGGACCAAGCTGGCACCACAACCGCTCAAACTCTACGCCGCCAACACAACAGAAATACTTACATACGGTGAGAAGGTTCTAACACTAGACCTAGGCCTTCGCCGCAGATTCAAATGGCCCTTCATAATAGCTGACGTAAAGTACCCAATAATAGGAGCTGACTTTATAGCACAGTATGGAATCCTGATAGACCTTAAAAATCAACGGCTGGTAGACCCAACCACGGAAATCGCCTCAACAGGAAGCGTCAAGTCCACCAGCATCCACAGCATCTCTACGGTCAACGGAGACCTACCATACATGGAGCTACTGAAGCAATTCCCAGCAGTAACGCAACCTGCCACAGGGGAAAAAGGCATGAGGGCACACGGCGTAGAGCACCACATAGAGACAACAGGTCCACCCGTAGTGCATAAACCTAGAAGACTAGTTGGTCCAAAACTAGAGGCTCTCCGACAGGAACTAGAATACTTATTGAAACAGGGCATGATTCGCCCATCCAAATGCCCATGGTCCAGCCCAATACACCTGCAATCAAAATCATCAGGGGGATGGAGACTGTGCGGCGACTTCCGGGCACTCAACGCGAAAAGTGTCCCGGACCGATACCCCATGGGACAGTCCCACGACATCTTCACCAACTTGCACGGAAAGAAGATATTTTCTACACTAGACTTAACGAGGGCATATCACCAGATACCGATGGCTGGAGAAGACATCAAGAAAACGGCCATAACAACCCCACTAGGATTATACGAATTCACGGTGATGCCATTCGGACTCCGAAACGCGTCACAGACATTTCAACGATTCATGGACTCCATCTTTCGAGACTTGAATTTTGTAACCATATACATTGACGACATATTAATAGCTTCCAGGGACGCAACCGAACACCGCCATCACCTGAAAACGGTCCTTGAACGCCTGCAGACGAATGGACTCTGCAGAAACGCGAACAAGTGCGTACTGGGAAAGACGGAACTTTCTTTCCTGGGATATATCGTCGGTCCACAGGGATTCCAACCACCACCGGAGCGCATCCAGGCAATCAAGGATTATCCCAAGCCGGAAACCATAGCCGATCTCCGCAGATTCTTGGGATTGACAAACTTCTATAGGCGGTGCGTGAAAAACCTGGCAAGTATACAAGTCCCCTTGAACGCATTATTGAAGGACTCAAAGAAAAACGATACCAGGCCAGTTCCTTGGACCAAAGAAGAAGAAAATGCATTCGATATGTGCAAAAAGGCTGTGATGGCAGCCACCAAAAATACTTACCTTGCACCCGACGGTCCACTCAGACTCACAACAGATGCGTCCGGCATAGCCATCGGCGCATCCTTGGAGCAGGAAGACGACAGTGGCTGGAGACCTATAGGATTTTTCTCTCGAAAACTTACTCCCACTGAGAAAAGATACAGCACATATGACAGGGAGCTGTCGGCAGTCTTTGCAGCGATAAAATTTTTCAAACATATACTGGACGGCAGAACATTCATCACCAGAACGGATCACAAACCTCTTGTCTACGCCCTAAAACGCAATACTGACAAAGCCTCCGACAGGCAGCTGAGACAATTGGATTATATTTCGCAATTCTCTACAGAGATAATATACTTACAGGGAGATGAGAACGCAGTGGCTGATGCACTCTCCAGGATCCAGCACATCGCACAAATACAAATGCCACAAGTCATATCAGCCACAGAAATCATGGATGCACAGCAGGCGGACCCGGAACTACAGGACATGGTAAACAACGCAGTGATGAAACTGCAACTCCTGTCAATTCAACCGGGCATACAGATTTACTGCAACGTAACCAACGGAACAGTACGACCATATATCCCGAAGCCTCTGAGGAAAAAAGCCTTCGACTCAGTACATGCTCTCTCACACCCGAGCGGTAGGAGTACGTGCCGAGCACTTAGACAGAAATACATATGGCCAGAAATGCGGAATTTCGCACTAGAAGGAGCACGGACGTGCCTACCATGCCAACGAGCAAAAATCCAGCGACACAACAAACCGCAACCAATCCACATCGCAGTCCCTGACAGCCGCTTCAACCACGTCAACCTGGACTTAATAGAATTATCCATCACGAACGGTTACAGGTACTGTCTTACTGTTATAGATAGATTCTCGAGATGGCCGGAAGCTATTCCCTTGAAGGACATGACTGCGGAAACCGTAGCAGACGCACTCTATAAAAACTGGATTTGCCGATTCGGGACACCGCTCCACATAACCAGCGACCAGGGGAGCCAATTCGAAGCCCAGCTATTCAAAGCATTGACAAAACTGGTCGGAGCAAACAAGATTAGAACTACAGCGTACCACCCCAGATCCAACGGGCTCATCGAACGCTGGCATAGAACGCTAAAGACAGCATTAATGTGCAATCAAACAGTACCATGGACGGATCTACTACCCACAGTGTTACTAGGACGAGCATCTTGTGCCGAAATGTTGTACGGAACTACGATCCGAGTCCCAGGAGAATTCTTCGTCACCCACGACTTACCTGCCAACCCACAGCTATTCCTGCAAAAATTCAGAGAACATATGAAAGGAGTGCGACCAACGCCGACGGCCCACCACAACAAAGCACGCATGTTTGTGATGAAAGACATGTATGACTGCTCGCACGTATTCCTAAGAAATGATGCAGTGAAGCCGCCGTTGGAACCTCCATATTCCGGTCCGTATAAAGTTATAAAACGGATTGACGACAAAAGATTTGTTATAGATCTGGCAGGTGACCACAAGACGGTGTCGACGGAGCGACTGAAACCAGCCTATACCATAAAAGAAGACGACAATCAACCAGTCACCCAGGAGCAGCAACCCATGCAGCCACATCAATGGGGCTCTGCAGGGGATGTGCCAAAAAGGACGTATCCTGGGAAAAGAGTATCGTTCCTTTCCCGATAAAGTCACTCGGGGGGGGGGGGGGGGGGGGGAGTGGATGTAGCGGCTATGAGCAGCCTCCACACGTGCCCACCAGAGGCGCGACCGAGCCCAACCAACAGGGCTACCAACTCAATTAGTATCAAGAAACAACTGTTGGCAACGCCAAAGATTTACATTCAATTGTTATAATCCTTCGTAAGATCTCCTTTGTGAAACCGAGAGAATCGAGACTGGAATCATACCCACGTGAATTATATCGCGCGTTATTTCGCATTGCAAAAAGTTCAATAATAAATATTCGTTATTGTTTGTGAAGTGTAACGTGAACATTATTTGACTGTACCCATCGCTACAAAATGTGTGGGGATTGTCCACGGACTCTCCGCACCGAGTTGCCTCTCTAGGTTGCGGCGTCCGCCGCGCCCCTATCGGGAAGTTGAGGAAATATGTAATAGGTTGTAAGGCCATGTACGCAATCCGTGGTATACTGATAACTTGGTATGTGCTGTTGACGTTTCGGTCCCTAGTCCGGAACCCTCCTCAGAAACAATCCTTTTTTATTTCATGGCCTCACAACCTATTACATATTTAACCCAATCCAAGAAAAACCTATCATACATTAATTCGTCATCCAGCATTATGGACCATACATCAGCGTTATCCTTCTTCCAAGACATCAAGAAAAGATGTGAAATAAAGAAGGATTGTTTCGGAGGAGGGTTCCGGACTAGGGACCGAAACGTCAACAGCATATACCAAGTTATCAGTATACCACGCATTGTGTACATGGCCATACAACCTATTACATATTTAACCCATTCCAAGAAAAACCTATCATACAATACTAAACAACCTACAACTAACTACAGTCAAAGCAGGAATCAATAACTTCACCAGCAATTACACTGCAAGACTGGTACACCACCCAAATATTCTCGCACAAAATCTCCTCAAAGAACCGTCCGACCCACGTAGACTTAAGCGACAGAAACCCTTAGACAATAAGGTTAGATTTTAAGCAATAGCACTAAACGACGATCTCACAACTGTGATACTTAGGTTTAAGTATACCAAAAAAGGTACGAGCCAGTGTACAGTGGTCCAGCGACCTCTCAAACCGCGCCATAAATACAAAATTTCATTATAGGTTATTTTCTGTGGGATTATTTATATCAATTGGCGGAAATGATAGAAAAAAAGGAAATTTGAGGAATCATTTCGGTTTTATTAAAAAAATGCTCGCATATTGTTTAAAATTTGCGATAATTTAACCGGCGCGATCCGAGCAATATCATCAGATGCGAAAGGTACTCGTCAGAGCGTTTAAGGAGATAAAAACACGGGACACTGGTTGTTATTTTCAAAGCTCTAACGACGCGATCACCGAAAGTCTAAGTTTGCGCTGCCGGCTACGGTCCTCAAACTCTCGGGAAAGATCGCGAATTCGGCAACCGCGAGAGAGAGAGATCCGATTTACAGCGAGTGAGAAGGTGATTAGACTCCGCCGCCGGGAAGGGGTAATTCGCGCACCTGAGAAGCGACCGCAGTCAAGCGGCGGAACAGAACAAATCTTGCACGCTTGGTGGATACACCAAACTGCCAAACGCCTCTACTTCAACTCCAACGCTCCAAACGCTCAAGAAGACTACCCTCGGAACCAGCACGTTTCTCAGACACTGCTAGGAGCCTAGCGTCATCAAGCTTGGACTTCCAGCCTGGGATAGGACGTTGCGTGGACCTGCCTAGGAAATCGGCAACGCTTTAGCTCGACTGAACAACACAAGAGGACTCGAGGAAGAGGTGACTCCTTCGTCTTCTCACCATTGTGCCGAAATCAACTCCGTCGGGATTCCGGCCGACGTTGATACTCTAATCGGAGTCCTACAACGACGAGTAGACTAATTCGAGCAGTAGTGATCGAGAGAAGCGTGCGATTTACCAAGGATCAAGAACGGAATCAGCAATTTGGTGGGAATTTCTTCGTTAGCGCAGAACACGCATTAGTGTCGCGGCGAAATTAAAGTCTAATCCGAGCGTCGACCTGATCGGAGTCGATCCGCGTCAGCTGAGCGAGTTCAACATCCTCGCACAATAATACGGCTCGTATTATTGTGTCTTCAGCTATCTGCGGACTCGGAAGAGACTGCTTTGCCTAACGAGATTATAAGAGTTCACGGATGTGCGTGATACTGAACAATCTACATTTTCCTTTGCTTCTTAATTTTCCAGCCTAACTGTTCGAGACCAGAGGGTCCACGGAGTCAGCCGGACCGCGGATTTCGGACCGTCTCCCTCACCAATCGGAGTAGCTTGTATAAACAGAAATAAACACGAATATTGGAGCTCAATTTCTGTGTATTGCTCGGTTGCCTTTGCGTACGATCCTTTCCTAATTTCCTTCAGGAGAACCAAGCGGCCCCCGCTTGGTTTCCTACAAATATTATTGCGGATACCACGAATTTTCAACACATATTGTATATGGTAATATTCTATGATTCGCAATTCATAGGATAAGTGCGGGGCTAGGCCACATTCCCCCCCCCCCCCCCCCCCTCCACGTACCTGAAGGTAATGATCGTGCCACCCTTAATCGGTGAACAGACCCGTTAGGTCCCAATTTCTTAAGTCCAAGAATTATGATAATTATATCGCGTTTTGTGCCCTTTTTTTGTCCGCCAATTAAAATTGAGCAAGTATGAGCAACTCTAGTTACCACAGCCTTCAAGCCTATATTTTTACCTTTCAAAAAATTTAAACCAAAAGGTGGAACTCCATGGAACATTGTTTAAAACTCTGAAGTTTTATATGGAAAATGCACTGTACCGATTTCCGAGTCCGGACTTTCACTAATTGTGTAGGGGGGTGGCTGCAAGGAGTCGACCAAAAAAAAAGTGATTTTAAGTACATTGGATATTCCTCTTTCAAGATATAATTATCCCCAAAAATTTGGTAGAATTTGAAATTTCGATTTTCGGCGGAGATTTGAGGGTATCTGGACCACTGTGCAGTGGGCAAAGTACCTACAAGTTTATCTTTTTATTATTGTTCCTACTATAAGTGTTGATAGTATAGACCAATAGTTATCCAAAGGCCGTAGCCGGGTAAGCATGTAAAAATTGCCCCCGCGCCATTTGAGTCGCCAATTTAAGGAGATGTTTATATCATAGAAAGACAATTTGTTACCAATTTTGAACCCATTACCTCAAACGGTATTCGTGTAAAAATTGAATTTCTAAAAATGTGTTAAAAAATCATATCTTGGGAACGGAATGAGCTACGGGATTTTTTAAAAAACGAAAATGTAGGGTTTCTGACGGCAATAAGAAAACAAATGGTCTGGATTTTTAGCATTAAAGGATCAATGCAAAAATCAATGTTTTCGGTTATATTATTTTTTTTCACTATCTTAAACCCACGGCACAATCACCAAACTTTTTTCCCGCTTCCTTTGGACCACCCCTAACACCTCAATTTTTACCAAAACTCCCAGAAAGGTACGCCATAGTTACAAAAATTAATAAAGAATTGTAGGATAGGATGTGGAGTTCAAAGGAAAATTCGGATCTGGAGGTAAAAGGAGGATTTATTACAGGAGGTCACATGAGTACAGGTTAGAATAGGACAGTGTACAGATTCAATTCGCGAAGACGACGGTGATAGGTCCTCCTGGTGTGACTCCTTTGGGAGGCGACCGGCCATTAGGCCGATCTCTCCGTTCCCTCCAAGAATACCCCACGGTACTTTACTATAAGAATTTCCCGGACAGGCATCCGGAGGGCTCCCCGGTTCTACCCCATAGGCAGGCGACCGGCTTCAAAGCCGATCTCTCCATACCCGGAGCGACATGGAGATAGTCTTCGTACTCTCCCGTCATTCCGGCGTCCAGGGGAGTTTACCTGTACCTTTCTCAGGAGGGGCCGGCTTCCATACCCGATCACCCTCTAAGAGGAGGTCCGGCTTCATAGCCGGTCTCTCCTCCAGAGAAGGCACAGGTACAACCCCTGTACTCTCCGGTTGCCGTTAGGCGGCCGAAAGCTAAACTTCGTCCTCTCCTCAATTCCTCTAGGCGGCCGTGGTATCTTACCTCGACCTCTCCCAGAGGATACGGCTAATTGATTCTATCGGTCCTTGCATGCTCTTTTATACCCACCCGTCGTTATATATTCCCCACCGCGGCTTCTAAAATCGATATCGCGGTTGCTATGCCGTGCGAGTTCGCGTGCCGCTGGCGTCCGCGGTGGTCTTCAAGCTGTTCGCCTCGTTACAGAATTACATATTTAATTTCTCGAACATTACGCGATGAACAATTACTAAACTATTATCTCGCTTTCTTTGGACCATCCCCTAACACCTCAATTTTTAGGAAAATTCTCAAAATTCTCTATTTTTATCTGTTTGATTCTATTATTCACTTCAATATTAATCAAGCTAATACACAACATCAACTGATCTACGGTTGGGAGATAAACTGTAATGGATTTATTTGATTTTTAGATCAAATATATATTTACAAGAATTTATAAGAAAAACTAGTCTTCATCACTGTCATCCTGGATTACGACAGTTTCTTTGTCTTTCTTAAATATCTCACTCAGAATGTGGGCCGGTCTCGGTCTTCTTGACAAATATCTTGCGTGAGATCAATAATAAATGACTGCTGCAATATGGGAGCAGCAACCAACAGTTCTCCTGCCATTTGCACAGTCACAAAAATGCCTTAGGATTTTTGAATATCCTATGGAGTGTGGTACATACTCAATGAAGCACTTGTAAACTCCTGAGCTGATCTGACCTATGTGAACCTGGCACCCGACTTTGAGTAAATCAATTTTTATAATATGGAATATTATAAAAATACCCGTTAGTACCCGTTAGTACCCGTTAGTACCCGTTAGTACCCGTTAGTACCCGTTTGTACCCGTTTGTACCCGTTTGTACCGTTTTTCACTACATTTGTACCCCTACGGGGGCGGAAATACGAATGGTTGAAAATTTGCGGGGGTAACTTTTTCATTCTTGATGATATTCGAAATCTGAAAACGGGTGCTGTTTCCTTATCGTTAGTACCCGTTTGTACCGATTTCATTTCGTTAGTACTCTCAAGGGTTGCGAACTATTAGGGGTTGAAAAATCAGTAGCACTCCACGTTGAGCTATCGCAATTTTATTATTACGGATCAATACAGCGTCGTTTGTAGACGTTTGTACCGACCTTCATTTCGTTTGTACCCCTATGGGGGCGGAAATACAGAGGGTTGAAAATTTGCGGGGGTAACTTTTTCAATTTTGAAGATATTCGAAATCTGAAAACGAGTGCTGTTTCCCTAACGCTAGTACCCGTTTGTACCACTTTTTCAATCGTTAGCACCTCAAAGGGGGCGGAAATACGGGCACTTGAAAATACGCGAAAGGGCTATCGTCGCCAATTTTCAAAATTTTGGAATTCGAAAACGGGTGCTGTTTCCCTAACGCTAGTACCCGTTTGTACCACTTTTAGATTCGTTCGTACCTCAAAGGGGGCGGAAATACGGGCACTTGAAAATACGCGACAGGGGTAGATTCCTCATTTTTGGAGATACTTGAATTCTGAAAACGGGTGCTGTTTCCCTAACGTTAGTACCCGTTTGTACCACTTTTCCATCGTTAGCACCTCAAAGGGGGCGGAAATACGGACACTTTAAAATACGCGAAAGGGGTAGATTCGTCATTCTTGAAGATATTTGAATTCTGAAAACGGGTGCCGTTTCCCTAACGTTAGTATCCGTTTGTACCACTTTTAGATTCGTTAGTACCTCAAAGGGGGCGGAAATACGGGCACTTGAAAATACGCGAAAGGGCTATCTTCCCCAATGTTTAAAATTTTTGAATTCTGAAAACGGGTGCTGTTTCCCTATCGTTAGTACCCGTTTGTACCACTTTTTCAATCGTTAGCACCTCAAACGGGGTGGCGATACGGGCACTTGAAAATACGTGAAAGGGGTAGATTCCTCATTTTTGGAGATATTTTAATTCTGAAAACGGGTGCTGTTTCCCAATCGTTAGTACCCGTTTGTACCCCTTTTCCATCGTTAGCACCTCAATGGGGGCGGAAATACGGGCACTTGAAAATACGCGAAAGAGCTATCTTCGCCAATTTTCAAAATTTCCGAATTCTGAAAACGGGTGCTGTTTCCCTATCGTTAGTCCCCTTTTGTACCACTCTTACAAACGTTAGCACCTCAAAGGGGATTCAGATACGGGCACTTGAGAATACGCGACAGGGGTAGATTCCTCATTTTTGGAGATATTTGAATTCTGAAAACGATTGCTGTTTCCCTATCGTTAGTACCCGTTTGTACCACTTTGCCATCGATAGCACCTCAAAGGGGGCGGAAATACGAGCACTTGAAAATACGCGAAAGGGCTATCTTCGCCAATTTTCAAAATTTTTGAATTCTGAAAACGGGTGCTGTTTCCCTATCGTTAGTAGGCGTTTGTACCACTTTTACAATTCTTAGTACCTCGGAGGGGGCGGAAATACGGACACTTGAAAATACGCGAAAGGGGTAGATTCGTCATTTTTGAAGATATTCGAATTCTGAAAACAGGTGCTGTTTCCCTAACGTTAGTACCCGTTTGTACCACTTTTTCAATCGTTAGCACCTCAATGAGGGCGGAAATACGGGCACTTGAAAATACGCGAAAGGGCTATCTTCGCCAATTTTCAAAATTTTTGAATTCTGAAAACGGGTGCTGTTTCCCTATCGTTAGTAGGCGTTTGTACCACTTTTACAATTCCTCGTACCTCGGAGGGGGCGGAAATACGGACACTTGAAAATACGCGAAAGGGGTAGATTCGTCATTTTTGGAGATATTTTAATTCTGAAAACGGGTGCTGTTTCCCTAACGTTAGTACCCGTTTGTACCACTTTTTCAATCGTTAGCACCTCAAAGGGCGTGGCGATACGGGCACTTGAAAATACGCGACAGGGGTAGATTCCTCATTTTTGGAGATATTTTAATTCTGAAAACGATTGCTGTTTCCCTATCGTTAGTACCCGTTTGTACCACTTTTCCATCGTTAGCACCTCAAAGGGGGCGGAAATACGAGCACTTGAAAATACGCGAAAGGGCTATCTTTGCCAATTTTCAAAATTTTTGAATTCTGAAAACGGGTGCTGTGTCCCTATCGTTAGTAGGCGTTTGTACCACTTTTACAATTTTTAGTACCTCGGAGGGGGCGGAAATACGGACACTTGAAAATACGCGAAAGGGGTAGATTCGTCATTTTTGGAGATATTTTAATTCTGAAAACGGGTGCTGTTTCCCTAACGTTAGTACCCGTTTGTACCACTTTTTCAATCGTTAGCACCTCAAAGGGGGTGGCGATGAGGGCACTTGAGAATACGCGACAGGGGTAGATTCCTCATTTTTGGAGATATTTGAATTCTGAAAACGATTGCTGTTTCCCTATCGTTAGTACCCGTTTGTACCACTTTTCCATCGTTAGCACCTCAAAGGGGGCGGAAATACGAGCACTTGAAAATACGCGAAAGGGCTATCTTCGCCAATTTTCAAAATTTTTGAATTCTGAAAACGGGTGCTGTTTCCCTATCGTTAGTAGGCGTTTGTACCACTTTTACAATTCTTAGTACCTCGGAGGGGGCGGAAATACGGACACTTGAAAATACGCGAAAGGGGTAGATTCGTCATTTTTGAAGATATTCGAATTCTGAAAACAGGTGCTGTTTCCCTAACGTTAGTACCTGTTTGTACCACTTTTACAAACGTTAGTACCTCAGAGGGGGCGGAAATACGGACACTTGAAAATACGCGAAAGGGGTAGATTCGTCATTTTTGGAGATATTTTAATTCTGAAAACGGGTGCTGTTTCCCTAACGTTAGTACCCGTTTGTACCACTTTTTCAATCGTTAGCACCTCAAAGGGCGTGGCGATACGGGCACTTGAAAATACGCGACAGGGGTAGATTCCTCATTTTTGGAGATATTTTAATTCTGAAAACGATTGCTGTTTCCCTATCGTTAGTACCCGTTTGTACCACTTTTCCATCGTTAGCACCTCAAAGGGGGCGGAAATACGTGCACTTGAAAATACGCGAAAGGGCTATCTTTGCCAATTTTCAAAATTTTTGAATTCTGAAAACGGGTGCTGTGTCCCTATCGTTAGTAGGCGTTTGTACCACTTTTACAATTTTTAGTACCTCGGAGGGGGCGGAAATACGGACACTTGAAAATACGCGAAAGGGGTAGATTCGTCATTTTTGGAGATATTTTAATTCTGAAAACGGGTGCTGTTTCCCTAACGTTAGTACCCGTTTGTACCACTTTTTCAATCGTTAGCACCTCAAAGGGGGTGGCGATACGGGCACTTGAGAATACGCGACAGGGGTAGATTCCTCATTTTTGGAGATATTTGAATTCTGAAAACGATTGCTGTTTCCCTATCGTTAGTACCCGTTTGTACCACTTTGCCATCGTTAGCACCTCAAAAGGGGCGGAAATACGGGCACTTGAAAATACGCGAAAGGGCTACTGTCGCCAATTTTCAAAATTTTTGAATTCTGAAAACGGGTGCTGTTTCCCTAACGCTAGTACCCGTTTGTACCACTTTTAGATTCGTTCGTACCTCAAAGGGGGCGGAAATACGGACACTTGAAAATACGCGAAAGGGGTAGATTCGTCATTTTTGGAGATATTTTAATTCTGAAAACGGGTGCTGTTTCCCTAACGTTAGTACCCGTTTGTACCACTTTTTCAATCGTTAGCACCTCAAAGGGCGTGGCGATACGGGCACTTGAAAATACGCGACAGGGGTAGATTCCTCATTTTTGGAGATATTTTAATTCTGAAAACGATTGCTGTTTCCCTATCGTTAGTACCCGTTTGTACCACTTTTCCATCGTTAGCACCTCAAAGGGGGCGGAAATACGAGCACTTGAAAATACGCGAAAGGGCTATCTTCGCCAATTTTCAAAATTTTTGAATTCTGAAAACGGGTGCTGTTTCCCTATCGTTAGTAGGCGTTTGTACCACTTTTACAATTCCTCGTACCTCGGAGGGGGCGGAAATACGGACACTTGAAAATACGCGAAAGGGGTAGATTCGTCATTTTTGGAGATATTTTAATTCTGAAAACGGGTGCTGTTTCCCTAACGTTAGTACCCGTTTGTACCACTTTTTCAATCGTTAGCACCTCAAAGGGGGTGGCGATACGGGCACTTGAAAATACGCGACAAGGGTAGATTCCTCATTTTTGGAGATATTTTAATTCTGAAAACGATTGCTGTTTCCCTATCGTTAGCACCCGTTTGTACCACTTTTCCATCGTTAGCACCTCAAAGGGGGTGGCGATACGGGCACTTGAGAATACGCGACAGGGGTAGATTCCTCATTTTTGGAGATATTTGAATTCTGAAAACGATTGCTGTTTCCCTATCGTTAGTAACCGTTTGTACCACTTTGCCATCGATAGCACCTCAGTGAGGGCGGAAATACGGGCACTTGAAAATACGCGAAAGGGCTATCTTCGCCAATTTTCAAAATTTTTGAATTCTGAAAACGGGTGCTGTTTCCCTATCGTTAGTAGGCGTTTGTACCACTTTTACAATTCCTCGTACCTCGGAGGGGGCGGAAATACGGACACTTGAAAATACGCGAAAGGGGTAGATTCGTCATTTTTGGAGATATTTTAATTCTGAAAACGGGTGCTGTTTCCCTAACGTTAGTACCCGTTTGTACCACTTTTTCAATCGTTAGCACCTCAAAGGGCGTGGCGATACGGGCACTTGAAAATACGCGACAGGGGTAGATTCCTCATTTTTGGAGATATTTTAATTCTGAAAACGATTGCTGTTTCCCTATCGTTAGTACCCGTTTGTACCACTTTGCCATCGTTAGCACCTCAAAAGGGGCGGAAATACGGGCACTTGAAAATACGCGAAAGGGCTACTGTCGCCAATTTTCAAAATTTTTGAATTCTGAAAACGGGTGCTGTTTCCCTAACGCTAGTACCCGTTTGTACCACTTTTAGATTCGTTCGTACCTCAAAGGGGGCGGAAATACGGACACTTGAAAATACGCGAAAGGGGTAGATTCGTCATTTTTGGAGATATTTTAATTCTGAAAACGGGTGCTGTTTCCCTAACGTTAGTACCCGTTTGTACCACTTTTTCAATCGTTAGCACCTCAATGAGGGCGGAAATACGGGCACTTGAAAATACGCGAAAGGGCTATCTTCGCCAATTTTCAAAATGTTTGAATTCTGAAAACAGGTGCTGTTTCCCTAACGTTAGTATCCGTTTGTACCACTTTTAGATTCGTGAGTACCTTAAAGGGGGTGGAAATACGGGCACTTGAAAATACGCGGAAGGGGTAGATTCCTCATTTTTGAAGATATTTTAATTCTGATAACGGGTGCTGCTTCCCTAACGCTAGTACCCGTTTGTACCACTTTTAGATTCGTTCGTACCTCAAAGGGGGCGGAAATACGGACACTTGAAAATACGCGAAAGGGGTAGATTCGTCATTTTTGGAGATATTTTAATTCTGAAAACGGGTGCTGTTTCCCTAACGTTAGTACCCGTTTGTACCACTTTTTCAATCGTTAGCACCTCAAAGGGGGTGGCGATACGGGCACTTGAGAATACGCGACAGGGGAAGATTCCTCATTTTTGGAGATATTTGAATTCTGAAAACGATTGCTGTTTCCCTATCGTTAGTACCCGTTTGTACCACTTTGCCATCGTTAGCACCTCAAAGGGGGCGGAAATACGAGCACTTGAAAATACGCGAAAGGGCTATCTTCGCCAATTTTCAAAATTTTTGAATTCTGAAAACGGGTGCTGTTTCCCTATCGTTAGTAGGCGTTTGTACCACTTTTACAATTCTTAGTACCTCGGAGGGGGCGGAAATACGGACACTTGAAAATACGCGAAAGGGGTAGATTCGTCATTCTTGAAGATATTTGAATTCTGAAAACGGGTGACGTTTCCCTAACGTTAGTATCCGTTTGCACCACTTTTAGATTCGTTAGTACCTCAAAGGGGGTGGCGATACGGGCACTTGAAAATATGCGAAATGGGTAGATTGGTCATTTTTGGAGATATTTGAATTCTGAAAACGATTGCTGTTTCCCTATCGTTAGTACCCGTTTGTACTACTTTTCCATCGTTAGCACCTCAAAAGGGGCGGAAATACGGGCACTTGAAAATACGCGAAAGGGCTACTGTCGCCAATTTTCAAAATTTTTGAATTCTGAAAACGGGTGCTGTTTCCCTAACGCTAGTACCCGTTTGTACCACTTTTAGATTCGTTCGTACCTCAAAGGGGGCGGAAATACGGACACTTGAAAATACGCGAAAGGGGTAGATTCGTCATTTTTGGAGATATTTTAATTCTGAAAACGGGTGCTGTTTCCCTAACGTTAGTACCCGTTTGTACCACTTTTTCAATCGTTAGCACCTCAAAGGGCGTGGCGATACGGGCACTTGAAAATACGCGACAGGGGTAGATTCCTCATTTTCGGAGATATTTTATTTCTGAAAACGATTGCTGTTTCCCTATCGTTAGTACCCGTTTGTACCACTTTTCCATCGTTAGCACCTCAAAGGGGGCGGAAATACGAGCACTTGAAAATACGCGAAAGGGCTATCTTCGCCAATTTTCAAAATTTTTGAATTCTGAAAACGGGAGCTGTTTCCCTATCGTTAGTAGGCGTTTGTACCACTTTTACAATTCCTCGTACCTCGGAGGGGGCGGAAATACGGACACTTGAAAATACGCGAAAGGGGTAGATTCGTCATTTTTGGAGACATTTTAATTCTGAAAACGGGTGCTGTTTCCCTAACGTTAGTACCCGTTTGTACCACTTTTTCAATCGTTAGCACCTCAAAGGGGGTGGCGATACGGGCACTTGAAAATACGCGACAGGGGTAGATTCCTCATTTTTGGAGATATTTTAATTCTGAAAACGGGTGCTGTTTCCCTAACGTTAGTACCCGTTTGTACCACTTTTTCAATCGTTAGCACCTCAAAGGGGGTGGCGATACGGGCACTTGAAAATACGCGACAAGGGTAGATTCCTCATTTTTGGAGATATTTTAATTCTGAAAACGATTGCTGTTTCCCTATCGTTAGTACCCGTTTGTACCACTTTTCCATCGTTAGCACCTCAAAGGGGGTGGCAATACGGGCACTTGAAAATACGCGACAGGGGTAGATTCCTCATTTTTGGAGATATTTTAATTCTGAAAACGATTGCTGTTTCCCTATCGTTAGTACCCGTTTGTACCACTTTTCCATCGTTAGCACCTCAAAGGGCGCGGAAATACGGACACTTGAAAATACGCGACAGGGGTAGATTCCTCATTTTTGGAGATATTTTAATTCTGAAAACGATTGCTGTTTCCCTATCGTTAGTATCCGTTTGTACCACTTTTCCATCGTTAGCACCTCAAAGGGGGCGGAAATACGAGCACTTGAAAATACGCGAAAGGGCTATCTTTGCCAATTTTCAAAATTTTTGAATTCTGAAAACGGGTGCTGTGTCCCTATCGTTAGTAGGCGTTTGTACCACTTTTACAATTTTTAGTACCTCGGAGGGGGCGGAAATACGGACACTTGAAAATACGCGAAAGGGGTAGATTCGTCATTTTTGGAGATATTTTAATTCTGAAAACGATTGCTGTTTCCCTATCGTTAGTACCCGTTTGTACCACTTTTCCATCGTTAGCACCTCAAAGGGGGCGGAAATACGAGCACTTGAAAATACGCGAAAGGGCTATCTTCGCCAATTTTCAAAATTTTTGAATTCTGAAAACGGGTGCTGTTTCCCTATCGTTAGTAGGCGTTTGTACCACTTTTACAATTCCTCGTACCTCGGAGGGGGCGGAAATACGGACACTTGAAAATAAGCGAAAGGGGTAGATTCGTCATTTTTGGAGACATTTTAATTCTGAAAACGGGTGCTGTTTCCCTAACGTTAGTACCCGTTTGTACCACTTTTTCAATCGTTAGCACCTCAAAGGGGGTGGCGATACGGGCACTTGAAAATACGCGACAGGGGTAGATTCCTCATTTTTGGAGATATTTTAATTCTGAAAACGGGTGCTGTTTCCCTAACGTTAGTACCCGTTTGTACCACTTTTTCAATCGTTAGCACCTCAAAGGGGGTGGCGATACGGGCACTTGAAAATACGCGACAAGGGTAGATTCCTCATTTTTGGAGATATTTTAATTCTGAAAACGATTGCGGTTTCCCTATCGTTAGTACCCGTTTGTACCACTTTTCCATCGTTAGCACCTCAAAGAGGGTGGCAATACGGGCACTTGAAAATACGCGACAGGGGTAGATTCCTCATTTTTGGAGATATTTTAATTCTGAAAACGATTGCTGTTTCCCTATCGCTAGTACCCGTTTGTACCACTTTTCCATCGTTAGCACCTCAAAGGGCGCGGAAATACGGACACTTGAAAATACGCGAGAGGGCTATCTTCGCCAATTTTCAAAATTTTTGAATTCTGAAAACGGGTGCTGTTTCCCTAACGTTAGTACCCGTTTGTACCACTTTTTCAATCGTTAGCACCTCAAAGGGGGTGGCGATACGGGCACTTGAAAATATGCGACAAGGGTAGATTCCTCATTTTTGGAGATATTTTAATTCTGAAAACGATTGCTGTTTCCCTATCGTTAGTACCCGTTTGTACCACTTTTCCATCGTTAGCACCTCAAAGGGGGTGGCGATACGGGCACTTGAGAATACGCGACAGGGGTAGATTCCTCATTTTTGGAGATATTTGAATTCTGAAAACGATTGCTGTTTCCCTATCGTTAGTACCCGTTTGTACCACTTTGCCATCGATAGCACCTCAAAGGGGGCGGAAATACGAGCACTTGAAAATACGCGAAAGGGCTATCTTCGCCAATTTTCAAAATTTTTGAATTCTGAAAACGGGTGCTGTTTCCCTATCGTTAGTAGGCGTTTGTACCACTTTTACAATTCCTCGTACCTCGGAGGGGGCGGAAATACGGACACTTGAAAATACGCGAAAGGGGTAGATTCGTCATTTTTGGAGACATTTTAATTCTGAAAACGGGTGCTGTTGCCCTAACGTTAGTACCCGTTTGTACCACTTTTTCAATCGTTAGCACCTCAAAGGGGGTGGCGATACGGGCACTTGAAAATACGCGACAGGGGTAGATTCCTCATTTTTGGAGATATTTTAATTCTGAAAACGGGTGCTGTTTCCCTAACGTTAGTACCCGTTTGTACCACTTTTTCAATCGTTAGCACCTCAAAGGGCGCGGAAATACGGACACTTGAAAATACGCGAGAGGGCTATCTTCGCCAATTTTCAAAATTTTTGAATTCTGAAAACGGGTGCTGTTTCCCTAACGTTAGTACCCGTTTGTACCACTTTTTCAATCGTTAGCACCTCAAAGGGGGTGGCGATACGGGCACTTGAAAATACGCGACAAGGGTAGATTCCTCATTTTTGGAGATATTTTAATTCTGAAAACGATTGCTGTTTCCCTATCGTTAGCACCCGTTTGTACCACTTTTCCATCGTTAGCACCTCAAAGGGGGTGGCGATACGGGCACTTGAGAATACGCGACAGGGGTAGATTCCTCATTTTTGGAGATATTTGAATTCTGAAAACGATTGCTGTTTCCCTATCGTTAGTAACCGTTTGTACCACTTTGCCATCGATAGCACCTCAGTGAGGGCGGAAATACGGGCACTTGAAAATACGCGAAAGGGCTATCTTCGCCAATTTTCAAAATTTTTGAATTCTGAAAACGGGTGCTGTTTCCCTATCGTTAGTAGGCGTTTGTACCACTTTTACAATTCCTCGTACCTCGGAGGGGGCGGAAATACGGACACTTGAAAATACGCGAAAGGGGTAGATTCGTCATTTTTGGAGATATTTTAATTCTGAAAACGGGTGCTGTTTCCCTAACGTTAGTACCCGTTTGTACCACTTTTTCAATCGTTAGCACCTCAAAGGGCGTGGCGATACGGGCACTTGAAAATACGCGACAGGGGTAGATTCCTCATTTTTGGAGATATTTTAATTCTGAAAACGATTGCTGTTTCCCTATCGTTAGTACCCGTTTGTACCACTTTTCCATCGTTAGCACCTCAAAGGGGGCGGAAATACAAGCACTTGAAAATACGCGAAAGGGCTATCTTTGCCAATTTTCAAAATTGTTGAATTCTGAAAACGGGTGCTGTGTCCCTATCGTTAGTAGGCGTTTGTACCACTTTTACAATTTTTAGTACCTCGGAGGGGGCGGAAATACGGACACTTGAAAATACGCGAAAGGGGTAGATTCGTCATTTTTGAAGATATTCGAATTCTGAAAACAGGTGCTGTTTCCCTAACGTTAGTACCCGTTTGTACCACTTTTACAAACGTTAGTACCTCAGAGGGGGCGGAAATACGGACACTTGAAAATACGCGAAAGGGGTAGATTCGTCATTTTTGGAGATATTTTAATTCTGAAAACGGGTGCTGTTTCCCTAACGTTAGTACCCGTTTGTACCACTTTTTCAATCGTTAGCACCTCAAAGGGGGTGGCGATACGGGCACTTGAAAATACGCGACAAGGGTAGATTCCTCATTTTTGGAGATATTTTAATTCTGAAAACGATTGCGGTTTCCCTATCGTTAGTACCCGTTTGTACCACTTTTCCATCGTTAGCACCTCAAAGAGGGTGGCAATACGGGCACTTGAAAATACGCGACAGGGGTAGATTCCTCATTTTTGGAGATATTTTAATTCTGAAAACGATTGCTGTTTCCCTATCGCTAGTACCCGTTTGTACCACTTTTCCATCGTTAGCACCTCAAAGGGCGCGGAAATACGGACACTTGAAAATACGCGAGAGGGCTATCTTCGCCAATTTTCAAAATTTTTGAATTCTGAAAACGGGTGCTGTTTCCCTAACGTTAGTACCCGTTTGTACCACTTTTTCAATCGTTAGCACCTCAAAGGGGGTGGCGATACGGGCACTTGAAAATATGCGACAAGGGTAGATTCCTCATTTTTGGAGATATTTTAATTCTGAAAACGATTGCTGTTTCCCTATCGTTAGTACCCGTTTGTACCACTTTTCCATCGTTAGCACCTCAAAGGGGGTGGCGATACGGGCACTTGAGAATACGCGACAGGGGTAGATTCCTCATTTTTGGAGATATTTGAATTCTGAAAACGATTGCTGTTTCCCTATCGTTAGTACCCGTTTGTACCACTTTGCCATCGATAGCACCTCAAAGGGGGCGGAAATACGAGCACTTGAAAATACGCGAAAGGGCTATCTTCGCCAATTTTCAAAATTTTTGAATTCTGAAAACGGGTGCTGTTTCCCTATCGTTAGTAGGCGTTTGTACCACTTTTACAATTCCTCGTACCTCGGAGGGGGCGGAAATACGGACACTTGAAAATACGCGAAAGGGGTAGATTCGTCATTTTTGGAGACATTTTAATTCTGAAAACGGGTGCTGTTGCCCTAACGTTAGTACCCGTTTGTACCACTTTTTCAATCGTTAGCACCTCAAAGGGGGTGGCGATACGGGCACTTGAAAATACGCGACAGGGGTAGATTCCTCATTTTTGGAGATATTTTAATTCTGAAAACGGGTGCTGTTTCCCTAACGTTAGTACCCGTTTGTACCACTTTTTCAATCGTTAGCACCTCAAAGGGCGCGGAAATACGGACACTTGAAAATACGCGAGAGGGCTATCTTCGCCAATTTTCAAAATTTTTGAATTCTGAAAACGGGTGCTGTTTCCCTAACGTTAGTACCCGTTTGTACCACTTTTTCAATCGTTAGCACCTCAAAGGGGGTGGCGATACGGGCACTTGAAAATACGCGACAAGGGTAGATTCCTCATTTTTGGAGATATTTTAATTCTGAAAACGATTGCTGTTTCCCTATCGTTAGCACCCGTTTGTACCACTTTTCCATCGTTAGCACCTCAAAGGGGGTGGCGATACGGGCACTTGAGAATACGCGACAGGGGTAGATTCCTCATTTTTGGAGATATTTGAATTCTGAAAACGATTGCTGTTTCCCTATCGTTAGTAACCGTTTGTACCACTTTGCCATCGATAGCACCTCAGTGAGGGCGGAAATACGGGCACTTGAAAATACGCGAAAGGGCTATCTTCGCCAATTTTCAAAATTTTTGAATTCTGAAAACGGGTGCTGTTTCCCTATCGTTAGTAGGCGTTTGTACCACTTTTACAATTCCTCGTACCTCGGAGGGGGCGGAAATACGGACACTTGAAAATACGCGAAAGGGGTAGATTCGTCATTTTTGGAGATATTTTAATTCTGAAAACGGGTGCTGTTTCCCTAACGTTAGTACCCGTTTGTACCACTTTTTCAATCGTTAGCACCTCAAAGGGCGTGGCGATACGGGCACTTGAAAATACGCGACAGGGGTAGATTCCTCATTTTTGGAGATATTTTAATTCTGAAAACGATTGCTGTTTCCCTATCGTTAGTACCCGTTTGTACCACTTTTCCATCGTTAGCACCTCAAAGGGGGCGGAAATACAAGCACTTGAAAATACGCGAAAGGGCTATCTTTGCCAATTTTCAAAATTGTTGAATTCTGAAAACGGGTGCTGTGTCCCTATCGTTAGTAGGCGTTTGTACCACTTTTACAATTTTTAGTACCTCGGAGGGGGCGGAAATACGGACACTTGAAAATACGCGAAAGGGGTAGATTCGTCATTTTTGAAGATATTCGAATTCTGAAAACAGGTGCTGTTTCCCTAACGTTAGTACCCGTTTGTACCACTTTTACAAACGTTAGTACCTCAGAGGGGGCGGAAATACGGACACTTGAAAATACGCGAAAGGGGTAGATTCGTCATTTTTGGAGATATTTTAATTCTGAAAACGGGTGCTGTTTCCCTAACGTTAGTACCCGTTTGTACCACTTTTTCAATCGTTAGCACCTCAAAGGGCGTGGCGATACGGGCACTTGAAAATACGCGACAGGGGTAGATTCCTCATTTTTGGAGATATTTTAATTCTGAAAACGATTGCTGTTTCCCTATCGTTAGTATCCGTTTGTACCACTTTTCCATCGTTAGCACCTCAAAGGGGGCGGAAATACGAGCACTTGAAAATACGCGAAAGGGCTATCTTTGCCAATTTTCAAAATTTTTGAATTCTGAAAACGGGTGCTGTGTCCCTATCGTTAGTAGGCGTTTGTACCACTTTTACAATTTTTAGTACCTCGGAGGGGGCGGAAATACGGACACTTGAAAATACGCGAAAGGGGTAGATTCGTCATTTTTGGAGATATTTTAATTCTGAAAACGATTGCTGTTTCCCTATCGTTAGTACCCGTTTGTACCACTTTTTCAATCGTTAGCACCTCAAAGGGGGTGGCGATACGGGCACTTGAAAATACGCGACAAGGGTAGATTCCTCATTTTTGGAGATATTTTAATTCTGAAAACGATTGCGGTTTCCCTATCGTTAGTACCCGTTTGTACCACTTTTCCATCGTTAGCACCTCAAAGAGGGTGGCAATACGGGCACTTGAAAATACGCGACAGGGGTAGATTCCTCATTTTTGGAGATATTTTAATTCTGAAAACGATTGCTGTTTCCCTATCGTTAGTACCCGTTTGTACCACTTTTCCATCGTTAGCACCTCAAAGGGCGCGGAAATACGGACACTTGAAAATACGCGAGAGGGCTATCTTCGCCAATTTTCAAAATTTTTGAATTCTGAAAACGGGTGCTGTTTCCCTAACGTTAGTACCCGTTTGTACCACTTTTTCAATCGTTAGCACCTCAAAGGGGGTGGCGATACGGGCACTTGAAAATACGCGACAAGGGTAGATTCCTCATTTTTGGAGATATTTTAATTCTGAAAACGATTGCTGTTTCCCTATCGTTAGTACCCGTTTGTACCACTTTTCCATCGTTAGCACCTCAAAGGGGGTGGCGATACGGGCACTTGAGAATACGCGACAGGGGTAGATTCCTCATTTTTGGAGATATTTGAATTCTGAAAACGATTGCTGTTTCCCTATCGTTAGTACCCGTTTGTACCACTTTGCCATCGATAGCACCTCAAAGGGGGCGGAAATACGAGCACTTGAAAATACGCGAAAGGGCTATCTTCGCCAATTTTCAAAATTTTTGAATTCTGAAAACGGGTGCTGTTTCCCTATCGTTAGTAGGCGTTTGTACCACTTTTACAATTCCTCGTACCTCGGAGGGGGCGGAAATACGGACACTTGAAAATACGCGAAAGGGGTAGATTCGTCATTTTTGGAGACATTTTAATTCTGAAAACGGGTGCTGTTTCCCTAACGTTAGTACCCGTTTGTACCACTTTTTCAATCGTTAGCACCTCAAAGGGGGTGGCGATACGGGCACTTGAAAATACGCGACAGGGGTAGATTCCTCATTTTTGGAGATATTTTAATTCTGAAAACGGGTGCTGTTTCCCTAACGTTAGTACCCGTTTGTACCACTTTTTCAATCGTTAGCACCTCAAAGGGGGTGGCGATACGGGCACTTGAAAATACGCGACAAGGGTAGATTCCTCATTTTTGGAGATATTTTAATTCTGAAAACGATTGCTGTTTCCCTATCGTTAGTACCCGTTTGTACCACTTTTCCATCGTTAGCACCTCAAAGGGGGTGGCAATACGGGCACTTGAAAATACGCGACAGGGGTAGATTCCTCATTTTTGGAGATATTTTAATTCTGAAAACGATTGCTGTTTCCCTATCGTTAGTACCCGTTTGTACCACTTTTCCATCGTTAGCACCTCAAAGGGCGCGGAAATACGGACACTTGAAAATACGCGAGAGGGCTATCTTCGCCAATTTTCAAAATTTTTGAATTCTGAAAACGGGTGCTGTTTCCCTAACGTTAGTACCCGTTTGTACCACTTTTTCAATCGTTAGCACCTCAAAGGGGGTGGCGATACGGGCACTTGAAAATACGCGACAAGGGTAGATTCCTCATTTTTGGAGATATTTTAATTCTGAAAACGATTGCTGTTTCCCTATCGTTAGTACCCGTTTGTACCACTTTTCCATCGTTAGCACCTCAAAGGGGGTGGCGATACGGGCACTTGAGAATACGCGACAGGGGTAGATTCCTCATTTTTGGAGATATTTGAATTCTGAAAACGATTGCTGTTTCCCTATCGTTAGTAACCGTTTGTACCACTTTGCCATCGATAGCACCTCAGTGAGGGCGGAAATAAGGGCACTTGAAAATACGCGAAAGGGCTATCTTCGCCAATTTTCAAAATTTTTGAATTCTGAAAACGGGTGCTGTTTCCCTATCGTTAGTAGGCGTTTGTACCAATTTTACAATTCCTCGTACCTCGGAGGGGGCGGAAATACGGACACTTGAAAATACGCGAAAGGGGTAGATTCGTCATTTTTGGAGATATTTTAATTCTGAAAACGGGTGCTGTTTCCCTAACGTTAGTACCCGTTTGTACCACTTTTTCAATCGTTAGCACCTCAAAGGGCGTGGCGATACGGGCACTTGAAAATACGCGACAGGGGTAGATTCCTCATTTTTGGAGATATTTTAATTCTGAAAACGATTGCTGTTTCCCTATCGTTAGTACCCGTTTGTACCACTTTTCCATCGTTAGCACCTCAAAGGGGGCGGAAATACGAGCACTTGAAAATACGCGAAAGGGCTATCTTTGCCAATTTTCAAAATTTTTGAATTCTGAAAACGGGTGCTGTGTCCCTATCGTTAGTAGGCGTTTGTACCACTTTTACAATTTTTAGTACCTCGGAGGGGGCGGAAATACGGACACTTGAAAATACGCGAAAGGGGTAGATTCGTCATTTTTGGAGATATTTTAATTCTGAAAACGATTGCTGTTTCCCTATCGTTAGTACCCGTTTGTACCACTTTTCCATCGTTAGCACCTCAAAGGGGGCGGAAATACGAGCACTTGAAAATACGCGAAAGGGCTATCTTCGCCAATTTTCAAAATTTTTGAATTCTGAAAACGGGTGCTGTTTCCCTATCGTTAGTAGGCGTTTGTACCACTTTTACAATTCCTCGTACCTCGGAGGGGGCGGAAATACGGACACTTGAAAATACGCGAAAGGGGTAGATTCGTCATTTTTGGAGACATTTTAATTCTGAAAACGGGTGCTGTTTCCCTAACGTTAGTACCCGTTTGTACCACTTTTTCAATCGTTAGCACCTCAAAGGGGGTGGCGATACGGGCACTTGAAAATACGCGACAAGGGTAGATTCCTCATTTTTGGAGATATTTTAATTCTGAAAACGATTGCTGTTTCCCTATCGTTAGTATCCGTTTGTACCACTTTTCCATCGTTAGCACCTCAAAGGGGGCGGAAATACGAGCACTTGAAAATACGCGAAAGGGCTATCTTTGCCAATTTTCAAAATTTTTGAATTCTGAAAACGGGTGCTGTGTCCCTATCGTTAGTAGGCGTTTGTACCACTTTTACAATTTTTAGTACCTCGGAGGGGGCGGAAATACGGACACTTGAAAATACGCGAAAGGGGTAGATTCGTCATTTTTGGAGATATTTTAATTCTGAAAACGATTGCTGTTTCCCTATCGTTAGTACCCGTTTGTACCACTTTTCCATCGTTAGCACCTCAAAGGGGGCGGAAATACGAGCACTTGAAAATACGCGAAAGGGCTATCTTCGCCAATTTTCAAAATTTTTGAATTCTGAAAACGGGTGCTGTTTCCCTATCGTTAGTAGGCGTTTGTACCACTTTTACAATTCCTCGTACCTCGGAGGGGGCGGAAATACGGACACTTGAAAATAAGCGAAAGGGGTAGATTCGTCATTTTTGGAGACATTTTAATTCTGAAAACGGGTGCTGTTTCCCTAACGTTAGTACCCGTTTGTACCACTTTTTCAATCGTTAGCACCTCAAAGGGGGTGGCGATACGGGCACTTGAAAATACGCGACAGGGGTAGATTCCTCATTTTTGGAGATATTTTAATTCTGAAAACGGGTGCTGTTTCCCTAACGTTAGTACCCGTTTGTACCACTTTTTCAATCGTTAGCACCTCAAAGGGGGTGGCGATACGGGCACTTGAAAATACGCGACAAGGGTAGATTCCTCATTTTTGGAGATATTTTAATTCTGAAAACGATTGCGGTTTCCCTATCGTTAGTACCCGTTTGTACCACTTTTCCATCGTTAGCACCTCAAAGAGGGTGGCAATACGGGCACTTGAAAATACGCGACAGGGGTAGATTCCTCATTTTTGGAGATATTTTAATTCTGAAAACGATTGCTGTTTCCCTATCGCTAGTACCCGTTTGTACCACTTTTCCATCGTTAGCACCTCAAAGGGCGCGGAAATACGGACACTTGAAAATACGCGAGAGGGCTATCTTCGCCAATTTTCAAAATTTTTGAATTCTGAAAACGGGTGCTGTTTCCCTAACGTTAGTACCCGTTTGTACCACTTTTTCAATCGTTAGCACCTCAAAGGGGGTGGCGATACGGGCACTTGAAAATATGCGACAAGGGTAGATTCCTCATTTTTGGAGATATTTTAATTCTGAAAACGATTGCTGTTTCCCTATCGTTAGTACCCGTTTGTACCACTTTTCCATCGTTAGCACCTCAAAGGGGGTGGCGATACGGGCACTTGAGAATACGCGACAGGGGTAGATTCCTCATTTTTGGAGATATTTGAATTCTGAAAACGATTGCTGTTTCCCTATCGTTAGTACCCGTTTGTACCACTTTGCCATCGATAGCACCTCAAAGGGGGCGGAAATACGAGCACTTGAAAATACGCGAAAGGGCTATCTTCGCCAATTTTCAAAATTTTTGAATTCTGAAAACGGGTGCTGTTTCCCTATCGTTAGTAGGCGTTTGTACCACTTTTACAATTCCTCGTACCTCGGAGGGGGCGGAAATACGGACACTTGAAAATACGCGAAAGGGGTAGATTCGTCATTTTTGGAGACATTTTAATTCTGAAAACGGGTGCTGTTGCCCTAACGTTAGTACCCGTTTGTACCACTTTTTCAATCGTTAGCACCTCAAAGGGGGTGGCGATACGGGCACTTGAAAATACGCGACAGGGGTAGATTCCTCATTTTTGGAGATATTTTAATTCTGAAAACGGGTGCTGTTTCCCTAACGTTAGTACCCGTTTGTACCACTTTTTCAATCGTTAGCACCTCAAAGGGCGCGGAAATACGGACACTTGAAAATACGCGAGAGGGCTATCTTCGCCAATTTTCAAAATTTTTGAATTCTGAAAACGGGTGCTGTTTCCCTAACGTTAGTACCCGTTTGTACCACTTTTTCAATCGTTAGCACCTCAAAGGGGGTGGCGATACGGGCACTTGAAAATACGCGACAAGGGTAGATTCCTCATTTTTGGAGATATTTTAATTCTGAAAACGATTGCTGTTTCCCTATCGTTAGCACCCGTTTGTACCACTTTTCCATCGTTAGCACCTCAAAGGGGGTGGCGATACGGGCACTTGAGAATACGCGACAGGGGTAGATTCCTCATTTTTGGAGATATTTGAATTCTGAAAACGATTGCTGTTTCCCTATCGTTAGTAACCGTTTGTACCACTTTGCCATCGATAGCACCTCAGTGAGGGCGGAAATACGGGCACTTGAAAATACGCGAAAGGGCTATCTTCGCCAATTTTCAAAATTTTTGAATTCTGAAAACGGGTGCTGTTTCCCTATCGTTAGTAGGCGTTTGTACCACTTTTACAATTCCTCGTACCTCGGAGGGGGCGGAAATACGGACACTTGAAAATACGCGAAAGGGGTAGATTCGTCATTTTTGGAGATATTTTAATTCTGAAAACGGGTGCTGTTTCCCTAACGTTAGTACCCGTTTGTACCACTTTTTCAATCGTTAGCACCTCAAAGGGCGTGGCGATACGGGCACTTGAAAATACGCGACAGGGGTAGATTCCTCATTTTTGGAGATATTTTAATTCTGAAAACGATTGCTGTTTCCCTATCGTTAGTACCCGTTTGTACCACTTTTCCATCGTTAGCACCTCAAAGGGGGCGGAAATACAAGCACTTGAAAATACGCGAAAGGGCTATCTTTGCCAATTTTCAAAATTGTTGAATTCTGAAAACGGGTGCTGTGTCCCTATCGTTAGTAGGCGTTTGTACCACTTTTACAATTTTTAGTACCTCGGAGGGGGCGGAAATACGGACACTTGAAAATACGCGAAAGGGGTAGATTCGTCATTTTTGAAGATATTCGAATTCTGAAAACAGGTGCTGTTTCCCTAACGTTAGTACCCGTTTGTACCACTTTTACAAACGTTAGTACCTCAGAGGGGGCGGAAATACGGACACTTGAAAATACGCGAAAGGGGTAGATTCGTCATTTTTGGAGATATTTTAATTCTGAAAACGGGTGCTGTTTCCCTAACGTTAGTACCCGTTTGTACCACTTTTTCAATCGTTAGCACCTCAAAGGGGGTGGCGATACGGGCACTTGAAAATACGCGACAAGGGTAGATTCCTCATTTTTGGAGATATTTTAATTCTGAAAACGATTGCGGTTTCCCTATCGTTAGTACCCGTTTGTACCACTTTTCCATCGTTAGCACCTCAAAGAGGGTGGCAATACGGGCACTTGAAAATACGCGACAGGGGTAGATTCCTCATTTTTGGAGATATTTTAATTCTGAAAACGATTGCTGTTTCCCTATCGCTAGTACCCGTTTGTACCACTTTTCCATCGTTAGCACCTCAAAGGGCGCGGAAATACGGACACTTGAAAATACGCGAGAGGGCTATCTTCGCCAATTTTCAAAATTTTTGAATTCTGAAAACGGGTGCTGTTTCCCTAACGTTAGTACCCGTTTGTACCACTTTTTCAATCGTTAGCACCTCAAAGGGGGTGGCGATACGGGCACTTGAAAATATGCGACAAGGGTAGATTCCTCATTTTTGGAGATATTTTAATTCTGAAAACGATTGCTGTTTCCCTATCGTTAGTACCCGTTTGTACCACTTTTCCATCGTTAGCACCTCAAAGGGGGTGGCGATAC
This sequence comes from Trypoxylon attenuatum, assembly GCA_963989405.1. Taxonomy (NCBI): domain Eukaryota; kingdom Metazoa; phylum Arthropoda; class Insecta; order Hymenoptera; family Crabronidae; genus Trypoxylon; species Trypoxylon attenuatum. The sequence goes on from OZ022489.1 coordinate 17,801,142, forward strand.
GGGCACTTGAGAATACGCGACAGGGGTAGATTCCTCATTTTTGGAGATATTTGAATTCTGAAAACGATTGCTGTTTCCCTATCGTTAGTACCCGTTTGTACCACTTTGCCATCGATAGCACCTCAAAGGGGGCGGAAATACGAGCACTTGAAAATACGCGAAAGGGCTATCTTCGCCAATTTTCAAAATTTTTGAATTCTGAAAACGGGTGCTGTTTCCCTATCGTTAGTAGGCGTTTGTACCACTTTTACAATTCCTCGTACCTCGGAGGGGGCGGAAATACGGACACTTGAAAATACGCGAAAGGGGTAGATTCGTCATTTTTGGAGACATTTTAATTCTGAAAACGGGTGCTGTTGCCCTAACGTTAGTACCCGTTTGTACCACTTTTTCAATCGTTAGCACCTCAAAGGGGGTGGCGATACGGGCACTTGAAAATACGCGACAGGGGTAGATTCCTCATTTTTGGAGATATTTTAATTCTGAAAACGGGTGCTGTTTCCCTAACGTTAGTACCCGTTTGTACCACTTTTTCAATCGTTAGCACCTCAAAGGGCGCGGAAATACGGACACTTGAAAATACGCGAGAGGGCTATCTTCGCCAATTTTCAAAATTTTTGAATTCTGAAAACGGGTGCTGTTTCCCTAACGTTAGTACCCGTTTGTACCACTTTTTCAATCGTTAGCACCTCAAAGGGGGTGGCGATACGGGCACTTGAAAATACGCGACAAGGGTAGATTCCTCATTTTTGGAGATATTTTAATTCTGAAAACGATTGCTGTTTCCCTATCGTTAGCACCCGTTTGTACCACTTTTCCATCGTTAGCACCTCAAAGGGGGTGGCGATACGGGCACTTGAGAATACGCGACAGGGGTAGATTCCTCATTTTTGGAGATATTTGAATTCTGAAAACGATTGCTGTTTCCCTATCGTTAGTAACCGTTTGTACCACTTTGCCATCGATAGCACCTCAGTGAGGGCGGAAATACGGGCACTTGAAAATACGCGAAAGGGCTATCTTCGCCAATTTTCAAAATTTTTGAATTCTGAAAACGGGTGCTGTTTCCCTATCGTTAGTAGGCGTTTGTACCACTTTTACAATTCCTCGTACCTCGGAGGGGGCGGAAATACGGACACTTGAAAATACGCGAAAGGGGTAGATTCGTCATTTTTGGAGATATTTTAATTCTGAAAACGGGTGCTGTTTCCCTAACGTTAGTACCCGTTTGTACCACTTTTTCAATCGTTAGCACCTCAAAGGGCGTGGCGATACGGGCACTTGAAAATACGCGACAGGGGTAGATTCCTCATTTTTGGAGATATTTTAATTCTGAAAACGATTGCTGTTTCCCTATCGTTAGTACCCGTTTGTACCACTTTTCCATCGTTAGCACCTCAAAGGGGGCGGAAATACAAGCACTTGAAAATACGCGAAAGGGCTATCTTTGCCAATTTTCAAAATTGTTGAATTCTGAAAACGGGTGCTGTGTCCCTATCGTTAGTAGGCGTTTGTACCACTTTTACAATTTTTAGTACCTCGGAGGGGGCGGAAATACGGACACTTGAAAATACGCGAAAGGGGTAGATTCGTCATTTTTGAAGATATTCGAATTCTGAAAACAGGTGCTGTTTCCCTAACGTTAGTACCCGTTTGTACCACTTTTACAAACGTTAGTACCTCAGAGGGGGCGGAAATACGGACACTTGAAAATACGCGAAAGGGGTAGATTCGTCATTTTTGGAGATATTTTAATTCTGAAAACGGGTGCTGTTTCCCTAACGTTAGTACCCGTTTGTACCACTTTTTCAATCGTTAGCACCTCAAAGGGCGTGGCGATACGGGCACTTGAAAATACGCGACAGGGGTAGATTCCTCATTTTTGGAGATATTTTAATTCTGAAAACGATTGCTGTTTCCCTATCGTTAGTATCCGTTTGTACCACTTTTCCATCGTTAGCACCTCAAAGGGGGCGGAAATACGAGCACTTGAAAATACGCGAAAGGGCTATCTTTGCCAATTTTCAAAATTTTTGAATTCTGAAAACGGGTGCTGTGTCCCTATCGTTAGTAGGCGTTTGTACCACTTTTACAATTTTTAGTACCTCGGAGGGGGCGGAAATACGGACACTTGAAAATACGCGAAAGGGGTAGATTCGTCATTTTTGGAGATATTTTAATTCTGAAAACGATTGCTGTTTCCCTATCGTTAGTACCCGTTTGTACCACTTTTTCAATCGTTAGCACCTCAAAGGGGGTGGCGATACGGGCACTTGAAAATACGCGACAAGGGTAGATTCCTCATTTTTGGAGATATTTTAATTCTGAAAACGATTGCGGTTTCCCTATCGTTAGTACCCGTTTGTACCACTTTTCCATCGTTAGCACCTCAAAGAGGGTGGCAATACGGGCACTTGAAAATACGCGACAGGGGTAGATTCCTCATTTTTGGAGATATTTTAATTCTGAAAACGATTGCTGTTTCCCTATCGTTAGTACCCGTTTGTACCACTTTTCCATCGTTAGCACCTCAAAGGGCGCGGAAATACGGACACTTGAAAATACGCGAGAGGGCTATCTTCGCCAATTTTCAAAATTTTTGAATTCTGAAAACGGGTGCTGTTTCCCTAACGTTAGTACCCGTTTGTACCACTTTTTCAATCGTTAGCACCTCAAAGGGGGTGGCGATACGGGCACTTGAAAATACGCGACAAGGGTAGATTCCTCATTTTTGGAGATATTTTAATTCTGAAAACGATTGCTGTTTCCCTATCGTTAGTACCCGTTTGTACCACTTTTCCATCGTTAGCACCTCAAAGGGGGTGGCGATACGGGCACTTGAGAATACGCGACAGGGGTAGATTCCTCATTTTTGGAGATATTTGAATTCTGAAAACGATTGCTGTTTCCCTATCGTTAGTACCCGTTTGTACCACTTTGCCATCGATAGCACCTCAAAGGGGGCGGAAATACGAGCACTTGAAAATACGCGAAAGGGCTATCTTCGCCAATTTTCAAAATTTTTGAATTCTGAAAACGGGTGCTGTTTCCCTATCGTTAGTAGGCGTTTGTACCACTTTTACAATTCCTCGTACCTCGGAGGGGGCGGAAATACGGACACTTGAAAATACGCGAAAGGGGTAGATTCGTCATTTTTGGAGACATTTTAATTCTGAAAACGGGTGCTGTTTCCCTAACGTTAGTACCCGTTTGTACCACTTTTTCAATCGTTAGCACCTCAAAGGGGGTGGCGATACGGGCACTTGAAAATACGCGACAGGGGTAGATTCCTCATTTTTGGAGATATTTTAATTCTGAAAACGGGTGCTGTTTCCCTAACGTTAGTACCCGTTTGTACCACTTTTTCAATCGTTAGCACCTCAAAGGGGGTGGCGATACGGGCACTTGAAAATACGCGACAAGGGTAGATTCCTCATTTTTGGAGATATTTTAATTCTGAAAACGATTGCTGTTTCCCTATCGTTAGTACCCGTTTGTACCACTTTTCCATCGTTAGCACCTCAAAGGGGGTGGCAATACGGGCACTTGAAAATACGCGACAGGGGTAGATTCCTCATTTTTGGAGATATTTTAATTCTGAAAACGATTGCTGTTTCCCTATCGTTAGTACCCGTTTGTACCACTTTTCCATCGTTAGCACCTCAAAGGGCGCGGAAATACGGACACTTGAAAATACGCGAGAGGGCTATCTTCGCCAATTTTCAAAATTTTTGAATTCTGAAAACGGGTGCTGTTTCCCTAACGTTAGTACCCGTTTGTACCACTTTTTCAATCGTTAGCACCTCAAAGGGGGTGGCGATACGGGCACTTGAAAATACGCGACAAGGGTAGATTCCTCATTTTTGGAGATATTTTAATTCTGAAAACGATTGCTGTTTCCCTATCGTTAGTACCCGTTTGTACCACTTTTCCATCGTTAGCACCTCAAAGGGGGTGGCGATACGGGCACTTGAGAATACGCGACAGGGGTAGATTCCTCATTTTTGGAGATATTTGAATTCTGAAAACGATTGCTGTTTCCCTATCGTTAGTAACCGTTTGTACCACTTTGCCATCGATAGCACCTCAGTGAGGGCGGAAATAAGGGCACTTGAAAATACGCGAAAGGGCTATCTTCGCCAATTTTCAAAATTTTTGAATTCTGAAAACGGGTGCTGTTTCCCTATCGTTAGTAGGCGTTTGTACCAATTTTACAATTCCTCGTACCTCGGAGGGGGCGGAAATACGGACACTTGAAAATACGCGAAAGGGGTAGATTCGTCATTTTTGGAGATATTTTAATTCTGAAAACGGGTGCTGTTTCCCTAACGTTAGTACCCGTTTGTACCACTTTTTCAATCGTTAGCACCTCAAAGGGCGTGGCGATACGGGCACTTGAAAATACGCGACAGGGGTAGATTCCTCATTTTTGGAGATATTTTAATTCTGAAAACGATTGCTGTTTCCCTATCGTTAGTACCCGTTTGTACCACTTTTCCATCGTTAGCACCTCAAAGGGGGCGGAAATACGAGCACTTGAAAATACGCGAAAGGGCTATCTTTGCCAATTTTCAAAATTTTTGAATTCTGAAAACGGGTGCTGTGTCCCTATCGTTAGTAGGCGTTTGTACCACTTTTACAATTTTTAGTACCTCGGAGGGGGCGGAAATACGGACACTTGAAAATACGCGAAAGGGGTAGATTCGTCATTTTTGGAGATATTTTAATTCTGAAAACGATTGCTGTTTCCCTATCGTTAGTACCCGTTTGTACCACTTTTCCATCGTTAGCACCTCAAAGGGGGCGGAAATACGAGCACTTGAAAATACGCGAAAGGGCTATCTTCGCCAATTTTCAAAATTTTTGAATTCTGAAAACGGGTGCTGTTTCCCTATCGTTAGTAGGCGTTTGTACCACTTTTACAATTCCTCGTACCTCGGAGGGGGCGGAAATACGGACACTTGAAAATACGCGAAAGGGGTAGATTCGTCATTTTTGGAGACATTTTAATTCTGAAAACGGGTGCTGTTTCCCTAACGTTAGTACCCGTTTGTACCACTTTTTCAATCGTTAGCACCTCAAAGGGGGTGGCGATACGGGCACTTGAAAATACGCGACAAGGGTAGATTCCTCATTTTTGGAGATATTTTAATTCTGAAAACGATTGCTGTTTCCCTATCGTTAGTACCCGTTTGTACCACTTTTCCATCGTTAGCACCTCAAAGAGGGCGGAAATACGAGCACTTGAAAATACGCGAAAGGGCTATCTTTGCCAATTTTCAAAATTTTTGAATTCTGAAAACGGGTGCTGTGTCCCTATCGTTAGTAGGCGTTTGTACCACTTTTACAATTTTTAGTACCTCGGAGGGGGCGGAAATACGGACACTTGAAAATACGCGAAAGGGGTAGATTCGTCATTTTTGGAGATATTTTAATTCTGAAAACGATTGCTGTTTCCCTATCGTTAGTACCCGTTTGTACCACTTTTCCATCGTTAGCACCTCAAAGGGGGCGGAAATACGAGCACTTGAAAATACGCGAAAGGGCTATCTTCGCCAATTTTCAAAATTTTTGAATTCTGAAAACGGGTGCTGTTTCCCTATCGTTAGTAGGCGTTTGTACCACTTTTACAATTCCTCGTACCTCGGAGGGGGCGGAAATACGGACACTTGAAAATACGCGAAAGGGGTAGATTCGTCATTTTTGGAGACATTTTAATTCTGAAAACGGGTGCTGTTTCCCTAACGTTAGTACCCGTTTGTACCACTTTTTCAATCGTTAGCACCTCAAAGGGGGTGGCGATACGGGCACTTGAAAATACGCGACAAGGGTAGATTCCTCATTTTTGGAGATATTTTAATTCTGAAAACGGGTGCTGTTTCCCTAACGTTAGTACCCGTTTGTACCACTTTTTCAATCGTTAGCACCTCAAAGGGGGTGGCGATACGGGCACTTGAAAATACGCGACAAGGGTAGATTCCTCATTTTTGGAGATATTTTAATTCTGAAAACGATTGCTGTTTCCCTATCGTTAGTACCCGTTTGTACCACTTTTCCATCGTTAGCACCTCAAAGAGGGTGGCAATACGGGCACTTGAAAATACGCGACAGGGGTAGATTCCTCATTTTTGGAGATATTTTAATTCTGAAAACGGGTGCTGTTTCCCTAACGTTAGTACCCGTTTGTACCACTTTTTCAATCGTTAGCACCTCAAAGGGCGTGGCGATACGGGCACTTGAAAATACGCGACAGGGTAGATTCCTCATTTTTGGAGATATTTTAATTCTGAAAACGATTGCTGTTTCCCTATCGTTAGTACCCTTTGTACCACTTTTCCATCGTTAGCACCTCAAAGGGGGCGGAAATACGAGCACTTGAAAATACGCGAAAGGGCTATCTTTGCCAATTTTCAAAATTTTTGAATTCTGAAAACGGGTGCTGTGTCCCTATCGTTAGTAGGCGTTTGTACCACTTTTACAATTTTTAGTACCTCGGAGGGGGCGGAAATACGGACACTTGAAAATACGCGAAAGGGGTAGATTCGTCATTTTTGGAGATATTTTAATTCTGAAGACGGGTGCTGTTTCCCTAACGTTAGTACCCGTTTGTACCACTTTTTCAATCGTTAGAACCTCAAAGGGGGTGGCGATACGGGCACTTGAGAATACGCGACAGGGGTAGATTCCTCATTTTTGGAGAAATTTGAATTCTGAAAACGATTGCTGTTTCCCTATCGTTAGTACCCGTTTGTACCACTTTGCCATCGTTAGCACCTCAAAGGGGGCGGAATTACGAGCACTTGAAAATACGCGAAAGGGCTATCTTCGCCAATTTTCAAAATTTTTGAATTCTGAAAACGGGTGCTGTTTCCCTATCGTTAGTAGGCGTTTGTACCACTTTTACAATTCTTAGTACCTCGGAGGGGGCGGAAATACGGACACTTGAAAATACGCGAAAGGGGTAGATTCGTCATTTTTGAAGATATTCGAATTCTGAAAACAGGTGCTGTTTCCCTAACGTTAGTACCTGTTTGTACCACTTTTACAAACGTTAGTACCTCAGAGGGGGCGGAAATACGGACACTTGAAAATACGCGAAAGGGGTAGATTCGTCATTCTTGAAGATATTTGAATTCTGAAAACGGGTGACGTTTCCCTAACGTTAGTATCCGTTTGTACCACTTTTAGATTCGTTAGTACCTCAAAGGGGGTGGCGATACGGCCTTTGAAAATATGCGAAATGGGTAGATTGGTCATTTTTGGAGATATTTGAATTCTGAAAACGATTGCTGTTTCCCTATCGTTAGTACCCGTTTGTACTACTTTTCCATCGTTAGCACCTCAAAAGGGGCGGAAATACGGGCACTTGAAAATACGCGAAAGGGCTACTGTCGCCAATTTTCAAAATTTTTGAATTCTGAAAACGGGTGCTGTTTCCCTAACGCTAGTACCCGTTTGTACCACTTTTAGATTCGTTCGTACCTCAAAGGGGGCGGAAATACGGACACTTGAAAATACGCGAAAGGGGTAGATTCGTCATTTTTGGAGATATTTTAATTCTGAAAACGGGTGCTGTTTCCCTAACGTTAGTACCCGTTTGTACCACTTTTTCAATCGTTAGCACCTCAAAGGGGGTGGCGATACGGGCACTTGAAAATACGCGACAAGGGTAGATTCCTCATTTTTGGAGATATTTTAATTCTGAAAACGATTGCTGTTTCCCTATCGTTAGTATCCGTTTGTACCACTTTTCCATCGTTAGCACCTCAAAGGGGGCGGAAATACGAGCACTTGAAAATACGCGAAAGGGCTATCTTTGCCAATTTTCAAAATTTTTGAATTCTGAAAACTTGTGCTGTGTCCCTATCGTTAGTAGGCGTTTGTACCACTTTTACAATTTTTAGTACCTCGGAGGGGGCGGAAATACGGACACTTGAAAATACGCGAAAGGGGTAGATTCGTCATTTTTGGAGATATTTTAATTCTGAAAACGGGTGCTGTTTCCCTAACGTTAGTACCCGTTTGTACCACTTTTTCAATCGTTAGCACCTCAAAGGGCGTGGCGATACGGGCACTTGAAAATACGCGACAGGGGTAGATTCCTCATTTTTGGAGATATTTTAATTCTGAAAACGATTGCTGTTTCCCTATCGTTAGTACCCGTTTGTACCACTTTTCCATCGTTAGCACCTCAAAGGGGGCGGAAATACGAGCACTTGAAAATACGCGAAAGGGCTATCTTTGCCAATTTTCAAAATTTTTGAATTCTGAAAACGGGTGCTGTGTCCCTATCGTTAGTAGGCGTTTGTACCACTTTTACAATTTTTAGTACCTCGGAGGGGGCGGAAATACGGACACTTGAAAATACGCGAAAGGGGTAGATTCGTCATTTTTGGAGATATTTTAATTCTGAAAACGATTGCTGTTTCCCTATCGTTAGTACCCGTTTGTACCACTTTTCCATCGTTAGCACCTCAAAGGGGGCGGAAATACGAGCACTTGAAAATACGCGAAAGGGCTATCTTCGCCAATTTTCAAAATTTTTGAATTCTGAAAACGGGTGCTGTTTCCCTATCGTTAGTAGGCGTTTGTACCACTTTTACAATTCCTCGTACCTCGGAGGGGGCGGAAATACGGACACTTGAAAATACGCGAAAGGGGTAGATTCGTCATTTTTGGAGACATTTTAATTCTGAAAACGGGTGCTGTTTCCCTAACGTTAGTACCCGTTTGTACCACTTTTTCAATCGTTAGCACCTCAAAGGGGGTGGCGATACGGGCACTTGAAAATACGCGACAGGGGTAGATTCCTCATTTTTGGAGATATTTTAATTCTGAAAACGGGTGCTGTTTCCCTAACGTTAGTACCCGTTTGTACCACTTTTTCAATCGTTAGCACCTCAAAGGGGGTGGCGATACGGGCACTTGAAAATACGCGACAAGGGTAGATTCCTCATTTTTGGAGATATTTTAATTCTGAAAACGATTGCTGTTTCCCTATCGTTAGTACCCGTTTGTACCACTTTTCCATCGTTAGCACCTCAAAGAGGGCGGAAATACGAGCACTTGAAAATACGCGAAAGGGCTATCTTTGCCAATTTTCAAAATTTTTGAATTCTGAAAACGGGTGCTGTGTCCCTATCGTTAGTAGGCGTTTGTACCACTTTTACAATTTTTAGTACCTCGGAGGGGGCGGAAATACGGACACTTGAAAATACGCGAAAGGGGTAGATTCGTCATTTTTGGAGATATTTTAATTCTGAAAACGATTGCTGTTTCCCTATCGTTAGTACCCGTTTGTACCACTTTTCCATCGTTAGCACCTCAAAGGGGGCGGAAATACGAGCACTTGAAAATACGCGAAAGGGCTATCTTCGCCAATTTTCAAAATTTTTGAATTCTGAAAACGGGTGCTGTTTCCCTATCGTTAGTAGGCGTTTGTACCACTTTTACAATTCCTCGTACCTCGGAGGGGGCGGAAATACGGACACTTGAAAATACGCGAAAGGGGTAGATTCGTCATTTTTGGAGACATTTTAATTCTGAAAACGGGTGCTGTTTCCCTAACGTTAGTACCCGTTTGTACCACTTTTTCAATCGTTAGCACCTCAAAGGGGGTGGCGATACGGGCACTTGAAAATACGCGACAAGGGTAGATTCCTCATTTTTGGAGATATTTTAATTCTGAAAACGGGTGCTGTTTCCCTAACGTTAGTACCCGTTTGTACCACTTTTTCAATCGTTAGCACCTCAAAGGGGGTGGCGATACGGGCACTTGAAAATACGCGACAAGGGTAGATTCCTCATTTTTGGAGATATTTTAATTCTGAAAACGATTGCTGTTTCCCTATCGTTAGTACCCGTTTGTACCACTTTTCCATCGTTAGCACCTCAAAGAGGGTGGCAATACGGGCACTTGAAAATACGCGACAGGGGTAGATTCCTCATTTTTGGAGATATTTTAATTCTGAAAACGGGTGCTGTTTCCCTAACGTTAGTACCCGTTTGTACCACTTTTTCAATCGTTAGCACCTCAAAGGGCGTGGCGATACGGGCACTTGAAAATACGCGACAGGGTAGATTCCTCATTTTTGGAGATATTTTAATTCTGAAAACGATTGCTGTTTCCCTATCGTTAGTACCCTTTGTACCACTTTTCCATCGTTAGCACCTCAAAGGGGGCGGAAATACGAGCACTTGAAAATACGCGAAAGGGCTATCTTTGCCAATTTTCAAAATTTTTGAATTCTGAAAACGGGTGCTGTGTCCCTATCGTTAGTAGGCGTTTGTACCACTTTTACAATTTTTAGTACCTCGGAGGGGGCGGAAATACGGACACTTGAAAATACGCGAAAGGGGTAGATTCGTCATTTTTGGAGATATTTTAATTCTGAAGACGGGTGCTGTTTCCCTAACGTTAGTACCCGTTTGTACCACTTTTTCAATCGTTAGAACCTCAAAGGGGGTGGCGATACGGGCACTTGAGAATACGCGACAGGGGTAGATTCCTCATTTTTGGAGAAATTTGAATTCTGAAAACGATTGCTGTTTCCCTATCGTTAGTACCCGTTTGTACCACTTTGCCATCGTTAGCACCTCAAAGGGGGCGGAATTACGAGCACTTGAAAATACGCGAAAGGGCTATCTTCGCCAATTTTCAAAATTTTTGAATTCTGAAAACGGGTGCTGTTTCCCTATCGTTAGTAGGCGTTTGTACCACTTTTACAATTCTTAGTACCTCGGAGGGGGCGGAAATACGGACACTTGAAAATACGCGAAAGGGGTAGATTCGTCATTTTTGAAGATATTCGAATTCTGAAAACAGGTGCTGTTTCCCTAACGTTAGTACCTGTTTGTACCACTTTTACAAACGTTAGTACCTCAGAGGGGGCGGAAATACGGACACTTGAAAATACGCGAAAGGGGTAGATTCGTCATTCTTGAAGATATTTGAATTCTGAAAACGGGTGACGTTTCCCTAACGTTAGTATCCGTTTGTACCACTTTTAGATTCGTTAGTACCTCAAAGGGGGTGGCGATACGGCCTTTGAAAATATGCGAAATGGGTAGATTGGTCATTTTTGGAGATATTTGAATTCTGAAAACGATTGCTGTTTCCCTATCGTTAGTACCCGTTTGTACTACTTTTCCATCGTTAGCACCTCAAAAGGGGCGGAAATACGGGCACTTGAAAATACGCGAAAGGGCTACTGTCGCCAATTTTCAAAATTTTTGAATTCTGAAAACGGGTGCTGTTTCCCTAACGCTAGTACCCGTTTGTACCACTTTTAGATTCGTTCGTACCTCAAAGGGGGCGGAAATACGGACACTTGAAAATACGCGAAAGGGGTAGATTCGTCATTTTTGGAGATATTTTAATTCTGAAAACGGGTGCTGTTTCCCTAACGTTAGTACCCGTTTGTACCACTTTTTCAATCGTTAGCACCTCAATGAGGGCGGAAATACGGGCACTTGAAAATACGCGAAAGGGCTATCTTCGCCAATTTTCAAAATGTTTGAATTCTGAAAACAGGTGCTGTTTCCCTAACGTTAGTATCCGTTTGTACCACTTTTAGATTCGTGAGTACCTCAAAGGGGGTGGAAATACGGGCACTTGAAAATACGCGGAAGGGGTAGATTCCTCATTTTTGAAGATATTTTAATTCTGATAACGGGTGGTGCTTCCCTAACGCTAGTACCCGTTTGTACCACTTTTAGATTCGTTCGTACCTCAAAGGGGGCGGAAATACGGACACTTGAAAATACGCGAAAGGGGTAGATTCGTCATTTTTGGAGATATTTTAATTCTGAAAACGGGTGCTGTTTCCCTAACGTTAGTACCCGTTTGTACCACTTTTTCAATCGTTAGCACCTCAAAGGGGGTGGCGATACGGGCACTTGAGAATACGCGACAGGGGAAGATTCCTCATTTTTGGAGATATTTGAATTCTGAAAACGATTGCTGTTTCCCTATCGTTAGTACCCGTTTGTACCACTTTGCCATCGTTAGCACCTCAAAGGGGGCGGAAATACGAGCACTTGAAAATACGCGAAAGGGCTATCTTCGCCAATTTTCAAAATTTTTGAATTCTGAAAACGGGTGCTGTTTCCCTATCGTTAGTAGGCGTTTGTACCACTTTTACAATTCTTAGTACCTCGGAGGGGGCGGAAATACGGACACTTGAAAATACGCGAAAGGGGTAGATTCGTCATTCTTGAAGATATTTGAATTCTGAAAACGGGTGACGTTTCCCTAACGTTAGTATCCGTTTGCACCACTTTTAGATTCGTTAGTACCTCAAAGGGGGTGGCGATACGGGCACTTGAAAATATGCGAAATGGGTAGATTGGTCATTTTTGGAGATATTTGAATTCTGAAAACGATTGCTGTTTCCCTATCGTTAGTACCCGTTTGTACTACTTTTCCATCGTTAGCACCTCAAAAGGGGCGGAAATACGGGCACTTGAAAATACGCGAAAGGGCTACTGTCGCCAATTTTCAAAATTTTTGAATTCTGAAAACGGGTGCTGTTTCCCTAACGCTAGTACCCGTTTGTACCACTTTTAGATTCGTTCGTACCTCAAAGGGGGCGGAAATACGGACACTTGAAAATACGCGAAAGGGGTAGATTCGTCATTTTTGGAGATATTTTAATTCTGAAAACGGGTGCTGTTTCCCTAACGTTAGTACCCGTTTGTACCACTTTTTCAATCGTTAGCACCTCAAAGGGCGTGGCGATACGGGCACTTGAAAATACGCGACAGGGGTAGATTCCTCATTTTCGGAGATATTTTAATTCTGAAAACGATTGCTGTTTCCCTATCGTTAGTACCCGTTTGTACCACTTTTCCATCGTTAGCACCTCAAAGGGGGCGGAAATACGAGCACTTGAAAATACGCGAAAGGGCTATCTTCGCCAATTTTCAAAATTTTTGAATTCTGAAAACGGGTGCTGTTTCCCTATCGTTAGTAGGCGTTTGTACCACTTTTACAATTCCTCGTACCTCGGAGGGGGCGGAAATACGGACACTTGAAAATACGCGAAAGGGGTAGATTCGTCATTTTTGGAGACATTTTAATTCTGAAAACGGGTGCTGTTTCCCTAACGTTAGTACCCGTTTGTACCACTTTTTCAATCGTTAGCACCTCAAAGGGGGTGGCGATACGGGCACTTGAAAATACGCGACAGGGGTAGATTCCTCATTTTTGGAGATATTTTAATTCTGAAAACGGGTGCTGTTTCCCTAACGTTAGTACCCGTTTGTACCACTTTTTCAATCGTTAGCACCTCAAAGGGGGTGGCGATACGGGCACTTGAAAATACGCGACAAGGGTAGATTCCTCATTTTTGGAGATATTTTAATTCTGAAAACGATTGCTGTTTCCCTATCGTTAGTATCCGTTTGTACCACTTTTCCATCGTTAGCACCTCAAAGGGGGCGGAAATACGAGCACTTGAAAATACGCGAAAGGGCTATCTTTGCCAATTTTCAAAATTTTTGAATTCTGAAAACTTGTGCTGTGTCCCTATCGTTAGTAGGCGTTTGTACCACTTTTACAATTTTTAGTACCTCGGAGGGGGCGGAAATACGGACACTTGAAAATACGCGAAAGGGGTAGATTCGTCATTTTTGGAGATATTTTAATTCTGAAAACGATTGCTGTTTCCCTATCGTTAGTACCCGTTTGTACCACTTTTCCATCGTTAGCACCTCAAAGGGGGCGGAAATACGAGCACTTGAAAATACGCGAAAGGGCTATCTTCGCCAATTTTCAAAATTTTTGAATTCTGAAAACGGGTGCTGTTTCCCTATCGTTAGTAGGCGTTTGTACCACTTTTACAATTCCTCGTACCTCGGAGGGGGCGGAAATACGGACACTTGAAAATAAGCGAAAGGGGTAGATTCGTCATTTTTGGAGACATTTTAATTCTGAAAACGGGTGCTGTTTCCCTAACGTTAGTACCCGTTTGTACCACTTTTTCAATCGTTAGCACCTCAAAGGGGGTGGCGATACGGGCACTTGAAAATACGCGACAGGGGTAGATTCCTCATTTTTGGAGATATTTTAATTCTGAAAACGGGTGCTGTTTCCCTAACGTTAGTACCCGTTTGTACCACTTTTTCAATCGTTAGCACCTCAAAGGGGGTGGCGATACGGGCACTTGAAAATACGCGACAAGGGTAGATTCCTCATTTTTGGAGATATTTTAATTCTGAAAACGATTGCGGTTTCCCTATCGTTAGTACCCGTTTGTACCACTTTTCCATCGTTAGCACCTCAAAGAGGGTGGCAATACGGGCACTTGAAAATACGCGACAGGGGTAGATTCCTCATTTTTGGAGATATTTTAATTCTGAAAACGATTGCTGTTTCCCTAACGTTAGTACCCGTTTGTACCACTTTTCCATCGTTAGCACCTCAAAGGGCGCGGAAATACGGACACTTGAAAATACGCGAGAGGGCTATCTTCGCCAATTTTCAAAATTTTTGAATTCTGAAAACGGGTGCTGTTTCCCTATCGTTAGTAGGCGTTTGTACCACTTTTACAATTCCTCGTACCTCGGAGGGGGCGGAAATACGGACACTTGAAAATACGCGAAAGGGGTAGATTCGTCATTTTTGGAGACATTTTAATTCTGAAAACGGGTGCTGTTTCCCTAACGTTAGTACCCGTTTGTACCACTTTTTCAATCGTTAGCACCTCAAAGGGGGTGGCGATACGGGCACTTGAAAATACGCGACAGGGGTAGATTCCTCATTTTTGGAGATATTTTAATTCTGAAAACGATTGCTGTTTCCCTATCGTTAGTACCCGTTTGTACCACTTTTCCATCGTTAGCACCTCAAAGGGCGCGGAAATACGGACACTTGAAAATACGCGACAGGGGTAGATTCCTCATTTTTGGAGATATTTTAATTCTGAAAACGATTGCTGTTTCCCTATCGTTAGTATCCGTTTGTACCACTTTTCCATCGTTAGCACCTCAAAGGGGGCGGAAATACGAGCACTTGAAAATACGCGAAAGGGCTATCTTTGCCAATTTTCAAAATTTTTGAATTCTGAAAACGGGTGCTGGTTCCCTATCGTTAGTAGGCGTTTGTACCACTTTTACAATTTTTAGTACCTCGGAGGGGGCGGAAATACGGACACTTGAAAATACGCGAAAGGGGTAGATTCGTCATTTTTGGAGATATTTTAATTCTGAAAACGATTGCTGTTTCCCTATCGTTAGTACCCGTTTGTACCACTTTTCCATCGTTAGCACCTCAAAGGGGGCGGAAATACGAGCACTTGAAAATACGCGAAAGGGCTATCTTCGCCAATTTTCAAAATTTTTGAATTCTGAAAACGGGTGCTGTTTCCCTATCGTTAGTAGGCGTTTGTACCACTTTTACAATTCCTCGTACCTCGGAGGGGGCGGAAATACGGACACTTGAAAATAAGCGAAAGGGGTAGATTCGTCATTTTTGGAGACATTTTAATTCTGAAAACGGGTGCTGTTTCCCTAACGTTAGTACCCGTTTGTACCACTTTTTCAATCGTTAGCACCTCAAAGGGGGTGGCGATACGGGCACTTGAAAATACGCGACAGGGGTAGATTCCTCATTTTTGGAGATATTTTAATTCTGAAAACGGGTGCTGTTTCCCTAACGTTAGTACCCGTTTGTACCACTTTTTCAATCGTTAGCACCTCAAAGGGGGTGGCGATACGGGCACTTGAAAATACGCGACAAGGGTAGATTCCTCATTTTTGGAGATATTTTAATTCTGAAAACGATTGCGGTTTCCCTATCGTTAGTACCCGTTTGTACCACTTTTCCATCGTTAGCACCTCAAAGAGGGTGGCAATACGGGCACTTGAAAATACGCGACAGGGGTAGATTCCTCATTTTTGGAGATATTTTAATTCTGAAAACGATTGCTGTTTCCCTATCGCTAGTACCCGTTTGTACCACTTTTCCATCGTTAGCACCTCAAAGGGCGCGGAAATACGGACACTTGAAAATACGCGAGAGGGCTATCTTCGCCAATTTTCAAAATTTTTGAATTCTGAAAACGGGTGCTGTTTCCCTAACGTTAGTACCCGTTTGTACCACTTTTTCAATCGTTAGCACCTCAAAGGGGGTGGCGATACGGGCACTTGAAAATACGCGACAAGGGTAGATTCCTCATTTTTGGAGATATTTTAATTCTGAAAACGATTGCTGTTTCCCTATCGTTAGTACCCGTTTGTACCACTTTTCCATCGTTAGCACCTCAAAGGGGGTGGCGATACGGGCACTTGAGAATACGCGACAGGGGTAGATTCCTCATTTTTGGAGATATTTGAATTCTGAAAACGATTGCTGTTTCCCTATCGTTAGTACCCGTTTGTACCACTTTGCCATCGATAGCACCTCAAAGGGGGCGGAAATACGAGCACTTGAAAATACGCGAAAGGGCTATCTTCGCCAATTTTCAAAATTTTTGAATTCTGAAAACGGGTGCTGTTTCCCTATCGTTAGTAGGCGTTTGTACCACTTTTACAATTCCTCGTACCTCGGAGGGGGCGGAAATACGGACACTTGAAAATACGCGAAAGGGGTAGATTCGTCATTTTTGGAGACATTTTAATTCTGAAAACGGGTGCTGTTTCCCTAACGTTAGTACCCGTTTGTACCACTTTTTCAATCGTTAGCACCTCAAAGGGGGTGGCGATACGGGCACTTGAAAATACGCGACAGGGGTAGATTCCTCATTTTTGGAGATATTTTAATTCTGAAAACGGGTGCTGTTTCCCTAACGTTAGTACCCGTTTGTACCACTTTTTCAATCGTTAGCACCTCAAAGGGCGCGGAAATACGGACACTTGAAAATACGCGAGAGGGCTATCTTCGCCAATTTTCAAAATTTTTGAATTCTGAAAACGGGTGCTGTTTCCCTAACGTTAGTACCCGTTTGTACCACTTTTTCAATCGTTAGCACCTCAAAGGGGGTGGCGATACGGGCACTTGAAAATACGCGACAAGGGTAGATTCCTCATTTTTGGAGATATTTTAATTCTGAAAACGATTGCTGTTTCCCTATCGTTAGCACCCGTTTGTACCACTTTTCCATCGTTAGCACCTCAAAGGGGGTGGCGATACGGGCACTTGAGAATACGCGACAGGGGTAGATTCCTCATTTTTGGAGATATTTGAATTCTGAAAACGATTGCTGTTTCCCTATCGTTAGTAACCGTTTGTACCACTTTGCCATCGATAGCACCTCAGTGAGGGCGGAAATACGGGCACTTGAAAATACGCGAAAGGGCTATCTTCGCCAATTTTCAAAATTTTTGAATTCTGAAAACGGGTGCTGTTTCCCTATCGTTAGTAGGCGTTTGTACCACTTTTACAATTCCTCGTACCTCGGAGGGGGCGGAAATACGGACACTTGAAAATACGCGAAAGGGGTAGATTCGTCATTTTTGGAGATATTTTAATTCTGAAAACGGGTGCTGTTTCCCTAACGTTAGTACCCGTTTGTACCACTTTTTCAATCGTTAGCACCTCAAAGGGCGTGGCGATACGGGCACTTGAAAATACGCGACAGGGGTAGATTCCTCATTTTTGGAGATATTTTAATTCTGAAAACGATTGCTGTTTCCCTATCGTTAGTACCCGTTTGTACCACTTTTCCATCGTTAGCACCTCAAAGGGGGCGGAAATACGAGCACTTGAAAATACGCGAAAGGGCTATCTTTGCCAATTTTCAAAATTGTTGAATTCTGAAAACGGGTGCTGTGTCCCTATCGTTAGTAGGCGTTTGTACCACTTTTACAATTTTTAGTACCTCGGAGGGGGCGGAAATACGGACACTTGAAAATACGCGAAAGGGGTAGATTCGTCATTTTTGAAGATATTCGAATTCTGAAAACAGGTGCTGTTTCCCTAACGTTAGTACCCGTTTGTACCACTTTTACAAACGTTAGTACCTCAGAGGGGGCGGAAATACGGACACTTGAAAATACGCGAAAGGGGTAGATTCGTCATTTTTGGAGATATTTTAATTCTGAAAACGGGTGCTGTTTCCCTAACGTTAGTACCCGTTTGTACCACTTTTTCAATCGTTAGCACCTCAAAGGGCGTGGCGATACGGGCACTTGAAAATACGCGACAGGGGTAGATTCCTCATTTTTGGAGATATTTTAATTCTGAAAACGATTGCTGTTTCCCTATCGTTAGTATCCGTTTGTACCACTTTTCCATCGTTAGCACCTCAAAGGGGGCGGAAATACGAGCACTTGAAAATACGCGAAAGGGCTATCTTTGCCAATTTTCAAAATTTTTGAATTCTGAAAACGGGTGCTGTGTCCCTATCGTTAGTAGGCGTTTGTACCACTTTTACAATTTTTAGTACCTCGGAGGGGGCGGAAATACGGACACTTGAAAATACGCGAAAGGGGTAGATTCGTCATTTTTGGAGATATTTTAATTCTGAAAACGATTGCTGTTTCCCTATCGTTAGTACCCGTTTGTACCACTTTTTCAATCGTTAGCACCTCAAAGGGGGTGGCGATACGGGCACTTGAAAATACGCGACAAGGGTAGATTCCTCATTTTTGGAGATATTTTAATTCTGAAAACGATTGCGGTTTCCCTATCGTTAGTACCCGTTTGTACCACTTTTCCATCGTTAGCACCTCAAAGAGGGTGGCAATACGGGCACTTGAAAATACGCGACAGGGGTAGATTCCTCATTTTTGGAGATATTTTAATTCTGAAAACGATTGCTGTTTCCCTATCGTTAGTACCCGTTTGTACCACTTTTCCATCGTTAGCACCTCAAAGGGCGCGGAAATACGGACACTTGAAAATACGCGAGAGGGCTATCTTCGCCAATTTTCAAAATTTTTGAATTCTGAAAACGGGTGCTGTTTCCCTAACGTTAGTACCCGTTTGTACCACTTTTTCAATCGTTAGCACCTCAAAGGGGGTGGCGATACGGGCACTTGAAAATACGCGACAAGGGTAGATTCCTCATTTTTGGAGATATTTTAATTCTGAAAACGATTGCTGTTTCCCTATCGTTAGTACCCGTTTGTACCACTTTTCCATCGTTAGCACCTCAAAGGGGGTGGCGATACGGGCACTTGAGAATACGCGACAGGGGTAGATTCCTCATTTTTGGAGATATTTGAATTCTGAAAACGATTGCTGTTTCCCTATCGTTAGTACCCGTTTGTACCACTTTGCCATCGATAGCACCTCAAAGGGGGCGGAAATACGAGCACTTGAAAATACGCGAAAGGGCTATCTTCGCCAATTTTCAAAATTTTTGAATTCTGAAAACGGGTGCTGTTTCCCTATCGTTAGTAGGCGTTTGTACCACTTTTACAATTCCTCGTACCTCGGAGGGGGCGGAAATACGGACACTTGAAAATACGCGAAAGGGGTAGATTCGTCATTTTTGGAGACATTTTAATTCTGAAAACGGGTGCTGTTTCCCTAACGTTAGTACCCGTTTGTACCACTTTTTCAATCGTTAGCACCTCAAAGGGGGTGGCGATACGGGCACTTGAAAATACGCGACAGGGGTAGATTCCTCATTTTTGGAGATATTTTAATTCTGAAAACGGGTGCTGTTTCCCTAACGTTAGTACCCGTTTGTACCACTTTTTCAATCGTTAGCACCTCAAAGGGGGTGGCGATACGGGCACTTGAAAATACGCGACAAGGGTAGATTCCTCATTTTTGGAGATATTTTAATTCTGAAAACGATTGCTGTTTCCCTATCGTTAGTACCCGTTTGTACCACTTTTCCATCGTTAGCACCTCAAAGAGGGTGGCAATACGGGCACTTGAAAATACGCGACAGGGGTAGATTCCTCATTTTTGGAGATATTTTAATTCTGAAAACGGGTGCTGTTTCCCTAACGTTAGTACCCGTTTGTACCACTTTTTCAATCGTTAGCACCTCAAAGGGCGTGGCGATACGGGCACTTGAAAATACGCGACAGGGTAGATTCCTCATTTTTGGAGATATTTTAATTCTGAAAACGATTGCTGTTTCCCTATCGTTAGTACCCTTTGTACCACTTTTCCATCGTTAGCACCTCAAAGGGGGCGGAAATACGAGCACTTGAAAATACGCGAAAGGGCTATCTTTGCCAATTTTCAAAATTTTTGAATTCTGAAAACGGGTGCTGTGTCCCTATCGTTAGTAGGCGTTTGTACCACTTTTACAATTTTTAGTACCTCGGAGGGGGCGGAAATACGGACACTTGAAAATACGCGAAAGGGGTAGATTCGTCATTTTTGGAGATATTTTAATTCTGAAGACGGGTGCTGTTTCCCTAACGTTAGTACCCGTTTGTACCACTTTTTCAATCGTTAGAACCTCAAAGGGGGTGGCGATACGGGCACTTGAGAATACGCGACAGGGGTAGATTCCTCATTTTTGGAGAAATTTGAATTCTGAAAACGATTGCTGTTTCCCTATCGTTAGTACCCGTTTGTACCACTTTGCCATCGTTAGCACCTCAAAGGGGGCGGAATTACGAGCACTTGAAAATACGCGAAAGGGCTATCTTCGCCAATTTTCAAAATTTTTGAATTCTGAAAACGGGTGCTGTTTCCCTATCGTTAGTAGGCGTTTGTACCACTTTTACAATTCTTAGTACCTCGGAGGGGGCGGAAATACGGACACTTGAAAATACGCGAAAGGGGTAGATTCGTCATTTTTGAAGATATTCGAATTCTGAAAACAGGTGCTGTTTCCCTAACGTTAGTACCTGTTTGTACCACTTTTACAAACGTTAGTACCTCAGAGGGGGCGGAAATACGGACACTTGAAAATACGCGAAAGGGGTAGATTCGTCATTCTTGAAGATATTTGAATTCTGAAAACGGGTGACGTTTCCCTAACGTTAGTATCCGTTTGTACCACTTTTAGATTCGTTAGTACCTCAAAGGGGGTGGCGATACGGCCTTTGAAAATATGCGAAATGGGTAGATTGGTCATTTTTGGAGATATTTGAATTCTGAAAACGATTGCTGTTTCCCTATCGTTAGTACCCGTTTGTACTACTTTTCCATCGTTAGCACCTCAAAAGGGGCGGAAATACGGGCACTTGAAAATACGCGAAAGGGCTACTGTCGCCAATTTTCAAAATTTTTGAATTCTGAAAACGGGTGCTGTTTCCCTAACGCTAGTACCCGTTTGTACCACTTTTAGATTCGTTCGTACCTCAAAGGGGGCGGAAATACGGACACTTGAAAATACGCGAAAGGGGTAGATTCGTCATTTTTGGAGATATTTTAATTCTGAAAACGGGTGCTGTTTCCCTAACGTTAGTACCCGTTTGTACCACTTTTTCAATCGTTAGCACCTCAATGAGGGCGGAAATACGGGCACTTGAAAATACGCGAAAGGGCTATCTTCGCCAATTTTCAAAATGTTTGAATTCTGAAAACAGGTGCTGTTTCCCTAACGTTAGTATCCGTTTGTACCACTTTTAGATTCGTGAGTACCTCAAAGGGGGTGGAAATACGGGCACTTGAAAATACGCGGAAGGGGTAGATTCCTCATTTTTGAAGATATTTTAATTCTGATAACGGGTGGTGCTTCCCTAACGCTAGTACCCGTTTGTACCACTTTTAGATTCGTTCGTACCTCAAAGGGGGCGGAAATACGGACACTTGAAAATACGCGAAAGGGGTAGATTCGTCATTTTTGGAGATATTTTAATTCTGAAAACGGGTGCTGTTTCCCTAACGTTAGTACCCGTTTGTACCACTTTTTCAATCGTTAGCACCTCAAAGGGGGTGGCGATACGGGCACTTGAGAATACGCGACAGGGGAAGATTCCTCATTTTTGGAGATATTTGAATTCTGAAAACGATTGCTGTTTCCCTATCGTTAGTACCCGTTTGTACCACTTTGCCATCGTTAGCACCTCAAAGGGGGCGGAAATACGAGCACTTGAAAATACGCGAAAGGGCTATCTTCGCCAATTTTCAAAATTTTTGAATTCTGAAAACGGGTGCTGTTTCCCTATCGTTAGTAGGCGTTTGTACCACTTTTACAATTCTTAGTACCTCGGAGGGGGCGGAAATACGGACACTTGAAAATACGCGAAAGGGGTAGATTCGTCATTCTTGAAGATATTTGAATTCTGAAAACGGGTGACGTTTCCCTAACGTTAGTATCCGTTTGCACCACTTTTAGATTCGTTAGTACCTCAAAGGGGGTGGCGATACGGGCACTTGAAAATATGCGAAATGGGTAGATTGGTCATTTTTGGAGATATTTGAATTCTGAAAACGATTGCTGTTTCCCTATCGTTAGTACCCGTTTGTACTACTTTTCCATCGTTAGCACCTCAAAAGGGGCGGAAATACGGGCACTTGAAAATACGCGAAAGGGCTACTGTCGCCAATTTTCAAAATTTTTGAATTCTGAAAACGGGTGCTGTTTCCCTAACGCTAGTACCCGTTTGTACCACTTTTAGATTCGTTCGTACCTCAAAGGGGGCGGAAATACGGACACTTGAAAATACGCGAAAGGGGTAGATTCGTCATTTTTGGAGATATTTTAATTCTGAAAACGGGTGCTGTTTCCCTAACGTTAGTACCCGTTTGTACCACTTTTTCAATCGTTAGCACCTCAAAGGGCGTGGCGATACGGGCACTTGAAAATACGCGACAGGGGTAGATTCCTCATTTTCGGAGATATTTTAATTCTGAAAACGATTGCTGTTTCCCTATCGTTAGTACCCGTTTGTACCACTTTTCCATCGTTAGCACCTCAAAGGGGGCGGAAATACGAGCACTTGAAAATACGCGAAAGGGCTATCTTCGCCAATTTTCAAAATTTTTGAATTCTGAAAACGGGTGCTGTTTCCCTATCGTTAGTAGGCGTTTGTACCACTTTTACAATTCCTCGTACCTCGGAGGGGGCGGAAATACGGACACTTGAAAATACGCGAAAGGG
The DNA here is from genome assembly GCA_963989405.1 of Trypoxylon attenuatum. Classification (NCBI taxonomy): domain Eukaryota; kingdom Metazoa; phylum Arthropoda; class Insecta; order Hymenoptera; family Crabronidae; genus Trypoxylon; species Trypoxylon attenuatum. The sequence goes on from OZ022489.1 coordinate 17,824,103, forward strand.
GTAGATTCGTCATTTTTGGAGACATTTTAATTCTGAAAACGGGTGCTGTTTCCCTAACGTTAGTACCCGTTTGTACCACTTTTTCAATCGTTAGCACCTCAAAGGGGGTGGCGATACGGGCACTTGAAAATACGCGACAGGGGTAGATTCCTCATTTTTGGAGATATTTTAATTCTGAAAACGGGTGCTGTTTCCCTAACGTTAGTACCCGTTTGTACCACTTTTTCAATCGTTAGCACCTCAAAGGGGGTGGCGATACGGGCACTTGAAAATACGCGACAAGGGTAGATTCCTCATTTTTGGAGATATTTTAATTCTGAAAACGATTGCTGTTTCCCTATCGTTAGTATCCGTTTGTACCACTTTTCCATCGTTAGCACCTCAAAGGGGGCGGAAATACGAGCACTTGAAAATACGCGAAAGGGCTATCTTTGCCAATTTTCAAAATTTTTGAATTCTGAAAACTTGTGCTGTGTCCCTATCGTTAGTAGGCGTTTGTACCACTTTTACAATTTTTAGTACCTCGGAGGGGGCGGAAATACGGACACTTGAAAATACGCGAAAGGGGTAGATTCGTCATTTTTGGAGATATTTTAATTCTGAAAACGATTGCTGTTTCCCTATCGTTAGTACCCGTTTGTACCACTTTTCCATCGTTAGCACCTCAAAGGGGGCGGAAATACGAGCACTTGAAAATACGCGAAAGGGCTATCTTCGCCAATTTTCAAAATTTTTGAATTCTGAAAACGGGTGCTGTTTCCCTATCGTTAGTAGGCGTTTGTACCACTTTTACAATTCCTCGTACCTCGGAGGGGGCGGAAATACGGACACTTGAAAATAAGCGAAAGGGGTAGATTCGTCATTTTTGGAGACATTTTAATTCTGAAAACGGGTGCTGTTTCCCTAACGTTAGTACCCGTTTGTACCACTTTTTCAATCGTTAGCACCTCAAAGGGGGTGGCGATACGGGCACTTGAAAATACGCGACAGGGGTAGATTCCTCATTTTTGGAGATATTTTAATTCTGAAAACGGGTGCTGTTTCCCTAACGTTAGTACCCGTTTGTACCACTTTTTCAATCGTTAGCACCTCAAAGGGGGTGGCGATACGGGCACTTGAAAATACGCGACAAGGGTAGATTCCTCATTTTTGGAGATATTTTAATTCTGAAAACGATTGCGGTTTCCCTATCGTTAGTACCCGTTTGTACCACTTTTCCATCGTTAGCACCTCAAAGAGGGTGGCAATACGGGCACTTGAAAATACGCGACAGGGGTAGATTCCTCATTTTTGGAGATATTTTAATTCTGAAAACGATTGCTGTTTCCCCATCGTTAGTACCCGTTTGTACCACTTTTCCATCGTTAGCACCTCAAAGGGCGCGGAAATACGGACACTTGAAAATACGCGAGAGGGCTATCTTCGCCAATTTTCAAAATTTTTGAATTCTGAAAACGGGTGCTGTTTCCCTATCGTTAGTAGGCGTTTGTACCACTTTTACAATTCCTCGTACCTCGGAGGGGGCGGAAATACGGACACTTGAAAATACGCGAAAGGGGTAGATTCGTCATTTTTGGAGACATTTTAATTCTGAAAACGGGTGCTGTTTCCCTAACGTTAGTACCCGTTTGTACCACTTTTTCAATCGTTAGCACCTCAAAGGGGGTGGCGATACGGGCACTTGAAAATACGCGACAGGGGTAGATTCCTCATTTTTGGAGATATTTTAATTCTGAAAACGGGTGCTGTTTCCCTAACGTTAGTACCCGTTTGTACCACTTTTTCAATCGTTAGCACCTCAAAGGGGGTGGCGATACGGGCACTTGAAAATACGCGACAAGGGTAGATTCCTCATTTTTGGAGATATTTTAATTCTGAAAACGATTGCTGTTTCCCTATCGTTAGTACCCGTTTGTACCACTTTTCCATCGTTAGCACCTCAAAGGGGGTGGCAATACGGGCACTTGAAAATACGCGACAGGGGTAGATTCCTCATTTTTGGAGATATTTTAATTCTGAAAACGATTGCTGTTTCCCTATCGTTAGTACCCGTTTGTACCACTTTTCCATCGTTAGCACCTCAAAGGGCGCGGAAATACGGACACTTGAAAATACGCGACAGGGGTAGATTCCTCATTTTTGGAGATATTTTAATTCTGAAAACGATTGCTGTTTCCCTATCGTTAGTATCCGTTTGTACCACTTTTCCATCGTTAGCACCTCAAAGGGGGCGGAAATACGAGCACTTGAAAATACGCGAAAGGGCTATCTTTGCCAATTTTCAAAATTTTTGAATTCTGAAAACGGGTGCTGGTTCCCTATCGTTAGTAGGCGTTTGTACCACTTTTACAATTTTTAGTACCTCGGAGGGGGCGGAAATACGGACACTTGAAAATACGCGAAAGGGGTAGATTCGTCATTTTTGGAGATATTTTAATTCTGAAAACGATTGCTGTTTCCCTATCGTTAGTACCCGTTTGTACCACTTTTCCATCGTTAGCACCTCAAAGGGGGCGGAAATACGAGCACTTGAAAATACGCGAAAGGGCTATCTTCGCCAATTTTCAAAATTTTTGAATTCTGAAAACGGGTGCTGTTTCCCTATCGTTAGTAGGCGTTTGTACCACTTTTACAATTCCTCGTACCTCGGAGGGGGCGGAAATACGGACACTTGAAAATAAGCGAAAGGGGTAGATTCGTCATTTTTGGAGACATTTTAATTCTGAAAACGGGTGCTGTTTCCCTAACGTTAGTACCCGTTTGTACCACTTTTTCAATCGTTAGCACCTCAAAGGGGGTGGCGATACGGGCACTTGAAAATACGCGACAGGGGTAGATTCCTCATTTTTGGAGATATTTTAATTCTGAAAACGGGTGCTGTTTCCCTAACGTTAGTACCCGTTTGTACCACTTTTTCAATCGTTAGCACCTCAAAGGGGGTGGCGATACGGGCACTTGAAAATACGCGACAAGGGTAGATTCCTCATTTTTGGAGATATTTTAATTCTGAAAACGATTGCGGTTTCCCTATCGTTAGTACCCGTTTGTACCACTTTTCCATCGTTAGCACCTCAAAGAGGGTGGCAATACGGGCACTTGAAAATACGCGACAGGGGTAGATTCCTCATTTTTGGAGATATTTTAATTCTGAAAACGATTGCTGTTTCCCTATCGCTAGTACCCGTTTGTACCACTTTTCCATCGTTAGCACCTCAAAGGGCGCGGAAATACGGACACTTGAAAATACGCGAGAGGGCTATCTTCGCCAATTTTCAAAATTTTTGAATTCTGAAAACGGGTGCTGTTTCCCTAACGTTAGTACCCGTTTGTACCACTTTTTCAATCGTTAGCACCTCAAAGGGGGTGGCGATACGGGCACTTGAAAATACGCGACAAGGGTAGATTCCTCATTTTTGGAGATATTTTAATTCTGAAAACGATTGCTGTTTCCCTATCGTTAGTACCCGTTTGTACCACTTTTCCATCGTTAGCACCTCAAAGGGGGTGGCGATACGGGCACTTGAGAATACGCGACAGGGGTAGATTCCTCATTTTTGGAGATATTTGAATTCTGAAAACGATTGCTGTTTCCCTATCGTTAGTACCCGTTTGTACCACTTTGCCATCGATAGCACCTCAAAGGGGGCGGAAATACGAGCACTTGAAAATACGCGAAAGGGCTATCTTCGCCAATTTTCAAAATTTTTGAATTCTGAAAACGGGTGCTGTTTCCCTATCGTTAGTAGGCGTTTGTACCACTTTTACAATTCCTCGTACCTCGGAGGGGGCGGAAATACGGACACTTGAAAATACGCGAAAGGGGTAGATTCGTCATTTTTGGAGACATTTTAATTCTGAAAACGGGTGCTGTTTCCCTAACGTTAGTACCCGTTTGTACCACTTTTTCAATCGTTAGCACCTCAAAGGGGGTGGCGATACGGGCACTTGAAAATACGCGACAGGGGTAGATTCCTCATTTTTGGAGATATTTTAATTCTGAAAACGGGTGCTGTTTCCCTAACGTTAGTACCCGTTTGTACCACTTTTTCAATCGTTAGCACCTCAAAGGGCGCGGAAATACGGACACTTGAAAATACGCGAGAGGGCTATCTTCGCCAATTTTCAAAATTTTTGAATTCTGAAAACGGGTGCTGTTTCCCTAACGTTAGTACCCGTTTGTACCACTTTTTCAATCGTTAGCACCTCAAAGGGGGTGGCGATACGGGCACTTGAAAATACGCGACAAGGGTAGATTCCTCATTTTTGGAGATATTTTAATTCTGAAAACGATTGCGGTTTCCCTATCGTTAGTACCCGGTTGTACCACTTTTCCATCGTTAGCACCTCAAAGAGGGTGGCAATACGGGCACTTGAAAATACGCGACAGGGGTAGATTCCTCATTTTTGGAGATATTTTAATTCTGAAAACGATTGCTGTTTCCCTATCGCTAGTACCCGTTTGTACCACTTTTCCATCGTTAGCACCTCAAAGGGCGCGGAAATACGGACACTTGAAAATACGCGAGAGGGCTATCTTCGCCAATTTTCAAAATTTTTGAATTCTGAAAACGGGTGCTGTTTCCCTAACGTTAGTACCCGTTTGTACCACTTTTTCAATCGTTAGCACCTCAAAGGGGGTGGCGATACGGGCACTTGAAAATACGCGACAAGGGTAGATTCCTCATTTTTGGAGATATTTTAATTCTGAAAACGATTGCTGTTTCCCTATCGTTAGTACCCGTTTGTACCACTTTTCCATCGTTAGCACCTCAAAGGGGGTGGCGATACGGGCACTTGAGAATACGCGACAGGGGTAGATTCCTCATTTTTGGAGATATTTGAATTCTGAAAACGATTGCTGTTTCCCTATCGTTAGTACCCGTTTGTACCACTTTGCCATCGATAGCACCTCAAAGGGGGCGGAAATACGAGCACTTGAAAATACGCGAAAGGGCTATCTTCGCCAATTTTCAAAATTTTTGAATTCTGAAAACGGGTGCTGTTTCCCTATCGTTAGTAGGCGTTTGTACCACTTTTACAATTCCTCGTACCTCGGAGGGGGCGGAAATACGGACACTTGAAAATACGCGAAAGGGGTAGATTCGTCATTTTTGGAGACATTTTAATTCTGAAAACGGGTGCTGTTTCCCTAACGTTAGTACCCGTTTGTACCACTTTTTCAATCGTTAGCACCTCAAAGGGGGTGGCGATACGGGCACTTGAAAATACGCGACAGGGGTAGATTCCTCATTTTTGGAGATATTTTAATTCTGAAAACGGGTGCTGTTTCCCTAACGTTAGTACCCGTTTGTACCACTTTTTCAATCGTTAGCACCTCAAAGGGCGCGGAAATACGGACACTTGAAAATACGCGAGAGGGCTATCTTCGCCAATTTTCAAAATTTTTGAATTCTGAAAACGGGTGCTGTTTCCCTAACGTTAGTACCCGTTTGTACCACTTTTTCAATCGTTAGCACCTCAAAGGGGGTGGCGATACGGGCACTTGAAAATACGCGACAAGGGTAGATTCCTCATTTTTGGAGATATTTTAATTCTGAAAACGATTGCTGTTTCCCTATCGTTAGCACCCGTTTGTACCACTTTTCCATCGTTAGCACCTCAAAGGGGGTGGCGATACGGGCACTTGAGAATACGCGACAGGGGTAGATTCCTCATTTTTGGAGATATTTGAATTCTGAAAACGATTGCTGTTTCCCTATCGTTAGTAACCGTTTGTACCACTTTGCCATCGATAGCACCTCAGTGAGGGCGGAAATACGGGCACTTGAAAATACGCGAAAGGGCTATCTTCGCCAATTTTCAAAATTTTTGAATTCTGAAAACGGGTGCTGTTTCCCTATCGTTAGTAGGCGTTTGTACCACTTTTACAATTCCTCGTACCTCGGAGGGGGCGGAAATACGGACACTTGAAAATACGCGAAAGGGGTAGATTCGTCATTTTTGGAGATATTTTAATTCTGAAAACGGGTGCTGTTTCCCTAACGTTAGTACCCGTTTGTACCACTTTTTCAATCGTTAGCACCTCAAAGGGCGTGGCGATACGGGCACTTGAAAATACGCGACAGGGGTAGATTCCTCATTTTTGGAGATATTTTAATTCTGAAAACGATTGCTGTTTCCCTATCGTTAGTACCCGTTTGTACCACTTTTCCATCGTTAGCACCTCAAAGGGGGCGGAAATACGAGCACTTGAAAATACGCGAAAGGGCTATCTTTGCCAATTTTCAAAATTGTTGAATTCTGAAAACGGGTGCTGTGTCCCTATCGTTAGTAGGCGTTTGTACCACTTTTACAATTTTTAGTACCTCGGAGGGGGCGGAAATACGGACACTTGAAAATACGCGAAAGGGGTAGATTCGTCATTTTTGAAGATATTCGAATTCTGAAAACAGGTGCTGTTTCCCTAACGTTAGTACCCGTTTGTACCACTTTTACAAACGTTAGTACCTCAGAGGGGGCGGAAATACGGACACTTGAAAATACGCGAAAGGGGTAGATTCGTCATTTTTGGAGATATTTTAATTCTGAAAACGGGTGCTGTTTCCCTAACGTTAGTACCCGTTTGTACCACTTTTTCAATCGTTAGCACCTCAAAGGGCGTGGCGATACGGGCACTTGAAAATACGCGACAGGGGTAGATTCCTCATTTTTGGAGATATTTTAATTCTGAAAACGATTGCTGTTTCCCTATCGTTAGTATCCGTTTGTACCACTTTTCCATCGTTAGCACCTCAAAGGGGGCGGAAATACGAGCACTTGAAAATACGCGAAAGGGCTATCTTTGCCAATTTTCAAAATTTTTGAATTCTGAAAACGGGTGCTGTGTCCCTATCGTTAGTAGGCGTTTGTACCACTTTTACAATTTTTAGTACCTCGGAGGGGGCGGAAATACGGACACTTGAAAATACGCGAAAGGGGTAGATTCGTCATTTTTGGAGATATTTTAATTCTGAAAACGATTGCTGTTTCCCTATCGTTAGTACCCGTTTGTACCACTTTTTCAATCGTTAGCACCTCAAAGGGGGTGGCGATACGGGCACTTGAAAATACGCGACAAGGGTAGATTCCTCATTTTTGGAGATATTTTAATTCTGAAAACGATTGCGGTTTCCCTATCGTTAGTACCCGTTTGTACCACTTTTCCATCGTTAGCACCTCAAAGAGGGTGGCAATACGGGCACTTGAAAATACGCGACAGGGGTAGATTCCTCATTTTTGGAGATATTTTAATTCTGAAAACGATTGCTGTTTCCCTATCGTTAGTACCCGTTTGTACCACTTTTCCATCGTTAGCACCTCAAAGGGCGCGGAAATACGGACACTTGAAAATACGCGAGAGGGCTATCTTCGCCAATTTTCAAAATTTTTGAATTCTGAAAACGGGTGCTGTTTCCCTAACGTTAGTACCCGTTTGTACCACTTTTTCAATCGTTAGCACCTCAAAGGGGGTGGCGATACGGGCACTTGAAAATACGCGACAAGGGTAGATTCCTCATTTTTGGAGATATTTTAATTCTGAAAACGATTGCTGTTTCCCTATCGTTAGTACCCGTTTGTACCACTTTTCCATCGTTAGCACCTCAAAGGGGGTGGCGATACGGGCACTTGAGAATACGCGACAGGGGTAGATTCCTCATTTTTGGAGATATTTGAATTCTGAAAACGATTGCTGTTTCCCTATCGTTAGTACCCGTTTGTACCACTTTGCCATCGATAGCACCTCAAAGGGGGCGGAAATACGAGCACTTGAAAATACGCGAAAGGGCTATCTTCGCCAATTTTCAAAATTTTTGAATTCTGAAAACGGGTGCTGTTTCCCTATCGTTAGTAGGCGTTTGTACCACTTTTACAATTCCTCGTACCTCGGAGGGGGCGGAAATACGGACACTTGAAAATACGCGAAAGGGGTAGATTCGTCATTTTTGGAGACATTTTAATTCTGAAAACGGGTGCTGTTTCCCTAACGTTAGTACCCGTTTGTACCACTTTTTCAATCGTTAGCACCTCAAAGGGGGTGGCGATACGGGCACTTGAAAATACGCGACAGGGGTAGATTCCTCATTTTTGGAGATATTTTAATTCTGAAAACGGGTGCTGTTTCCCTAACGTTAGTACCCGTTTGTACCACTTTTTCAATCGTTAGCACCTCAAAGGGGGTGGCGATACGGGCACTTGAAAATACGCGACAAGGGTAGATTCCTCATTTTTGGAGATATTTTAATTCTGAAAACGATTGCTGTTTCCCTATCGTTAGTACCCGTTTGTACCACTTTTCCATCGTTAGCACCTCAAAGGGGGTGGCAATACGGGCACTTGAAAATACGCGACAGGGGTAGATTCCTCATTTTTGGAGATATTTTAATTCTGAAAACGATTGCTGTTTCCCTATCGTTAGTACCCGTTTGTACCACTTTTCCATCGTTAGCACCTCAAAGGGCGCGGAAATACGGACACTTGAAAATACGCGAGAGGGCTATCTTCGCCAATTTTCAAAATTTTTGAATTCTGAAAACGGGTGCTGTTTCCCTAACGTTAGTACCCGTTTGTACCACTTTTTCAATCGTTAGCACCTCAAAGGGGGTGGCGATACGGGCACTTGAGAATACGCGACAGGGGTAGATTCCTCATTTTTGGAGATATTTGAATTCTGAAAACGATTGCTGTTTCCCTATCGTTAGTAACCGTTTGTACCACTTTGCCATCGATAGCACCTCAGTGAGGGCGGAAATAAGGGCACTTGAAAATACGCGAAAGGGCTATCTTTGCCAATTTTCAAAATTTTTGAATTCTGAAAACGGGTGCTGTGTCCCTATCGTTAGTAGGCGTTTGTACCACTTTTACAATTTTTAGTACCTCGGAGGGGGCGGAAATACGGACACTTGAAAATACGCGAAAGGGGTAGATTCGTCATTTTTGGAGATATTTTAATTCTGAAGACGGGTGCTGTTTCCCTAACGTTAGTACCCGTTTGTACCACTTTTTCAATCGTTAGAACCTCAAAGGGGGTGGCGATACGGGCACTTGAGAATACGCGACAGGGGTAGATTCCTCATTTTTGGAGATATTTGAATTCTGAAAACGATTGCTGTTTCCCTATCGTTAGTACCCGTTTGTACCACTTTGCCATCGTTAGCACCTCAAAGGGGGCGGAATTACGAGCACTTGAAAATACGCGAAAGGGCTATCTTCGCCAATTTTCAAAATTTTTGAATTCTGAAAACGGGTGCTGTTTCCCTATCGTTAGTAGGCGTTTGTACCACTTTTACAATTCTTAGTACCTCGGAGGGGGCGGAAATACGGACACTTGAAAATACGCGAAAGGGGTAGATTCGTCATTTTTGAAGATATTCGAATTCTGAAAACAGGTGCTGTTTCCCTAACGTTAGTACCTGTTTGTACCACTTTTACAAACGTTAGTACCTCAGAGGGGGCGGAAATACGGACACTTGAAAATACGCGAAAGGGGTAGATTCGTCATTCTTGAAGATATTTGAATTCTGAAAACGGGTGACGTTTCCCTAACGTTAGTATCCGTTTGTACCACTTTTAGATTCGTTAGTACCTCAAAGGGGGTGGCGATACGGGCACTTGAAAATATGCGAAATGGGTAGATTGGTCATTTTTGGAGATATTTGAATTCTGAAAACGATTGCTGTTTCCCTATCGTTAGTACCCGTTTGTACTACTTTTCCATCGTTAGCACCTCAAAAGGGGCGGAAATACGGGCACTTGAAAATACGCGAAAGGGCTACTGTCGCCAATTTTCAAAATTTTTGAATTCTGAAAACGGGTGCTGTTTCCCTAACGCTAGTACCCGTTTGTACCACTTTTAGATTCGTTCGTACCTCAAAGGGGGCGGAAATACGGACACTTGAAAATACGCGAAAGGGGTAGATTCGTCATTTTTGGAGATATTTTAATTCTGAAAACGGGTGCTGTTTCCCTATCGTTAGTACCCGTTTGTACCACTTTTCCATCGTTAGCACCTCAAAGGGGGTGGCAATACGGGCACTTGAAAATACGCGACAGGGGTAGATTCCTCATTTTTGGAGATATTTTAATTCTGAAAACGATTGCTGTTTCCCTATCGTTAGTACCCGTTTGTACCACTTTTCCATCGTTAGCACCTCAAAGGGCGCGGAAATACGGACACTTGAAAATACGCGAGAGGGCTATCTTCGCCAATTTTCAAAATTTTTGAATTCTGAAAACGGGTGCTGTTTCCCTAACGTTAGTACCCGTTTGTACCACTTTTTCAATCGTTAGCACCTCAAAGGGGGTGGCGATACGGGCACTTGAGAATACGCGACAGGGGTAGATTCCTCATTTTTGGAGATATTTGAATTCTGAAAACGATTGCTGTTTCCCTATCGTTAGTAACCGTTTGTACCACTTTGCCATCGATAGCACCTCAGTGAGGGCGGAAATAAGGGCACTTGAAAATACGCGAAAGGGCTATCTTTGCCAATTTTCAAAATTTTTGAATTCTGAAAACGGGTGCTGTGTCCCTATCGTTAGTAGGCGTTTGTACCACTTTTACAATTTTTAGTACCTCGGAGGGGGCGGAAATACGGACACTTGAAAATACGCGAAAGGGGTAGATTCGTCATTTTTGGAGATATTTTAATTCTGAAGACGGGTGCTGTTTCCCTAACGTTAGTACCCGTTTGTACCACTTTTTCAATCGTTAGAACCTCAAAGGGGGTGGCGATACGGGCACTTGAGAATACGCGACAGGGGTAGATTCCTCATTTTTGGAGATATTTGAATTCTGAAAACGATTGCTGTTTCCCTATCGTTAGTACCCGTTTGTACCACTTTGCCATCGTTAGCACCTCAAAGGGGGCGGAATTACGAGCACTTGAAAATACGCGAAAGGGCTATCTTCGCCAATTTTCAAAATTTTTGAATTCTGAAAACGGGTGCTGTTTCCCTATCGTTAGTAGGCGTTTGTACCACTTTTACAATTCTTAGTACCTCGGAGGGGGCGGAAATACGGACACTTGAAAATACGCGAAAGGGGTAGATTCGTCATTTTTGAAGATATTCGAATTCTGAAAACAGGTGCTGTTTCCCTAACGTTAGTACCTGTTTGTACCACTTTTACAAACGTTAGTACCTCAGAGGGGGCGGAAATACGGACACTTGAAAATACGCGAAAGGGGTAGATTCGTCATTCTTGAAGATATTTGAATTCTGAAAACGGGTGACGTTTCCCTAACGTTAGTATCCGTTTGTACCACTTTTAGATTCGTTAGTACCTCAAAGGGGGTGGCGATACGGGCACTTGAAAATATGCGAAATGGGTAGATTGGTCATTTTTGGAGATATTTGAATTCTGAAAACGATTGCTGTTTCCCTATCGTTAGTACCCGTTTGTACTACTTTTCCATCGTTAGCACCTCAAAAGGGGCGGAAATACGGGCACTTGAAAATACGCGAAAGGGCTACTGTCGCCAATTTTCAAAATTTTTGAATTCTGAAAACGGGTGCTGTTTCCCTAACGCTAGTACCCGTTTGTACCACTTTTAGATTCGTTCGTACCTCAAAGGGGGCGGAAATACGGACACTTGAAAATACGCGAAAGGGGTAGATTCGTCATTTTTGGAGATATTTTAATTCTGAAAACGGGTGCTGTTTCCCTAACGTTAGTACCCGTTTGTACCACTTTTTCAATCGTTAGCACCTCAAAGGGCGTGGCGATACGGGCACTTGAAAATACGCGACAGGGGTAGATTCCTCATTTTTGGAGATATTTTAATTCTGAAAACGATTGCTGTTTCCCTATCGTTAGTACCCGTTTGTACCACTTTTCCATCGTTAGCACCTCAAAGGGGGCGGAAATACGAGCACTTGAAAATACGCGAAAGGGCTATCTTTGCCAATTTTCAAAATTTTTGAATTCTGAAAACGGGTACTGTTTCCCTATCGTTAGTAGGCGTTTGTACCACTTTTACAATTTTTAGTACCTCGGAGGGGGCGGAAATACGGACACTTGAAAATACGCGAAAGGGGTAGATTCGTCATTTTTGGAGATATTTTAATTCTGAAAACGGGTGCTGTTTCCCTAACGTTAGTACCCGTTTGTACTACTTTTCCATCGTTAGCACCTCAAAAGGGGCGGAAATACGGGCACTTGAAAATACGCGAAAGGGCTACTGTCGCCAATTTTCAAAATTTTTGAATTCTGAAAACGGGTGCTGTTTCCCTAACGCTAGTACCCGTTTGTACCACTTTAAGATTCGTTCGTACCTCAAAGGGGGCGGAAATACGGACACTTGAAAATACGCGAAAGGGGTAGATTCGTCATTTTTGGAGATATTTTAATTCTGAAAACGGGTGCTGTTTCCCTAACGTTAGTACCCGTTTGTACCACTTTTTCAATCGTTAGCACCTCAATGAGGGCGGAAATACGGGCACTTGAAAATACGCGAGAGGGCTATCTTCGCCAATTTTCAAAATTTTTGAATTCTGAAAACGGGTGCTGTTTCCCTAACGTTAGTACCCGTTTGTACCACTTTTTCAATCGTTAGCACCTCAAAGGGGGTGGCGATACGGACACTTGAAAATACGCGAAAGGGGTAGATTCGTCATTTTTGGAGATATTTTAATTCTGAAAACGATTGCTGTTTCCCTATCGTTAGTACCCGTTTGTACCACTTTTCCATCGTTAGCACCTCAAAGGGGGTGGCGATACGGGCACTTGAGAATACGCGACAGGGGTAGATTCCTCATTTTTGGAGATATTTGAATTCTGAAAACGATTGCTGTTTCCCTATCGTTAGTACCCGTTTGTACCACTTTGCCATCGATAGCACCTCAAAGGGGGCGGAAATACGAGCACTTGAAAATACGCGAAAGGGCTATCTTCGCCAATTTTCAAAATTTTTGAATTCTGAAAACGGGTGCTGTTTCCCTATCGTTAGTAGGCGTTTGTACCACTTTTACAATTCTTAGTAACTCGGAGGGGGCGGAAATACGGACACTTGAAAATACGCAAAAGGGGTAGATTCGTCATTTTTGAAGATATTCGAATTCTGAAAACGGGTGCTGTTTCCCTATCGTTAGTAGGCGTTTGTACCACTTTTACAATTCCTCGTACCTCGGAGGGGGCGGAAATACGGACACTTGAAAATACGCGAAAGGGGTAGATTCGTCATTTTTGGAGATATTTTAATTCTGAAAACGGGTGCTGTTTCCCTAACGTTAGTACCCATTTGTACCACTTTTTCAATCGTTAGCACCTCAAAGGGCGTGGCGATACGGGCACTTGAAAATACGCGACAGGGGTAGATTCCTCATTTTTGGAGATATTTTAATTCTGAAAACGATTGCTGTTTCCCTATCGTTAGTACCCGTTTGTACCACTTTTCCATCGTTAGCACCTCAAAGGGGGCGGAAATACGAGCACTTGAAAATACGCGAAAGGGCTATCTTTGCCAATTTTCAAAATTTTTGAATTCTGAAAACGGGTGCTGTGTCCCTATCGTTAGTAGGCGTTTGTACCACTTTTACAATTTTTAGTACCTCGGAGGGGGCGGAAATACGGACACTTGAAAATACGCGAAAGGGGTAGATTCGTCATTTTTGGAGATATTTTAATTCTGAAAACGGGTGCTGTTTCCCTAACGTTAGTACCCGTTTGTACCACTTTTTCAATCGTTAGCACCTCAAAGGGGGTGGCGATACGGGCACTTGAGAATACGCGACAGGGGTAGATTCGTCATTTTTGAAGATATTCGAATTCTGAAAACGGGTGCTGTTTCCCTATCGTTAGTAGGCGTTTGTACCACTTTTACAATTCCTCGTACCTCGGAGGGGGCGGAAATACGGACACTTGAAAATACGCGAAAGGGGTAGATTCGTCATTTTTGGAGATATTTTAATTCTGAAAACGGGTGCTGTTTCCCTAACGTTAGTACCCATTTGTACCACTTTTTCAATCGTTAGCACCTCAAAGGGCGTGGCGATACGGGCACTTGAAAATACGCGACAGGGGTAGATTCCTCATTTTTGGAGATATTTTAATTCTGAAAACGATTGCTGTTTCCCTATCGTTAGTACCCGTTAGTACCACTTTTCCATCGTTAGCACCTCAAAGGGGGCGGAAATACGAGCACTTGAAAATACGCGAAAGGGCTATCTTTGCCAATTTTCAAAATTTTTGAATTCTGAAAACGGGTGCTGTGTCCCTATCGTTAGTAGGCGTTTGTACCACTTTTACAATTTTTAGTACCTCGGAGGGGGCGGAAATACGGACACTTGAAAATACGCGAAAGGGGTAGATTCGTCATTTTTGGAGATATTTTAATTCTGAAAACGGGTGCTGTTTCCCTAACGTTAGTACCCGTTTGTACCACTTTTTCAATCGTTAGCACCTCAAAGGGGGTGGCGATACGGGCACTTGAGAATACGCGACAGGGGTAGATTCGTCATTTTTGAAGATATTCGAATTCTGAAAACGGGTGCTGTTTCCCTATCGTTAGTAGGCGTTTGTACCACTTTTACAATTCCTCGTACCTCGGAGGGGGCGGAAATACGGACACTTGAAAATACGCGAAAGGGGTAGATTCGTCATTTTTGGAGATATTTTAATTCTGAAAACGGGTGCTGTTTCCCTAACGTTAGTACCCATTTGTACCACTTTTTCAATCGTTAGCACCTCAAAGGGCGTGGCGATACGGGCACTTGAAAATACGCGACAGGGGTAGATTCCTCATTTTTGGAGATATTTTAATTCTGAAAACGATTGCTGTTTCCCTATCGTTAGTACCCGTTAGTACCACTTTTCCATCGTTAGCACCTCAAAGGGGGCGGAAATACGAACACTTGAAAATACGCGAAAGGGGTAGATTCGTCATTTTTGGAGATATTTGAATTCTGAAAACGGGTGCTGTGTCCCTATCGTTAGTAGGCGTTTGTACCACTTTTACAATTTTTAGTACCTCGGAGGGGGCGGAAATACGGACACTTGAAAATACGCGAAAGGGGTAGATTCGTCATTTTTGGAGATATTTTAATTCTGAAAACGGGTGCTGTTTCCCTAACGTTAGTACCCGTTTGTACCACTTTTTCAATCGTTAGCACCTCAAAGGGGGTGGCGATACGGGCACTTGAGAATACGCGACAGGGGTAGATTCGTCATTTTTGGAGATATTTTAATTCTGAAAACGGGTGCTGTTTCCCTAACGTTAGTACCCGTTTGTACCACTTTTTCAATCGTTAGCACCTCAATGAGGGCGGAAATACGGGCACTTGAAAATACGCGAGAGGGCTATCTTCGCCAATTTTCAAAATTTTTGAATTCTGAAAACGGGTGCTGTTTCCCTAACGTTAGTACCCGTTTGTACCACTTTTTCAATCGTTAGCACCTCAAAGGGGGTGGCGATACGGACACTTGAAAATACGCGAAAGGGGTAGATTCGTCATTTTTGGAGATATTTTAATTCTGAAAACGATTGCTGTTTCCCTATCGTTAGTACCCGTTTGTACCACTTTTCCATCGTTAGCACCTCAAAGGGGGTGGCGATACGGGCACTTGAGAATACGCGACAGGGGTAGATTCCTCATTTTTGGAGATATTTGAATTCTGAAAACGATTGCTGTTTCCCTATCGTTAGTACCCGTTTGTACCACTTTGCCATCGATAGCACCTCAAAGGGGGCGGAAATACGAGCACTTGAAAATACGCGAAAGGGCTATCTTCGCCAATTTTCAAAATTTTTGAATTCTGAAAACGGGTGCTGTTTCCCTATCGTTAGTAGGCGTTTGTACCACTTTTACAATTCTTAGTACCTCGGAGGGGGCGGAAATACGGACACTTGAAAATACGCAAAAGGGGTAGATTCGTCATTTTTGAAGATATTCGAATTCTGAAAACGGGTGCTGTTTCCCTATCGTTAGTAGGCGTTTGTACCACTTTTACAATTTTTAGTACCTCGGAGGGGGCGGAAATACGGACACTTGAAAATACGCGAAAGGGGTAGATTCGTCATTTTTGGAGATATTTTAATTCTGAAAACGGGTGCTGTTTTCCTAACGTTAGTACCTGTTTGTACCACTTTTACAAACGTTAGTACCTCAGAGGGGGCGGAAATACGGACACTTGAAAATACGCGAAAGGGGTAGATTCGTCATTCTTGAAGATATTTGAATTCTGAAAACGGGTGACGTTTCCCTAACGTTAGTATCCGTTTGTACCACTTTTAGATTCGTTAGTACCTCAAAGGGGGTGGCGATACGGGCACTTGAAAATATGCGAAATGGGTAGATTGGTCATTTTTGGAGATATTTGAATTCTGAAAACGGGTGCTGTTTCCCTAACGTTAGTACCCGTTTGTACCACTTTTTCAATCGTTAGCACCTCAAAGGGCGTGGCGATACGGGCACTTGAAAATACGCGACAGGGGTAGATTCCTCATTTTTGGAGATATTTTAATTCTGAAAACGATTGCTGTTTCCCTATCGTTAGTACCCGTTTGTACCACTTTTCCATCGTTAGCACCTCAAAGGGGGCGGAAATACGAGCACTTGAAAATACGCGAAAGGGCTATCTTTGCCAATTTTCAAAATTTTTGAATTCTGAAAACGGGTGCTGTTTCCCTATCGTTAGTAGGCGTTTGTACCACTTTTACAATTTTTAGTACCTCGGAGGGGGCGGAATTACGGACACTTGAAAATACGCGAAAGGGGTAGATTCGTCATTTTTGGAGATATTTTAATTCTGAAAACGGGTGCTGTTTCCCTAACGTTAGTACCCGTTTGTACTACTTTTCCATCGTTAGCACCTCAAAAGGGGCGGAAATACGGGCACTTGAAAATACGCGAAAGGGCTACTGTCGCCAATTTTCAAAATTTTTGAATTCTGAAAACGGGTGCTGTTTCCCTAACGCTAGTACCCGTTTGTACCACTTTTAGATTCGTTCGTACCTCAAAGGGGGCGGAAATACGGACACTTGAAAATACGCGAAAGGGGTAGATTCGTCATTTTTGGAGATATTTTAATTCTGAAAACGGGTGCTGTTTCCCTAACGTTAGTACCCGTTTGTACCACTTTTTCAATCGTTAGCACCTCAAAGGGCGTGGCGATACGGGCACTTGAAAATACGCGACAGGGGTAGATTCCTCATTTTTGGAGATATTTTAATTCTGAAAACGATTGCTGTTTCCCTATCGTTAGTACCCGTTTGTACCACTTTTCCATCGTTAGCACCTCAAAGGGGGCGGAAATACGAGCACTTGAAAATACGCGAAAGGGCTATCTTCGCCAATTTTCAAAATTTTTGAATTCTGAAAACGGGTGCTGTTTCCCTATCGTTAGTAGGCGTTTGTACCACTTTTACAATTCCTCGTACCTCGGAGGGGGCGGAAATACGGACACTTGAAAATACGCGAAAGGGGTAGATTCGTCATTTTTGGAGACATTTTAATTCTGAAAACGGGTGCTGTTTCCCTAACGTTAGTACCCGTTTGTACCACTTTTTCAATCGTTAGCACCCCAAAGGGGGTGGCGATACGGGCACTTGAAAATACGCGACAGGGGTAGATTCCTCATTTTTGGAGATATTTTAATTCTGAAAACGGGTGCTGTTTCCCTAACGTTAGTACCCGTTTGTACCACTTTTTCAATCGTTAGCACCTCAAAGGGGGTGGCGATACGGGCACTTGAGAATACGCGACAGGGGTAGATTCGTCATTTTTGAAGATATTCGAATTCTGAAAACGGGTGCTGTTTCCCTATCGTTAGTAGGCGTTTGTACCACTTTTACAATTCCTCGTACCTCGGAGGGGGCGGAAATACGGACACTTGAAAATACGCGAAAGGGGTAGATTCGTCATTTTTGGAGATATTTTAATTCTGAAAACGGGTGCTGTTTCCCTAACGTTAGTACCCATTTGTACCACTTTTTCAATCGTTAGCACCTCAAAGGGCGTGGCGATACGGGCACTTGAAAATACGCGACAGGGGTAGATTCCTCATTTTTGGAGATATTTTAATTCTGAAAACGATTGCTGTTTCCCTATCGTTAGTACCCGTTAGTACCACTTTTCCATCGTTAGCACCTCAAAGGGGGCGGAAATACGAGCACTTGAAAATACGCGAAAGGGCTATCTTTGCCAATTTTCAAAATTTTTGAATTCTGAAAACGGGTGCTGTGTCCCTATCGTTAGTAGGCGTTTGTACCACTTTTACAATTTTTAGTACCTCGGAGGGGGCGGAAATACGGACACTTGAAAATACGCGAAAGGGGTAGATTCGTCATTTTTGGAGATATTTTAATTCTGAAAACGGGTGCTGTTTCCCTAACGTTAGTACCCGTTTGTACCACTTTTTCAATCGTTAGCGCCTCAAAGGGGGTGGCGATACGGGCACTTGAGAATACGCGACAGGGGTAGATTCGTCATTTTTGAAGATATTCGAATTCTGAAAACGGGTGCTGTTTCCCTATCGTTAGTAGGCGTTTGTACCACTTTTACAATTCCTCGTACCTCGGAGGGGGCGGAAATACGGACACTTGAAAATACGCGAAAGGGGTAGATTCGTCATTTTTGGAGATATTTTAATTCTGAAAACGGGTGCTGTTTCCCTAACGTTAGTACCCATTTGTACCACTTTTTCAATCGTTAGCACCTCAAAGGGCGTGGCGATACGGGCACTTGAAAATACGCGACAGGGGTAGATTCCTCATTTTTGGAGATATTTTAATTCTGAAAACGATTGCTGTTTCCCTATCGTTAGTACCCGTTAGTACCACTTTTCCATCATTAGCACCTCAAAGGGGGCGGAAATACGAGCACTTGAAAATACGCGAAAGGGCTATCTTTGCCAATTTTCAAAATTTTTGAATTCTGAAAACGGTTGCTGTGTCCCTATCGTTAGTAGGCGTTTGTACCACTTTTACAATTTTTAGTACCTCGGAGGGGGCGGAAATACGGACACTTGAAAATACGCGAAAGGGGTAGATTCGTCATTTTTGGAGATATTTTAATTCTGAAAACGGGTGCTGTTTCCCTAACGTTAGTACCCGTTTGTACCACTTTTTCAATCGTTAGCACCTCAATGAGGGCGGAAATACGGGCACTTGAAAATACGCGAGAGGGCTATCTTCGCCAATTTTCAAAATTTTTGAATTCTGAAAACGGGTGCTGTTTCCCTAACGTTAGTACCCGTTTGTACCACTTTTTCAATCGTTAGCACCTCAAAGGGGGTGGCGATACGGACACTTGAAAATACGCGAAAGGGGTAGATTCGTCATTTTTGGAGATATTTTAATTCTGAAAACGATTGCTGTTTCCCTATCGTTAGTACCCGTTTGTACCACTTTTCCATCGTTAGCACCTCAAAGGGGGTGGCGATACGGGCACTTGAGAATACGCGACAGGGGTAGATTCCTCATTTTTGGAGATATTTGAATTCTGAAAACGATTGCTGTTTCCCTATCGTTAGTACCCGTTTGTACCACTTTGCCATCGATAGCACCTCAAAGGGGGCGGAAATACGAGCACTTGAAAATACGCGAAAGGGCTATCTTCGCCAATTTTCAAAATTTTTGAATTCTGAAAACGGGTGCTGTTTCCCTATCGTTAGTAGGCGTTTGTACCACTTTTACAATTCTTAGTACCTCGGAGGGGGCGGAAATACGGACACTTGAAAATACGCAAAAGGGGTAGATTCGTCATTTTTGAAGATATTCGAATTCTGAAAACGGGTGCTGTTTCCCTATCGTTAGTAGGCGTTTGTACCACTTTTACAATTTTTAGTACCTCGGAGGGGGCGGAAATACGGACACTTGAAAATACGCGAAAGGGGTAGATTCGTCATTTTTGGAGATATTTTAATTCTGAAAACGGGTGCTGTTTCCCTAACGTTAGTACCTGTTTGTACCACTTTTACAAACGTTAGTACCTCAGAGGGGGCGGAAATACGGACACTTGAAAATACGCGAAAGGGGTAGATTCGTCATTCTTGAAGATATTTGAATTCTGAAAACGGGTGACGTTTCCCTAACGTTAGTATCCGTTTGTACCACTTTTAGATTCGTTAGTACCTCAAAGGGGGTGGCGATACGGGCACTTGAAAATATGCGAAATGGTAGATTGGTCATTTTTGGAGATATTTGAATTCTGAAAACGGGTGCTGTTTCCCTAACGTTAGTACCCGTTTGTACCACTTTTTCAATCGTTAGCACCTCAAAGGGCGTGGCGATACAGGCACTTGAAAATACGCGACAGGGGTAGATTCCTCATTTTTGGAGATATTTTAATTCTGAAAACGATTGCTGTTTCCCTATCGTTAGTACCCGTTTGTACCACTTTTCCATCGTTAGCACCTCAAAGGGGGCGGAAATACGAGCACTTGAAAATACGCGAAAGGGCTATCTTTGCCAATTTTCAAAATTTTTGAATTCTGAAAACGGGTGCTGTGTCCCTATCGTTAGTAGGCGTTTGTACCACTTTTACAATTTTTAGTACCTCGGAGGGGGAGGAAATACGGACACTTGAAAATACGCGAAAGGGGTAGATTCGTCATTTTTGGAGATATTTTAATTCTGAAAACGGGTGCTGTTTCCCTAACGTTAGTACCCGTTTTTACCACTTTTTCAATCGTTAGCACCTCAAAGGGCGTGGCGATACAGGCACTTGAAAATACGCGACAGGGGTAGATTCCTCATTTTTGGAGATATTTTAATTCTGAAAACGATTGCTGTTTCCCTATCGTTAGTACCCGTTTGTACCACTTTTCCATCGTTAGCACCTCAAAGGGGGCGGAAATACGAGCACTTGAAAATACGCGAAAGGGCTATCTTTGCCAATTTTCAAAATTTTTGAATTCTGAAAACGGGTGCTGTTTCCCTAACGTTAGTACCCGTTTGTACCACTTTTTCAATCGTTAGCACCTCAAAGGGGGTGGCGATACGGACACTTGAAAATACGCGAAAGGGGTAGATTCGTCATTTTTGGAGATATTTTAATTCTGAAAACGATTGCTGTTTCCCTATCGTTAGTACCCGTTTGTACCACTTTTCCATCGTTAGCACCTCAAAGGGGGTGGCGATACGGGCACTTGAGAATACGCGACAGGGGTAGATTCCTCATTTTTGGAGATATTTGAATTCTGAAAACGATTGCTGTTTCCCTATCGTTAGTACCCGTTTGTACCACTTTGCCATCGATAGCACCTCAAAGGGGGCGGAAATACGAGCACTTGAAAATACGCGAAAGGGCTATCTTCGCCAATTTTCAAAATTTTTGAATTCTGAAAACGGGTGCTGTTTCCCTATCGTTAGTAGGCGTTTGTACCACTTTTACAATTCTTAGTACCTCGGAGGGGGCGGAAATACGGACACTTGAAAATACGCAAAAGGGGTAGATTCGTCATTTTTGAAGATATTCGAATTCTGAAAACGGGTGCTGTTTCCCTATCGTTAGTAGGCGTTTGTACCACTTTTACAATTTTTAGTACCTCGGAGGGGGCGGAAATACGGACACTTGAAAATACGCGAAAGGGGTAGATTCGTCATTTTTGGAGATATTTTAATTCTGAAAACGGGTGCTGTTTCCCTAACGTTAGTACCTGTTTGTACCACTTTTACAAACGTTAGTACCTCAGAGGGGGCGGAAATACGGACACTTGAAAATACGCGAAAGGGGTAGATTCGTCATTCTTGAAGATATTTGAATTCTGAAAACGGGTGACGTTTCCCTAACGTTAGTATCCGTTTGTACCACTTTTAGATTCGTTAGTACCTCAAAGGGGGTGGCGATACGGGCACTTGAAAATATGCGAAATGGGTAGATTGGTCATTTTTGGAGATATTTGAATTCTGAAAACGGGTGCTGTTTCCCTAACGTTAGTACCCGTTTGTACCACTTTTTCAATCGTTAGCACCTCAAAGGGCGTGGCGATACGGGCACTTGAAAATACGCGACAGGGGTAGATTCCTCATTTTTGGAGATATTTTAATTCTGAAAACGATTGCTGTTTCCCTATCGTTAGTACCCGTTTGTACCACTTTTCCATCGTTAGCACCTCAAAGGGGGCGGAAATACGAGCACTTGAAAATACGCGAAAGGGCTATCTTTGCCAATTTTCAAAATTTTTGAATTCTGAAAACGGGTGCTGTGTCCCTATCGTTAGTAGGCGTTTGTACCACTTTTACAATTTTTAGTACCTCGGAGGTCGCGGAAATACGGACACTTGAAAATACGCGAAAGGGGTAGATTCGTCATTTTTGGAGATATTTTAATTCTGAAAACGGGTGCTGTTTCCCTAACGTTAGTACCCGTTTGTACCACTTTTTCAATCGTTAGCACCTCAAAGGGGGTGGCGATACGGGCACTTGAGAATACGCGACAGGGGTAGATTCGTCATTTTTGAAGATATTCGAATTCTGAAAACGGGTGCTGTTTCCCTATCGTTAGTAGGCGTTTGTACCACTTTTACAATTCCTCGTACCTCGGAGGGGGCGGAAATACGGACACTTGAAAATACGCGAAAGGGGTAGATTCGTCATTTTTGGAGATATTTTAATTCTGAAAACGGGTGCTGTTTCCCTAACGTTAGTACCCATTTGTACCACTTTTTCAATCGTTAGCACCTCAAAGGGCGTGGCGATACGGGCACTTGAAAATACGCGACAGGGGTAGATTCCTCATTTTTGGAGATATTTTAATTCTGAAAACGATTGCTGTTTCCCTATCGTTAGTACCCGTTAGTACCACTTTTCCATCGTTAGCACCTCAAAGGGGGCGGAAATACGAGCACTTGAAAATACGCGAAAGGGCTATCTTTGCCAATTTTCAAAATTTTTGAATTCTGAAAACGGGTGCTGTGTCCCTATCGTTAGTAGGCGTTTGTACCACTTTTACAATTTTTAGTACCTCGGAGGGGGCGGAAATACGGACACTTGAAAATACGCGAAAGGGGTAGATTCGTCATTTTTGGAGATATTTTAATTCTGAAAACGGGTGCTGTTTCCCTAACGTTAGTACCCGTTTGTACCACTTTTTCAATCGTTAGCACCTCAAAGGGGGTGGCGATACGGGCACTTGAGAATACGCGACAGGGGTAGATTCGTCATTTTTGAAGATATTCGAATTCTGAAAACGGGTGCTGTTTCCCTATCGTTAGTAGGCGTTTGTACCACTTTTACAATTCCTCGTACCTCGGAGGGGGCGGAAATACGGACACTTGAAAATACGCGAAAGGGGTAGATTCGTCATTTTTGGAGATATTTTAATTCTGAAAACGGGTGCTGTTTCCCTAACGTTAGTACCCATTTGTACCACTTTTTCAATCGTTAGCACCTCAAAGGGCGTGGCGATACGGGCACTTGAAAATACGCGACAGGGGTAGATTCCTCATTTTTGGAGATATTTTAATTCTGAAAACGGGTGCTGTTTCCCTAACGTTAGTACCCGTTTGTACCACTTTTTCAATCGTTAGCACCTCAAAGGGGGTGGCGATACGGGCACTTGAGAATACGCGACAGGGGTAGATTCGTCATTTTTGAAGATATTCGAATTCTGAAAACGGGTGCTGTTTCCCTATCGTTAGTAGGCGTTTGTACCACTTTTACAATTCCTCGTACCTCGGAGGGGGCGGAAATACGGACACTTGAAAATACGCGAAAGGGGTAGATTCGTCATTTTTGGAGATATTTTAATTCTGAAAACGGGTGCTGTTTCCCTAACGTTAGTACCCATTTGTACCACTTTTTCAATCGTTAGCACCTCAAAGGGCGTGGCGATACGGGCACTTGAAAATACGCGACAGGGGTAGATTCCTCATTTTTGGAGATATTTTAATTCTGAAAACGATTGCTGTTTCCCTATCGTTAGTACCCGTTAGTACCACTTTTCCATCGTTAGCACCTCAAAGGGGGCGGAAATACGAGCACTTGAAAATACGCGAAAGGGCTATCTTTGCCAATTTTCAAAATTTTTGAATTCTGAAAACGGGTGCTGTGTCCCTATCGTTAGTAGGCGTTTGTACCACTTTTACAATTTTTAGTACCTCGGAGGGGGCGGAAATACGGACACTTGAAAATACGCGAAAGGGGTAGATTCGTCATTTTTGGAGATATTTTAATTCTGAAAACGGGTGCTGTTTCCCTAACGTTAGTACCCGTTTGTACCACTTTTTCAATCGTTAGCACCTCAAAGGGGGTGGCGATACGGGCACTTGAGAATACGCGACAGGGGTAGATTCGTCATTTTTGAAGATATTCGAATTCTGAAAACGGGTGCTGTTTCCCTATCGTTAGTAGGCGTTTGTACCACTTTTACAATTCCTCGTACCTCGGAGGGGGCGGAAATACGGACACTTGAAAATACGCGAAAGGGGTAGATTCGTCATTTTTGGAGATATTTTAATTCTGAAAACGGGTGCTGTTTCCCTAACGTTAGTACCCATTTGTACCACTTTTTCAATCGTTAGCACCTCAAAGGGCGTGGCGATACGGGCACTTGAAAATACGCGACAGGGGTAGATTCCTCATTTTTGGAGATATTTTAATTCTGAAAACGATTGCTGTTTCCCTATCGTTAGTACCCGTTAGTACCACTTTTCCATCATTAGCACCTCAAAGGGGGCGGAAATACGAGCACTTGAAAATACGCGAAAGGGCTATCTTTGCCAATTTTCAAAATTTTTGAATTCTGAAAACGGTTGCTGTGTCCCTATCGTTAGTAGGCGTTTGTACCACTTTTACAATTTTTAGTACCTCGGAGGGGGCGGAAATACGGACACTTGAAAATACGCGAAAGGGGTAGATTCGTCATTTTTGGAGATATTTTAATTCTGAAAACGGGTGCTGTTTCCCTAACGTTAGTACCCGTTTGTACCACTTTTTCAATCGTTAGCACCTCAATGAGGGCGGAAATACGGGCACTTGAAAATACGCGAGAGGGCTATCTTCGCCAATTTTCAAAATTTTTGAATTCTGAAAACGGGTGCTGTTTCCCTAACGTTAGTACCCGTTTGTACCACTTTTTCAATCGTTAGCACCTCAAAGGGGGTGGCGATACGGACACTTGAAAATACGCGAAAGGGGTAGATTCGTCATTTTTGGAGATATTTTAATTCTGAAAACGATTGCTGTTTCCCTATCGTTAGTACCCGTTTGTACCACTTTTCCATCGTTAGCACCTCAAAGGGGGTGGCGATACGGGCACTTGAGAATACGCGACAGGGGTAGATTCCTCATTTTTGGAGATATTTGAATTCTGAAAACGATTGCTGTTTCCCTATCGTTAGTACCCGTTTGTACCACTTTGCCATCGATAGCACCTCAAAGGGGGCGGAAATACGAGCACTTGAAAATACGCGAAAGGGCTATCTTCGCCAATTTTCAAAATTTTTGAATTCTGAAAACGGGTGCTGTTTCCCTATCGTTAGTAGGCGTTTGTACCACTTTTACAATTCTTAGTACCTCGGAGGGGGCGGAAATACGGACACTTGAAAATACGCAAAAGGGGTAGATTCGTCATTTTTGAAGATATTCGAATTCTGAAAACGGGTGCTGTTTCCCTATCGTTAGTAGGCGTTTGTACCACTTTTACAATTTTTAGTACCTCGGAGGGGGCGGAAATACGGACACTTGAAAATACGCGAAAGGGGTAGATTCGTCATTTTTGGAGATATTTTAATTCTGAAAACGGGTGCTGTTTCCCTAACGTTAGTACCTGTTTGTACCACTTTTACAAACGTTAGTACCTCAGAGGGGGCGGAAATACGGACACTTGAAAATACGCGAAAGGGGTAGATTCGTCATTCTTGAAGATATTTGAATTCTGAAAACGGGTGACGTTTCCCTAACGTTAGTATCCGTTTGTACCACTTTTAGATTCGTTAGTACCTCAAAGGGGGTGGCGATACGGGCACTTGAAAATATGCGAAATGGGTAGATTGGTCATTTTTGGAGATATTTGAATTCTGAAAACGGGTGCTGTTTCCCTAACGTTAGTACCCGTTTGTACCACTTTTTCAATCGTTAGCACCTCAAAGGGCGTGGCGATACAGGCACTTGAAAATACGCGACAGGGGTAGATTCCTCATTTTTGGAGATATTTTAATTCTGAAAACGATTGCTGTTTCCCTATCGTTAGTACCCGTTTGTACCACTTTTCCATCGTTAGCACCTCAAAGGGGGCGGAAATACGAGCACTTGAAAATACGCGAAAGGGCTATCTTTGCCAATTTTCAAAATTTTTGAATTCTGAAAACGGGTGCTGTGTCCCTATCGTTAGTAGGCGTTTGTACCACTTTTACAATTTTTAGTACCTCGGAGGGGGCGGAAATACGGACACTTGAAAATACGCGAAAGGGGTAGATTCGTCATTTTTGGAGATATTTTAATTCTGAAAACGGGTGCTGTTTCCCTAACGTTAGTACCCGTTTGTACCACTTTTTCAATCGTTAGCACCTCAAAGGGGGTGGCGATACGGGCACTTGAGAATACGCGACAGGGGTAGATTCGTCATTTTTGAAGATATTCGAATTCTGAAAACGGGTGCTGTTTCCCTATCGTTAGTAGGCGTTTGTACCACTTTTACAATTCCTCGTACCTCGGAGGGGGCGGAAATACGGACACTTGAAAATACGCGAAAGGGGTAGATTCGTCATTTTTGGAGATATTTTAATTCTGAAAACGGGTGCTGTTTCCCTAACGTTAGTACCCATTTGTACCACTTTTTCAATCGTTAGCACCTCAAAGGGCGTGGCGATACGGGCACTTGAAAATACGCGACAGGGGTAGATTCCTCATTTTTGGAGATATTTTAATTCTGAAAACGATTGCTGTTTCCCTATCGTTAGTACCCGTTAGTACCACTTTTCCATCGTTAGCACCTCAAAGGGGGCGGAAATACGAGCACTTGAAAATACGCGAAAGGGCTATCTTTGCCAATTTTCAAAATTTTTGAATTCTGAAAACGGGTGCTGTGTCCCTATCGTTAGTAGGCGTTTGTACCACTTTTACAATTTTTAGTACCTCGGAGGGGGCGGAAATACGGACACTTGAAAATACGCGAAAGGGGTAGATTCGTCATTTTTGGAGATATTTTAATTCTGAAAACGGGTGCTGTTTCCCTAACGTTAGTACCCGTTTGTACCACTTTTTCAATCGTTAGCACCTCAAAGGGGGTGGCGATACGGGCACTTGAGAATACGCGACAGGGGTAGATTCGTCATTTTTGAAGATATTCGAATTCTGAAAACGGGTGCTGTTTCCCTATCGTTAGTAGGCGTTTGTACCACTTTTACAATTCCTCGTACCTCGGAGGGGGCGGAAATACGGACACTTGAAAATACGCGAAAGGGGTAGATTCGTCATTTTTGGAGATATTTTAATTCTGAAAACGGGTGCTGTTTCCCTAACGTTAGTACCCATTTGTACCACTTTTTCAATCGTTAGCACCTCAAAGGGCGTGGCGATACGGGCACTTGAAAATACGCGACAGGGGTAGATTCCTCATTTTTGGAGATATTTTAATTCTGAAAACGATTGCTGTTTCCCTATCGTTAGTACCCGTTAGTACCACTTTTCCATCGTTAGCACCTCAAAGGGGGCGGAAATACGAGCACTTGAAAATACGCGAAAGGGCTATCTTTGCCAATTTTCAAAATTTTTGAATTCTGAAAACGGGTGCTGTGTCCCTATCGTTAGTAGGCGTTTGTACCACTTTTACAATTTTTAGTACCTCGGAGGGGGCGGAAATACGGACACTTGAAAATACGCGAAAGGGGTAGATTCGTCATTTTTGGAGATATTTTAATTCTGAAAACGGGTGCTGTTTCCCTAACGTTAGTACCCGTTTGTACCACTTTTTCAATCGTTAGCACCTCAAAGGGGGTGGCGATACGGGCACTTGAGAATACGCGACAGGGGTAGATTCGTCATTTTTGGAGATATTTTAATTCTGAAAACGGGTGCTGTTTCCCTAACGTTAGTACCCGTTTGTACCACTTTTTCAATCGTTAGCACCTCAATGAGGGCGGAAATACGGGCACTTGAAAATACGCGAGAGGGCTATCTTCGCCAATTTTCAAAATTTTTGAATTCTGAAAACGGGTGCTGTTTCCCTAACGTTAGTACCCGTTTGTACCACTTTTTCAATCGTTAGCACCTCAAAGGGGGTGGCGATACGGACACTTGAAAATACGCGAAAGGGGTAGATTCGTCATTTTTGGAGATATTTTAATTCTGAAAACGATTGCTGTTTCCCTATCGTTAGTACCCGTTTGTACCACTTTTCCATCGTTAGCACCTCAAAGGGGGTGGCGATACGGGCACTTGAGAATACGCGACAGGGGTAGATTCCTCATTTTTGGAGATATTTGAATTCTGAAAACGATTGCTGTTTCCCTATCGTTAGTACCCGTTTGTACCACTTTGCCATCGATAGCACCTCAAAGGGGGCGGAAATACGAGCACTTGAAAATACGCGAAAGGGCTATCTTCGCCAATTTTCAAAATTTTTGAATTCTGAAAACGGGTGCTGTTTCCCTATCGTTAGTAGGCGTTTGTACCACTTTTACAATTCTTAGTACCTCGGAGGGGGCGGAAATACGGACACTTGAAAATACGCAAAAGGGGTAGATTCGTCATTTTTGAAGATATTCGAATTCTGAAAACGGGTGCTGTTTCCCTATCGTTAGTAGGCGTTTGTACCACTTTTACAATTTTTAGTACCTCGGAGGGGGCGGAAATACGGACACTTGAAAATACGCGAAAGGGGTAGATTCGTCATTTTTGGAGATATTTTAATTCTGAAAACGGGTGCTGTTTTCCTAACGTTAGTACCTGTTTGTACCACTTTTACAAACGTTAGTACCTCAGAGGGGGCGGAAATACGGACACTTGAAAATACGCGAAAGGGGTAGATTCGTCATTCTTGAAGATATTTGAATTCTGAAAACGGGTGACGTTTCCCTAACGTTAGTATCCGTTTGTACCACTTTTAGATTCGTTAGTACCTCAAAGGGGGTGGCGATACGGGCACTTGAAAATATGCGAAATGGGTAGATTGGTCATTTTTGGAGATATTTGAATTCTGAAAACGGGTGCTGTTTCCCTAACGTTAGTACCCGTTTGTACCACTTTTTCAATCGTTAGCACCTCAAAGGGCGTGGCGATACGGGCACTTGAAAATACGCGACAGGGGTAGATTCCTCATTTTTGGAGATATTTTAATTCTGAAAACGATTGCTGTTTCCCTATCGTTAGTACCCGTTTGTACCACTTTTCCATCGTTAGCACCTCAAAGGGGGCGGAAATACGAGCACTTGAAAATACGCGAAAGGGCTATCTTTGCCAATTTTCAAAATTTTTGAATTCTGAAAACGGGTGCTGTTTCCCTATCGTTAGTAGGCGTTTGTACCACTTTTACAATTTTTAGTACCTCGGAGGGGGCGGAATTACGGACACTTGAAAATACGCGAAAGGGGTAGATTCGTCATTTTTGGAGATATTTTAATTCTGAAAACGGGTGCTGTTTCCCTAACGTTAGTACCCGTTTGTACTACTTTTCCATCGTTAGCACCTCAAAAGGGGCGGAAATACGGGCACTTGAAAATACGCGAAAGGGCTACTGTCGCCAATTTTCAAAATTTTTGAATTCTGAAAACGGGTGCTGTTTCCCTAACGCTAGTACCCGTTTGTACCACTTTTAGATTCGTTCGTACCTCAAAGGGGGCGGAAATACGGACACTTGAAAATACGCGAAAGGGGTAGATTCGTCATTTTTGGAGATATTTTAATTCTGAAAACGGGTGCTGTTTCCCTAACGTTAGTACCCGTTTGTACCACTTTTTCAATCGTTAGCACCTCAAAGGGCGTGGCGATACGGGCACTTGAAAATACGCGACAGGGGTAGATTCCTCATTTTTGGAGATATTTTAATTCTGAAAACGATTGCTGTTTCCCTATCGTTAGTACCCGTTTGTACCACTTTTCCATCGTTAGCACCTCAAAGGGGGCGGAAATACGAGCACTTGAAAATACGCGAAAGGGCTATCTTCGCCAATTTTCAAAATTTTTGAATTCTGAAAACGGGTGCTGTTTCCCTATCGTTAGTAGGCGTTTGTACCACTTTTACAATTCCTCGTACCTCGGAGGGGGCGGAAATACGGACACTTGAAAATACGCGAAAGGGGTAGATTCGTCATTTTTGGAGACATTTTAATTCTGAAAACGGGTGCTGTTTCCCTAACGTTAGTACCCGTTTGTACCACTTTTTCAATCGTTAGCACCCCAAAGGGGGTGGCGATACGGGCACTTGAAAATACGCGACAGGGGTAGATTCCTCATTTTTGGAGATATTTTAATTCTGAAAACGGGTGCTGTTTCCCTAACGTTAGTACCCGTTTGTACCACTTTTTCAATCGTTAGCACCTCAAAGGGGGTGGCGATACGGGCACTTGAGAATACGCGACAGGGGTAGATTCGTCATTTTTGAAGATATTCGAATTCTGAAAACGGGTGCTGTTTCCCTATCGTTAGTAGGCGTTTGTACCACTTTTACAATTCCTCGTACCTCGGAGGGGGCGGAAATACGGACACTTGAAAATACGCGAAAGGGGTAGATTCGTCATTTTTGGAGATATTTTAATTCTGAAAACGGGTGCTGTTTCCCTAACGTTAGTACCCATTTGTACCACTTTTTCAATCGTTAGCACCTCAAAGGGCGTGGCGATACGGGCACTTGAAAATACGCGACAGGGGTAGATTCCTCATTTTTGGAGATATTTTAATTCTGAAAACGATTGCTGTTTCCCTATCGTTAGTACCCGTTAGTACCACTTTTCCATCGTTAGCACCTCAAAGGGGGCGGAAATACGAGCACTTGAAAATACGCGAAAGGGCTATCTTTGCCAATTTTCAAAATTTTTGAATTCTGAAAACGGGTGCTGTGTCCCTATCGTTAGTAGGCGTTTGTACCACTTTTACAATTTTTAGTACCTCGGAGGGGGCGGAAATACGGACACTTGAAAATACGCGAAAGGGGTAGATTCGTCATTTTTGGAGATATTTTAATTCTGAAAACGGGTGCTGTTTCCCTAACGTTAGTACCCGTTTGTACCACTTTTTCAATCGTTAGCACCTCAAAGGGGGTGGCGATACGGGCACTTGAGAATACGCGACAGGGGTAGATTCGTCATTTTTGAAGATATTCGAATTCTGAAAACGGGTGCTGTTTCCCTATCGTTAGTAGGCGTTTGTACCACTTTTACAATTCCTCGTACCTCGGAGGGGGCGGAAATACGGACACTTGAAAATACGCGAAAGGGGTAGATTCGTCATTTTTGGAGATATTTTAATTCTGAAAACGGGTGCTGTTTCCCTAACGTTAGTACCCATTTGTACCACTTTTTCAATCGTTAGCACCTCAAAGGGCGTGGCGATACGGGCACTTGAAAATACGCGACAGGGGTAGATTCCTCATTTTTGGAGATATTTTAATTCTGAAAACGATTGCTGTTTCCCTATCGTTAGTACCCGTTAGTACCACTTTTCCATCATTAGCACCTCAAAGGGGGCGGAAATACGAGCACTTGAAAATACGCGAAAGGGCTATCTTTGCCAATTTTCAAAATTTTTGAATTCTGAAAACGGTTGCTGTGTCCCTATCGTTAGTAGGCGTTTGTACCACTTTTACAATTTTTAGTACCTCGGAGGGGGCGGAAATACGGACACTTGAAAATACGCGAAAGGGGTAGATTCGTCATTTTTGGAGATATTTTAATTCTGAAAACGGGTGCTGTTTCCCTAACGTTAGTACCCGTTTGTACCACTTTTTCAATCGTTAGCACCTCAATGAGGGCGGAAATACGGGCACTTGAAAATACGCGAGAGGGCTATCTTCGCCAATTTTCAAAATTTTTGAATTCTGAAAACGGGTGCTGTTTCCCTAACGTTAGTACCCGTTTGTACCACTTTTTCAATCGTTAGCACCTCAAAGGGGGTGGCGATACGGACACTTGAAAATACGCGAAAGGGGTAGATTCGTCATTTTTGGAGATATTTTAATTCTGAAAACGATTGCTGTTTCCCTATCGTTAGTACCCGTTTGTACCACTTTTCCATCGTTAGCACCTCAAAGGGGGTGGCGATACGGGCACTTGAGAATACGCGACAGGGGTAGATTCCTCATTTTTGGAGATATTTGAATTCTGAAAACGATTGCTGTTTCCCTATCGTTAGTACCCGTTTGTACCACTTTGCCATCGATAGCACCTCAAAGGGGGCGGAAATACGAGCACTTGAAAATACGCGAAAGGGCTATCTTCGCCAATTTTCAAAATTTTTGAATTCTGAAAACGGGTGCTGTTTCCCTATCGTTAGTAGGCGTTTGTACCACTTTTACAATTCTTAGTACCTCGGAGGGGGCGGAAATACGGACACTTGAAAATACGCAAAAGGGGTAGATTCGTCATTTTTGAAGATATTCGAATTCTGAAAACGGGTGCTGTTTCCCTATCGTTAGTAGGCGTTTGTACCACTTTTACAATTTTTAGTACCTCGGAGGGGGCGGAAATACGGACACTTGAAAATACGCGAAAGGGGTAGATTCGTCATTTTTGGAGATATTTTAATTCTGAAAACGGGTGCTGTTTCCCTAACGTTAGTACCTGTTTGTACCACTTTTACAAACGTTAGTACCTCAGAGGGGGCGGAAATACGGACACTTGAAAATACGCGAAAGGGGTAGATTCGTCATTCTTGAAGATATTTGAATTCTGAAAACGGGTGACGTTTCCCTAACGTTAGTATCCGTTTGTACCACTTTTAGATTCGTTAGTACCTCAAAGGGGGTGGCGATACGGGCACTTGAAAATATGCGAAATGGGTAGATTGGTCATTTTTGGAGATATTTGAATTCTGAAAACGGGTGCTGTTTCCCTAACGTTAGTACCCGTTTGTACCACTTTTTCAATCGTTAGCACCTCAAAGGGCGTGGCGATACAGGCACTTGAAAATACGCGACAGGGGTAGATTCCTCATTTTTGGAGATATTTTAATTCTGAAAACGATTGCTGTTTCCCTATCGTTAGTACCCGTTTGTACCACTTTTCCATCGTTAGCACCTCAAAGGGGGCGGAAATACGAGCACTTGAAAATACGCGAAAGGGCTATCTTTGCCAATTTTCAAAATTTTTGAATTCTGAAAACGGGTGCTGTGTCCCTATCGTTAGTAGGCGTTTGTACCACTTTTACAATTTTTAGTACCTCGGAGGGGGAGGAAATACGGACACTTGAAAATACGCGAAAGGGGTAGATTCGTCATTTTTGGAGATATTTTAATTCTGAAAACGGGTGCTGTTTCCCTAACGTTAGTACCCGTTTTTACCACTTTTTCAATCGTTAGCACCTCAAAGGGCGTGGCGATACAGGCACTTGAAAATACGCGACAGGGGTAGATTCCTCATTTTTGGAGATATTTTAATTCTGAAAACGATTGCTGTTTCCCTATCGTTAGTACCCGTTTGTACCACTTTTCCATCGTTAGCACCTCAAAGGGGGCGGAAATACGAGCACTTGAAAATACGCGAAAGGGCTATCTTTGCCAATTTTCAAAATTTTTGAATTCTGAAAACGGGTGCTGTTTCCCTAACGTTAGTACCCGTTTGTACCACTTTTTCAATCGTTAGCACCTCAAAGGGGGTGGCGATACGGACACTTGAAAATACGCGAAAGGGGTAGATTCGTCATTTTTGGAGATATTTTAATTCTGAAAACGATTGCTGTTTCCCTATCGTTAGTACCCGTTTGTACCACTTTTCCATCGTTAGCACCTCAAAGGGGGTGGCGATACGGGCACTTGAGAATACGCGACAGGGGTAGATTCCTCATTTTTGGAGATATTTGAATTCTGAAAACGATTGCTGTTTCCCTATCGTTAGTACCCGTTTGTACCACTTTGCCATCGATAGCACCTCAAAGGGGGCGGAAATACGAGCACTTGAAAATACGCGAAAGGGCTATCTTCGCCAATTTTCAAAATTTTTGAATTCTGAAAACGGGTGCTGTTTCCCTATCGTTAGTAGGCGTTTGTACCACTTTTACAATTCTTAGTACCTCGGAGGGGGCGGAAATACGGACACTTGAAAATACGCAAAAGGGGTAGATTCGTCATTTTTGAAGATATTCGAATTCTGAAAACGGGTGCTGTTTCCCTATCGTTAGTAGGCGTTTGTACCACTTTTACAATTTTTAGTACCTCGGAGGGGGCGGAAATACGGACACTTGAAAATACGCGAAAGGGGTAGATTCGTCATTTTTGGAGATATTTTAATTCTGAAAACGGGTGCTGTTTCCCTAACGTTAGTACCTGTTTGTACCACTTTTACAAACGTTAGTACCTCAGAGGGGGCGGAAATACGGACACTTGAAAATACGCGAAAGGGGTAGATTCGTCATTCTTGAAGATATTTGAATTCTGAAAACGGGTGACGTTTCCCTAACGTTAGTATCCGTTTGTACCACTTTTAGATTCGTTAGTACCTCAAAGGGGGTGGCGATACGGGCACTTGAAAATATGCGAAATGGGTAGATTGGTCATTTTTGGAGATATTTGAATTCTGAAAACGGGTGCTGTTTCCCTAACGTTAGTACCCGTTTGTACCACTTTTTCAATCGTTAGCACCTCAAAGGGCGTGGCGATACGGGCACTTGAAAATACGCGACAGGGGTAGATTCCTCATTTTTGGAGATATTTTAATTCTGAAAACGATTGCTGTTTCCCTATCGTTAGTACCCGTTTGTACCACTTTTCCATCGTTAGCACCTCAAAGGGGGCGGAAATACGAGCACTTGAAAATACGCGAAAGGGCTATCTTTGCCAATTTTCAAAATTTTTGAATTCTGAAAACGGGTGCTGTGTCCCTATCGTTAGTAGGCGTTTGTACCACTTTTACAATTTTTAGTACCTCGGAGGTCGCGGAAATACGGACACTTGAAAATACGCGAAAGGGGTAGATTCGTCATTTTTGGAGATATTTTAATTCTGAAAACGGGTGCTGTTTCCCTAACGTTAGTACCCGTTTGTACCACTTTTTCAATCGTTAGCACCTCAAAGGGGGTGGCGATACGGGCACTTGAGAATACGCGACAGGGGTAGATTCGTCATTTTTGAAGATATTCGAATTCTGAAAACGGGTGCTGTTTCCCTATCGTTAGTAGGCGTTTGTACCACTTTTACAATTCCTCGTACCTCGGAGGGGGCGGAAATACGGACACTTGAAAATACGCGAAAGGGGTAGATTCGTCATTTTTGGAGATATTTTAATTCTGAAAACGGGTGCTGTTTCCCTAACGTTAGTACCCATTTGTACCACTTTTTCAATCGTTAGCACCTCAAAGGGCGTGGCGATACGGGCACTTGAAAATACGCGACAGGGGTAGATTCCTCATTTTTGGAGATATTTTAATTCTGAAAACGATTGCTGTTTCCCTATCGTTAGTACCCGTTAGTACCACTTTTCCATCGTTAGCACCTCAAAGGGGGCGGAAATACGAGCACTTGAAAATACGCGAAAGGGCTATCTTTGCCAATTTTCAAAATTTTTGAATTCTGAAAACGGGTGCTGTGTCCCTATCGTTAGTAGGCGTTTGTACCACTTTTACAATTTTTAGTACCTCGGAGGGGGCGGAAATACGGACACTTGAAAATACGCGAAAGGGGTAGATTCGTCATTTTTGGAGATATTTTAATTCTGAAAACGGGTGCTGTTTCCCTAACGTTAGTACCCGTTTGTACCACTTTTTCAATCGTTAGCACCTCAAAGGGGGTGGCGATACGGGCACTTGAGAATACGCGACAGGGGTAGATTCGTCATTTTTGAAGATATTCGAATTCTGAAAACGGGTGCTGTTTCCCTATCGTTAGTAGGCGTTTGTACCACTTTTACAATTCCTCGTACCTCGGAGGGGGCGGAAATACGGACACTTGAAAATACGCGAAAGGGGTAGATTCGTCATTTTTGGAGATATTTTAATTCTGAAAACGGGTGCTGTTTCCCTAACGTTAGTACCCATTTGTACCACTTTTTCAATCGTTAGCACCTCAAAGGGCGTGGCGATACGGGCACTTGAAAATACGCGACAGGGGTAGATTCCTCATTTTTGGAGATATTTTAATTCTGAAAACGGGTGCTGTTTCCCTAACGTTAGTACCCGTTTGTACCACTTTTTCAATCGTTAGCACCTCAAAGGGGGTGGCGATACGGGCACTTGAGAATACGCGACAGGGGTAGATTCGTCATTTTTGAAGATATTCGAATTCTGAAAACGGGTGCTGTTTCCCTATCGTTAGTAGGCGTTTGTACCACTTTTACAATTCCTCGTACCTCGGAGGGGGCGGAAATACGGACACTTGAAAATACGCGAAAGGGGTAGATTCGTCATTTTTGGAGATATTTTAATTCTGAAAACGGGTGCTGTTTCCCTAACGTTAGTACCCATTTGTACCACTTTTTCAATCGTTAGCACCTCAAAGGGCGTGGCGATACGGGCACTTGAAAATACGCGACAGGGGTAGATTCCTCATTTTTGGAGATATTTTAATTCTGAAAACGATTGCTGTTTCCCTATCGTTAGTACCCGTTAGTACCACTTTTCCATCGTTAGCACCTCAAAGGGGGCGGAAATACGAGCACTTGAAAATACGCGAAAGGGCTATCTTTGCCAATTTTCAAAATTTTTGAATTCTGAAAACGGGTGCTGTGTCCCTATCGTTAGTAGGCGTTTGTACCACTTTTACAATTTTTAGTACCTCGGAGGGGGCGGAAATACGGACACTTGAAAATACGCGAAAGGGGTAGATTCGTCATTTTTGGAGATATTTTAATTCTGAAAACGGGTGCTGTTTCCCTAACGTTAGTACCCGTTTGTACCACTTTTTCAATCGTTAGCACCTCAAAGGGGGTGGCGATACGGGCACTTGAGAATACGCGACAGGGGTAGATTCGTCATTTTTGAAGATATTCGAATTCTGAAAACGGGTGCTGTTTCCCTATCGTTAGTAGGCGTTTGTACCACTTTTACAATTCCTCGTACCTCGGAGGGGGCGGAAATACGGACACTTGAAAATACGCGAAAGGGGTAGATTCGTCATTTTTGGAGATATTTTAATTCTGAAAACGGGTGCTGTTTCCCTAACGTTAGTACCCATTTGTACCACTTTTTCAATCGTTAGCACCTCAAAGGGCGTGGCGATACGGGCACTTGAAAATACGCGACAGGGGTAGATTCCTCATTTTTGGAGATATTTTAATTCTGAAAACGATTGCTGTTTCCCTATCGTTAGTACCCGTTAGTACCACTTTTCCATCATTAGCACCTCAAAGGGGGCGGAAATACGAGCACTTGAAAATACGCGAAAGGGCTATCTTTGCCAATTTTCAAAATTTTTGAATTCTGAAAACGGTTGCTGTGTCCCTATCGTTAGTAGGCGTTTGTACCACTTTTACAATTTTTAGTACCTCGGAGGGGGCGGAAATACGGACACTTGAAAATACGCGAAAGGGGTAGATTCGTCATTTTTGGAGATATTTTAATTCTGAAAACGGGTGCTGTTTCCCTAACGTTAGTACCCGTTTGTACCACTTTTTCAATCGTTAGCACCTCAATGAGGGCGGAAATACGGGCACTTGAAAATACGCGAGAGGGCTATCTTCGCCAATTTTCAAAATTTTTGAATTCTGAAAACGGGTGCTGTTTCCCTAACGTTAGTACCCGTTTGTACCACTTTTTCAATCGTTAGCACCTCAAAGGGGGTGGCGATACGGACACTTGAAAATACGCGAAAGGGGTAGATTCGTCATTTTTGGAGATATTTTAATTCTGAAAACGATTGCTGTTTCCCTATCGTTAGTACCCGTTTGTACCACTTTTCCATCGTTAGCACCTCAAAGGGGGTGGCGATACGGGCACTTGAGAATACGCGACAGGGGTAGATTCCTCATTTTTGGAGATATTTGAATTCTGAAAACGATTGCTGTTTCCCTATCGTTAGTACCCGTTTGTACCACTTTGCCATCGATAGCACCTCAAAGGGGGCGGAAATACGAGCACTTGAAAATACGCGAAAGGGCTATCTTCGCCAATTTTCAAAATTTTTGAATTCTGAAAACGGGTGCTGTTTCCCTATCGTTAGTAGGCGTTTGTACCACTTTTACAATTCTTAGTACCTCGGAGGGGGCGGAAATACGGACACTTGAAAATACGCAAAAGGGGTAGATTCGTCATTTTTGAAGATATTCGAATTCTGAAAACGGGTGCTGTTTCCCTATCGTTAGTAGGCGTTTGTACCACTTTTACAATTTTTAGTACCTCGGAGGGGGCGGAAATACGGACACTTGAAAATACGCGAAAGGGGTAGATTCGTCATTTTTGGAGATATTTTAATTCTGAAAACGGGTGCTGTTTCCCTAACGTTAGTACCTGTTTGTACCACTTTTACAAACGTTAGTACCTCAGAGGGGGCGGAAATACGGACACTTGAAAATACGCGAAAGGGGTAGATTCGTCATTCTTGAAGATATTTGAATTCTGAAAACGGGTGACGTTTCCCTAACGTTAGTATCCGTTTGTACCACTTTTAGATTCGTTAGTACCTCAAAGGGGGTGGCGATACGGGCACTTGAAAATATGCGAAATGGGTAGATTGGTCATTTTTGGAGATATTTGAATTCTGAAAACGGGTGCTGTTTCCCTAACGTTAGTACCCGTTTGTACCACTTTTTCAATCGTTAGCACCTCAAAGGGCGTGGCGATACAGGCACTTGAAAATACGCGACAGGGGTAGATTCCTCATTTTTGGAGATATTTTAATTCTGAAAACGATTGCTGTTTCCCTATCGTTAGTACCCGTTTGTACCACTTTTCCATCGTTAGCACCTCAAAGGGGGCGGAAATACGAGCACTTGAAAATACGCGAAAGGGCTATCTTTGCCAATTTTCAAAATTTTTGAATTCTGAAAACGGGTGCTGTGTCCCTATCGTTAGTAGGCGTTTGTACCACTTTTACAATTTTTAGTACCTCGGAGGGGGAGGAAATACGGACACTTGAAAATACGCGAAAGGGGTAGATTCGTCATTTTTGGAGATATTTTAATTCTGAAAACGGGTGCTGTTTCCCTAACGTTAGTACCCGTTTTTACCACTTTTTCAATCGTTAGCACCTCAAAGGGCGTGGCGATACAGGCACTTGAAAATACGCGACAGGGGTAGATTCCTCATTTTTGGAGATATTTTAATTCTGAAAACGATTGCTGTTTCCCTATCGTTAGTACCCGTTTGTACCACTTTTCCATCGTTAGCACCTCAAAGGGGGCGGAAATACGAGCACTTGAAAATACGCGAAAGGGCTATCTTTGCCAATTTTCAAAATTTTTGAATTCTGAAAACGGGTGCTGTTTCCCTAACGTTAGTACCCGTTTGTACCACTTTTTCAATCGTTAGCACCTCAAAGGGGGTGGCGATACGGACACTTGAAAATACGCGAAAGGGGTAGATTCGTCATTTTTGGAGATATTTTAATTCTGAAAACGATTGCTGTTTCCCTATCGTTAGTACCCGTTTGTACCACTTTTCCATCGTTAGCACCTCAAAGGGGGTGGCGATACGGGCACTTGAGAATACGCGACAGGGGTAGATTCCTCATTTTTGGAGATATTTGAATTCTGAAAACGATTGCTGTTTCCCTATCGTTAGTACCCGTTTGTACCACTTTGCCATCGATAGCACCTCAAAGGGGGCGGAAATACGAGCACTTGAAAATACGCGAAAGGGCTATCTTCGCCAATTTTCAAAATTTTTGAATTCTGAAAACGGGTGCTGTTTCCCTATCGTTAGTAGGCGTTTGTACCACTTTTACAATTCTTAGTACCTCGGAGGGGGCGGAAATACGGACACTTGAAAATACGCAAAAGGGGTAGATTCGTCATTTTTGAAGATATTCGAATTCTGAAAACGGGTGCTGTTTCCCTATCGTTAGTAGGCGTTTGTACCACTTTTACAATTTTTAGTACCTCGGAGGGGGCGGAAATACGGACACTTGAAAATACGCGAAAGGGGTAGATTCGTCATTTTTGGAGATATTTTAATTCTGAAAACGGGTGCTGTTTCCCTAACGTTAGTACCTGTTTGTACCACTTTTACAAACGTTAGTACCTCAGAGGGGGCGGAAATACGGACACTTGAAAATACGCGAAAGGGGTAGATTCGTCATTCTTGAAGATATTTGAATTCTGAAAACGGGTGACGTTTCCCTAACGTTAGTATCCGTTTGTACCACTTTTAGATTCGTTAGTACCTCAAAGGGGGTGGCGATACGGGCACTTGAAAATATGCGAAATGGGTAGATTGGTCATTTTTGGAGATATTTGAATTCTGAAAACGGGTGCTGTTTCCCTAACGTTAGTACCCGTTTGTACCACTTTTTCAATCGTTAGCACCTCAAAGGGCGTGGCGATACGGGCACTTGAAAATACGCGACAGGGGTAGATTCCTCATTTTTGGAGATATTTTAATTCTGAAAACGATTGCTGTTTCCCTATCGTTAGTACCCGTTTGTACCACTTTTCCATCGTTAGCACCTCAAAGGGGGCGGAAATACGAGCACTTGAAAATACGCGAAAGGGCTATCTTTGCCAATTTTCAAAATTTTTGAATTCTGAAAACGGGTGCTGTTTCCCTATCGTTAGTAGGCGTTTGTACCACTTTTACAATTTTTAGTACCTCGGAGGGGGCGGAATTACGGACACTTGAAAATACGCGAAAGGGGTAGATTCGTCATTTTTGGAGATATTTTAATTCTGAAAACGGGTGCTGTTTCCCTAACGTTAGTACCCGTTTGTACCACTTTTTCAATCGTTAGCACCTCAAAGGGGGTGGCGATACGGGCACTTGAGAATACGCGACAGGGGTAGATTCGTCATTTTTGAAGATATTCGAATTCTGAAAACGGGTGCTGTTTCCCTATCGTTAGTAGGCGTTTGTACCACTTTTACAATTCCTCGTACCTCGGAGGGGGCGGAAATACGGACACTTGAAAATACGCGAAAGGGGTAGATTCGTCATTTTTGGAGATATTTTAATTCTGAAAACGGGTGCTGTTTCCCTAACGTTAGTACCCATTTGTACCACTTTTTCAATCGTTAGCACCTCAAAGGGCGTGGCGATACGGGCACTTGAAAATACGCGACAGGGGTAGATTCCTCATTTTTGGAGATATTTTAATTCTGAAAACGATTGCTGTTTCCCTATCGTTAGTACCCGTTAGTACCACTTTTCCATCGTTAGCACCTCAAAGGGGGCGGAAATACGAGCACTTGAAAATACGCGAAAGGGCTATCTTTGCCAATTTTCAAAATTTTTGAATTCTGAAAACGGGTGCTGTGTCCCTATCGTTAGTAGGCGTTTGTACCACTTTTACAATTTTTAGTACCTCGGAGGTCGCGGAAATACGGACACTTGAAAATACGCGAAAGGGGTAGATTCGTCATTTTTGGAGATATTTTAATTCTGAAAACGGGTGCTGTTTCCCTAACGTTAGTACCCGTTTGTACCACTTTTTCAATCGTTAGCACCTCAAAGGGGGTGGCGATACGGGCACTTGAGAATACGCGACAGGGGTAGATTCGTCATTTTTGAAGATATTCGAATTCTGAAAACGGGTGCTGTTTCCCTATCGTTAGTAGGCGTTTGTACCACTTTTACAATTCCTCGTACCTCGGAGGGGGCGGAAATACGGACACTTGAAAATACGCGAAAGGGGTAGATTCGTCATTTTTGGAGATATTTTAATTCTGAAAACGGGTGCTGTTTCCCTAACGTTAGTACCCATTTGTACCACTTTTTCAATCGTTAGCACCTCAAAGGGCGTGGCGATACGGGCACTTGAAAATACGCGACAGGGGTAGATTCCTCATTTTTGGAGATATTTTAATTCTGAAAACGATTGCTGTTTCCCTATCGTTAGTACCCGTTAGTACCACTTTTCCATCGTTAGCACCTCAAAGGGGGCGGAAATACGAGCACTTGAAAATACGCGAAAGGGCTATCTTTGCCAATTTTCAAAATTTTTGAATTCTGAAAACGGGTGCTGTGTCCCTATCGTTAGTAGGCGTTTGTACCACTTTTACAATTTTTAGTACCTCGGAGGGGGCGGAAATACGGACACTTGAAAATACGCGAAAGGGGTAGATTCGTCATTTTTGGAGATATTTTAATTCTGAAAACGGGTGCTGTTTCCCTAACGTTAGTACCCGTTTGTACCACTTTTTCAATCGTTAGCACCTCAAAGGGGGTGGCGATACGGGCACTTGAGAATACGCGACAGGGGTAGATTCGTCATTTTTGAAGATATTCGAATTCTGAAAACGGGTGCTGTTTCCCTATCGTTAGTAGGCGTTTGTACCACTTTTACAATTCCTCGTACCTCGGAGGGGGCGGAAATACGGACACTTGAAAATACGCGAAAGGGGTAGATTCGTCATTTTTGGAGATATTTTAATTCTGAAAACGGGTGCTGTTTCCCTAACGTTAGTACCCATTTGTACCACTTTTTCAATCGTTAGCACCTCAAAGGGCGTGGCGATACGGGCACTTGAAAATACGCGACAGGGGTAGATTCCTCATTTTTGGAGATATTTTAATTCTGAAAACGATTGCTGTTTCCCTATCGTTAGTACCCGTTAGTACCACTTTTCCATCGTTAGCACCTCAAAGGGGGCGGAAATACGAGCACTTGAAAATACGCGAAAGGGCTATCTTTGCCAATTTTCAAAATTTTTGAATTCTGAAAACGGGTGCTGTGTCCCTATCGTTAGTAGGCGTTTGTACCACTTTTACAATTTTTAGTACCTCGGAGGGGGCGGAAATACGGACACTTGAAAATACGCGAAAGGGGTAGATTCGTCATTTTTGGAGATATTTTAATTCTGAAAACGGGTGCTGTTTCCCTAACGTTAGTACCCGTTTGTACCACTTTTTCAATCGTTAGCACCTCAAAGGGGGTGGCGATACGGGCACTTGAGAATACGCGACAGGGGTAGATTCGTCATTTTTGGAGATATTTTAATTCTGAAAACGGGTGCTGTTTCCCTAACGTTAGTACCCGTTTGTACCACTTTTTCAATCGTTAGCACCTCAATGAGGGCGGAAATACGGGCACTTGAAAATACGCGAGAGGGCTATCTTCGCCAATTTTCAAAATTTTTGAATTCTGAAAACGGGTGCTGTTTCCCTAACGTTAGTACCCGTTTGTACCACTTTTTCAATCGTTAGCACCTCAAAGGGGGTGGCGATACGGACACTTGAAAATACGCGAAAGGGGTAGATTCGTCATTTTTGGAGATATTTTAATTCTGAAAACGATTGCTGTTTCCCTATCGTTAGTACCCGTTTGTACCACTTTTCCATCGTTAGCACCTCAAAGGGGGTGGCGATACGGGCACTTGAGAATACGCGACAGGGGTAGATTCCTCATTTTTGGAGATATTTGAATTCTGAAAACGATTGCTGTTTCCCTATCGTTAGTACCCGTTTGTACCACTTTGCCATCGATAGCACCTCAAAGGGGGCGGAAATACGAGCACTTGAAAATACGCGAAAGGGCTATCTTCGCCAATTTTCAAAATTTTTGAATTCTGAAAACGGGTGCTGTTTCCCTATCGTTAGTAGGCGTTTGTACCACTTTTACAATTCTTAGTACCTCGGAGGGGGCGGAAATACGGACACTTGAAAATACGCAAAAGGGGTAGATTCGTCATTTTTGAAGATATTCGAATTCTGAAAACGGGTGCTGTTTCCCTATCGTTAGTAGGCGTTTGTACCACTTTTACAATTTTTAGTACCTCGGAGGGGGCGGAAATACGGACACTTGAAAATACGCGAAAGGGGTAGATTCGTCATTTTTGGAGATATTTTAATTCTGAAAACGGGTGCTGTTTCCCTAACGTTAGTACCTGTTTGTACCACTTTTACAAACGTTAGTACCTCAGAGGGGGCGGAAATACGGACACTTGAAAATACGCGAAAGGGGTAGATTCGTCATTCTTGAAGATATTTGAATTCTGAAAACGGGTGACGTTTTCCTAACGTTAGTATCCGTTTGTACCACTTTTAGATTCGTTAGTACCTCAAAGGGGGTGGCGATACGGGCACTTGAAAATATGCGAAATGGGTAGATTGGTCATTTTTGGAGATATTTGAATTCTGAAAACGGGTGCTGTTTCCCTAACGTTAGTACCCGTTTGTACCACTTTTTCAATCGTTAGCACCTCAAAGGGCGTGGCGATACGGGCACTTGAAAATACGCGACAGGGGTAGATTCCTCATTTTTGGAGATATTTTAATTCTGAAAACGATTGCTGTTTCCCTATCGTTAGTACCCGTTTGTACCACTTTTCCATCGTTAGCACCTCAAAGGGGGCGGAAATACGAGCACTTGAAAATACGCGAAAGGGCTATCTTTGCCAATTTTCAAAATTTTTGAATTCTGAAAACGGGTGCTGTTTCCCTATCGTTAGTAGGCGTTTGTACCACTTTTACAATTTTTAGTACCT
Organism: Trypoxylon attenuatum; assembly: GCA_963989405.1. Lineage (NCBI taxonomy): Eukaryota > Metazoa > Arthropoda > Insecta > Hymenoptera > Crabronidae > Trypoxylon > Trypoxylon attenuatum. The sequence continues at coordinate 17,868,696 of OZ022489.1, forward strand.
CGGAGGGGGCGGAATTACGGACACTTGAAAATACGCGAAAGGGGTAGATTCGTCATTTTTGGAGATATTTTAATTCTGAAAACGGGTGCTGTTTCCCTAACGTTAGTACCCGTTTGTACTACTTTTCCATCGTTAGCACCTCAAAAGGGGCGGAAATACGGGCACTTGAAAATACGCGAAAGGGCTACTGTCGCCAATTTTCAAAATTTTTGAATTCTGAAAACGGGTGCTGTTTCCCTAACGCTAGTACCCGTTTGTACCACTTTTAGATTCGTTCGTACCTCAAAGGGGGCGGAAATACGGACACTTGAAAATACGCGAAAGGGGTAGATTCGTCATTTTTGGAGATATTTTAATTCTGAAAACGGGTGCTGTTTCCCTAACGTTAGTACCCGTTTGTACCACTTTTTCAATCGTTAGCACCTCAAAGGGCGTGGCGATACGGGCACTTGAAAATACGCGACAGGGGTAGATTCCTCATTTTTGGAGATATTTTAATTCTGAAAACGATTGCTGTTTCCCTATCGTTAGTACCCGTTTGTACCACTTTTCCATCGTTAGCACCTCAAAGGGGGCGGAAATACGAGCACTTGAAAATACGCGAAAGGGCTATCTTCGCCAATTTTCAAAATTTTTGAATTCTCAAAACGGGTGCTGTTTCCCTATCGTTAGTAGGCGTTTGTACCACTTTTACAATTCCTCGTACCTCGGAGGGGGCGGAAATACGGACACTTGAAAATACGCGAAAGGGGTAGATTCGTCATTTTTGGAGACATTTTAATTCTGAAAACGGGTGCTGTTTCCCTAACGTTAGTACCCGTTTGTACCACTTTTTCAATCGTTAGCACCCCAAAGGGGGTGGCGATACGGGCACTTGAAAATACGCGACAGGGGTAGATTCCTCATTTTTGGAGATATTTTAATTCTGAAAACGGGTGCTGTTTCCCTAACGTTAGTACCCGTTTGTACCACTTTTTCAATCGTTAGCACCTCAAAGGGGGTGGCGATACGGGCACTTGAGAATACGCGACAGGGGTAGATTCGTCATTTTTGAAGATATTCGAATTCTGAAAACGGGTGCTGTTTCCCTATCGTTAGTAGGCGTTTGTACCACTTTTACAATTCCTCGTACCTCGGAGGGGGCGGAAATACGGACACTTGAAAATACGCGAAAGGGGTAGATTCGTCATTTTTGGAGATATTTTAATTCTGAAAACGGGTGCTGTTTGCCTAACGTTAGTACCCATTTGTACCACTTTTTCAATCGTTAGCACCTCAAAGGGCGTGGCGATACGGGCACTTGAAAATACGCGACAGGGGTAGATTCCTCATTTTTGGAGATATTTTAATTCTGAAAACGATTGCTGTTTCCCTATCGTTAGTACCCGTTAGTACCACTTTTCCATCGTTAGCACCTCAAAGGGGGCGGAAATACGAGCACTTGAAAATACGCGAAAGGGCTATCTTTGCCAATTTTCAAAATTTTTGAATTCTGAAAACGGGTGCTGTGTCCCTATCGTTAGTAGGCGTTTGTACCACTTTTACAATTTTTAGTACCTCGGAGGGGGCGGAAATACGGACACTTGAAAATACGCGAAAGGGGTAGATTCGTCATTTTTGGAGATATTTTAATTCTGAAAACGGGTGCTGTTTCCCTAACGTTAGTACCCGTTTGTACCACTTTTTCAATCGTTAGCACCTCAAAGGGGGTGGCGATACGGGCACTTGAGAATACGCGACAGGGGTAGATTCGTCATTTTTGAAGATATTCGAATTCTGAAAACGGGTGCTGTTTCCCTATCGTTAGTAGGCGTTTGTACCACTTTTACAATTCCTCGTACCTCGGAGGGGGCGGAAATACGGACACTTGAAAATACGCGAAAGGGGTAGATTCGTCATTTTTGGAGATATTTTAATTCTGAAAACGGGTGCTGTTTCCCTAACGTTAGTACCCATTTGTACCACTTTTTCAATCGTTAGCACCTCAAAGGGCGTGGCGATACGGGCACTTGAAAATACGCGACAGGGGTAGATTCCTCATTTTTGGAGATATTTTAATTCTGAAAACGATTGCTGTTTCCCTATCGTTAGTACCCGTTAGTACCACTTTTCCATCATTAGCACCTCAAAGGGGGCGGAAATACGAGCACTTGAAAATACGCGAAAGGGCTATCTTTGCCAATTTTCAAAATTTTTGAATTCTGAAAACGGTTGCTGTGTCCCTATCGTTAGTAGGCGTTTGTACCACTTTTACAATTTTTAGTACCTCGGAGGGGGCGGAAATACGGACACTTGAAAATACGCGAAAGGGGTAGATTCGTCATTTTTGGAGATATTTTAATTCTGAAAACGGGTGCTGTTTCCCTAACGTTAGTACCCGTTTGTACCACTTTTTCAATCGTTAGCACCTCAAAGGGGGTGGCGATACGGGCACTTGAGAATACGCGACAGGGGTAGATTCGTCATTTTTGGAGATATTTTAATTCTGAAAACGGGTGCTGTTTCCCTAACGTTAGTACCCGTTTGTACCACTTTTTCAATCGTTAGCACCTCAATGAGGGCGGAAATACGGGCACTTGAAAATACGCGAGAGGGCTATCTTCGCCAATTTTCAAAATTTTTGAATTCTGAAAACGGGTGCTGTTTCCCTAACGTTAGTGCCCGTTTGTACCACTTTTTCAATCGTTAGCACCTCAAAGGGGGTGGCGATACGGACACTTGAAAATACGCGAAAGGGGTAGATTCGTCATTTTTGGAGATATTTTAATTCTGAAAACGATTGCTGTTTCCCTATCGTTAGTACCCGTTTGTACCACTTTTCCATCGTTAGCACCTCAAAGGGGGTGGCGATACGGGCACTTGAGAATACGCGACAGGGGTAGATTCCTCATTTTTGGAGATATTTGAATTCTGAAAACGATTGCTGTTTCCCTATCGTTAGTACCCGTTTGTACCACTTTGCCATCGATAGCACCTCAAAGGGGGCGGAAATACGAGCACTTGAAAATACGCGAAAGGGCTATCTTCGCCAATTTTCAAAATTTTTGAATTCTGAAAACGGGTGCTGTTTCCCTATCGTTAGTAGGCGTTTGTACCACTTTTACAATTCTTAGTACCTCGGAGGGGGCGGAAATACGGACACTTGAAAATACGCAAAAGGGGTAGATTCGTCATTTTTGAAGATATTCGAATTCTGAAAACGGGTGCTGTTTCCCTATCGTTAGTAGGCGTTTGTACCACTTTTACAATTTTTAGTACCTCGGAGGGGGCGGAAATACGGACACTTGAAAATACGCGAAAGGGGTAGATTCGTCATTTTTGGAGATATTTTAATTCTGAAAACGGGTGCTGTTTCCCTAACGTTAGTACCTGTTTGTACCACTTTTACAAACGTTAGTACCTCAGAGGGGGCGGAAATACGGACACTTGAAAATACGCGAAAGGGGTAGATTCGTCATTCTTGAAGATATTTGAATTCTGAAAACGGGTGACGTTTCCCTAACGTTAGTATCCGTTTGTACCACTTTTAGATTCGTTAGTACCTCAAAGGGGGTGGCGATACGGGCACTTGAAAATATGCGAAATGGGTAGATTGGTCATTTTTGGAGATATTTGAATTCTGAAAACGGGTGCTGTTTCCCTAACGTTAGTACCCGTTTGTACCACTTTTTCAATCGTTAGCACCTCAAAGGGCGTGGCGATACAGGCACTTGAAAATACGCGACAGGGGTAGATTCCTCATTTTTGGAGATATTTTAATTCTGAAAACGATTGCTGTTTCCCTATCGTTAGTACCCGTTTGTACCACTTTTCCATCGTTAGCACCTCAAAGGGGGCGGAAATACGAGCACTTGAAAATACGCGAAAGGGCTATCTTTGCCAATTTTCAAAATTTTTGAATTCTGAAAACGGGTGCTGTGTCCCTATCGTTAGTAGGCGTTTGTACCACTTTTACAATTTTTAGTACCTCGGAGGGGGAGGAAATACGGACACTTGAAAATACGCGAAAGGGGTAGATTCGTCATTTTTGGAGATATTTTAATTCTGAAAACGGGTGCTGTTTCCCTAACGTTAGTACCCGTTTTTACCACTTTTTCAATCGTTAGCACCTCAAAGGGCGTGGCGATACAGGCACTTGAAAATACGCGACAGGGGTAGATTCCTCATTTTTGGAGATATTTTAATTCTGAAAACGATTGCTGTTTCCCTATCGTTAGTACCCGTTTGTACCACTTTTCCATCGTTAGCACCTCAAAGGGGGCGGAAATACGAGCACTTGAAAATACGCGAAAGGGCTATCTTTGCCAATTTTCAAAATTTTTGAATTCTGAAAACGGGTGCTGTTTCCCTAACGTTAGTACCCGTTTGTACCACTTTTTCAATCGTTAGCACCTCAAAGGGGGTGGCGATACGGACACTTGAAAATACGCGAAAGGGGTAGATTCGTCATTTTTGGAGATATTTTAATTCTGAAAACGATTGCTGTTTCCCTATCGTTAGTACCCGTTTGTACCACTTTTCCATCGTTAGCACCTCAAAGGGGGTGGCGATACGGGCACTTGAGAATACGCGACAGGGGTAGATTCCTCATTTTTGGAGATATTTGAATTCTGAAAACGATTGCTGTTTCCCTATCGTTAGTACCCGTTTGTACCACTTTGCCATCGATAGCACCTCAAAGGGGGCGGAAATACGAGCACTTGAAAATACGCGAAAGGGCTATCTTCGCCAATTTTCAAAATTTTTGAATTCTGAAAACGGGTGCTGTTTCCCTATCGTTAGTAGGCGTTTGTACCACTTTTACAATTCTTAGTACCTCGGAGGGGGCGGAAATACGGACACTTGAAAATACGCAAAAGGGGTAGATTCGTCATTTTTGAAGATATTCGAATTCTGAAAACGGGTGCTGTTTCCCTATCGTTAGTAGGCGTTTGTACCACTTTTACAATTTTTAGTACCTCGGAGGGGGCGGAAATACGGACACTTGAAAATACGCGAAAGGGGTAGATTCGTCATTTTTGGAGATATTTTAATTCTGAAAACGGGTGCTGTTTCCCTAACGTTAGTACCTGTTTGTACCACTTTTACAAACGTTAGTACCTCAGAGGGGGCGGAAATACGGACACTTGAAAATACGCGAAAGGGGTAGATTCGTCATTCTTGAAGATATTTGAATTCTGAAAACGGGTGACGTTTCCCTAACGTTAGTATCCGTTTGTACCACTTTTAGATTCGTTAGTACCTCAAAGGGGGTGGCGATACGGGCACTTGAAAATATGCGAAATGGGTAGATTGGTCATTTTTGGAGATATTTGAATTCTGAAAACGGGTGCTGTTTCCCTAACGTTAGTACCCGTTTGTACCACTTTTTCAATCGTTAGCACCTCAAAGGGCGTGGCGATACGGCCACTTGAAAATACGCGACAGGGGTAGATTCCTCATTTTTGGAGATATTTTAATTCTGAAAACGATTGCTGTTTCCCTATCGTTAGTACCCGTTTGTACCACTTTTCCATCGTTAGCACCTCAAAGGGGGCGGAAATACGAGCACTTGAAAATACGCGAAAGGGCTATCTTCGCCAATTTTCAAAATTTTTGAATTCTGAAAACGGGTGCTGTTTCCCTATCGTTAGTAGGCGTTTGTACCACTTTTACAATTCCTCGTACCTCGGAGGGGGCGGAAATACGGACACTTGAAAATACGCGAAAGGGGTAGATTCGTCATTTTTGGAGACATTTTAATTCTGAAAACGGGTGCTGTTTCCCTAACGTTAGTACCCGTTTGTACCACTTTTTCAATCGTTAGCACCCCAAAGGGGGTGGCGATACGGGCACTTGAAAATACGCGACAGGGGTAGATTCCTCATTTTTGGAGATATTTTAATTCTGAAAACGGGTGCTGTTTCCCTAACGTTAGTACCCGTTTGTACCACTTTTTCAATCGTTAGCACCTCAAAGGGGGTGGCGATACGGGCACTTGAGAATACGCGACAGGGGTAGATTCCTCATTTTTGGAGATATTTGAATTCTGAAAACGATTGCTGTTTCCCTATCGTTAGTACCCGTTTGTACCACTTTGCCATCGTTAGCACCTCAAAGGGGGCGGAATTACGAGCACTTGAAAATACGCGAAAGGGCTATCTTCGCCAATTTTCAAAATTTTTGAATTCTGAAAACGGGTGCTGTTTCCCTATCGTTAGTAGGCGTTTGTACCACTTTTACAATTCTTAGTACCTCGGAGGGGGCGGAAATACGGACACTTGAAAATACGCGAAAGGGGTAGATTCGTCATTTTTGAAGATATTCGAATTCTGAAAACAGGTGCTGTTTCCCTAACGTTAGTACCTGTTTGTACCACTTTTACAAACGTTAGTACCTCAGAGGGGGCGGAAATACGGACACTTGAAAATACGCGAAAGGGGTAGATTCGTCATTTTTGGAGATATTTTAATTCTGAAAACGGGTGCTGTTTCCCTAACGTTAGTACCCGTTTGTACCACTTTTTCAATCGTTAGCACCTCAAAGGGCGTGGCGATACAGGCACTTGAAAATACGCGACAGGGGTAGATTCCTCATTTTTGGAGATATTTTAATTCTGAAAACGATTGCTGTTTCCCTATCGTTAGTACCCGTTTGTACCACTTTTCCATCGTTAGCACCTCAAAGGGGGCGGAAATACGAGCACTTGAAAATACGCGAAAGGGCTATCTTTGCCAATTTTCAAAATTTTTGAATTCTGAAAACGGGTGCTGTGTCCCTATCGTTAGTAGGCGTTTGTACCACTTTTACAATTTTTAGTACCTCGGAGGGGGCGGAAATACGGACACTTGAAAATACGCGAAAGGGGTAGATTCGTCATTTTTGGAGATATTTTAATTCTGAAAACGGGTGCTGTTTCCCTAACGTTAGTACCCGTTTTTACCACTTTTTCAATCGTTAGCACCTCAAAGGGCGTGGCGATACAGGCACTTGAAAATACGCGACAGGGGTAGATTCCTCATTTTTGGAGATATTTTAATTCTGAAAACGATTGCTGTTTCCCTATCGTTAGTACCCGTTTGTACCACTTTTCCATCGTTAGCACCTCAAAGGGGGCGGAAATACGAGCACTTGAAAATACGCGAAAGGGCTATCTTTGCCAATTTTCAAAATTTTTGAATTCTGAAAACGGGTGCTGTGTCCCTATCGTTAGTAGGCGTTTGTACCACTTTTACAATTTTTAGTAACTCGGAGGGGGCGGAAACACGGACACTTGAAAATACGCGAAAGGGGTAGATTCGTCATTTTTGGAGATATTTTAATTCTGAAAACGGGTGCTGTTTCCCTAACGTTAGTACCCGTTTGTACCACTTTTTCAATCGTTAGCACCTCAAAGGGGGTGGCGATACGGGCACTTGAGAATACGCGACAGGGGTAGATTCCTCATTTTTGGAGATATTTGAATTCTGAAAACGATTGCTGTTTCCCTATCGTTAGTACCCGTTTGTACCACTTTTCCATCGTTAGCACCTCAAAGGGGGCGGAAATCCGAGCACTTGAAAATACGCGAAAGGGCTATCTTTGCCAATTTTCAAAATTTTTGAATTCTGAAAACGGGTGCTGTTTCCCTATCGTTAGTAGGCGTTTGTACCACTTTTACAATTTTTAGTACCTCGGAGGGGGCGGAAATACGGACACTTGAAAATACGCGAAAGGGGTAGATTCGTCATTTTTGGAGATATTTTAATTCTGAAAACGGGTGCTGTTTCCCTAACGTTAGTACCCGTTTGTACTACTTTTCCATCGTTAGCACCTCAAAAGGGGCGGAAATACGGGCACTTGAAAATACGCGAAAGGGCTACTGTCGCCAATTTTCAAAATTTTTGAATTCTGAAAACGGGTGCTGTTTCCCTAACGCTAGTACCCGTTTGTACCACTTTTAGATTCGTTCGTACCTCAAAGGGGGCGGAAATACGGACACTTGAAAATACGCGAAAGGGGTAGATTCGTCATTTTTGGAGATATTTTAATTCTGAAAACGGGTGCTGTTTCCCTAACGTTAGTAACCGTTTGTACCACTTTTTCAATCGTTAGCACCTCAAAGGGCGTGGCGATACGGGCACTTGAAAATACGCGACAGGGGTAGATTCCTCATTTTTGGAGATATTTTAATTCTGAAAACGATTGCTGTTTCCCTATCGTTAGTACCCGTTTGTACCACTTTTCCATCGTTAGCACCTCAAAGGGGGCGGAAATACGAGCACTTGAAAATACGCGAAAGGGCTATCTTCGCCAATTTTCAAAATTTTTGAATTCTGAAAACGGGTGCTGTTTCCCTATCGTTAGTAGGCGTTTTTACCACTTTTACAATTCCTCGTACCTCGGAGGGGGCGGAAATACGGACACTTGAAAATACGCGAAAGGGGTAGATTCGTCATTTTTGGAGACATTTTAATTCTGAAAACGGGTGCTGTTTCCCTAACGTTAGTACCCGTTTGTACCACTTTTTCAATCGTTAGCACCCCAAAGGGGGTGGCGATACGGGCACTTGAAAATACGCGACAGGGGTAGATTCCTCATTTTTGGAGATATTTTAATTCTGAAAACGGGTGCTGTTTCCCTAACGTTAGTACCCGTTTGTACCACTTTTTCAATCGTTAGCACCTCAAAGGGGGTGGCGATACGGGCACTTGAGAATACGCGACAGGGGTAGATTCCTCATTTTTGGAGATATTTGAATTCTGAAAACGATTGCTGTTTCCCTATCGTTAGTACCCGTTTGTACCACTTTGCCATCGTTAGCACCTCAAAGGGGGCGGAATTACGAGCACTTGAAAATACGCGAAAGGGCTATCTTTGCCAATTTTCAAAATTTTTGAATTCTGAAAACGGGTGCTGTTTCCCTATCGTTAGTAGGCGTTTGTACCACTTTTACAATTTTTAGTACCTCGGAGGGGGCGGAAATACGGACACTTGAAAATACGCGAAAGGGGTAGATTCGTCATTTTTGGAGATATTTTAATTCTGAAAACGGGTGCTGTTTCCCTAACGTTAGTTCCCGTTTGTACCACTTTTTCAATCGTTAGCACCTCAATGAGGGCGGAAATACGGGCACTTGAAAATACGCGAGAGGGCTATCTTCGCCAATTTTCAAAATTTTTGAATTCTGAAAACGGGTGCTGTTTCCCTAACGTTAGTACCCGTTTGTACCACTTTTTCAATCGTTAGCACCTCAAAGGGGGTGGCGATACGGGCACTTGAAAATACGCGACAAGGGTAGATTCCTCATTTTTGGAGATATTTTAATTCTGAAAACGATTGCTGTTTCCCTATCGTTAGTACCCGTTTGTACCACTTTTCCATCGTTAGCACCTCAAAGGGGGTGGCGATACGGGCACTTGAAAATACGCGACAGGGGTAGATTCCTCATTTTTGGAGATATTTGAATTCTGAAAACGATTGCTGTTTCCCTATCGTTAGTACCCGTTTGTACCACTTTGCCATCGATAGCACCTCAAAGGGGGCGGAAATACGAGCACTTGAAAATACGCGAAAGGGCTATCTTCGCCAATTTTCAAAATTTTTGAATTCTGAAAACGGGTGCTGTTTCCCTATCGTTAGTAGGCGTTTGTACCACTTTTACAATTCTTAGTACCTCGGAGGGGGCGGAAATACGGACACTTGAAAATACGCAAAAGGGGTAGATTCGTCATTTTTGAAGATATTCGAATTCTGAAAACGGGTGCTGTTTCCCTCTCGTTAGTAGGCGTTTGTACCACTTTTACAATTCCTCGTACCTCGGAGGGGGCGGAAATACGGACACTTGAAAATACGCGAAAGGGGTAGATTCGTCATTTTTGGAGATATTTTAATTCTGAAAACGGGTGCTGTTTCCCTAACGTTAGTACCCATTTGTACCACTTTTTCAATCGTTAGCACCTCAAAGGGCGTGGCGATACGCTCACTTGAAAATACGCGACAGGGGTAGATTCCTCATTTTTGGAGATATTTTAATTCTGAAAACGATTGCTGTTTCCCTATCGTTAGTACCCGTTTGTACCACTTTTCCATCGTTAGCACCTCAAAGGGGGCGGAAATACGAGCACTTGAAAATACGCGAAAGGGCTATCTTTGCCAATTTTCAAAATTTTTGAATTCTGAAAACGGGTGCTGTGTCCCTATCGTTAGTAGGCGTTTGTACCACTTTTACAATTTTTAGTACCTCGGAGGGGGCGGAAATACGGACACTTGAAAATACGCGAAAGGGGTAGATTCGTCATTTTTGGAGATATTTTAATTCTGAAAACGGGTGCTGTTTCCCTAACGTTAGTACCCGTTTGTACCACTTTTTCAATCGTTAGCACCTCAAAGGGGGTGGCGATACGGGCACTTGAGAATACGCGACAGGGGTAGATTCCTCATTTTTGGAGATATTGGAATTCTGAAAACGATTGCTGTTTCCCTATCGTTAGTACCCGTTTGTACCACTTTGCCATCGTTAGCACCTCAAAGGGGGCGGAATTACGAGCACTTGAAAATACGCGAAAGGGCTATCTTCGCCAATTTTCAAAATTTTTGAATTCTGAAAACGGGTGCTGTTTCCCTATCGTTAGTAGGCGTTTGTACCACTTTTACAATTCTTAGTACCTCGGAGGGGGCGGAAATACGGACACTTGAAAATACGCGAAAGGGGTAGATTCGTCATTTTTGAAGATATTCGAATTCTGAAAACAGGTGCTGTTTCCCTAACGTTAGTACCTGTTTGTACCACTTTTACAAACGTTAGTACCTCAGAGGGGGCGGAAATACGGACACTTGAAAATACGCGAAAGGGGTAGATTCGTCATTTTTGGAGATATTTTAATTCTGAAAACGGGTGCTGTTTCCCTAACGTTAGTACCCGTTTGTACCACTTTTTCAATCGTTAGCACCTCAAAGGGCGTGGCGATACGGGCACTTGAAAATACGCGACAGGGGTAGATTCCTCATTTTTGGAGATATTTTAATTCTGAAAACGATTGCTGTTTCCCTATCGTTAGTACCCGTTTGTACCACTTTTCCATCGTTAGCACCTCAAAGGGGGCGGAAATACGAGCACTTGAAAATACGCGAAAGGGCTATCTTTGCCAATTTTCAAAATTTTTGAATTCTGAAAACGGGTGCTGTGTCCCTATCGTTAGTAGGCGTTTGTACCACTTTTACAATTTTTAGTACCTCGGAGGGGGCGGAAATACGGACACTTGAAAATACGCGAAAGGGGTAGATTCGTCATTTTTGGAGATATTTTAATTCTGAAAACGGGTGCTGTTTCCCTAACGTTAGTACCTGTTTGTACCACTTTTACAAACGTTAGTACCTCAGAGGGGGCGGAAATACGGACACTTGAAAATACGCGAAAGGGGTAGATTCGTCATTCTTGAAGATATTTGAATTCTGAAAACGGGTGACGTTTCCCTAACGTTAGTATCCGTTTGTACCACTTTTAGATTCGTTAGTACCTCAAAGGGGGTGGCGATACGGGCACTTGAAAATATGCGAAATGGGTAGATTGGTCATTTTTGGAGATATTTGAATTCTGAAAACGATTGCTGTTTCCCTATCGTTAGTACCCGTTTGTACTACTTTTCCATCGTTAGCACCTCAAAAGGGGCGGAAATACGGGCACTTGAAAATACGCGAAAGGGCTACTGTCGCCAATTTTCAAAATTTTTGAATTCTGAAAACGGGTGCTGTTTCCCTAACGCTAGTACCCGTTTGTACCACTTTTAGATTCGTTCGTACCTCAAAGGGGGCGGAAATACGGACACTTGAAAATACGCGAAAGGGGTAGATTCGTCATTTTTGGAGATATTTTAATTCTGAAAACGGGTGCTGTTTCCCTAACGTTAGTACCCGTTTGTACCACTTTTTCAATCGTTAGCACCTCAAAGGGCGTGGCGATACGGGCACTTGAAAATACGCGACAGGGGTAGATTCCTCATTTTTGGAGATATTTTAATTCTGAAAACGATTGCTGTTTCCCTATCGTTAGTACCCGTTTGTACCACTTTTCCATCGTTAGCACCTCAAAGGGGGTGGCGATACGGGCACTTGAAAATACGCGACAGGGGTAGATTCCTCATTTTTGGAGATATTTGAATTCTGAAAACGATTGCTGTTTCCCTATCGTTAGTACCCGTTTGTACCACTTTTCCATCGTTAGCACCTCAAAGGGGGTGGCGATACGGGCACTTGAAAATACGCGACAGGGGTAGATTCCTCATTTTTGGAGATATTTGAATTCTGAAAACGATTGCTGTTTCCCTATCGTTAGTACCCGTTTGTACCACTTTGCCATCGATAGCACCTCAAAGGGGGCGGAAATACGAGCACTTGAAAATACGCGAAAGGGCTATCTTCGCCAATTTTCAAAATTTTTGAATTCTGAAAACGGGTGCTGTTTCCCTATCGTTAGTAGGCGTTTGTACCACTTTTACAATTCTTAGTACCTCGGAGGGGGCGGAAATACGGACACTTGAAAATACGCAAAAGGGGTAGATTCGTCATTTTTGAAGATATTCGAATTCTGAAAACGGGTGCTGTTTCCCTCTCGTTAGTAGGCGTTTGTACCACTTTTACAATTCCTCGTACCTCGGAGGGGGCGGAAATACGGACACTTGAAAATACGCGAAAGGGGTAGATTCGTCATTTTTGGAGATATTTTAATTCTGAAAACGGGTGCTGTTTCCCTAACGTTAGTACCCATTTGTACCACTTTTTCAATCGTTAGCACCTCAAAGGGCGTGGCGATACGCTCACTTGAAAATACGCGACAGGGGTAGATTCCTCATTTTTGGAGATATTTTAATTCTGAAAACGATTGCTGTTTCCCTATCGTTAGTACCCGTTTGTACCACTTTTCCATCGTTAGCACCTCAAAGGGGGCGGAAATACGAGCACTTGAAAATACGCGAAAGGGCTATCTTTGCCAATTTTCAAAATTTTTGAATTCTGAAAACGGGTGCTGTGTCCCTATCGTTAGTAGGCGTTTGTACCACTTTTACAATTTTTAGTACCTCGGAGGGGGCGGAAATACGGACACTTGAAAATACGCGAAAGGGGTAGATTCGTCATTTTTGGAGATATTTTAATTCTGAAAACGGGTGCTGTTTCCCTAACGTTAGTACCCGTTTGTACCACTTTTTCAATCGTTAGCACCTCAAAGGGGGTGGCGATACGGGCACTTGAGAATACGCGACAGGGGTAGATTCCTCATTTTTGGAGATATTGGAATTCTGAAAACGATTGCTGTTTCCCTATCGTTAGTACCCGTTTGTACCACTTTGCCATCGTTAGCACCTCAAAGGGGGCGGAATTACGAGCACTTGAAAATACGCGAAAGGGCTATCTTCGCCAATTTTCAAAATTTTTGAATTCTGAAAACGGGTGCTGTTTCCCTATCGTTAGTAGGCGTTTGTACCACTTTTACAATTCTTAGTACCTCGGAGGGGGCGGAAATACGGACACTTGAAAATACGCGAAAGGGGTAGATTCGTCATTTTTGAAGATATTCGAATTCTGAAAACAGGTGCTGTTTCCCTAACGTTAGTACCTGTTTGTACCACTTTTACAAACGTTAGTACCTCAGAGGGGGCGGAAATACGGACACTTGAAAATACGCGAAAGGGGTAGATTCGTCATTTTTGGAGATATTTTAATTCTGAAAACGGGTGCTGTTTCCCTAACGTTAGTACCCGTTTGTACCACTTTTTCAATCGTTAGCACCTCAAAGGGCGTGGCGATACGGGCACTTGAAAATACGCGACAGGGGTAGATTCCTCATTTTTGGAGATATTTTAATTCTGAAAACGATTGCTGTTTCCCTATCGTTAGTACCCGTTTGTACCACTTTTCCATCGTTAGCACCTCAAAGGGGGCGGAAATACGAGCACTTGAAAATACGCGAAAGGGCTATCTTTGCCAATTTTCAAAATTTTTGAATTCTGAAAACGGGTGCTGTGTCCCTATCGTTAGTAGGCGTTTGTACCACTTTTACAATTTTTAGTACCTCGGAGGGGGCGGAAATACGGACACTTGAAAATACGCGAAAGGGGTAGATTCGTCATTTTTGGAGATATTTTAATTCTGAAAACGGGTGCTGTTTCCCTAACGTTAGTACCTGTTTGTACCACTTTTACAAACGTTAGTACCTCAGAGGGGGCGGAAATACGGACACTTGAAAATACGCGAAAGGGGTAGATTCGTCATTCTTGAAGATATTTGAATTCTGAAAACGGGTGACGTTTCCCTAACGTTAGTATCCGTTTGTACCACTTTTAGATTCGTTAGTACCTCAAAGGGGGTGGCGATACGGGCACTTGAAAATATGCGAAATGGGTAGATTCCTCATTTTTGGAGATATTTGAATTCTGAAAACGATTGCTGTTTCCCTATCGTTAGTACCCGTTTGTACCACTTTGCCATCGTTAGCACCTCAAAGGGGGCGGAATTACGAGCACTTGAAAATACGCGAAAGGGCTATCTTTGCCAATTTTCAAAATTTTTGAATTCTGAAAACGGGTGCTGTTTCCCTATCGTTAGTAGGCGTTTGTACCACTTTTACAATTTTTAGTACCTCGGAGGGGGCGGAAATACGGACACTTGAAAATACGCGAAAGGGGTAGATTCGTCATTTTTGGAGATATTTTAATTCTGAAAACGGGTGCTGTTTCCCTAACGTTAGTTCCCGTTTGTACCACTTTTTCAATCGTTAGCACCTCAATGAGGGCGGAAATACGGGCACTTGAAAATACGCGAGAGGGCTATCTTCGCCAATTTTCAAAATTTTTGAATTCTGAAAACGGGTGCTGTTTCCCTAACGTTAGTACCCGTTTGTACCACTTTTTCAATCGTTAGCACCTCAAAGGGGGTGGCGATACGGGCACTTGAAAATACGCGACAAGGGTAGATTCCTCATTTTTGGAGATATTTTAATTCTGAAAACGATTGCTGTTTCCCTATCGTTAGTACCCGTTTGTACCACTTTTCCATCGTTAGCACCTCAAAGGGGGTGGCGATACGGGCACTTGAAAATACGCGACAGGGGTAGATTCCTCATTTTTGGAGATATTTGAATTCTGAAAACGATTGCTGTTTCCCTATCGTTAGTACCCGTTTGTACCACTTTGCCATCGATAGCACCTCAAAGGGGGCGGAAATACGAGCACTTGAAAATACGCGAAAGGGCTATCTTCGCCAATTTTCAAAATTTTTGAATTCTGAAAACGGGTGCTGTTTCCCTATCGTTAGTAGGCGTTTGTACCACTTTTACAATTCTTAGTACCTCGGAGGGGGCGGAAATACGGACACTTGAAAATACGCAAAAGGGGTAGATTCGTCATTTTTGAAGATATTCGAATTCTGAAAACGGGTGCTGTTTCCCTCTCGTTAGTAGGCGTTTGTACCACTTTTACAATTCCTCGTACCTCGGAGGGGGCGGAAATACGGACACTTGAAAATACGCGAAAGGGGTAGATTCGTCATTTTTGGAGATATTTTAATTCTGAAAACGGGTGCTGTTTCCCTAACGTTAGTACCCATTTGTACCACTTTTTCAATCGTTAGCACCTCAAAGGGCGTGGCGATACGCTCACTTGAAAATACGCGACAGGGGTAGATTCCTCATTTTTGGAGATATTTTAATTCTGAAAACGATTGCTGTTTCCCTATCGTTAGTACCCGTTTGTACCACTTTTCCATCGTTAGCACCTCAAAGGGGGCGGAAATACGAGCACTTGAAAATACGCGAAAGGGCTATCTTTGCCAATTTTCAAAATTTTTGAATTCTGAAAACGGGTGCTGTGTCCCTATCGTTAGTAGGCGTTTGTACCACTTTTACAATTTTTAGTACCTCGGAGGGGGCGGAAATACGGACACTTGAAAATACGCGAAAGGGGTAGATTCGTCATTTTTGGAGATATTTTAATTCTGAAAACGGGTGCTGTTTCCCTAACGTTAGTACCCGTTTGTACCACTTTTTCAATCGTTAGCACCTCAAAGGGGGTGGCGATACGGGCACTTGAGAATACGCGACAGGGGTAGATTCCTCATTTTTGGAGATATTGGAATTCTGAAAACGATTGCTGTTTCCCTATCGTTAGTACCCGTTTGTACCACTTTGCCATCGTTAGCACCTCAAAGGGGGCGGAATTACGAGCACTTGAAAATACGCGAAAGGGCTATCTTCGCCAATTTTCAAAATTTTTGAATTCTGAAAACGGGTGCTGTTTCCCTATCGTTAGTAGGCGTTTGTACCACTTTTACAATTCTTAGTACCTCGGAGGGGGCGGAAATACGGACACTTGAAAATACGCGAAAGGGGTAGATTCGTCATTTTTGAAGATATTCGAATTCTGAAAACAGGTGCTGTTTCCCTAACGTTAGTACCTGTTTGTACCACTTTTACAAACGTTAGTACCTCAGAGGGGGCGGAAATACGGACACTTGAAAATACGCGAAAGGGGTAGATTCGTCATTTTTGGAGATATTTTAATTCTGAAAACGGGTGCTGTTTCCCTAACGTTAGTACCCGTTTGTACCACTTTTTCAATCGTTAGCACCTCAAAGGGCGTGGCGATACGGGCACTTGAAAATACGCGACAGGGGTAGATTCCTCATTTTTGGAGATATTTTAATTCTGAAAACGATTGCTGTTTCCCTATCGTTAGTACCCGTTTGTACCACTTTTCCATCGTTAGCACCTCAAAGGGGGCGGAAATACGAGCACTTGAAAATACGCGAAAGGGCTATCTTTGCCAATTTTCAAAATTTTTGAATTCTGAAAACGGGTGCTGTGTCCCTATCGTTAGTAGGCGTTTGTACCACTTTTACAATTTTTAGTACCTCGGAGGGGGCGGAAATACGGACACTTGAAAATACGCGAAAGGGGTAGATTCGTCATTTTTGGAGATATTTTAATTCTGAAAACGGGTGCTGTTTCCCTAACGTTAGTACCTGTTTGTACCACTTTTACAAACGTTAGTACCTCAGAGGGGGCGGAAATACGGACACTTGAAAATACGCGAAAGGGGTAGATTCGTCATTCTTGAAGATATTTGAATTCTGAAAACGGGTGACGTTTCCCTAACGTTAGTATCCGTTTGTACCACTTTTAGATTCGTTAGTACCTCAAAGGGGGTGGCGATACGGGCACTTGAAAATATGCGAAATGGGTAGATTGGTCATTTTTGGAGATATTTGAATTCTGAAAACGATTGCTGTTTCCCTATCGTTAGTACCCGTTTGTACTACTTTTCCATCGTTAGCACCTCAAAAGGGGCGGAAATACGGGCACTTGAAAATACGCGAAAGGGCTACTGTCGCCAATTTTCAAAATTTTTGAATTCTGAAAACGGGTGCTGTTTCCCTAACGCTAGTACCCGTTTGTACCACTTTTAGATTCGTTCGTACCTCAAAGGGGGCGGAAATACGGACACTTGAAAATACGCGAAAGGGGTAGATTCGTCATTTTTGGAGATATTTTAATTCTGAAAACGGGTGCTGTTTCCCTAACGTTAGTACCCGTTTGTACCACTTTTTCAATCGTTAGCACCTCAAAGGGCGTGGCGATACGGGCACTTGAAAATACGCGACAGGGGTAGATTCCTCATTTTTGGAGATATTTTAATTCTGAAAACGATTGCTGTTTCCCTATCGTTAGTACCCGTTTGTACCACTTTTCCATCGTTAGCACCTCAAAGGGGGTGGCGATACGGGCACTTGAAAATACGCGACAGGGGTAGATTCCTCATTTTTGGAGATATTTGAATTCTGAAAACGATTGCTGTTTCCCTATCGTTAGTACCCGTTTGTACCACTTTTCCATCGTTAGCACCTCAAAGGGGGTGGCGATACGGGCACTTGAAAATACGCGACAGGGGTAGATTCCTCATTTTTGGAGATATTTGAATTCTGAAAACGATTGCTGTTTCCCTATCGTTAGTACCCGTTTGTACCACTTTGCCATCGATAGCACCTCAAAGGGGGCGGAAATACGAGCACTTGAAAATACGCGAAAGGGCTATCTTCGCCAATTTTCAAAATTTTTGAATTCTGAAAACGGGTGCTGTTTCCCTATCGTTAGTAGGCGTTTGTACCACTTTTACAATTCTTAGTACCTCGGAGGGGGCGGAAATACGGACACTTGAAAATACGCAAAAGGGGTAGATTCGTCATTTTTGAAGATATTCGAATTCTGAAAACGGGTGCTGTTTCCCTCTCGTTAGTAGGCGTTTGTACCACTTTTACAATTCCTCGTACCTCGGAGGGGGCGGAAATACGGACACTTGAAAATACGCGAAAGGGGTAGATTCGTCATTTTTGGAGATATTTTAATTCTGAAAACGGGTGCTGTTTCCCTAACGTTAGTACCCATTTGTACCACTTTTTCAATCGTTAGCACCTCAAAGGGCGTGGCGATACGCTCACTTGAAAATACGCGACAGGGGTAGATTCCTCATTTTTGGAGATATTTTAATTCTGAAAACGATTGCTGTTTCCCTATCGTTAGTACCCGTTTGTACCACTTTTCCATCGTTAGCACCTCAAAGGGGGCGGAAATACGAGCACTTGAAAATACGCGAAAGGGCTATCTTTGCCAATTTTCAAAATTTTTGAATTCTGAAAACGGGTGCTGTGTCCCTATCGTTAGTAGGCGTTTGTACCACTTTTACAATTTTTAGTACCTCGGAGGGGGCGGAAATACGGACACTTGAAAATACGCGAAAGGGGTAGATTCGTCATTTTTGGAGATATTTTAATTCTGAAAACGGGTGCTGTTTCCCTAACGTTAGTACCCGTTTGTACCACTTTTTCAATCGTTAGCACCTCAAAGGGGGTGGCGATACGGGCACTTGAGAATACGCGACAGGGGTAGATTCCTCATTTTTGGAGATATTGGAATTCTGAAAACGATTGCTGTTTCCCTATCGTTAGTACCCGTTTGTACCACTTTGCCATCGTTAGCACCTCAAAGGGGGCGGAATTACGAGCACTTGAAAATACGCGAAAGGGCTATCTTCGCCAATTTTCAAAATTTTTGAATTCTGAAAACGGGTGCTGTTTCCCTATCGTTAGTAGGCGTTTGTACCACTTTTACAATTCTTAGTACCTCGGAGGGGGCGGAAATACGGACACTTGAAAATACGCGAAAGGGGTAGATTCGTCATTTTTGAAGATATTCGAATTCTGAAAACAGGTGCTGTTTCCCTAACGTTAGTACCTGTTTGTACCACTTTTACAAACGTTAGTACCTCAGAGGGGGCGGAAATACGGACACTTGAAAATACGCGAAAGGGGTAGATTCGTCATTTTTGGAGATATTTTAATTCTGAAAACGGGTGCTGTTTCCCTAACGTTAGTACCCGTTTGTACCACTTTTTCAATCGTTAGCACCTCAAAGGGCGTGGCGATACGGGCACTTGAAAATACGCGACAGGGGTAGATTCCTCATTTTTGGAGATATTTTAATTCTGAAAACGATTGCTGTTTCCCTATCGTTAGTACCCGTTTGTACCACTTTTCCATCGTTAGCACCTCAAAGGGGGCGGAAATACGAGCACTTGAAAATACGCGAAAGGGCTATCTTTGCCAATTTTCAAAATTTTTGAATTCTGAAAACGGGTGCTGTGTCCCTATCGTTAGTAGGCGTTTGTACCACTTTTACAATTTTTAGTACCTCGGAGGGGGCGGAAATACGGACACTTGAAAATACGCGAAAGGGGTAGATTCGTCATTTTTGGAGATATTTTAATTCTGAAAACGGGTGCTGTTTCCCTAACGTTAGTACCTGTTTGTACCACTTTTACAAACGTTAGTACCTCAGAGGGGGCGGAAATACGGACACTTGAAAATACGCGAAAGGGGTAGATTCGTCATTCTTGAAGATATTTGAATTCTGAAAACGGGTGACGTTTCCCTAACGTTAGTATCCGTTTGTACCACTTTTAGATTCGTTAGTACCTCAAAGGGGGTGGCGATACGGGCACTTGAAAATATGCGAAATGGGTAGATTGGTCATTTTTGGAGATATTTGAATTCTGAAAACGATTGCTGTTTCCCTATCGTTAGTACCCGTTTGTACTACTTTTCCATCGTTAGCACCTCAAAAGGGGCGGAAATACGGGCACTTGAAAATACGCGAAAGGGCTACTGTCGCCAATTTTCAAAATTTTTGAATTCTGAAAACGGGTGCTGTTTCCCTAACGCTAGTACCCGTTTGTACCACTTTTAGATTCGTTCGTACCTCAAAGGGGGCGGAAATACGGACACTTGAAAATACGCGAAAGGGGTAGATTCGTCATTTTTGGAGATATTTTAATTCTGAAAACGGGTGCTGTTTCCCTAACGTTAGTACCCGTTTGTACCACTTTTTCAATCGTTAGCACCTCAAAGGGCGTGGCGATACGGGCACTTGAAAATACGCGACAGGGGTAGATTCCTCATTTTTGGAGATATTTTAATTCTGAAAACGATTGCTGTTTCCCTATCGTTAGTACCCGTTTGTACCACTTTTCCATCGTTAGCACCTCAAAGGGGGCGGAAATACGAGCACTTGAAAATACGCGAAAGGGCTATCTTTGCCAATTTTCAAAATTTTTGAATTCTGAAAACGGGTGCTGTTTCCCTATCGTTAGTAGGCGTTTGTACCACTTTTACAATTTTTAGTACCTCGGAGGGGGCGGAAATACGGACACTTGAAAATACGCGAAAGGGGTAGATTCGTCATTTTTGGAGATATTTTAATTCTGAAAACGGGTGCTGTTTCCCTAACGTTAGTACCCGTTTGTACTACTTTTCCATCGTTAGCACCTCAAAAGGGGCGGAAATACGGGCACTTGAAAATACGCGAAAGGGCTACTGTCGCCAATTTTCAAAATTTTTGAATTCTGAAAACGGGTGCTGTTTCCCTAACGCTAGTACCCGTTTGTACCACTTTTAGATTCGTTCGTACCAAAAGGGGGCGGAAATACGGACACTTGAAAATACGCGAAAGGGGTAGATTCGTCATTTTTGGAGATATTTTAATTCTGAAAACGGGTGCTGTTTCCCTAACGTTAGTACCCGTTTGTACCACTTTTTCAATCGTTAGCACCTCAAAGGGCGTGGCGATACGGGCACTTGAAAATACGCGAAAGGGCTATCTTTGCCAATTTTCAAAATTTTTGAATTCTGAAAACGGGTGCTGTGTCCCTATCGTTAGTAGGCGTTTGTACCACTTTTACAATTTTTAGTACCTCGGAGGGGGCGGAAATACGGACACTTGAAAATACGCGAAAGGGGTAGGTTCGTCATTTTTGGAGATATTTTAATTCTGAAAACGGGTGCTGTTTCCCTAACGTTAGTACCCGTTTGTACCACTTTTTCAATCGTTAGCACCTCAAAGGGGGTGGCGATACGGGCACTTGAGAATACGCGACATTGGTAGATTTCTCATTTTTGGAGATATTGGAATTCTGAAAACGATTGCTGTTTCCCTATCGTTAGTACCCGTTTGTACCACTTTGCCATCGTTAGCACCTCAAAGGGGGCGGA
The DNA here is from genome assembly GCA_963989405.1 of Trypoxylon attenuatum. Classification (NCBI taxonomy): domain Eukaryota; kingdom Metazoa; phylum Arthropoda; class Insecta; order Hymenoptera; family Crabronidae; genus Trypoxylon; species Trypoxylon attenuatum. Next base: position 17,890,245 of record OZ022489.1, read on the forward strand.
ATTACGAGCACTTGAAAATACGCGAAAGGGCTATCTTCGCCAATTTTCAAAATTTTTGAATTCTGAAAACGGGTGCTGTTTCCCTATCGTTAGTAGGCGTTTGTACCACTTTTACAATTCTTAGTACCTCGGAGGGGGCGGAAATACGGACACTTGAAAATACGCGAAAGGGGTAGATTCGTCATTTTTGAAGATATTCGAATTCTGAAAACAGGTGCTGTTTCCCTAACGTTAGTACCTGTTTGTACCACTTTTACAAACGTTAGTACCTCAGAGGGGGCGGAAATACGGACACTTGAAAATACGCGAAAGGGGTAGATTCGTCATTTTTGGAGATATTTTAATTCTGAAAACGGGTGCTGTTTCCCTAACGTTAGTACCCGTTTGTACCACTTTTTCAATCGTTAGCACCTCAAAGGGCGTGGCGATACGGGCACTTGAAAATACGCGACAGGGGTAGATTCCTCATTTTTGGAGATATTTTAATTCTGAAAACGATTGCTGTTTCCCTATCGTTAGTACCCGTTTGTACCACTTTTCCATCGTTAGCACCTCAAAGGGGGCGGAAATACGAGCACTTGAAAATACGCGAAAGGGCTATCTTTGCCAATTTTCAAAATTTTTGAATTCTGAAAACGGGTGCTGTGTCCCTATCGTTAGTAGGCGTTTGTACCACTTTTACAATTTTTAGTACCTCGGAGGGGGCGGAAATACGGACACTTGAAAATACGCGAAAGGGGTAGATTCGTCATTTTTGGAGATATTTTAATTCTGAAAACGGGTGCTGTTTCCCTAACGTTAGTACCTGTTTGTACCACTTTTACAAACGTTAGTACCTCAGAGGGGGCGGAAATACGGACACTTGAAAATACGCGAAAGGGGTAGATTCGTCATTCTTGAAGATATTTGAATTCTGAAAACGGGTGCTGTTTCCCTAACGCTAGTACCCGTTTGTACCACTTTTAGATTCGTTCGTACCAAAAGGGGGCGGAAATACGGACACTTGAAAATACGCGAAAGGGCTAGATTCGTCATTTTTGGAGATATTTTAATTCTGAAAACGGGTGCTGTTTCCCTAACGTTAGTACCCGTTTGTACCACTTTTTCAATCGTTAGCACCTCAAAGGGCGTGGCGATACGGGCACTTGAAAATACGCGACAGGGGTAGATTCCTCATTTTTGGAGATATTTTAATTCTGAAAACGGGTGCTGTTTCCCTAACGTTAGTACCCGTTTGTACCACTTTTTCAATCGTTAGCACCTCAAAGGGCGTGGCGATACGGGCACTTGAAAATACGCGAAAGGGCTATCTTTGCCAATTTTCAAAATTTTTGAATTCTGAAAACGGGTGCTGTGTCCCTATCGTTAGTAGGCGTTTGTACCACTTTTACAATTTTTAGTACCTCGGAGGGGGCGGAAATACGGACACTTGAAAATACGCGAAAGGGGTAGGTTCGTCATTTTTGGAGATATTTTAATTCTGAAAACGGGTGCTGTTTCCCTAACGTTAGTACCCGTTTGTACCACTTTTTCAATCGTTAGCACCTCAAAGGGGGTGGCGATACGGGCACTTGAGAATACGCGACATTGGTAGATTTCTCATTTTTGGAGATATTGGAATTCTGAAAACGATTGCTGTTTCCCTATCGTTAGTACCCGTTTGTACCACTTTGCCATCGTTAGCACCTCAAAGGGGGCGGAATTACGAGCACTTGAAAATACGCGAAAGGGCTATCTTCGCCAATTTTCAAAATTTTTGAATTCTGAAAACGGGTGCTGTTTCCCTATCGTTAGTAGGCGTTTGTACCACTTTTACAATTCTTAGTACCTCGGAGGGGGCGGAAATACGGACACTTGAAAATACGCGAAAGGGGTAGATTCGTCATTTTTGAAGATATTCGAATTCTGAAAACAGGTGCTGTTTCCCTAACGTTAGTACCTGTTTGTACCACTTTTACAAACGTTAGTACCTCAGAGGGGGCGGAAATACGGACACTTGAAAATACGCGAAAGGGGTAGATTCGTCATTTTTGGAGATATTTTAATTCTGAAAACGGGTGCTGTTTCCCTAACGTTAGTACCCGTTTGTACCACTTTTTCAATCGTTAGCACCTCAAAGGGCGTGGCGATACGGGCACTTGAAAATACGCGACAGGGGTAGATTCCTCATTTTTGGAGATATTTTAATTCTGAAAACGATTGCTGTTTCCCTATCGTTAGTACCCGTTTGTACCACTTTTCCATCGTTAGCACCTCAAAGGGGGCGGAAATACGAGCACTTGAAAATACGCGAAAGGGCTATCTTTGCCAATTTTCAAAATTTTTGAATTCTGAAAACGGGTGCTGTGTCCCTATCGTTAGTAGGCGTTTGTACCACTTTTACAATTTTTAGTACCTCGGAGGGGGCGGAAATACGGACACTTGAAAATACGCGAAAGGGGTAGATTCGTCATTTTTGGAGATATTTTAATTCTGAAAACGGGTGCTGTTTCCCTAACGTTAGTACCTGTTTGTACCACTTTTACAAACGTTAGTACCTCAGAGGGGGCGGAAATACGGACACTTGAAAATACGCGAAAGGGGTAGATTCGTCATTCTTGAAGATATTTGAATTCTGAAAACGGGTGCTGTTTCCCTAACGCTAGTACCCGTTTGTACCACTTTTAGATTCGTTCGTACCAAAAGGGGGCGGAAATACGGACACTTGAAAATACGCGAAAGGGCTAGATTCGTCATTTTTGGAGATATTTTAATTCTGAAAACGGGTGCTGTTTCCCTAACGTTAGTACCCGTTTGTACCACTTTTTCAATCGTTAGCACCTCAAAGGGCGTGGCGATACGGGCACTTGAAAATACGCGACAGGGGTAGATTCCTCATTTTTGGAGATATTTTAATTCTGAAAACGATTGCTGTTTCCCTATCGTTAGTACCCATTTGTACCACTTTTCCATCGTTAGCACCTCAAAGGGGGCGGAAATACGAGCACTTGAAAATACGCGAAAGGGCTATCTTCGCCAATTTTCAAAATTTTTGAATTCTGAAAACGGGTGCTGTTTCCCTATCGTTAGTAGGCGTTTGTACCACTTTTACAATTCCTCGTACCTCGGAGGGGTCGGAAATACGGACACTTGAAAATACGCGAAAGGGGTAGATTCGTCATTTTTGGAGACATTTTAATTCTGAAAACGGGTGCTGTTTCCCTAACGTTAGTACCCGTTTGTACCACTTTTTCAATCGTTAGCACCCCAAAGGGGGTGGCGATACGGGCACTTGAAAATACGCGACAGGGGTAGATTCCTCATTTTTGGAGATATTTTAATTCTGAAAACGGGTGCTGTTTCCCTAACGTTAGTACCCGTTTGTACCACTTTTTCAATCGTTAGCACCTCAAAGGGGGTGGCGATACGGGCACTTGAGAATACGCGACAGGGGTAGATTCCTCATTTTTGGAGATATTTGAATTCTGAAAACGATTGCTGTTTCCCTATCGTTAGTACCCGTTTGTACCACTTTTCCATCGTTAGCACCTCAAAGGGGGCGGAAATACGAGCACTTGAAAATACGCGAAAGGGCTATCTTTGCCAATTTTCAAAATTTTTGAATTCTGAAAACGGGTGCTGTTTCCCTATCGTTAGTAGGCGTTTGTACCACTTTTACAATTTTTAGTACCTCGGAGGGGGCGGAAATACGGACACTTGAAAATACGCGAAAGGGGTAGATTCGTCATTTTTGGAGATATTTTAATTCTGAAAACGGGTGCTGTTTCCCTAACGTTAGTACCCGTTTGTACTACTTTTCCATCGTTAGCACCTCAAAAGGGGCGGAAATACGGGCACTTGAAAATACGCGAAAGGGCTACTGTCGCCAATTTTCAAAATTTTTGAATTCTGAAAACGGGTGCTGTTTCCCTAACGCTAGTACCCGTTTGTACCACTTTTAGATTCGTTCGTACCTCAAAGGGGGCGGAAATACGGACACTTGAAAATACGCGAAAGGGGTAGATTCGTCATTTTTGGAGATATTTTAATTCTGAAAACGGGTGCTGTTTCCCTAACGTTAGTACCCGTTTGTACCACTTTTTCAATCGTTAGCACCTCAAAGGGCGTGGCGATACGGGCACTTGAAAATACGCGACAGGGGTAGATTCCTCATTTTTGGAGATATTTTAATTCTGAAAACGATTGCTGTTTCCCTATCGTTAGTACCCGTTTGTACCACTTTTCCATCGTTAGCACCTCAAAGGGGGCGGAAATACGAGCACTTGAAAATACGCGAAAGGGCTATCTTCGCCAATTTTCAAAATTTTTGAATTCTGAAAACGGGTGCTGTTTCCCTATCGTTAGTAGGCGTTTGTACCACTTTTACAATTCCTCGTACCTCGGAGGGGGCGGAAATACGGACACTTGAAAATACGCGAAAGGGGTAGATTCGTCATTTTTGGAGACATTTTAATTCTGAAAACGGGTGCTGTTTCCCTAACGTTAGTACCCGTTTGTACCACTTTTTCAATCGTTAGCACCCCAAAGGGGGTGGCGATACGGGCACTTGAAAATACGCGACAGGGGTAGATTCCTCATTTTTGGAGATATTTTAATTCTGAAAACGGGTGCTGTTTCCCTAACGTTAGTACCCGTTTGTACCACTTTTTCAATCGTTAGCACCTCAAAGGGGGTGGCGATACGGGCACTTGAGAATACGCGACAGGGGTAGATTCCTCATTTTTGGAGATATTTGAGTTCTGAAAACGATTGCTGTTTCCCTATCGTTAGTACCCGTTTGTACCACTTTGCCATCGTTAGCACCTCAAAGGGGGCGGAATTACGAGCACTTGAAAATACGCGAAAGGGCTATCTTCGCCAATTTTCAAAATTTTTGAATTCTGAAAACGGGTGCTGTTTCCCTATCGTTAGTAGGCGTTTGTACCACTTTTACAATTCTTAGTACCTCGGAGGGGGCGGAAATAAGGACACTTGAAAATACGCGAAAGGGGTAGATTCGTCATTTTTGAAGATATTCGAATTCTGAAAACAGGTGCTGTTTCCCTAACGTTAGTACCTGTTTGTACCACTTTTACAAACGTTAGTACCTCAGAGGGGGCGGAAATACGGACACTTGAAAATACGCGAAAGGGGTAGATTCGTCATTTTTGGAGATATTTTAATTCTGAAAACGGGTGCTGTTTCCCTAACGTTAGTACCCGTTTGTACCACTTTTTCAATCGTTAGCACCTCAAAGGGCGTGGCGATACAGGCACTTGAAAATACGCGACAGGGGTAGATTCCTCATTTTTGGAGATATTTTAATTCTGAAAACGATTGCTGTTTCCCTATCGTTAGTACCCGTTTGTACCACTTTTCCATCGTTAGCACCTCAAAGGGGGCGGAAATACGAGCACTTGAAAATACGCGAAAGGGCTATCTTTGCCAATTTTCAAAATTTTTGAATTCTGAAAACGGGTGCTGTGTCCCTATCGTTAGTAGGCGTTTGTACCACTTTTACAATTTTTAGTACCTCGGAGGGGGCGGAAATACGGACACTTGAAAATACGCGAAAGGGGTAGATTCGTCATTTTTGGAGATATTTTAATTCTGCAAACGGGTGCTGTTTCCCTAACGTTAGTACCCGTTTGTACCACTTTTTCAATCGTTAGCACCTCAAAGGGGGTGGCGATACGGGCACTTGAGAATACGCGACAGGGGTAGATTCCTCATTTTTGGAGATATTTGAATTCTGAAAACGATTGCTGTTTCCCTATCGTTAGTACCCGTTTGTACCACTTTGCCATCGTTAGCACCTCAAAGGGGGCGGAATTACGAGCACTTGAAAATACGCGAAAGGGCTATCTTCGCCAATTTTCAAAATTTTTGAATTCTGAAAACGGGTGCTGTTTCCCTATCGTTAGTAGGCGTTTGTACCACTTTTAGAATTCTTAGTACCTCGGAGGGGGCGGAAATACGGACACTTGAAAATACGCGAAAGGGGTAGATTCGTCATTTTTGAAGATATTCGAATTCTGAAAACAGGTGCTGTTTCCCTAACGTTAGTACCTGTTTGTACCACTTTTACAAACGTTAGTACCTCAGAGGGGGCGGAAATACGGACACTTGAAAATACGCGAAAGGGGTAGATTCGTCATTCTTGAAGATATTTGAATTCTGAAAACGGGTGACGTTTCCCTAACGTTAGTATCCGTTTGTACCACTTTTAGATTCGTTAGTACCTCAAAGGGGGTGGCGATACGGGCACTTGAAAATATGCGAAATGGGTAGATTGGTCATTTTTGGAGATATTTGAATTCTGAAAACGATTGCTGTTTCCCTATCGTTAGTACCCGTTTGTACTACTTTTCCATCGTTAGCACCTCAAAAGGGGCGGAAATACGGGCACTTGAAAATACGCGAAAGGGCTACTGTCGCCAATTTTCAAAATTTTTGAATTCTGAAAACGGGTGCTGTTTCCCTAACGCTAGTACCCGTTTGTACCACTTTTAGATTCGTTCGTACCTCAAAGGGGGCGGAAATACGGACACTTGAAAATACGCGAAAGGGGTAGATTCGTCATTTTTGGAGATATTTTAATTCTGAAAACGGGTGCTGTTTCCCTAACGTTAGTACCCGTTTGTACCACTTTTTCAATCGTTAGCACCTCAAAGGGCGTGGCGATACAGGCACTTGAAAATACGCGACAGGGGTAGATTCCTCATTTTTGGAGATATTTTAATTCTGAAAACGATTGCTGTTTCCCTATCGTTAGTACCCGTTTGTACCACTTTTCCATCGTTAGCACCTCAAAGGGGGCGGAAATACGAGCACTTGAAAATACGCGAAAGGGCTATCTTTGCCAATTTTCAAAATTTTTGAATTCTGAAAACGGGTGCTGTGTCCCTATCGTTAGTAGGCGTTTGTACCACTTTTACAATTTTTAGTACCTCGGAGGGGGCGGAAATACGGACACTTGAAAATACGCGAAAGGGGTAGATTCGTCATTTTTGGAGATATTTTAATTCTGAAAACGGGTGCTGTTTCCCTAACGTTAGTACCCGTTTGTACCACTTTTTCAATCGTTAGCACCTCAAAGGGGGTGGCGATACGGGCACTTGAGAATACGCGACAGGGGTAGATTCCTCATTTTTGGAGATATTTGAATTCTGAAAACGATTGCTGTTTCCCTATCGTTAGTACCCGTTTGTACCACTTTGCCATCGTTAGCACCTCAAAGGGGGCGGAATTACGAGCACTTGAAAATACGCGAAAGGGCTATCTTCGCCAATTTTCAAAATTTTTGAATTCTGAAAACGGGTGCTGTTTCCCTATCGTTAGTAGGCGTTTGTACCACTTTTACAATTCTTAGTACCTCGGAGGGGGCGGAAATACGGACACTTGAAAATACGCGAAAGGGGTAGATTCGTCATTTTTGAAGATATTCGAATTCTGAAAACAGGTGCTGTTTCCCTAACGTTAGTACCTGTTTGTACCACTTTTACAAACGTTAGTACCTCAGAGGGGGCGGAAATACGGACACTTGAAAATACGCGAAAGGGGTAGATTCGTCATTCTTGAAGATATTTGAATTCTGAAAACGGGTGACGTTTCCCTAACGTTAGTATCCGTTTGTACCACTTTTAGATTCGTTAGTACCTCAAAGGGGGTGGCGATACGGGCACTTGAAAATATGCGAAATGGGTAGATTGGTCATTTTTGGAGATATTTGAATTCTGAAAACGATTGCTGTTTCCCTATCGTTAGTACCCGTTTGTACTACTTTTCCATCGTTAGCACCTCAAAAGGGGCGGAAATACGGGCACTTGAAAATACGCGAAAGGGCTACTGTCGCCAATTTTCAAAATTTTTGAATTCTGAAAACGGGTGCTGTTTCCCTAACGCTAGTACCCGTTTGTACCACTTTTAGATTCGTTCGTACCTCAAAGGGGGCGGAAATACGGACACTTGAAAATACGCGAAAGGGGTAGATTCGTCATTTTTGGAGATATTTTAATTCTGAAAACGGTTGCTGTTTCCCTAACGTTAGTACCCGTTTGTACCACTTTTTCAATCGTTAGCACCTCAAAGGGCGTGGCGATACGGGCACTTGAAAATACGCGACAGGGGTAGATTCCTCATTTTTGGAGATATTTTAATTCTGAAAACGATTGCTGTTTCCCTATCGTTAGTACCCGTTTGTACCACTTTTCCATCGTTAGCACCTTAAAGGGGGCGGAAATACGAGCACTTGAAAATACGCGAAAGGGCTATCTTTGCCAATTTTCAAAATGTTTGAATTCTGAAAACGGGTGCTGTTTCCCTATCGTTAGTAGGCGTTTGCACCACTTTTACAATTTTTAGTACCTCGGAGGGGGCGGAAATACGGACACTTGAAAATACGCGAAAGGGGTAGATTCGTCATTTTTGGAGATATTTTAATTCTGAAAACGGGTGCTGTTTCCCTAACGTTAGTACCCGTTTGTACCACTTTTTCAATCGTTAGCACCTCAAAGGGGGTGGCGATACGGGCACTTGAAAATACGCGAAAGGGCTATCTTCGCCAATTTTCAAAATTTTTGAATTCTGAAAACGGGTGCTGTTTCCCTATCGTTAGTAGGCGTTTGTACCACTTTTACAATTCTTAGTACCTCGGAGGGGGCGGTAATACGGACACTTGAAAATACGCGAAAGGGGTAGATTCGTCATTCTTGAAGATATTTGAATTCTGAAAACGGGTGACGTTTCCCTAACGTTAGTATCCGTTTGCACCACTTTTAGATTCGTTAGTACCTCAAAGGGGGTGGCGATACGGGCACTTGAAAATATGCGAAATGGGTAGATTGGTCATTTTTGGAGATATTTGAATTCTGAAAACGATTGCTGTTTCCCTATCGTTAGTACCCGTTTGTACTACTTTTCCATCGTTAGCACCTCAAAAGGGGCGGAAATACGGGCACTTGAAAATACGCGAAAGGGCTACTGTCGCCAATTTTCAAAATTTTTGAATTCTGAAAACGGGTGCTGTTTCCCTAACGCTAGTACCCGTTTGTACCACTTTTAGATTCGTTCGTACCTCAAAGGGGGCGGAAATACGGACACTTGAAAATACGCGAAAGGGGTAGATTCGTCATTTTTGGAGATATTTTAATTCTGAAAACGGGTGCTGTTTCCCTAACGTTAGTACCCGTTTGTACCACTTTTTCAATCGTTAGCACCTCAAAGGGCGTGGCGATACGGGCACTTGAAAATACGCGACAGGGGTAGATTCCTCATTTTTGGAGATATTTTAATTCTGAAAACGATTGCTGTTTCCCTATCGTTAGTACCCGTTTGTACCACTTTTCCATCGTTAGCACCTCAAAGGGGGCGGAAATACGAGCACTTGAAAATACGCGAAAGGGCTATCTTTGCCAATTTTCAAAATTTTTGAATTCTGAAAACGGGTGCTGTTTCCCTATCGTTAGTAGGCGTTTGTACCACTTTTACAATTTTTAGTACCTCGGAGGGGGCGGAAATACGGACACTTGAAAATACGCGAAAGGGGTAGATTCGTCATTTTTGGAGATATTTTAATTCTGAAAACGGGTGCTGTTTCCCTAACGTTAGTACCCGTTTGTACTACTTTTCCATCGTTAGCACCTCAAAAGGGGCGGAAATACGGGCACTTGAAAATACACGAAAGGGCTACTGTCGCCAATTTTCAAAATTTTTGAATTCTGAAAACGGGTGCTGTTTCCCTAACGCTAGTACCCGTTTGTACCACTTTTAGATTCGTTCGTACCAAAAGGGGGCGGAAATACGGACACTTGAAAATACGCGAAAGGGGTAGATTCGTCATTTTTGGAGATATTTTAATTCTGAAAACGGGTGCTGTTTCCCTAACGTTAGTACCCGTTTGTACTACTTTTCCATCGTTAGCACCTCAAAAGGGGCGGAAATACGGGCACTTGAAAATACGCGAAAGGGCTACTGTCGCCAATTTTCAAAATTTTTGAATTCTGAAAACGGGTGCTGTTTCCCTATCGTTAGTAGGCGTTTGTACCACTTTTACAATTCCTCGTACCTCGGAGGGGGCGGAAATACGGACACTTGAAAATACGCGAAAGGGGTAGATTCGTCATTTTTGGAGACATTTTAATTCTGAAAACGGGTGCTGTTTCCCTAACGTTAGTACCCGTTTGTACCACTTTTTCAATCGTTAGCACCCCAAAGGGGGTGGCGATACGGGCACTTGAAAATACGCGACAGGGGTAGATTCCTCATTTTTGGAGATATTTTAATTCTGAAAACGGGTGCTGTTTCCCTAACGTTAGTACCCGTTTGTACCACTTTTTCAATCGTTAGCACCTCAAAGGGCGTGGCGATACGGGCACTTGAAAATACGCGACAGGGGTAGATTCCTCATTTTTGGAGATATTTTAATTCTGAAAACGATTGCTGTTTCCCTATCGTTAGTACCCGTTTGTACCACTTTTCCATCGTTAGCACCTCAAAGGGGGCGGAAATACGAGCACTTGAAAATACGCGAAAGGGCTATCTTCGCCAATTTTCAAAATTTTTGAATTCTGAAAACGGGTGCTGTTTCCCTATCGTTAGTAGGCGTTTGTACCACTTTTACAATTCCTCGTACCTCGGAGGGGTCGGAAATACGGACACTTGAAAATACGCGAAAGGGGTAGATTCGTCATTTTTGGAGACATTTTAATTCTGAAAACGGGTGCTGTTTCCCTAACGTTAGTACCTGTTTGTACCACTTTTTCAATCGTTAGCACCCCAAAGGGGGTGGCGATACGGGCACTTGAAAATACGCGACAGGGGTAGATTCCTCATTTTTGGAAATATTTTAATTCTGAAAACGGGTGCTGTTTCCCTAACGTTAGTACCCGTTTGTACCACTTTTTCAATCGTTAGCACCTCAAAGGGGGTGGCGATACGGGCACTTGAGAATACGCGACAGGGGTAGATTCCTCATTTTTGGAGATATTTGAATTCTGAAAACGATTGCTGTTTCCCTATCGTTAGTACCCGTTTGTACCACTTTGCCATCGTTAGCACCTCAAAGGGGGCGGAATTACGAGCACTTGAAAATACGCGAAAGGGCTATCTTCGCCAATTTTCAAAATTTTTGAATTCTGAAAACGGGTGCTGTTTCCCTATCGTTAGTAGGCGTTTGTACCACTTTTACAATTCTTAGTACCTCGGAGGGGGCGGAAATACGGACACTTGAAAATACGCGAAAGGGGTAGATTCGTCATTTTTGAAGATATTCGAATTCTGAAAACAGGTGCTGTTTCCCTAACGTTAGTACCTGTTTGTACCACTTTTACAAACGTTAGTACCTCAGAGGGGGCGGAAATACGGACACTTGAAAATACGCGAAAGGGGTAGATTCGTCATTTTTGGAGATATTTTAATTCTGAAAACGGGTGCTGTTTCCCTAACGTTAGTACCCGTTTGTACTACTTTTCCATCGTTAGCACCTCAAAAGGGGCGGAAATACGGGCACTTGAAAATACACGAAAGGGCTACTGTCGCCAATTTTCAAAATTTTTGAATTCTGAAAACGGGTGCTGTTTCCCTATCGTTAGTAGGCGTTTGTACCACTTTTACAATTCTTAGTACCTCGGAGGGGGCGGAAATACGGACACTTGAAAATACGCGAAAGGGGTAGATTCGTCATTTTTGAAGATATTCGAATTCTGAAAACAGGTGCTGTTTCCCTAACGTTAGTACCTGTTTGTACCACTTTTACAAACGTTAGTACCTCAGAGGGGGCGGAAATACGGACACTTGAAAATACGCGAAAGGGGTAGATTCGTCATTTTTGGAGATATTTTAATTCTGAAAACGGGTGCTGTTTCCCTAACGTTAGTACCCGTTTGTACCACTTTTTCAATCGTTAGCACCTCAAAGGGCGTGGCGATACGGGCACTTGAAAATACGCGACAGGGGTAGATTCCTCATTTTTGGAGATATTTTAATTCTGAAAACGATTGCTGTTTCCCTATCGTTAGTACCCGTTTGTACCACTTTTCCATCGTTAGCACCTCGAAGGGGGCGGAAATACGAGCACTTGAAAATACGCGAAAGGGCTATCTTTGCCAATTTTCAAAATTTTTGAATTCTGAAAACGGGTGCTGTGTCCCTATCGTTAGTAGGCGTTTTTACCACTTTTACAATTTTTAGTACCTCGGAGGGGGCGGAAATACGGACACTTGAAAATACGCGAAAGGGGTAGATTCGTCATTTTTGGAGATATTTTAATTCTGAAAACGGGTGCTGTTTCCCTAACGTTAGTACCTGTTTGTACCACTTTTACAAACGTTAGTACCTCAGAGGGGGCGGAAATACGGACACTTGAAAATACGCGAAAGGGGTAGATTCGTCATTCTTGAAGATATTTGAATTCTGAAAACGGGTGACGTTTCCCTAACGTTAGTATCCGTTTGTACCACTTTTAGATTCGTTAGTACCTCAAAGGGGGTGGCGATACGGGCACTTGAAAATATGCGAAATGGGTAGATTGGTCATTTTTGGAGATATTTGAATTCTGAAAACGATTGCTGTTTCCCTATCGTTAGTACCCGTTTGTACTACTTTTCCATCGTTAGCACCTCAAAAGGGGCGGAAATACGGGCACTTGAAAATACGCGAAAGGGCTACTGTCGCCAATTTTCAAAATTTTTGAATTCTGAAAACGGGTGCTGTTTCCCTAACGCTAGTACCCGTTTGTACCACTTTTAGATTCGTTCGTACCTCAAAGGGGGCGGAAATACGGACACTTGAAAATACGCGAAAGGGGTAGATTCGTCATTTTTGGAGATATTTTAATTCTGAAAACGGGTGCTGTTTCCCTAACGTTAGTACCCGTTTGTACCACTTTTTCAATCGTTAGCACCTCAAAGGGCGTGGCGATACGGGCACTTGAAAATACGCGACAGGGGTAGATTCCTCATTTTTGGAGATATTTTAATTCTGAAAACGATTGCTGTTTCCCTATCGTTAGTACCCGTTTGTACCACTTTTCCATCGTTAGCACCTCAAAGGGGGCGGAAATACGAGCACTTGAAAATACGCGAAAGGGCTATCTTTGCCAATTTTCAAAATTTTTGAATTCTGAAAACGGGTGCTGTTTCCCTATCGTTAGTAGGCGTTTGTACCACTTTTACAATTTTTAGTACCTCGGAGGGGGCGGAAATACGGACACTTGAAAATACGCGAAAGGGGTAGATTCGTCATTTTTGGAGATATTTTAATTCTGAAAACGGGTGCTGTTTCCCTAACGTTAGTACCCGTTTGTACTACTTTTCCATCGTTAGCACCTCAAAAGGGGCGGAAATACGGGCACTTGAAAATACACGAAAGGGCTACTGTCGCCAATTTTCAAAATTTTTGAATTCTGAAAACGGGTGCTGTTTCCCTAACGCTAGTACCCGTTTGTACCACTTTTAGATTCGTTCGTACCAAAAGGGGGCGGAAATACGGACACTTGAAAATACGCGAAAGGGGTAGATTCGTCATTTTTGGAGATATTTTAATTCTGAAAACGGGTGCTGTTTCCCTAACGTTAGTACCCGTTTGTACTACTTTTCCATCGTTAGCACCTCAAAAGGGGCGGAAATACGGGCACTTGAAAATACACGAAAGGGCTACTGTCGCCAATTTTCAAAATTTTTGAATTCTGAAAACGGGTGCTGTTTCCCTAACGCTAGTACCCGTTTGTACCACTTTTAGATTCGTTCGTACCAAAAGGGGGCGGAAATACGGACACTTGAAAATACGCGAAAGGGGTAGATTCGTCATTTTTGGAGATATTTTAATTCTGAAAACGGGTGCTGTTTCCCTAACGTTAGTACCCGTTTGTACTACTTTTCCATCGTTAGCACCTCAAAAGGGGCGGAAATACGGGCACTTGAAAATACGCGAAAGGGCTACTGTCGCCAATTTTCAAAATTTTTGAATTCTGAAAACGGGTGCTGTTTCCCTATCGTTAGTAGGCGTTTGTACCACTTTTACAATTCCTCGTACCTCGGAGGGGGCGGAAATACGGACACTTGAAAATACGCGAAAGGGGTAGATTCGTCATTTTTGGAGACATTTTAATTCTGAAAACGGGTGCTGTTTCCCTAACGTTAGTACCCGTTTGTACCACTTTTTCAATCGTTAGCACCTCAAAGGGCGTGGCGATACGGGCACTTGAAAATACGCGACAGGTGTAGATTCCTCATTTTTGGAGATATTTTAATTCTGAAAACGATTGCTGTTTCCCTATCGTTAGTACCCGTTTGTACCACTTTTCCATCGTTAGCACCTCAAAGGGGGCGGAAATACGAGCACTTGAAAATACGCGAAAGGGCTATCTTCGCCAATTTTCAAAATTTTTGAATTCTGAAAACGGGTGCTGTTTCCCTAACGTTAGTACCCGTTTGTACCACTTTTTCAATCGTTAGCACCTCAAAGGGCGTGGCGATACAGGCACTTGAAAATACGCGACAGGGGTAGATTCCTCATTTTTGGAGATATTTTAATTCTGAAAACGATTGCTGTTTCCCTATCGTTAGTACCCGTTTGTACCACTTTTCCATCGTTAGCACCTCAAAGGGGGCGGAAATACGAGCACTTGAAAATACGCGAAAGGGCTATCTTTGCCAATTTTCAAAATTTTTGAATTCTGAAAACGGGTGCTGTTTCCCTATCGTTAGTAGGCGTTTGTACCACTTTTACAATTTTTAGTACCTCGGAGGGGGCGGAAATACGGACACTTGAAAATACGCGAAAGGGGTAGATTCGTCATTTTTGGAGATATTTTAATTCTGAAAACGGGTGCTGTTTCCCTAACGTTAGTACCCGTTTGTACCACTTTTTCAATCGTTAGCACCTCAAAGGGGGTGGCGATACGGGCACTTGAGAATACGCGACAGGGGTAGATTCCTCATTTTTGGAGATATTTGAATTCTGAAAACGATTGCTGTTTCCCTATCGTTAGTACCCGTTTGTACCACTTTTCCATCGTTAGCACCTCAAAGGGGGCGGAAATACGAGCACTTGAAAATACGCGAAAGGGCTATCTTTGCCAATTTTCAAAATTTTTGAATTCTGAAAACGGGTGCTGTTTCCCTATCGTTAGTAGGCATTTGTACCACTTTTACAATTTTTAGTACCTCGGAGGGGGCGGAAATACGGACACTTGAAAATACGCGAAAGGGGTAGATTCGTCATTTTTGGAGATATTTTAATTCTGAAAACGGGTGCTGTTTCCCTAACGTTAGTACCCGTTTGTACTACTTTTCCATCGTTAGCACCTCAAAAGGGGCGGAAATACGGGCACTTGAAAATACGCGAAAGGGCTACTGTCGCCAATTTTCAAAATTTTTGAATTCTGAAAACGGGTGCTGTTTCCCTAACGCTAGTACCCGTTTGTACCACTTTTAGATTCGTTCGTACCTCAAAGGGGGCGGAAATACGGACACTTGAAAATACGCGAAAGGGGTAGATTCGTCATTTTTGGAGATATTTTAATTCTGAAAACGGGTGCTGTTTCCCTAACGTTAGTACCCGTTTGTACCACTTTTTCAATCGTTAGCACCTCAAAGGGCGTGGCGATACGGGCACTTGAAAATACGCGACAGGTGTAGATTCCTCATTTTTGGAGATATTTTAATTCTGAAAACGATTGCTGTTTCCCTATCGTTAGTACCCGTTTGTACCACTTTTCCATCGTTAGCACCTCAAAGGGGGCGGAAATACGAGCACTTGAAAATACGCGAAAGGGCTATCTTCGCCAATTTTCAAAATTTTTGAATTCTGAAAACGGGTGCTGTTTCCCTATCGTTAGTAGGCGTTTGTACCACTTTTACAATTCCTCGTACCTCGGAGGGGGCGGAAATACGGACACTTGAAAATACGCGAAAGGGGTAGATTCGTCATTTTTGGAGACATTTTAATTCTGAAAACGGGTGCTGTTTCCCTAACGTTAGTACCCGTTTGTACCACTTTTTCAATCGTTAGCACCCCAAAGGGGGTGGCGATACGGGCACTTGAAAATACGCGACAGGGGTAGATTCCTCATTTTTGGAGATATTTGAATTCTGAAAACGATTGCTGTTTCCCTATCGTTAGTACCCGTTTGTACCACTTTGCCATCGTTAGCACCTCAAAGGGGGCGGAATTACGAGCACTTGAAAATACGCGAAAGGGCTATCTTCGCCAATTTTCAAAATTTTTGAATTCTGAAAACGGGTGCTGTTTCCCTATCGTTAGTAGGCGTTTGTACCACTTTTACAATTCTTAGTACCTCGGAGGGGGCGGAAATAAGGACACTTGAAAATACGCGAAAGGGGTAGATTCGTCATTTTTGAAGATATTCGAATTCTGAAAACAGGTGCTGTTTCCCTAACGTTAGTACCTGTTTGTACCACTTTTACAAACGTTAGTACCTCAGAGGGGGCGGAAATACGGACACTTGAAAATACGCGAAAGGGGTAGATTCGTCATTTTTGGAGATATTTTAATTCTGAAAACGGTTGCTGTTTCCCTAACGTTAGTACCCGTTTGTACCACTTTTTCAATCGTTAGCACCTCAAAGGGCGTGGCGATACAGGCACTTGAAAATACGCGACAGGGGTAGATTCCTCATTTTTGGAGATATGTTAATTCTGAAAACGATTGCTGTTTCCCTATCGTTAGTACCCGTTTGTACCACTTTTCCATCGTTAGCACCTCAAAGGGGGCGGAAATACGAGCACTTGAAAATACGCGAAAGGGCTATCTTTGCCAATTTTCAAAATTTTTGAATTCTGAAAACGGGTGCTGTGTCCCTATCGTTAGTAGGCGTTTGTACCACTTTTACAATTTTTAGTACCTCGGAGGGGGCGGAAATACGGACACTTGAAAATACGCGAAAGGGGTAGATTCGTCATTTTTGGAGACATTTTAATTCTGAAAACGGGTGCTGTTTCCCTAACGTTAGTACCCGTTTGTACTACTTTTCCATCGTTAGCACCTCAAAAGGGGCGGAAATACGGGCACTTGAAAATACGCGAAAGGGCTACTGTCGCCAATTTTCAAAATTTTTGAATTCTGAAAACGGGTGCTGTTTCCCTATCGTTAGTAGGCGTTTGTACCACTTTTACAATTCCTCGTACCTCGGAGGGGGCGGAAATACGGACACTTGAAAATACGCGAAAGGGGTAGATTCGTCATTTTTGGAGACATTTTAATTCTGAAAACGGGTGCTGTTTCCCTAACGTTAGTACCCGTTTGTACCACTTTTTCAATCGTTAGCACCCCAAAGGGGGTGGCGATACGGGCACTTGAAAATACGCGACAGGGGTAGATTCCTCATTTTTGGAGATATTTTAATTCTGAAAACGGGTGCTGTTTCCCTAACGTTAGTACCCGTTTGTACCACTTTTTCAATCGTTAGCACCTCAAAGGGCGTGGCGATACGGGCACTTGAAAATACGCGACAGGGGTAGATTCCTCATTTTTGGAGATATTTTAATTCTGAAAACGATTGCTGTTTCCCTATCGTTAGTACCCGTTTGTACCACTTTTCCATCGTTAGCACCTCAAAGGGGGCGGAAATACGAGCACTTGAAAATACGCGAAAGGGCTATCTTCGCCAATTTTCAAAATTTTTGAATTCTGAAAACGGGTGCTGTTTCCCTATCGTTAGTAGGCGTTTGTACCACTTTTACAATTCCTCGTACCTCGGAGGGGTCGGAAATACGGACACTTGAAAATACGCGAAAGGGGTAGATTCGTCATTTTTGGAGACATTTTAATTCTGAAAACGGGTGCTGTTTCCCTAACGTTAGTACCTGTTTGTACCACTTTTTCAATCGTTAGCACCCCAAAGGGGGTGGCGATACGGGCACTTGAAAATACGCGACAGGGGTAGATTCCTCATTTTTGGAGATATTTTAATTCTGAAAACGGGTGCTGTTTCCCTAACGTTAGTACCCGTTTGTACCACTTTTTCAATCGTTAGCACCTCAAAGGGGGTGGCGATACGGGCACTTGAGAATACGCGACAGGGGTAGATTCCTCATTTTTGGAGATATTTGAATTCTGAAAACGATTGCTGTTTCCCTATCGTTAGTACCCGTTTGTACCACTTTGCCATCGTTAGCACCTCAAAGGGGGCGGAATTACGAGCACTTGAAAATACGCGAAAGGGCTATCTTCGCCAATTTTCAAAATTTTTGAATTCTGAAAACGGGTGCTGTTTCCCTATCGTTAGTAGGCGTTTGTACCACTTTTACAATTCTTAGTACCTCGGAGGGGGCGGAAATACGGACACTTGAAAATACGCGAAAGGGGTAGATTCGTCATTTTTGAAGATATTCGAATTCTGAAAACAGGTGCTGTTTCCCTAACGTTAGTACCTGTTTGTACCACTTTTACAAACGTTAGTACCTCAGAGGGGGCGGAAATACGGACACTTGAAAATACGCGAAAGGGGTAGATTCGTCATTTTTGGAGATATTTTAATTCTGAAAACGGGTGCTGTTTCCCTAACGTTAGTACCCGTTTGTACCACTTTTTCAATCGTTAGCACCTCAAAGGGCGTGGCGATACAGGCACTTGAAAATACGCGACAGGGGTAGATTCCTCATTTTTGGAGATATTTTAATTCTGAAAACGATTGCTGTTTCCCTATCGTTAGTACCCGTTTGTACCACTTTTCCATCGTTAGCACCTCAAAGGGGGCGGAAATACGAGCACTTGAAAATACGCGAAAGGGCTATCTTTGCCAATTTTCAAAATTTTTGAATTCTGAAAACGGGTGCTGTTTCCCTATCGTTAGTAGGCGTTTGTACCACTTTTACAATTTTTAGTACCTCGGAGGGGGCGGAAATACGGACACTTGAAAATACGCGAAAGGGGTAGATTCGTCATTTTTGGAGATATTTTAATTCTGAAAACGGGTGCTGTTTCCCTAACGTTAGTACCCGTTTGTACCACTTTTTCAATCGTTAGCACCTCAAAGGGGGTGGCGATACGGGCACTTGAGAATACGCGACAGGGGTAGATTCCTCATTTTTGGAGATATTTGAATTCTGAAAACGATTGCTGTTTCCCTATCGTTAGTACCCGTTTGTACCACTTTTCCATCGTTAGCACCTCAAAGGGGGCGGAAATACGAGCACTTGAAAATACGCGAAAGGGCTATCTTTGCCAATTTTCAAAATTTTTGAATTCTGAAAACGGGTGCTGTTTCCCTATCGTTAGTAGGCGTTTGTACCACTTTTACAATTTTTAGTACCTCGGAGGGGGCGGAAATACGGACACTTGAAAATACGCGAAAGGGGTAGATTCGTCATTTTTGGAGATATTTTAATTCTGAAAACGGGTGCTGTTTCCCTAACGTTAGTACCCGTTTGTACTACTTTTCCATCGTTAGCACCTCAAAAGGGGCGGAAATACGGGCACTTGAAAATACGCGAAAGGGCTACTGTCGCCAATTTTCAAAATTTTTGAATTCTGAAAACGGGTGCTGTTTCCCTAACGCTAGTACCCGTTTGTACCACTTTTAGATTCGTTCGTACCTCAAAGGGGGCGGAAATACGGACACTTGAAAATACGCGAAAGGGGTAGATTCGTCATTTTTGGAGATATTTTAATTCTGAAAACGGGTGCTGTTTCCCTAACGTTAGTACCCGTTTGTACCACTTTTTCAATCGTTAGCACCTCAAAGGGCGTGGCGATACGGGCACTTGAAAATACGCGACAGGTGTAGATTCCTCATTTTTGGAGATATTTTAATTCTGAAAACGATTGCTGTTTCCCTATCGTTAGTACCCGTTTGTACCACTTTTCCATCGTTAGCACCTCAAAGGGGGCGGAAATACGAGCACTTGAAAATACGCGAAAGGGCTATCTTCGCCAATTTTCAAAATTTTTGAATTCTGAAAACGGGTGCTGTTTCCCTATCGTTAGTAGGCGTTTGTACCACTTTTACAATTCCTCGTACCTCGGAGGGGGCGGAAATACGGACACTTGAAAATACGCGAAAGGGGTAGATTCGTCATTTTTGGAGACATTTTAATTCTGAAAACGGGTGCTGTTTCCCTAACGTTAGTACCCGTTTGTACCACTTTTTCAATCGTTAGCACCCCAAAGGGGGTGGCGATACGGGCACTTGAAAATACGCGACAGGGGTAGATTCCTCATTTTTGGAGATATTTGAATTCTGAAAACGATTGCTGTTTCCCTATCGTTAGTACCCGTTTGTACCACTTTGCCATCGTTAGCACCTCAAAGGGGGCGGAATTACGAGCACTTGAAAATACGCGAAAGGGCTATCTTCGCCAATTTTCAAAATTTTTGAATTCTAAAAACGGGTGCTGTTTCCCTATCGTTAGTAGGCGTTTGTACCACTTTTACAATTCTTAGTACCTCGGAGGGGGCGGAAATAAGGACACTTGAAAATACGCGAAAGGGGTAGATTCGTCATTTTTGAAGATATTCGAATTCTGAAAACAGGTGCTGTTTCCCTAACGTTAGTACCTGTTTGTACCACTTTTACAAACGTTAGTACCTCAGAGGGGGCGGAAATACGGACACTTGAAAATACGCGAAAGGGGTAGATTCGTCATTTTTGGAGATATTTTAATTCTGAAAACGGTTGCTGTTTCCCTAACGTTAGTACCCGTTTGTACCACTTTTTCAATCGTTAGCACCTCAAAGGGCGTGGCGATACAGGCACTTGAAAATACGCGACAGGGGTAGATTCCTCATTTTTGGAGATATGTTAATTCTGAAAACGATTGCTGTTTCCCTATCGTTAGTACCCGTTTGTACCACTTTTCCATCGTTAGCACCTCAAAGGGGGCGGAAATACGAGCACTTGAAAATACGCGAAAGGGCTATCTTTGCCAATTTTCAAAATTTTTGAATTCTGAAAACGGGTGCTGTGTCCCTATCGTTAGTAGGCGTTTGTACCACTTTTACAATTTTTAGTACCTCGGAGGGGGCGGAAATACGGACACTTGAAAATACGCGAAAGGGGTAGATTCGTCATTTTTGGAGATATTTTAATTCTGAAAACGGGTGCTGTTTCCCTAACGTTAGTACCCGTTTGTACCACTTTTTCAATCGTTAGCACCTCAAAGGGGGTGGCGATACGGGCACTTGAGAATACGCGACAGGGGTAGATTCCTCATTTTTGGAGATATTTGAATTCTGAAAACGATTGCTGTTTCCCTATCGTTAGTACCCGTTTGTACCACTTTGCCATCGTTAGCACCTCAAAGGGGGCGGAATTACGAGCACTTGAAAATACGCGAAAGGGCTATCTTCGCCAATTTTCAAAATTTTTGAATTCTGAAAACGGGTGCTGTTTCCCTATCGTTAGTAGGCGTTTGTACCACTTTTACAATTCTTAGTACCTCGGAGGGGGCGGAAATACGGACACTTGAAAATACGCGAAAGGGGTAGATTCGTCATTTTTGAAGATATTCGAATTCTGAAAACAGGTGCTGTTTCCCTAACGTTAGTACCTGTTTGTACCACTTTTACAAACGTTAGTACCTCAGAGGGGGCGGAAATACGGACACTTGAAAATACGCGAAAGGGGTAGATTCGTCATTCTTGAAGATATTTGAATTCTGAAAACGGGTGACGTTTCCCTAACGTTAGTATCCGTTTGTACCACTTTTAGATTCGTTAGTACCTCAAAGGGGGTGGCGATACGGGCACTTGAAAATATGCGAAATGGGTAGATTGGTCATTTTTGGAGATATTTGAATTCTGAAAACGATTGCTGTTTCCCTATCGTTAGTACCCGTTTGTACTACTTTTCCATCGTTAGCACCTCAAAAGGGGCGGAAATACGGGCACTTGAAAATACGCGAAAGGGCTACTGTCGCCAATTTTCAAAATTTTTGAATTCTGAAAACGGGTGCTGTTTCCCTAACGCTAGTACCCGTTTGTACCACTTTTAGATTCGTTCGTACCTCAAAGGGGGCGGAAATACGGACACTTGAAAATACGCGAAAGGGGTAGATTCGTCATTTTTGGAGATATTTTAATTCTGAAAACGGGTGCTGTTTCCCTAACGTTAGTACCCGTTTGTACCACTTTTTCAATCGTTAGCACCTCAAAGGGCGTGGCGATACGGGCACTTGAAAATACGCGACAGGGGTAGATTCCTCATTTTTGGAGATATTTTAATTCTGAAAACGATTGCTGTTTCCCTATCGTTAGTACCCGTTTGTACCACTTTTCCATCGTTAGCACCTTAAAGGGGGCGGAAATACGAGCACTTGAAAATACGCGAAAGGGCTATCTTTGCCAATTTTCAAAATTTTTGAATTCTGAAAACGGGTGCTGTTTCCCTATCGTTAGTAGGCGTTTGTACCACTTTTACAATTTTTAGTACCTCGGAGGGGGCGGAAATACGGACACTTGAAAATACGCGAAAGGGGTAGATTCGTCATTTTTGGAGATATTTTAATTCTGAAAACGGGTGCTGTTTCCCTAACGTTAGTACCCGTTTGTACCACTTTTTCAATCGTTAGCACCTCAAAGGGGGTGGCGATACGGGCACTTGAGAATACGCGACAGGGGTAGATTCCTCATTTTTGGAGATATTTGAATTCTGAAAACGATTGCTGTTTCCCTATCGTTAGTACCCGTTTGTACCACTTTGCCATCGTTAGCACCTCAAAGGGGGCGGAAATACGAGCACTTGAAAATACGCGAAAGGGCTATCTTCGCCAATTTTCAAAATTTTTGAATTCTGAAAACGGGTGCTGTTTCCCTATCGTTAGTAGGCGTTTGTACCACTTTTACAATTCTTAGTACCTCGGAGGGGGCGGTAATACGGACACTTGAAAATACGCGAAAGGGGTAGATTCGTCATTCTTGAAGATATTTGAATTCTGAAAACGGGTGACGTTTCCCTAACGTTAGTATCCGTTTGCACCACTTTTAGATTCGTTAGTACCTCAAAGGGGGTGGCGATACGGGCACTTGAAAATATGCGAAATGGGTAGATTGGTCATTTTTGGAGATATTTGAATTCTGAAAACGATTGCTGTTTCCCTATCGTTAGTACCCGTTTGTACTACTTTTCCATCGTTAGCACCTCAAGAGGGGCGGAAATACGGGCACTTGAAAATACGCGAAAGGGCTACTGTCGCCAATTTTCAAAATTTTTGAATTCTGAAAACGGGTGCTGTTTCCCTAACGCTAGTACCCGTTTGTACCACTTTTAGATTCGTTCGTACCTCAAAGGGGGCGGAAATACGGACACTTGAAAATACGCGAAAGGGGTAGATTCGTCATTTTTGGAGATATTTTAATTCTGAAAACGGGTGCTGTTTCCCTAACGTTAGTACCCGTTTGTACCACTTTTTCAATCGTTAGCACCTCAAAGGGGGTGGCGATACGGGCACTTGAAAATACGCGACAGGGGTAGATTCCTCATTTTTGGAGATATTTTAATTCTGAAAACGATTGCTGTTTCCCTATCGTTAGTACCCGTTTGTACCACTTTTCCATCGTTAGCACCTCAAAGGGGGCGGAAATACGAGCACTTGAAAATACGCGAAAGGGCTATCTTCGCCAATTTTCAAAATTGTTGAATTCTGAAAACGGGTGCTGTTTCCCTATCGTTAGTAGGCGTTTGTACCACTTTTACAATTCCTCGTACCTCGGAGGGGGCGGAAATACGGACACTTGAAAATACGCGAAAGGGGTAGATTCGTCATTTTTGGAGACATTTTAATTCTGAAAACGGGTGCTGTTTCCCTAACGTTAGTACCCGTTTGTACCACTTTTTCAATCGTTAGCACCCCAAAGGGGGTGGCGATACGGGCACTTGAAAATACGCGACAGGGGTAGATTCCTCATTTTTGGAGATATTTTAATTCTGAAAACGGGTGCTGTTTCCCTAACGTTAGTACCCGTTTGTACCACTTTTTCAATCGTTAGCACCTCAAAGGGGGTGGCGATACGGGCACTTGAGAATACGCGACAGGGGTAGATTCCTCATTTTTGGAGATATTTGAATTCTGAAAACGATTGCTGTTTCCCTATCGTTAGTACCCGTTTGTACCACTTTGCCATCGTTAGCACCTCAAAGGGGGCGGAATTACGAGCACTTGAAAATACGCGAAAGGGCTATCTTCGCCAATTTTCAAAATTTTTGAATTCTGAAAACGGGTGCTGTTTCCCTATCGTTAGTAGGCGTTTGTACCACTTTTACAATTCTTAGTACCTCGGAGGGGGCGGAAATACGGACACTTGAAAATACGCGAAAGGGGTAGATTCGTCATTTTTGAAGATATTCGAATTCTGAAAACAGGTGCTGTTTCCCTAACGTTAGTACCTGTTTGTACCACTTTTACAAACGTTAGTACCTCAGAGGGGGCGGAAATACGGACACTTGAAAATACGCGAAAGGGGTAGATTCGTCATTCTTGAAGATATTTGAATTCTGAAAACGGGTGACGTTTCCCTAACGTTAGTATCCGTTTGTACCACTTTTAGATTCGTTAGTACCTCAAAGGGGGTGGCGATACGGGCACTTGAAAATATGCGAAATGGGTAGATTGGTCATTTTTGGAGATATTTGAATTCTGAAAACGATTGCTGTTTCCCTATCGTTAGTACCCGTTTGTACTACTTTTCCATCGTTAGCACCTCAAAAGGGGCGGAAATACGGGCACTTGAAAATACGCGAAAGGGCTACTGTCGCCAATTTTCAAAATTTTTGAATTCTGAAAACGGGTGCTGTTTCCCTAACGCTAGTACCCGTTTGTACCACTTTTAGATTCGTTCGTACCTCAAAGGGGGCGGAAATACGGACACTTGAAAATACGCGAAAGGGGTAGATTCGTCATTTTTGGAGATATTTTAATTCTGAAAACGGGTGCTGTTTCCCTAACGTTAGTACCCGTTTGTACCACTTTTTCAATCGTTAGCACCTCAAAGGGCGTGGCGATACGGGCACTTGAAAATACGCGACAGGGGTAGATTCCTCATTTTTGGAGATATTTTAATTCTGAAAACGATTGCTGTTTCCCTATCGTTAGTACCCGTTTGTACCACTTTTCCATCGTTAGCACCTTAAAGGGGGCGGAAATACGAGCACTTGAAAATACGCGAAAGGGCTATCTTTGCCAATTTTCAAAATTTTTGAATTCTGAAAACGGGTGCTGTTTCCCTATCGTTAGTAGGCGTTTGTACCACTTTTACAATTTTTAGTACCTCGGAGGGGGCGGAAATACGGACACTTGAAAATACGCGAAAGGGGTAGATTCGTCATTTTTGGAGATATTTTAATTCTGAAAACGGGTGCTGTTTCCCTAACGTTAGTACCCGTTTGTACCACTTTTTCAATCGTTAGCACCTCAAAGGGGGTGGCGATACGGGCACTTGAGAATACGCGACAGGGGTAGATTCCTCATTTTTGGAGATATTTGAATTCTGAAAACGATTGCTGTTTCCCTATCGTTAGTACCCGTTTGTACCACTTTGCCATCGTTAGCACCTCAAAGGGGGCGGAAATACGAGCACTTGAAAATACGCGAAAGGGCTATCTTCGCCAATTTTCAAAATTTTTGAATTCTGAAAACGGGTGCTGTTTCCCTATCGTTAGTAGGCGTTTGTACCACTTTTACAATTCTTAGTACCTCGGAGGGGGCGGTAATACGGACACTTGAAAATACGCGAAAGGGGTAGATTCGTCATTCTTGAAGATATTTGAATTCTGAAAACGGGTGACGTTTCCCTAACGTTAGTATCCGTTTGCACCACTTTTAGATTCGTTAGTACCTCAAAGGGGGTGGCGATACGGGCACTTGAAAATATGCGAAATGGGTAGATTGGTCATTTTTGGAGATATTTGAATTCTGAAAACGATTGCTGTTTCCCTATCGTTAGTACCCGTTTGTACTACTTTTCCATCGTTAGCACCTCAAAAGGGGCGGAAATACGGGCACTTGAAAATACGCGAAAGGGCTACTGTCGCCAATTTTCAAAATTTTTGAATTCTGAAAACGGGTGCTGTTTCCCTAACGCTAGTACCCGTTTGTACCACTTTTAGATTCGTTCGTACCTCAAAGGGGGCGGAAATACGGACACTTGAAAATACGCGAAAGGGGTAGATTCGTCATTTTTGGAGATATTTTAATTCTGAAAACGGGTGCTGTTTCCCTAACGTTAGTACCCGTTTGTACCACTTTTTCAATCGTTAGCACCTCAAAGGGCGTGGCGATACGGGCACTTGAAAATACGCGACAGGGGTAGATTCCTCATTTTTGGAGATATTTTAATTCTGAAAACGATTGCTGTTTCCCTATCGTTAGTACCCGTTTGTACCACTTTTCCATCGTTAGCACCTCAAAGGGGGCGGAAATACGAGCACTTGAAAATACGCGAAAGGGCTATCTTCGCCAATTTTCAAAATTTTTGAATTCTGAAAACGGGTGCTGTTTCCCTATCGTTAGTAGGCGTTTGTACCACTTTTACAATTCCTCGTACCTCGGAGGGGGCGGAAATACGGACACTTGAAAATACGCGAAAGGGGTAGATTCGTCATTTTTGGAGACATTTTAATTCTGAAAACGGATGCTGTTTCCCTAACGTTAGTACCCGTTTGTACCACTTTTTCAATCGTTAGCACCCCAAAGGGGGTGGCGATACGGGCACTTGAAAATACGCGACAGGGGTAGATTCCTCATTTTTGGAGATATTTGAATTCTGAAAACGATTGCTGTTTCCCTATCGTTAGTACCCGTTTGTACCACTTTGCCATCGTTAGCACCTCAAAGGGGGCGGAATTACGAGCACTTGAAAATACGCGAAAGGGCTATCTTCGCCAATTTTCAAAATTTTTGAATTCTGAAAACGGGTGCTGTTTCCCTATCGTTAGTAGGCGTTTGTACCACTTTTACAATTCTTAGTACCTCGGAGGGGGCGGAAATACGGACACTTGAAAATACGCGAAAGGGGTAGATTCGTCATTTTTGAAGATATTCGAATTCTGAAAACAGGTGCTGTTTCCCTAACGTTAGTACCTGTTTGTACCACTTTTACAAACGTTAGTACCTCAGAGGGGGCGGAAATACGGACACTTGAAAATACGCGAAAGGGGTAGATTCGTCATTTTTGGAGATATTTTAATTCTGAAAACGGGTGCTGTTTCCCTAACGTTAGTACCCGTTTGTACCACTTTTTCAATCGTTAGCACCTCAAAGGGCGTGGCGATACAGGCACTTGAAAATACGCGAAAGGGGTAGATTCGTCATTTTTGGAGATATTTTAATTCTGAAAACGGGTGCTGTTTCCCTATCGTTAGTACCCGTTTGTACCACTTTTCCATCGTTAGCACCTCAAAGGGGGCGGAAATCCGAGCACTTGAAAATACGCGAAAGGGCTATCTTTGCCAATTTTCAAAATTGTTGAATTCTGAAAACGGGTGCTGTTTCCCTATCGTTAGTAGGCGTTTGTACCACTTTTACAATTTTTAGTACCTCGGAGGGGGCGGAAATACGGACACTTGAAAATACGCGAAAGGGGTAGATTCGTCATTTTTGGAGATATTTTAATTCTGAAAACGGGTGCTGTTTCCCTAACGTTAGTACCCGTTTGTACTACTTTTCCATCGTTAGCACCTCAAAAGGGGCGGAAATACGGGCACTTGAAAATACGCGAAAGGGCTACTGTCGCCAATTTTCAAAATTTTTGAATTCTGAAAACGGGTGCTGTTTCCCTAACGCTAGTACCCGTTTGTACCACTTTTAGATTCGTTCGTACCTCAAAGGGGGCGGAAATACGGACACTTGAAAATACGCGAAAGGGGTAGATTCGTCATTTTTGGAGATATTTTAATTCTGAAAACGGGTGCTGTTTCCCTAACGTTAGTACCCGTTTGTACCACTTTTTCAATCGTTAGCACCTCAAAGGGCGTGGCGATACGGGCACTTGAAAATACGCGACAGGGGTAGATTCCTCATTTTTGGAGATATTTTAATTCTGAAAACGATTGCTGTTTCCCTATCGTTAGTACCCGTTTGTACCACTTTTCCATCGTTAGCACCTCAAAGGGGGCGGAAATACGAGCACTTGAAAATACGCGAAAGGGCTATCTTCGCCAATTTTCAAAATTGTTGAATTCTGAAAACGGGTGCTGTTTCCCTATCGTTAGTAGGCGTTTGTACCACTTTTACAATTCCTCGTACCTCGGAGGGGGCGGAAATACGGACACTTGAAAATACGCGAAAGGGGTAGATTCGTCATTTTTGGAGACATTTTAATTCTGAAAACGGGTGCTGTTTCCCTAACGTTAGTACCCGTTTGTACCACTTTTTCAATCGTTAGCACCCCAAAGGGGGTGGCGATACGGGCACTTGAAAATACGCGACAGGGGTAGATTCCACATTTTTGGAGATATTTTAATTCTGAAAACGGGTGCTGTTTCCCTAACGTTAGTACCCGTTTGTACCACTTTTTCAATCGTTAGCACCTCAAAGGGGGTGGCGATACGGGCACTTGAGAATACGCGACAGGGGTAGATTCCTCATTTTTGGAGATATTTGAATTCTGAAAACGATTGCTGTTTCCCTATCGTTAGTACCCGTTTGTACCACTTTGCCATCGTTAGCACCTCAAAGGGGGCGGAATTACGAGCACTTGAAAATACGCGAAAGGGCTATCTTCGCCAATTTTCAAAATTGTTGAATTCTGAAAACGGGTGCTGTTTCCCTATCGTTAGTAGGCGTTTGTACCACTTTTACAATTCTTAGTACCTCGGAGGGGGCGGAAATACGGACACTTGAAAATACGCGAAAGGGGTAGATTCGTCATTTTTGGAGATATTTTAATTCTGAAAACGATTGCTGTTTCCCTATCGTTAGTACCCGTTTGTACCACTTTTCCATCGTTAGCACCTCAAAGGGGGCGGAAATACGAGCACTTGAAAATACGCGAAAGGGCTATCTTCGCCAATTTTCAAAATTTTTGAATTCTGAAAACGGGTGCTGTTTCCCTATCGTTAGTACGCGTTTGTACCACTTTTACAATTCTTAGTACCTCGGAGGGGGCGGAAATACGGACACTTGAAAATACGCGAAAGGGGTAGATTCGTCATTTTTGAAGATATTCGAATTCTGAAAACAGGTGCTGTTTCCCTAACGTTAGTACCTGTTTGTACCACTTTTACAAACGTTAGTACCTCAGAGGGGGCGGAAATACGGACACTTGAAAATACGCGAAAGGGGTAGATTCGTCATTCTTGAAGATATTTGAATTCTGAAAACGGGTGACGTTTCCCTATCGTTAGTACCCGTTTGTACCACTTTTCCATCGTTAGCACCTCAAAGGGGGCGGAAATACGAGCACTTGAAAATACGCGAAAGGGCTATCTTTGCCAATTTTCAAAATTTTTGAATTCTGAAAACGGGTGCTGTGTCCCTATCGTTAGTAGGCGTTTGTACCACTTTTACAATTTTTAGTACCTCGGAGGGGGCGGAAATACGGACACTTGAAAATACGCGAAAGGGGTAGATTCGTCATTTTTGGAGATATTTTAATTCTGAAAACGGGTGC
Source organism: Trypoxylon attenuatum (assembly GCA_963989405.1). Taxonomy (NCBI): domain Eukaryota; kingdom Metazoa; phylum Arthropoda; class Insecta; order Hymenoptera; family Crabronidae; genus Trypoxylon; species Trypoxylon attenuatum. The sequence continues at coordinate 17,919,789 of OZ022489.1, forward strand.
TGTTTCCCTAACGTTAGTACCCGTTTGTACCACTTTTTCAATCGTTAGCACCTCAAAGGGGGTGGCGATACGGGCACTTGAGAATACGCGACAGGGGTAGATTCCTCATTTTTGGAGATATTTGAATTCTGAAAACGATTGCTGTTTCCCTATCGTTAGTACCCGTTTGTACCACTTTGCCATCGTTAGCACCTCAAAGGGGGCGGAATTACGAGCACTTGAAAATACGCGAAAGGGCTATCTTCGCCAATTTTCAAAATTTTTGAATTCTGAAAACGGGTGCTGTTTCCCTATCGTTAGTAGGCGTTTGTACCACTTTTACAATTCTTAGTACCTCGGAGGGGGCGGAAATACGGACACTTGAAAATACGCGAAAGGGGTAGATTCGTCATTTTTGAAGATATTCGAATTCTGAAAACAGGTGCTGTTTCCCTAACGTTAGTACCTGTTTGTACCACTTTTACAAACGTTAGTACCTCAGAGGGGGCGGAAATACGGACACTTGAAAATACGCGAAAGGGGTAGATTCGTCATTCTTGAAGATATTTGAATTCTGAAAACGGGTGACGTTTCCCTAACGTTAGTATCCGTTTGTACCACTTTTAGATTCGTTAGTACCTCAAAGGGGGTGGCGATACGGGCACTTGAAAATATGCGAAATGGGTAGATTGGTCATTTTTGGAGATATTTGAATTCTGAAAACGATTGCTGTTTCCCTATCGTTAGTACCCGTTTGTACTACTTTTCCATCGTTAGCACCTCAAAAGGGGCGGAAATACGGGCACTTGAAAATACGCGAAAGGGCTACTGTCGCCAATTTTCAAAATTTTTGAATTCTGAAAACGGGTGCTGTTTCCCTAACGCTAGTACCCGTTTGTACCACTTTTAGATTCGTTCGTACCTCAAAGGGGGCGGAAATACGGACACTTGAAAATACGCGAAAGGGGTAGATTCGTCATTTTTGGAGATATTTTAATTCTGAAAACGGGTGCTGTTTCCCTAACGTTAGTACCCGTTTGTACCACTTTTTCAATCGTTAGCACCTCAAAGGGGGTGGCGATACGGGCACTTGAGAATACGCGAAAGGGGTAGATTCGTCATTTTTGGAGATATTTTAATTCTGAAAACGGGTGCTGTTTCCCTAACGTTAGTACCCGTTTGTACTACTTTTCCATCGTTAGCACCTCAAAAGGGGCGGAAATACGGGCACTTGAAAATACGCGAAAGGGCTACTGTCGCCAATTTTCAAAATTTTTGAATTCTGAAAACGGGTGCTGTTTCCCTAACGCTAGTACCCGTTTGTACCACTTTTAGATTCGTTCGTACCTCAAAGGGGGCGGAAATACGGACACTTGAAAATACGCGAAAGGGGTAGATTCGTCATTTTTGGAGATATTTTAATTCTGAAAACGGGTGCTGTTTCCCTAACGTTAGTACCCGTTTGTACCACTTTTTCAATCGTTAGCACCTCAAAGGGCGTGGCGATACGGGCACTTGAAAATACGCGACAGGGGTAGATTCCTCATTTTTGGAGATATTTTAATTCTGAAAACGATTGCTGTTTCCCTATCGTTAGTACCCGTTTGTACCACTTTTCCATCGTTAGCACCTCAAAGGGGGCGGAAATACGAGCACTTGAAAATACGCGAAAGGGCTATCTTCGCCAATTTTCAAAATTGTTGAATTCTGAAAACGGGTGCTGTTTCCCTATCGTTAGTAGGCGTTTGTACCACTTTTACAATTCCTCGTACCTCGGAGGGGGCGGAAATACGGACACTTGAAAATACGCGAAAGGGGTAGATTCGTCATTTTTGGAGACATTTTAATTCTGAAAACGGGTGCTGTTTCCCTAACGTTAGTACCCGTTTGTACCACTTTTTCAATCGTTAGCACCCCAAAGGGGGTGGCGATACGGGCACTTGAAAATACGCGACAGGGGTAGATTCCACATTTTTGGAGATATTTTAATTCTGAAAACGGGTGCTGTTTCCCTAACGTTAGTACCCGTTTGTACCACTTTTTCAATCGTTAGCACCTCAAAGGGGGTGGCGATACGGGCACTTGAGAATACGCGACAGGGGTAGATTCCTCATTTTTGGAGATATTTGAATTCTGAAAACGATTGCTGTTTCCCTATCGTTAGTACCCGTTTGTACCACTTTGCCATCGTTAGCACCTCAAAGGGGGCGGAATTACGAGCACTTGAAAATACGCGAAAGGGCTATCTTCGCCAATTTTCAAAATTGTTGAATTCTGAAAACGGGTGCTGTTTCCCTATCGTTAGTAGGCGTTTGTACCACTTTTACAATTCTTAGTACCTCGGAGGGGGCGGAAATACGGACACTTGAAAATACGCGAAAGGGGTAGATTCGTCATTTTTGGAGATATTTTAATTCTGAAAACGATTGCTGTTTCCCTATCGTTAGTACCCGTTTGTACCACTTTTCCATCGTTAGCACCTCAAAGGGGGCGGAAATACGAGCACTTGAAAATACGCGAAAGGGCTATCTTCGCCAATTTTCAAAATTTTTGAATTCTGAAAACGGGTGCTGTTTCCCTATCGTTAGTACGCGTTTGTACCACTTTTACAATTCTTAGTACCTCGGAGGGGGCGGAAATACGGACACTTGAAAATACGCGAAAGGGGTAGATTCGTCATTTTTGAAGATATTCGAATTCTGAAAACAGGTGCTGTTTCCCTAACGTTAGTACCTGTTTGTACCACTTTTACAAACGTTAGTACCTCAGAGGGGGCGGAAATACGGACACTTGAAAATACGCGAAAGGGGTAGATTCGTCATTCTTGAAGATATTTGAATTCTGAAAACGGGTGACGTTTCCCTATCGTTAGTACCCGTTTGTACCACTTTTCCATCGTTAGCACCTCAAAGGGGGCGGAAATACGAGCACTTGAAAATACGCGAAAGGGCTATCTTTGCCAATTTTCAAAATTTTTGAATTCTGAAAACGGGTGCTGTGTCCCTATCGTTAGTAGGCGTTTGTACCACTTTTACAATTTTTAGTACCTCGGAGGGGGCGGAAATACGGACACTTGAAAATACGCGAAAGGGGTAGATTCGTCATTTTTGGAGATATTTTAATTCTGAAAACGGGTGCTGTTTCCCTAACGTTAGTACCCGTTTGTACCACTTTTTCAATCGTTAGCACCTCAAAGGGGGTGGCGATACGGGCACTTGAGAATACGCGACAGGGGTAGATTCCTCATTTTTGGAGATATTTGAATTCTGAAAACGATTGCTGTTTCCCTATCGTTAGTACCCGTTTGTACCACTTTGCCATCGTTAGCACCTCAAAGGGGGCGGAATTACGAGCACTTGAAAATACGCGAAAGGGCTATCTTCGCCAATTTTCAAAATTTTTGAATTCTGAAAACGGGTGCTGTTTCCCTATCGTTAGTAGGCGTTTGTACCACTTTTACAATTCTTAGTACCTCGGAGGGGGCGGAAATACGGACACTTGAAAATACGCGAAAGGGGTAGATTCGTCATTTTTGAAGATATTCGAATTCTGAAAACAGGTGCTGTTTCCCTAACGTTAGTACCTGTTTGTACCACTTTTACAAACGTTAGTACCTCAGAGGGGGCGGAAATACGGACACTTGAAAATACGCGAAAGGGGTAGATTCGTCATTCTTGAAGATATTTGAATTCTGAAAACGGGTGACGTTTCCCTAACGTTAGTATCCGTTTGTACCACTTTTAGATTCGTTAGTACCTCAAAGGGGGTGGCGATACGGGCACTTGAAAATATGCGAAATGGGTAGATTGGTCATTTTTGGAGATATTTGAATTCTGAAAACGATTGCTGTTTCCCTATCGTTAGTACCCGTTTGTACTACTTTTCCATCGTTAGCACCTCAAAAGGGGCGGAAATACGGGCACTTGAAAATACGCGAAAGGGCTACTGTCGCCAATTTTCAAAATTTTTGAATTCTGAAAACGGGTGCTGTTTCCCTAACGCTAGTACCCGTTTGTACCACTTTTAGATTCGTTCGTACCTCAAAGGGGGCGGAAATACGGACACTTGAAAATACGCGAAAGGGGTAGATTCGTCATTTTTGGAGATATTTTAATTCTGAAAACGGGTGCTGTTTCCCTAACGTTAGTACCCGTTTGTACCACTTTTTCAATCGTTAGCACCTCAAAGGGGGTGGCGATACGGGCACTTGAGAATACGCGACAGGGGTAGATTCCTCATTTTTGGAGATATTTGAATTCTGAAAACGATTGCTGTTTCCCTATCGTTAGTACCCGTTTGTACCACTTTGCCATCGTTAGCACCTCAAAGGGGGCGGAAATACGAGCACTTGAAAATACGCGAAAGGGCTATCTTCGCCAATTTTCAAAATTTTTGAATTCTGAAAACGGGTGCTGTTTCCCTATCGTTAGTAGGCGTTTGTACCACTTTTACAATTCTTAGTACCTCGGAGGGGGCGGTAATACGGACACTTGAAAATACGCGAAAGGGGTAGATTCGTCATTTTTGGAGACATTTTAATTCTGAAAACGGGTGCTGTTTCCCTAACGTTAGTACCCGTTTGTACCACTTTTTCAATCGTTAGCACCCCAAAGGGGGTGGCGATACGGGCACTTGAAAATACGCGACAGGGGTAGATTCCTCATTTTTGGAGATATTTTAATTCTGAAAACGGGTGCTGTTTCCCTAACGTTAGTACCCGTTTGTACCACTTTTTCAATCGTTAGCACCTCAAAGGGGGTGGCGATACGGGCACTTGAGAATACGCGACAGGGGTAGATTCCTCATTTTTGGAGATATTTGAATTCTGAAAACGATTGCTGTTTCCCTATCGTTAGTACCCGTTTGTACCACTTTGCCATCGTTAGCACCTCAAAGGGGGCGGAATTACGAGCACTTGAAAATACGCGAAAGGGCTATCTTCGCCAATTTTCAAAATTGTTGAATTCTGAAAACGGGTGCTGTTTCCCTATCGTTAGTAGGCGTTTGTACCACTTTTACAATTCTTAGTACCTCGGAGGGGGCGGAAATACGGACACTTGAAAATACGCGAAAGGGGTAGATTCGTCATTTTTGGAGATATTTTAATTCTGAAAACGATTGCTGTTTCCCTATCGTTAGTACCCGTTTGTACCACTTTTCCATCGTTAGCACCTCAAAGGGGGCGGAAATACGAGCACTTGAAAATACGCGAAAGGGCTATCTTCGCCAATTTTCAAAATTTTTGAATTCTGAAAACGGGTGCTGTTTCCCTATCGTTAGTACGCGTTTGTACCACTTTTACAATTCTTAGTACCTCGGAGGGGGCGGAAATACGGACACTTGAAAATACGCGAAAGGGGTAGATTCGTCATTTTTGAAGATATTCGAATTCTGAAAACAGGTGCTGTTTCCCTAACGTTAGTACCTGTTTGTACCACTTTTACAAACGTTAGTACCTCAGAGGGGGCGGAAATACGGACACTTGAAAATACGCGAAAGGGGTAGATTCGTCATTCTTGAAGATATTTGAATTCTGAAAACGGGTGACGTTTCCCTATCGTTAGTAAACGTTTGTACCACTTTTCCATCGTTAGCACCTCAAAGGGGGCGGAAATACGAGCACTTGAAAATACGCGAAAGGGCTATCTTTGCCAATTTTCAAAATTTTTGAATTCTGAAAACGGGTGCTGTGTCCCTATCGTTAGTAGGCGTTTGTACCACTTTTACAATTTTTAGTACCTCGGAGGGGGCGGAAATACGGACACTTGAAAATACGCGAAAGGGGTAGATTCGTCATTTTTGGAGATATTTTAATTCTGAAAACGGGTGCTGTTTCCCTAACGTTAGTACCCGTTTGTACCACTTTTTCAATCGTTAGCACCTCAAAGGGGGTGGCGATACGGGCACTTGAGAATACGCGACAGGGGTAGATTCCTCATTTTTGGAGATATTTGAATTCTGAAAACGATTGCTGTTTCCCTATCGTTAGTACCCGTTTGTACCACTTTGCCATCGTTAGCACCTCAAAGGGGGCGGAATTACGAGCACTTGAAAATACGCGAAAGGGCTATCTTCGCCAATTTTCAAAATTTTTGAATTCTGAAAACGGGTGCTGTTTCCCTATCGTTAGTAGGCGTTTGTACCACTTTTACAATTCTTAGTACCTCGGAGGGGGCGGAAATACGGACACTTGAAAATACGCGAAAGGGGTAGATTCGTCATTTTTGAAGATATTCGAATTCTGAAAACAGGTGCTGTTTCCCTAACGTTAGTACCTGTTTGTACCACTTTTACAAACGTTAGTACCTCAGAGGGGGCGGAAATACGGACACTTGAAAATACGCGAAAGGGGTAGATTCGTCATTCTTGAAGATATTTGAATTCTGAAAACGGGTGACGTTTCCCTAACGTTAGTATCCGTTTGTACCACTTTTAGATTCGTTAGTACCTCAAAGGGGGTGGCGATACGGGCACTTGAAAATATGCGAAATGGGTAGATTGGTCATTTTTGGAGATATTTGAATTCTGAAAACGATTGCTGTTTCCCTATCGTTAGTACCCGTTTGTACTACTTTTCCATCGTTAGCACCTCAAAAGGGGCGGAAATACGGGCACTTGAAAATACGCGAAAGGGCTACTGTCGCCAATTTTCAAAATTTTTGAATTCTGAAAACGGGTGCTGTTTCCCTAACGCTAGTACCCGTTTGTACCACTTTTAGATTCGTTCGTACCTCAAAGGGGGCGGAAATACGGACACTTGAAAATACGCGAAAGGGGTAGATTCGTCATTTTTGGAGATATTTTAATTCTGAAAACGGGTGCTGTTTCCCTAACGTTAGTACCCGTTTGTACCACTTTTTCAATCGTTAGCACCTCAAAGGGGGTGGCGATACGGGCACTTGAGAATACGCGACAGGGGTAGATTCCTCATTTTTGGAGATATTTGAATTCTGAAAACGATTGCTGTTTCCCTATCGTTAGTACCCGTTTGTACCACTTTGCCATCGTTAGCACCTCAAAGGGGGCGGAAATACGAGCACTTGAAAATACGCGAAAGGGCTATCTTCGCCAATTTTCAAAATTTTTGAATTCTGAAAACGGGTGCTGTTTCCCTATCGTTAGTAGGCGTTTGTACCACTTTTACAATTCTTAGTACCTCGGAGGGGGCGGTAATACGGACACTTGAAAATACGCGAAAGGGGTAGATTCGTCATTTTTGGAGACATTTTAATTCTGAAAACGGGTGCTGTTTCCCTAACGTTAGTACCCGTTTGTACCACTTTTTCAATCGTTAGCACCCCAAAGGGGGTGGCGATACGGGCACTTGAAAATACGCGACAGGGGTAGATTCCTCATTTTTGGAGATATTTTAATTCTGAAAACGGGTGCTGTTTCCCTAACGTTAGTACCCGTTTGTACCACTTTTTCAATCGTTAGCACCTCAAAGGGGGTGGCGATACGGGCACTTGAGAATACGCGACAGGGGTAGATTCCTCATTTTTGGAGATATTTTAATTCTGAAAACGGGTGCTGTTTCCCTAACGTTAGTACCCGTTTGTACCACTTTTTCAATCGTTAGCACCTCAAAGGGGGTGGCGATACGGGCACTTGAGAATACGCGACAGGGGTAGATTCCTCATTTTTGGAGATATTTGAATTCTGAAAACGATTGCTGTTTCCCTATCGTTAGTACCCGTTTGTACCACTTTGCCATCGTTAGCACCTCAAAGGGGGCGGAATTACGAGCACTTGAAAATACGCGAAAGGGCTATCTTCGCCAATTTTCAAAATTTTTGAATTCTGAAAACGGGTGCTGTTTCCCTATCGTTAGTAGGCGTTTGTACCACTTTTACAATTCTTAGTACCTCGGAGGGGGCGGAAATACGGACACTTGAAAATACGCGAAAGGGGTAGATTCGTCATTTTTGAAGATATTCGAATTCTGAAAACAGGTGCTGTTTCCCTAACGTTAGTACCTGTTTGTACCACTTTTACAAACGTTAGTACCTCAGAGGGGGCGGAAATACGGACACTTGAAAATACGCGAAAGGGGTAGATTCGTCATTCTTGAAGATATTTGAATTCTGAAAACGGGTGACGTTTCCCTAACGTTAGTATCCGTTTGTACCACTTTTAGATTCGTTAGTACCTCAAAGGGGGTGGCGATACGGGCACTTGAAAATATGCGAAATGGGTAGATTGGTCATTTTTGGAGATATTTGAATTCTGAAAACGATTGCTGTTTCCCTATCGTTAGTACCCGTTTGTACTACTTTTCCATCGTTAGCACCTCAAAAGGGGCGGAAATACGGGCACTTGAAAATACGCGAAAGGGCTACTGTCGCCAATTTTCAAAATTTTTGAATTCTGAAAACGGGTGCTGTTTCCCTAACGCTAGTACCCGTTTGTACCACTTTTAGATTCGTTCGTACCTCAAAGGGGGCGGAAATACGGACACTTGAAAATACGCGAAAGGGGTAGATTCGTCATTTTTGGAGATATTTTAATTCTGAAAACGGGTGCTGTTTCCCTAACGTTAGTACCCGTTTGTACCACTTTTTCAATCGTTAGCACCTCAAAGGGGGTGGCGATACGGGCACTTGAGAATACGCGACAGGGGTAGATTCCTCATTTTTGGAGATATTTGAATTCTGAAAACGATTGCTGTTTCCCTATCGTTAGTACCCGTTTGTACCACTTTGCCATCGTTAGCACCTCAAAGGGGGCGGAAATACGAGCACTTGAAAATACGCGAAAGGGCTATCTTCGCCAATTTTCAAAATTTTTGAATTCTGAAAACGGGTGCTGTTTCCCTATCGTTAGTAGGCGTTTGTACCACTTTTACAATTCTTAGTACCTCGGAGGGGGCGGTAATACGGACACTTGAAAATACGCGAAAGGGGTAGATTCGTCATTTTTGGAGACATTTTAATTCTGAAAACGGGTGCTGTTTCCCTAACGTTAGTACCCGTTTGTACCACTTTTTCAATCGTTAGCACCCCAAAGGGGGTGGCGATACGGGCACTTGAAAATACGCGACAGGGGTAGATTCCTCATTTTTGGAGATATTTTAATTCTGAAAACGGGTGCTGTTTCCCTAACGTTAGTACCCGTTTGTACCACTTTTTCAATCGTTAGCACCTCAAAGGGGGTGGCGATACGGGCACTTGAGAATACGCGACAGGGGTAGATTCCTCATTTTTGGAGATATTTGAATTCTGAAAACGATTGCTGTTTCCCTATCGTTAGTACCCGTTTGTACCACTTTGCCATCGTTAGCACCTCAAAGGGGGCGGAATTACGAGCACTTGAAAATACGCGAAAGGGCTATCTTCGCCAATTTTCAAAATTTTTGAATTCTGAAAACGGGTGCTGTTTCCCTATCGTTAGTAGGCGTTTGTACCACTTTTACAATTCTTAGTACCTCGGAGGGGGCGGAAATACGGACACTTGAAAATACGCGAAAGGGGTAGATTCGTCATTTTTGAAGATATTCGAATTCTGAAAACAGGTGCCGTTTCCCTAGCGTTAGTACCTGTTTGTACCACTTTTTCAATCGTTAGCACCTCAAAGGGCGTGGCGATACAGGCACTTGAAAATACGCGACAGGGGTAGATTCCTCATTTTTGGAGATATTTTAATTCTGAAAACGATTGCTGTTTCCCTATCGTTAGTACCCGTTTGTACCACTTTTCCATCGTTAGCACCTCAAAGGGGGCGGAAATACGAGCACTTGAAAATACGCGAAAGGGCTATCTTTGCCAATTTTCAAAATTTTTGAATTCTGAAAACGGGTGCTGTGTCCCTATCGTTAGTAGGCGTTTGTACCACTTTTACAATTTTTAGTACCTCGGAGGGGGCGGAAATACGGACACTTGAAAATACGCGAAAGGGGTAGATTCGTCATTTTTGGAGATATTTTAATTCTGAAAACGGGTGCTGTTTCCCTAACGTTAGTACCCGTTTGTACCACTTTTTCAATCGTTAGCACCTCAAAGGGGGTGGCGATACGGGCACTTGAGAATACGCGACAGGGGTAGATTCCTCATTTTTGGAGATATTTGAATTCTGAAAACGATTGCTGTTTCCCTATCGTTAGTACCCGTTTGTACCACTTTTCCATCGTTAGCACCTCAAAGGGGGCGGAAATACGAGCACTTGAAAATACGCGAAAGGGCTATCTTTGCCAATTTTCAAAATTTTTGAATTCTGAAAACGGGTGCTGTTTCCCTATCGTTAGTAGGCGTTTGTACCACTTTTACAATTTTTAGTACCTCGGAGGGGGCGGAAATACGGACACTTGAAAATACGCGAAAGGGGTAGATTCGTCATTTTTGGAGATATTTTAATTCTGAAAACGGGTGCTGTTTCCCTAACGTTAGTACCCGTTTGTACTACTTTTCCATCGTTAGCACCTCAAAAGGGGCGGAAATACGGGCACTTGAAAATACGCGAAAGGGCTACTGTCGCCAATTTTCAAAATTTTTGAATTCTGAAAACGGGTGCTGTTTCCCTAACGCTAGTACCCGTTTGTACCACTTTTAGATTCGTTCGTACCTCAAAGGGGGCGGAAATACGGACACTTGAAAATACGCGAAAGGGGTAGATTCGTCATTTTTGGAGATATTTTAATTCTGAAAACGGGTGCTGTTTCCCTAACGTTAGTACCCGTTTGTACCACTTTTTCAATCGTTAGCACCTCAAAGGGCGTGGCGATACGGGCACTTGAAAATACGCGAAAGGGCTATCTTTGCCAATTTTCAAAATTTTTGAATTCTGAAAACGGGTGCTGTGTCCCTATCGTTAGTAGGCGTTTGTACCACTTTTACAATTTTTAGTACCTCGGAGGGGGCGGAAATACGGACACTTGAAAATACGCGAAAGGGGTAGATTCGTCATTTTTGGAGATATTTTAATTCTGAAAACGGGTGCTGTTTCCCTAACGTTAGTACCCGTTTGTACCACTTTTTCAATCGTTAGCACCTCAAAGGGGGTGGCGATACGGGCACTTGAGAATACGCGACAGGGGTAGATTCCTCATTTTTGGAGATATTGGAATTCTGAAAACGATTGCTGTTTCCCTATCGTTAGTACCCGTTTGTACCACTTTGCCATCGTTAGCACCTCAAAGGGGGCGGAATTACGAGCACTTGAAAATACGCGAAAGGGCTATCTTCGCCAATTTTCAAAATTTTTGAATTCTGAAAACGGGTGCTGTTTCCCTATCGTTAGTAGGCGTTTGTACCACTTTTACAATTCTTAGTACCTCGGAGGGGGCGGAAATACGGACACTTGAAAATACGCGAAAGGGGTAGATTCGTCATTTTTGAAGATATTCGAATTCTGAAAACAGGCCCTGTTTCCCTAACGTTAGTACCTGTTTGTACCACTTTTACAAACGTTAGTACCTCAGAGGGGGCGGAAATACGGACACTTGAAAATACGCGAAAGGGGTAGATTCGTCATTTTTGGAGATATTTTAATTCTGAAAACGGGTGCTGTTTCCCTAACGTTAGTACCCGTTTGTACCACTTTTTCAATCGTTAGCACCTCAAAGGGGGTGGCGATACGGGCACTTGAGAATACGCGACAGGGGTAGATTCCTCATTTTTGGAGATATTTTAATTCTGAAAACGATTGCTGTTTCCCTATCGTTAGTACCCGTTTGTACCACTTTGCCATCGTTAGCACCTCAAAGGGGGCGGAAATACGAGCACTTGAAAATACGCGAAAGGGCTATCTTCGCCAATTTTCAAAATTTTTGAATTCTGAAAACGGGTGCTGTTTCCCTATCGTTAGTAGGCGTTTGTACCACTTTTACAATTCTTAGTACCTCGGAGGGGGCGGTAATACGGACACTTGAAAATACGCGAAAGGGGTAGATTCGTCATTTTTGGAGACATTTTAATTCTGAAAACGGGTGCTGTTTCCCTAACGTTAGTACCCGTTTGTACCACTTTTTCAATCGTTAGCACCCCAAAGGGGGTGGCGATACGGGCACTTGAAAATACGCGACAGGGGTAGATTCCTCATTTTTGGAGATATTTTAATTCTGAAAACGGGTGCTGTTTCCCTAACGTTAGTACCCGTTTGTACCACTTTTTCAATCGTTAGCACCTCAAAGGGGGTGGCGATACGGGCACTTGAGAATACGCGACAGGGGTAGATTCCTCATTTTTGGAGATATTTGAATTCTGAAAACGATTGCTGTTTCCCTATCGTTAGTACCCGTTTGTACCACTTTGCCATCGTTAGCACCTCAAAGGGGGCGGAATTACGAGCACTTGAAAATACGCGAAAGGGCTATCTTCGCCAATTTTCAAAATTTTTGAATTCTGGAAACGGGTGCTGTTTCCCTATCGTTAGTAGGCGTTTGTACCACTTTTACAATTCTTAGTACCTCGGAGGGGGCGGAAATACGGACACTTGAAAATACGCGAAAGGGGTAGATTCGTCATTTTTGAAGATATTCGAATTCTGAAAACAGGTGCCGTTTCCCTAGCGTTAGTACCTGTTTGTACCACTTTTTCAATCGTTAGCACCTCAAAGGGCGTGGCGATACAGGCACTTGAAAATACGCGACAGGGGTAGATTCCTCATTTTTGGAGATATTTTAATTCTGAAAACGATTGCTGTTTCCCTATCGTTAGTACCCGTTTGTACCACTTTTCCATCGTTAGCACCTCAAAGGGGGCGGAAATACGAGCACTTGAAAATACGCGAAAGGGCTATCTTTGCCAATTTTCAAAATTTTTGAATTCTGAAAACGGGTGCTGTGTCCCTATCGTTAGTAGGCGTTTGTACCACTTTTACAATTTTTAGTACCTCGGAGGGGGCGGAAATACGGACACTTGAAAATACGCGAAAGGGGTAGATTCGTCATTTTTGGAGATATTTTAATTCTGAAAACGGGTGCTGTTTCCCTAACGTTAGTACCCGTTTGTACCACTTTTTCAATCGTTAGCACCTCAAAGGGGGTGGCGATACGGGCACTTGAGAATACGCGACAGGGGTAGATTCCTCATTTTTGGAGATATTTGAATTCTGAAAACGATTGCTGTTTCCCTATCGTTAGTACCCGTTTGTACCACTTTTCCATCGTTAGCACCTCAAAGGGGGCGGAAATACGAGCACTTGAAAATACGCGAAAGGGCTATCTTTTCCAATTTTCAAAATTTTTGAATTCTGAAAACGGGTGCTGTTTCCCTATCGTTAGTAGGCGTTTGTACCACTTTTACAATTTTTAGTACCTCGGAGGGGGCGGAAATACGGACACTTGAAAATACGCGAAAGGGGTAGATTCGTCATTTTTGGAGATATTTTAATTCTGAAAACGGGTGCTGTTTCCCTAACGTTAGTACCCGTTTGTACTACTTTTCCATCGTTAGCACCTCAAAAGGGGCGGAAATACGGGCACTTGAAAATACGCGAAAGGGCTACTGTCGCCAATTTTCAAAATTTTTGAATTCTGAAAACGGGTGCTGTTTCCCTAACGCTAGTACCCGTTTGTACCACTTTTAGATTCGTTCGTACCTCAAAGGGGGCGGAAATACGGACACTTGAAAATACGCGAAAGGGGTAGATTCGTCATTTTTGGAGATATTTTAATTCTGAAAACGGGTGCTGTTTCCCTAACGTTAGTACCCGTTTGTACCACTTTTTCAATCGTTAGCACCTCAAAGGGCGTGGCGATACGGGCACTTGAAAATACGCGAAAGGGCTATCTTTGCCAATTTTCAAAATTTTTGAATTCTGAAAACGGGTGCTGTGTCCCTATCGTTAGTAGGCGTTTGTACCACTTTTACAATTTTTAGTACCTCGGAGGGGGCGGAAATACGGACACTTGAAAATACGCGAAAGGGGTAGATTCGTCATTTTTGGAGATATTTTAATTCTGAAAACGGGTGCTGTTTCCCTAACGTTAGTACCCGTTTGTACCACTTTTTCAATCGTTAGCACCTCAAAGGGGGTGGCGATACGGGCACTTGAGAATACGCGACAGGGGTAGATTCCTCATTTTTGGAGATATTGGAATTCTGAAAACGATTGCTGTTTCCCTATCGTTAGTACCCGTTTGTACCACTTTGCCATCGTTAGCACCTCAAAGGGGGCGGAATTACGAGCACTTGAAAATACGCGAAAGGGCTATCTTCGCCAATTTTCAAAATTTTTGAATTCTGAAAACGGGTGCTGTTTCCCTATCGTTAGTAGGCGTTTGTACCACTTTTACAATTCTTAGTACCTCGGAGGGGGCGGAAATACGGACACTTGAAAATACGCGAAAGGGGTAGATTCGTCATTTTTGAAGATATTCGAATTCTGAAAACAGGCCCTGTTTCCCTAACGTTAGTACCTGTTTGTACCACTTTTACAAACGTTAGTACCTCAGAGGGGGCGGAAATACGAGCACTTGAAAATACGCGAAAGGGCTATCTTTTCCAATTTTCAAAATTTTTGAATTCTGAAAACGGGTGCTGTTTCCCTATCGTTAGTAGGCGTTTGTACCACTTTTACAATTTTTAGTACCTCGGAGGGGGCGGAAATACGGACACTTGAAAATACGCGAAAGGGGTAGATTCGTCATTTTTGGAGATATTTTAATTCTGAAAACGGGTGCTGTTTCCCTAACGTTAGTACCCGTTTGTACCACTTTTTCAATCGTTAGCACCTCAAAGGGGGTGGCGATACGGGCACTTGAGAATACGCGACAGGGGTAGATTCCTCATTTTTGGAGATATTGGAATTCTGAAAACGATTGCTGTTTCCCTATCGTTAGTACCCGTTTGTACCACTTTGCCATCGTTAGCACCTCAAAGGGGGCGGAATTACGAGCACTTGAAAATACGCGAAAGGGCTATCTTCGCCAATTTTCAAAATTTTTGAATTCTGAAAACGGGTGCTGTTTCCCTATCGTTAGTAGGCGTTTGTACCACTTTTACAATTCTTAGTACCTCGGAGGGGGCGGAAATACGGACACTTGAAAATACGCGAAAGGGGTAGATTCGTCATTTTTGAAGATATTCGAATTCTGAAAACAGGCCCTGTTTCCCTAACGTTAGTACCTGTTTGTACCACTTTTACAAACGTTAGTACCTCAGAGGGGGCGGAAATACGGACACTTGAAAATACGCGAAAGGGGTAGATTCGTCATTTTTGGAGATATTTTAATTCTGAAAACGGGTGCTGTTTCCCTAACGTTAGTACCCGTTTGTACCACTTTTTCAATCGTTAGCACCTCAAAGGGCGTGGCGATACGGGCACTTGAAAATACGCGACAGGGGTAGATTCCTCATTTTTGGAGATATTTTAATTCTGAAAACGATTGCTGTTTCCCTATCGTTAGTACCCGTTTGTACCACTTTTCCATCGTTAGCACCTCAAAAGGGGCGGAAATACGGGCACTTGAAAATACGCGAAAGGGCTACTGTCGCCAATTTTCAAAATTTTTGAATTCTGAAAACGGGTGCTGTTTCCCTAACGCTAGTACCCGTTTGTACCACTTTTAGATTCGTTCGTACCTCAAAGGGGGCGGAAATACGGACACTTGAAAATACGCGAAAGGGGTAGATTCGTCATTTTTGGAGATATTTTAATTCTGAAAACGGGTGCTGTTTCCCTAACGTTAGTACCCGTTTGTACCACTTTTTCAATCGTTAGCACCTCAAAGGGCGTGGCGATACGGGCACTTGAAAATACGCGAAAGGGCTATCTTTGCCAATTTTCAAAATTTTTGAATTCTGAAAACGGGTGCTGTGTCCCTATCGTTAGTAGGCGTTTGTACCACTTTTACAATTTTTAGTACCTCGGAGGGGGCGGAAATACGGACACTTGAAAATACGCGAAAGGGGTAGATTCGTCATTTTTGGAGATATTTTAATTCTGAAAACGGGTGCTGTTTCCCTATCGTTAGTACCCGTTTGTACCACTTTTCCATCGTTAGCACCTCAAAAGGGGCGGAAATACGGGCACTTGAAAATACGCGAAAGGGCTACTGTCGCCAATTTTCAAAATTTTTGAATTCTGAAAACGGGTGCTGTTTCCCTAACGCTAGTACCCGTTTGTACCACTTTTAGATTCGTTCGTACCTCAAAGGGGGCGGAAATACGGACACTTGAAAATACGCGAAAGGGGTAGATTCGTCATTTTTGGAGATATTTTAATTCTGAAAACGGGTGCTGTTTCCCTAACGTTAGTACCCGTTTGTACCACTTTTTCAATCGTTAGCACCTCAAAGGGCGTGGCGATACGGGCACTTGAAAATACGCGAAAGGGCTATCTTTGCCAATTTTCAAAATTTTTGAATTCTGAAAACGGGTGCTGTGTCCCTATCGTTAGTAGGCGTTTGTACCACTTTTACAATTTTTAGTACCTCGGAGGGGGCGGAAATACGGACACTTGAAAATACGCGAAAGGGGTAGATTCGTCATTTTTGGAGATATTTTAATTCTGAAAACGGGTGCTGTTTCCCTAACGTTAGTACCCGTTTGTACCACTTTTTCAATCGTTAGCACCTCAAAGGGGGTGGCGATACGGGCACTTGAGAATACGCGACAGGGGTAGATTCCTCATTTTTGGAGATATTGGAATTCTGAAAACGATTGCTGTTTCCCTATCGTTAGTACCCGTTTGTACCACTTTGCCATCGTTAGCACCTCAAAGGGGGCGGAATTACGAGCACTTGAAAATACGCGAAAGGGCTATCTTCGCCAATTTTCAAAATTTTTGAATTCTGAAAACGGGTGCTGTTTCCCTATCGTTAGTAGGCGTTTGTACAACTTTTACAATTCTTAGTACCTCGGAGGGGGCGGAAATACGGACACTTGAAAATACGCGAAAGGGGTAGATTCGTCATTTTTGAAGATATTCGAATTCTGAAAACAGGCCCTGTTTCCCTAACGTTAGTACCTGTTTGTACCACTTTTACAAACGTTAGTACCTCAGAGGGGGCGGAAATACGGACACTTGAAAATACGCGAAAGGGGTAGATTCGTCATTTTTGGAGATATTTTAATTCTGAAAACGGGTGCTGTTTCCCTAACGTTAGTACCCGTTTGTACCACTTTTTCAATCGTTAGCACCTCAAAGGGCGTGGCGATACGGGCACTTGAAAATACGCGACAGGGGTAGATTCCTCATTTTTGGAGATATTTTAATTCTGAAAACGATTGCTGTTTCCCTATCGTTAGTACCCGTTTGTACCACTTTTCCATCGTTAGCACCTCAAAGGGGGCGGAAATACGAGCACTTGAAAATACGCGAAAGGGCTATCTTTGCCAATTTTCAAAATTTTTGAATTCTGAAAACGGGTGCTGTGTCCCTATCGTTAGTAGGCGTTTGTACCACTTTTACAATTTTTAGTACCTCGGAGGGGGCGGAAATACGGACACTTGAAAATACGCGAAAGGGGTAGATTCGTCATTTTTGGAGATATTTTAATTCTGAAAACGGGTGCTGTTTCCCTAACGTTAGTACCTGTTTGTACCACTTTTACAAACGTTAGTACCTCAGAGGGGGCGGAAATACGGACACTTGAAAATACGCGAAAGGGGTAGATTCGTCATTCTTGAAGATATTTGAATTCTGAAAACGGGTGACGTTTCCCTAACGTTAGTATCCGTTTGTACCACTTTTAGATTCGTTAGTACCTCAAAGGGGGTGGCGATACGGGCACTTGAAAATATGCGAAATGGGTAGATTGGTCATTTTTGGAGATATTTGAATTCTGAAAACGATTGCTGTTTCCCTATCGTTAGTACCCGTTTGTACTACTTTTCCATCGTTAGCACCTCAAAAGGGGCGGAAATACGGGCACTTGAAAATACGCGAAAGGGCTACTGTCGCCAATTTTCAAAATTTTTGAATTCTGAAAACGGGTGCTGTTTCCCTAACGCTAGTACCCGTTTGTACCACTTTTAGATTCGTTCGTACCTCAAAGGGGGCGGAAATACGGACACTTGAAAATACGCGAAAGGGGTAGATTCGTCATTTTTGGAGATATTTTAATTCTGAAAACGGGTGCTGTTTCCCTAACGTTAGTACCCGTTTGTACCACTTTTTCAATCGTTAGCACCTCAAAGGGCGTGGCGATACGGGCACTTGAAAATACGCGAAAGGGCTATCTTTGCCAATTTTCAAAATTTTTGAATTCTGAAAACGGGTGCTGTGTCCCTATCGTTAGTAGGCGTTTGTACCACTTTTACAATTTTTAGTACCTCGGAGGGGGCGGAAATACGGACACTTGAAAATACGCGAAAGGGGTAGATTCGTCATTTTTGGAGATATTTTAATTCTGAAAACGGGTGCTGTTTCCCTAACGTTAGTACCCGTTTGTACCACTTTTTCAATCGTTAGCACCTCAAAGGGGGTGGCGATACGGGCACTTGAGAATACGCGACAGGGGTAGATTCCTCATTTTTGGAGATATTGGAATTCTGAAAACGATTGCTGTTTCCCTATCGTTAGTACCCGTTTGTACCACTTTGCCATCGTTAGCACCTCAAAGGGGGCGGAATTACGAGCACTTGAAAATACGCGAAAGGGCTATCTTCGCCAATTTTCAAAATTTTTGAATTCTGAAAACGGGTGCTGTTTCCCTATCGTTAGTAGGCGTTTGTACAACTTTTACAATTCTTAGTACCTCGGAGGGGGCGGAAATACGGACACTTGAAAATACGCGAAAGGGGTAGATTCGTCATTTTTGAAGATATTCGAATTCTGAAAACAGGCCCTGTTTCCCTAACGTTAGTACCTGTTTGTACCACTTTTACAAACGTTAGTACCTCAGAGGGGGCGGAAATACGGACACTTGAAAATACGCGAAAGGGGTAGATTCGTCATTTTTGGAGATATTTTAATTCTGAAAACGGGTGCTGTTTCCCTAACGTTAGTACCCGTTTGTACCACTTTTTCAATCGTTAGCACCTCAAAGGGCGTGGCGATACGGGCACTTGAAAATACGCGACAGGGGTAGATTCCTCATTTTTGGAGATATTTTAATTCTGAAAACGATTGCTGTTTCCCTATCGTTAGTACCCGTTTGTACCACTTTTCCATCGTTAGCACCTCAAAGGGGGCGGAAATACGAGCACTTGAAAATACGCGAAAGGGCTATCTTTGCCAATTTTCAAAATTTTTGAATTCTGAAAACGGGTGCTGTGTCCCTATCGTTAGTAGGCGTTTGTACCACTTTTACAATTTTTAGTACCTCGGAGGGGGCGGAAATACGGACACTTGAAAATACGCGAAAGGGGTAGATTCGTCATTTTTGGAGATATTTTAATTCTGAAAACGGGTGCTGTTTCCCTAACGTTAGTACCTGTTTGTACCACTTTTACAAACGTTAGTACCTCAGAGGGGGCGGAAATACGGACACTTGAAAATACGCGAAAGGGGTAGATTCGTCATTCTTGAAGATATTTGAATTCTGAAAACGGGTGACGTTTCCCTAACGTTAGTATCCGTTTGTACCACTTTTAGATTCGTTAGTACCTCAAAGGGGGTGGCGATACGGGCACTTGAAAATATGCGAAATGGGTAGATTGGTCATTTTTGGAGATATTTGAATTCTGAAAACGATTGCTGTTTCCCTATCGTTAGTACCCGTTTGTACTACTTTTCCATCGTTAGCACCTCAAAAGGGGCGGAAATACGGGCACTTGAAAATACGCGAAAGGGCTACTGTCGCCAATTTTCAAAATTTTTGAATTCTGAAAACGGGTGCTGTTTCCCTAACGCTAGTACCCGTTTGTACCACTTTTAGATTCGTTCGTACCAAAAGGGGGCGGAAATACGGACACTTGAAAATACGCGAAAGGGGTAGATTCGTCATTTTTGGAGATATTTTAATTCTGAAAACGGGTGCTGTTTCCCTAACGTTAGTACCCGTTTGTACCACTTTTTCAATCGTTAGCACCTCAAAGGGCGTGGCGATACGGGCACTTGAGAATACGCGACAGGGGTAGATTCCTCATTTTTGGAGATATTTGAATTCTGAAAACGATTGCTGTTTCCCTATCGTTAGTACCCGTTTGTACCACTTTTCCATCGTTAGCACCTCAAAGGGGGCGGAAATACGAACACTTGAAAATACGCGAAAGGGCTATCTTTGCCAATTTTCAAAATTTTTGAATTCTGAAAACGGGTGCTGTTTCCCTATCGTTAGTAGGCGTTTGTACCACTTTTACAATTTTTAGTACCTCGGAGGGGGCGGAAATACGGACACTTGAAAATACGCGAAAGGGGTAGATTCGTCATTTTTGGAGATATTTTAATTCTGAAAACGGGTGCTGTTTCCCTAACGTTAGTACCCGTTTGTACTACTTTTCCATCGTTAGCACCTCAAAAGGGGCGGAAATACGGGCACTTGAAAATACGCGAAAGGGCTACTGTCGCCAATTTTCAAAATTTTTGAATTCTGAAAACGGGTGCTGTTTCCCTAACGCTAGTACCCGTTTGTACCACTTTTAGATTCGTTCGTACCAAAAGGGGGCGGAAATACGGACACTTGAAAATACGCGAAAGGGGTAGATTCGTCATTTTTGGAGATATTTTAATTCTGAAAACGGGTGCTGTTTCCCTAACGTTAGTACCCGTTTGTACCACTTTTTCAATCGTTAGCACCTCAAAGGGCGTGGCGATACGGGCACTTGAAAATACGCGACAGGGGTAGATTCCTCATTTTTGGAGATATTTTAATTCTGAAAACGATTGCTGTTTCCCTATCGTTAGTACCCGTTTGTACCACTTTTCCATCGTTAGCACCTCAAAGGGGGCGGAAATACGAGCACTTGAAAATACGCGAAAGGGCTATCTTCGCCAATTTTCAAAATTTTTGAATTCTGAAAACGGGTGCTGTTTCCCTATCGTTAGTAGGCGTTTGTACCACTTTTACAATTCCTCGTACCTCGGAGGGGTCGGAAATACGGACACTTGAAAATACGCGAAAGGGGTAGATTCGTCATTTTTGGAGACATTTTAATTCTGAAAACGGGTGCTGTTTCCCTAACGTTAGTACCCGTTTGTACCACTTTTTCAATCGTTAGCACCCCAAAGGGGGTGGCGATACGGGCACTTGAAAATACGCGACAGGGGTAGATTCCTCATTTTTGGAGATATTTTAATTCTGAAAACGGGTGCTGTTTCCCTAACGTTAGTACCCGTTTGTACCACTTTTTCAATCGTTAGCACCTCAAAGGGGGTGGCGATACGGGCACTTGAGAATACGCGACAGGGGTAGATTCCTCATTTTTGGAGATATTTGAATTCTGAAAACGATTGCTGTTTCCCTATCGTTAGTACCCGTTTGTACCACTTTGCCATCGTTAGCACCTCAAAGGGGGCGGAATTACGAGCACTTGAAAATACGCGAAAGGGCTATCTTCGCCAATTTTCAAAATTTTTGAATTCTGAAAACGGGTGCTGTTTCCCTATCGTTAGTAGGCGTTTGTACCACTTTTACAATTCTTAGTACCTCGGAGGGGGCGGAAATACGGACACTTGAAAATACGCGAAAGGGGTAGATTCGTCATTTTTGAAGATATTCGAATTCTGAAAACAGGTGCTGTTTCCCTAACGTTAGTACCTGTTTGTACCACTTTTACAAACGTTAGTACCTCAGAGGGGGCGGAAATACGGACACTTGAAAATACGCGAAAGGGGTAGATTCGTCATTTTTGGAGATATTTTAATTCTGAAAACGGGTGCTGTTTCCCTAACGTTAGTACCCGTTTGTACCACTTTGTCAATCGTTAGCACCTCAAAGGGCGTGGCGATACGGGCACTTGAAAATACGCGACAGGGGTAGATTCCTCATTTTTGGAGATATTTTAATTCTGAAAACGATTGCTGTTTCCCTATCGTTAGTACCCGTTTGTACCACTTTTCCATCGTTAGCACCTCAAAGGGGGCGGAAATACGAGCACTTGAAAATACGCGAAAGGGCTATCTTTGCCAATTTTCAAAATTTTTGAATTCTGAAAACGGGTGCTGTGTCCCTATCGTTAGTAGGCGTTTGTACCACTTTTACAATTTTTAGTACCTCAAAGGGGGCGGAAATACGGACACTTGAAAATACGCGAAAGGGGTAGATTCGTCATTTTTGGAGATATTTTAATTCTGAAAACGGGTGCTGTTTCCCTAACGTTAGTACCCGTTTGTACCACTTTGTCAATCGTTAGCACCTCAAAGGGCGTGGCGATACGGGCACTTGAAAATACGCGACAGGGGTAGATTCCTCATTTTTGGAGATATTTTAATTCTGAAAACGATTGCTGTTTCCCTATCGTTAGTACCCGTTTGTACCACTTTTCCATCGTTAGCACCTCAAAGGGGGCGGAAATACGAGCACTTGAAAATACGCGAAAGGGCTATCTTCGCCAATTTTCAAAATTTTTGAATTCTGAAAACGGGTGCTGTTTCCCTATCGTTAGTAGGCGTTTGTACCACTTTTACAATTCTTAGTACCTCGGAGGGGGCGGAAATACGGACACTTGAAAATACGCGAAAGGGGTAGATTCGTCATTTTTGAAGATATTCGAATTCTGAAAACAGGTGCTGTTTCCCTAACGTTAGTACCTGTTTGTACCACTTTTACAAACGTTAGTACCTCAGAGGGGGCGGAAATACGGACACTTGAAAATACGCGAAAGGGGTAGATTCGTCATTCTTGAAGATATTTGAATTCTGAAAACGGGTGACGTTTCCCTATCGTTAGTACCCGTTTGTACCACTTTTCCATCGTTAGCACCTCAAAGGGGGCGGAAATACGAGCACTTGAAAATACGCGAAAGGGCTATCTTTGCCAATTTTCAAAATTTTTGAATTCTGAAAACGGGTGCTGTGTCCCTATCGTTAGTAGGCGTTTGTACCACTTTTACAATTTTTAGTACCTCGGAGGGGGCGGAAATACGGACACTTGAAAATACGCGAAAGGGGTAGATTCGTCATTTTTGGAGATAATTTAATTCTGAAAACGGGTGCTGTTTCCCTAACGTTAGTACCCGTTTGTACCACTTTTTCAATCGTTAGCACCTCAAAGGGGGTGGCGATACGGGCACTTGAGAATACGCGACAGGGGTAGATTCCTCATTTTTGGAGATATTTGAATTCTGAAAACGATTGCTGTTTCCCTATCGTTAGTACCCGTTTGTACCACTTTGCCATCGTTAGCACCTCAAAGGGGGCGGAATTACGAGCACTTGAAAATACGCGAAAGGGCTATCTTCGCCAATTTTCAAAATTTTTGAATTCTGAAAACGGGTGCTGTTTCCCTATCGTTAGTAGGCGTTTGTACCACTTTTACAATTCTTAGTACCTCGGAGGGGGCGGAAATACGGACACTTGAAAATACGCGAAAGGGGTAGATTCGTCATTTTTGAAGATATTCGAATTCTGAAAACAGGTGCTGTTTCCCTAACGTTAGTACCTGTTTGTACCACTTTTACAAACGTTAGTACCTCAGAGGGGGCGGAAATACGGACACTTGAAAATACGCGAAAGGGGTAGATTCGTCATTCTTGAAGATATTTGAATTCTGAAAACGGGTGACGTTTCCCTAACGTTAGTATCCGTTTGTACCACTTTTAGATTCGTTAGTACCTCAAAGGGGGTGGCGATACGGGCACTTGAAAATATGCGAAATGGGTAGATTGGTCATTTTTGGAGATATTTGAATTCTGAAAACGATTGCTGTTTCCCTATCGTTAGTACCCGTTTGTACTACTTTTCCATCGTTAGCACCTCAAAAGGGGCGGAAATACGGGCACTTGAAAATACGCGAAAGGGCTACTGTCGCCAATTTTCAAAATTTTTGAATTCTGAAAACGGGTGCTGTTTCCCTAACGCTAGTACCCGTTTGTACCACTTTTAGATTCGTTCGTACCTCAAAGGGGGCGGAAATACGGACACTTGAAAATACGCGAAAGGGGTAGATTCGTCATTTTTGGAGATATTTTAATTCTGAAAACGGGTGCTGTTTCCCTAACGTTAGTACCCGTTTGTACCACTTTTTCAATCGTTAGCACCTCAAAGGGCGTGGCGATACGGGCACTTGAAAATACGCGACAGGGGTAGATTCCTCATTTTTGGAGATATTTTAATTCTGAAAACGATTGCTGTTTCCCTATCGTTAGTACCCGTTTGTACCACTTTTCCATCGTTAGCACCTCAAAGGGGGCGGAAATACGAGCACTTGAAAATACGCGAAAGGGCTATCTTCGCCAATTTTCAAAATTTTTGAATTCTGAAAACGGGTGCTGTTTCCCTATCGTTAGTAGGCGTTTGTACCACTTTTACAATTCCTCGTACCTCGGAGGGGGCGGAAATACGGACACTTGAAAATACGCGAAAGGGGTAGATTCGTCATTTTTGGAGACATTTTAATTCTGAAAACGGGTGCTGTTTCCCTAACGTTAGTACCCGTTTGTACCACTTTTTCAATCGTTAGCACCCCAAAGGGGGTGGCGATACGGGCACTTGAAAATACGCGACAGGGGTAGATTCCTCATTTTTGGAGATATTTTAATTCTGAAAACGGGTGCTGTTTCCCTAACGTTAGTACCCGTTTGTACCACTTTTTCAATCGTTAGCACCTCAAAGGGGGTGGCGATACGGGCACTTGAGAATACGCGACAGGGGTAGATTCCTCATTTTTGGAGATATTTGAATTCTGAAAACGATTGCTGTTTCCCTATCGTTAGTACCCGTTTGTACCACTTTGCCATCGTTAGCACCTCAAAGGGGGCGGAATTACGAGCACTTGAAAATACGCGAAAGGGCTATCTTCGCCAATTTTCAAAATTTTTGAATTCTGAAAACGGGTGCTGTTTCCCTATCGTTAGTAGGCGTTTGTACCACTTTTACAATTCTTAGTACCTCGGAGGGGGCGGAAATACGGACACTTGAAAATACGCGAAAGGGGTAGATTCGTCATTTTTGAAGATATTCGAATTCTGAAAACAGGTGCTGTTTCCCTAACGTTAGTACCTGTTTGTACCACTTTTACAAACGTTAGTACCTCAGAGGGGGCGGAAATACGGACACTTGAAAATACGCGAAAGGGGTAGATTCGTCATTTTTGGAGATATTTTAATTCTGAAAACGGGTGCTGTTTCCCTAACGTTAGTACCCGTTTGTACCACTTTTTCAATCGTTAGCACCTCAAAGGGCGTGGCGATACAGGCACTTGAAAATACGCGACAGGGGTAGATTCCTCATTTTTGGAGATATTTTAATTCTGAAAACGATTGCTGTTTCCCTATCGTTAGTACCCGTTTGTACCACTTTTCCATCGTTAGCACCTCAAAGGGGGCGGAAATACGAGCACTTGAAAATACGCGAAAGGGCTATCTTTGCCAATTTTCAAAATTTTTGAATTCTGAAAACGGGTGCTGTGTCCCTATCGTTAGTAGGCGTTTGTACCACTTTTACAATTTTTAGTACCTCGGAGGGGGCGGAAATACGGACACTTGAAAATACGCGAAAGGGGTAGATTCGTCATTTTTGGAGATATTTTAATTCTGAAAACGGGTGCTGTTTCCCTAACGTTAGTACCCGTTTGTACCACTTTTTCAATCGTTAGCACCTCAAAGGGGGTGGCGATACGGGCACTTGAGAATACGCGACAGGGGTAGATTCCTCATTTTTGGAGATATTTGAATTCTGAAAACGATTGCTGTTTCCCTATCGTTAGTACCCGTTTGTACCACTTTTCCATCGTTAGCACCTCAAAGGGGGCGGAAATACGAGCACTTGAAAACACGCGAAAGGGCTATCTTTGCCAATTTTCAAAATTTTTGAATTCTGAAAACGGGTGCTGTTTCCCTATCGTTAGTAGGCGTTTGTACCACTTTTACAATTTTTAGTACCTCGGAGGGGGCGGAAATACGGACACTTGAAAATACGCGAAAGGGGTAGATTCGTCATTTTTGGAGATATTTTAATTCTGAAAACGGGTGCTGTTTCCCTAACGTTAGTACCCGTTTGTACTACTTTTCCATCGTTAGCACCTCAAAAGGGGCGGAAATACGGGCACTTGAAAATACGCGAAAGGGCTACTGTCGCCAATTTTCAAAATTTTTGAATTCTGAAATCGGGTGCTGTTTCCCTAACGCTAGTACCCGTTTGTACCACTTTTAGATTCGTTCGTACCTCAAAGGGGGCGGAAATACGGACACTTGAAAATACGCGAAAGGGGTAGATTCGTCATTTTTGGAGATATTTTAATTCTGAAAACGGGTGCTGTTTCCCTAACGTTAGTACCCGTTTGTACCACTTTTTCAATCGTTAGCACCTCAAAGGGCGTGGCGATACGGGCACTTGAAAATACGCGAAAGGGCTATCTTTGCCAATTTTCAAAATTTTTGAATTCTGAAAACGGGTGCTGTGTCCCTATCGTTAGTAGGCGTTTGTACCACTTTTACAATTTTTAGTACCTCGGAGGGGGCGGAAATACGGACACTTGAAAATACGCGAAAGGGGTAGATTCGTCATTTTTGGAGATATTTTAATTCTGAAAACGGGTGCTGTTTCCCTAACGTTAGTACCCGTTTGTACCACTTTTTCAATCGTTAGCACCTCAAAGGGGGTGGCGATACGGGCACTTGAGAATACGCGACAGGGGTAGATTCCTCATTTTTGGAGATATTGGAATTCTGAAAACGATTGCTGTTTCCCTATCGTTAGTACCCGTTTGTACCACTTTGCCATCGTTAGCACCTCAAAGGGGGCGGAATTACGAGCACTTGAAAATACGCGAAAGGGCTATCTTCGCCAATTTTCAAAATTTTTGAATTCTGAAAACGGGTGCTGTTTCCCTATCGTTAGTAGGCGTTTGTACCACTTTTACAATTCTTAGTACCTCGGAGGGGGCGGAAATACGGACACTTGAAAATACGCGAAAGGGGTAGATTCGTCATTTTTGAAGATATTCGAATTCTGAAAACAGGTGCTGTTTCCCTAACGTTAGTACCTGTTTGTACCACTTTTACAAACGTTAGTACCTCAGAGGGGGCGGAAATACGGACACTTGAAAATACGCGAAAGGGGTAGATTCGTCATTTTTGGAGATATTTTAATTCTGAAAACGGGTGCTGTTTCCCTAACGTTAGTACCCGTTTGTACCACTTTTTCAATCGTTAGCACCTCAAAGGGCGTGGCGATACGGGCACTTGAAAATACGCGACAGGGGTAGATTCCTCATTTTTGGAGATATTTTAATTCTGAAAACGATTGCTGTTTCCCTATCGTTAGTACCCGTTTGTACCACTTTTCCATCGTTAGCACCTCAAAGGGGGCGGAAATACGAGCACTTGAAAATACGCGAAAGGGCTATCTTTGCCAATTTTCAAAATTTTTGAATTCTGAAAACGGGTGCTGTGTCCCTATCGTTAGTAGGCGTTTGTACCACTTTTACAATTTTTAGTACCTCGGAGGGGGCGGAAATACGGACACTTGAAAATACGCGAAAGGGGTAGATTCGTCATTTTTGGAGATATTTTAATTCTGAAAACGGGTGCTGTTTCCCTAACGTTAGT
Organism: Trypoxylon attenuatum; assembly: GCA_963989405.1. Taxonomy (NCBI): domain Eukaryota; kingdom Metazoa; phylum Arthropoda; class Insecta; order Hymenoptera; family Crabronidae; genus Trypoxylon; species Trypoxylon attenuatum. The sequence continues at coordinate 17,947,298 of OZ022489.1, forward strand.
ACCTGCTTGTACCACTTTTACAAACGTTAGTACCTCAGAGGGGGCGGAAATACGGACACTTGAAAATACGCGAAAGGGGTAGATTCGTCATTCTTGAAGATATTTGAATTCTGAAAACGGGTGACGTTTCCCTAACGTTAGTATCCGTTTGTACCACTTTTAGATTCGTTAGTACCTCAAAGGGGGTGGCGATACGGGCACTTGATAATATGCGAAATGGGTAGATTGGTCATTTTTGGAGATATTTGAATTCTGAAAACGATTGCTGTTTCCCTATCGTTAGTACCCGTTTGTACTACTTTTCCATCGTTAGCACCTCAAAAGGGGCGGAAATACGGGCACTTGAAAATACGCGAAAGGGCTACTGTCGCCAATTTTCAAAATTTTTGAATTCTGAAAACGGGTGCTGTTTCCCTAACGCTAGTACCCGTTTGTACCACTTTTAGATTCGTTCGTACCTCAAAGGGGGCGGAAATACGGACACTTGAAAATACGCGAAAGGGGTAGATTCGTCATTTTTGGAGATATTTTAATTCTGAAAACGGGTGCTGTTTCCCTAACGTTAGTACCCGTTTGTACCACTTTTTCAATCGTTAGCACCTCAAAGGGCGTGGCGATACGGGCACTTGAAAATACGCGACAGGGGTAGATTCCTCATTTTTGGAGATATTTTAATTCTGAAAACGATTGCTGTTTCCCTATCGTTAGTACCCGTTTGTACCACTTTTCCATCGTTAGCACCTCAAAGGGGGCGGAAATACGAGCACTTGAAAATACGCGAAAGGGCTATCTTTGCCAATTTTCAAAATTTTTGAATTCTGAAAACGGGTGCTGTTTCCCTATCGTTAGTAGGCGTTTGTACCACTTTTACAATTTTTAGTACCTCGGAGGGGGCGGAAATACGGACACTTGAAAATACGCGAAAGGGGTAGATTCGTCATTTTTGGAGATATTTTAATTCTGAAAACGGGTGCTGTTTCCCTAACGTTAGTACCCGTTTGTACTACTTTTCCATCGTTAGCACCTCAAAAGGGGCGGAAATACGGGCACTTGAAAATACGCGAAAGGGCTACTGTCGCCAATTTTCAAAATTTTTGAATTCTGAAAACGGGTGCTGTTTCCCTAACGCTAGTACCCGTTTGTACCACTTTTAGATTCGTTCGTACCAAAAGGGGGCGGAAATACGGACACTTGAAAATACGCGAAAGGGGTAGATTCGTCATTTTTGGAGATATTTTAATTCTGAAAACGGGTGCTGTTTCCCTAACGTTAGTACCCGTTTGTACCACTTTTTCAATCGTTAGCACCTCAAAGGGCGTGGCGATACGGGCACTTGAAAATACGCGACAGGGGTAGATTCCTCATTTTTGGAGATATTTTAATTCTGAAAACGATTGCTGTTTCCCTATCGTTAGTATCCGTTTGTACCACTTTTCCATCGTTAGCACCTCAAAGGGGGCGGAAATACGAGCACTTGAAAATACGCGAAAGGGCTATCTTCGCCAATTTTCAAAATTTTTGAATTCTGAAAACGGGTGCTGTTTCCCTATCGTTAGTAGGCGTTTGTACCACTTTTACAATTCCTCGTACCTCGGAGGGGTCGGAAATACGGACACTTGAAAATACGCGAAAGGGGTAGATTCGTCATTTTTGGAGACATTTTAATTCTGAAAACGGGTGCTGTTTCCCTAACGTTAGTACCCGTTTGTACCACTTTTTCAATCGTTAGCACCTCAAAGGGGGTGGCGATACGGGCACTTGAGAATACGCGACAGGGGTAGATTCCTCATTTTTGGAGATATTTTAATTCTGAAAACGGGTGCTGTTTCCCTAACGTTAGTACCCGTTTGTACCACTTTTTCAATCGTTAGCACCTCAAAGGGGGTGGCGATACGGGCACTTGAGAATACGCGACAGGGGTAGATTCCTCATTTTTGGAGATATTTGAATTCTGAAAACGATTGCTGTTTCCCTATCGTTAGTACCCGTTTGTACCACTTTGCCATCGTTAGCACCTCAAAGGGGGCGGAATTACGAGCACTTGAAAATACGCGAAAGGGCTATCTTCGCCAATTTTCAAAATTTTTGAATTCTGAAAACGGGTGCTGTTTCCCTATCGTTAGTAGGCGTTTGTACCACTTTTACAATTCTTAGTACCTCGGAGGGGGCGGAAATACGGACACTTGAAAATACGCGAAAGGGGTAGATTCGTCATTTTTGAAGATATTCGAATTCTGAAAACAGGTGCTGTTTCCCTAACGTTAGTACCTGTTTGTACCACTTTTACAAACGTTAGTACCTCAGAGGGGGCGGAAATACGGACACTTGAAAATACGCGAAAGGGGTAGATTCGTCATTTTTGGAGATATTTTAATTCTGAAAACGGGTGCTGTTTCCCTAACGTTAGTACCCGTTTGTACTACTTTTCCATCGTTAGCACCTCAAAAGGGGCGGAAATACGGGCACTTGAAAATACGCGAAAGGGCTACTGTCGCCAATTTTCAAAATTTTTGAATTCTGAAAACGGGTGCTGTTTCCCTAACGCTAGTACCCGTTTGTACCACTTTTAGATTCGTTCGTACCTCAAAGGGGGCGGAAATACGGACACTTGAAAATACGCGAAAGGGGTAGATTCGTCATTTTTGGAGATATTTTAATTCTGAAAACGGGTGCTGTTTCCCTAACGTTAGTACCCGTTTGTACCACTTTTTCAATCGTTAGCACCTCAAAGGGCGTGGCGATACGGGCACTTGAAAATACGCGAAAGGGCTATCTTTGCCAATTTTCAAAATTTTTGAATTCTGAAAACGGGTGCTGTGTCCCTATCGTTAGTAGGCGTTTGTACCACTTTTACAATTTTTAGTACCTCGGAGGGGGCGGAAATACGGACACTTGAAAATACGCGAAAGGGGTAGATTCGTCATTTTTGGAGATATTTTAATTCTGAAAACGGGTGCTGTTTCCCTAACGTTAGTACCTGTTTGTACCACTTTTACAAACGTTAGTACCTCAAAGGGGGTGGAAATACGGACACTTGAAAATACGCGAAAGGGGTAGATTCGTCATTTTTGGAGATATTTTAATTCTGAAAACGGGTGCTGTTTCCCTAACGTTAGTACCCGTTTGTACCACTTTTTCAATCGTTAGCACCTCAAAGGGCGTGGCGATACGGGCACTTGAAAATACGCGACAGGGGTAGATTCCTCATTTTTGGAGATATTTTAATTCTGAAAACGATTGCTGTTTCCCTATCGTTAGTACCCGTTTGTACCACTTTTCCATCGTTAGCACCTCAAAGGGGGCGGAAATACGAGCACTTGAAAATACGCGAAAGGGCTATCTTTGCCAATTTTCAAAATTTTTGAATTCTGAAAACGGGTGCTGTTTCCCTAACGCTAGTACCCGTTTGTACCACTTTTAGATTCGTTCGTACCTCAAAGGGGGCGGAAATACGGACACTTGAAAATACGCGAAAGGGGTAGATTCGTCATTTTTGGAGATATTTTAATTCTGAAAACGGGTGCTGTTTCCCTAACGTTAGTACCCGTTTGTACCACTTTTTCAATCGTTAGCACCTCAAAGGGCGTGGCGATACGGGCACTTGAAAATACGCGACAGGGGTAGATTCCTCATTTTTGGAGATATTTTAATTCTGAAAACGATTGCTGTTTCCCTATCGTTAGTACCCGTTTGTACCACTTTTCCATCGTTAGCACCTCAAAGGGGGCGGAAATACGAGCACTTGAAAATACGCGAAAGGGCTATCTTCGCCAATTTTCAAAATTTTTGAATTCTGAAAACGGGTGCTGTTTCCCTATCGTTAGTAGGCGTTTGTACCACTTTTACAATTCTTAGTACCTCGGAGGGGGCGGAAATACGGACACTTGAAAATACGCGAAAGGGGTAGATTCGTCATTTTTGAAGATATTCGAATTCTGAAAACAGGCCCTGTTTCCCTAACGTTAGTACCTGTTTGTACCACTTTTACAAACGTTAGTACCTCAGAGGGGGCGGAAATACGGACACTTGAAAATACGCGAAAGGGGTAGATTCGTCATTTTTGGAGATATTTTAATTCTGAAAACGGGTGCTGTTTCCCTAACGTTAGTACCCGTTTGTACCACTTTTTCAATCGTTAGCACCTCAAAGGGCGTGGCGATACGGGCACTTGAAAATACGCGACAGGGGTAGATTCCTCATTTTTGGAGATATTTTAATTCTGAAAACGATTGCTGTTTCCCTATCGTTAGTACCCGTTTGTACCACTTTTCCATCGTTAGCACCTCAAAAGGGGCGGAAATACGGGCACTTGAAAATACGCGAAAGGGCTACTGTCGCCAATTTTCAAAATTTTTGAATTCTGAAAACGGGTGCTGTTTCCCTAACGCTAGTACCCGTTTGTACCACTTTTAGATTCGTTCGTACCTCAAAGGTGGCGGAAATACGGACACTTGAAAATACGCGAAAGGGGTAGATTCGTCATTTTTGGAGATATTTTAATTCTGAAAACGGGTGCTGTTTCCCTAACGTTAGTACCCGTTTGTACCACTTTTTCAATCGTTAGCACCTCAAAGGGCGTGGCGATACGGGCACTTGAAAATACGCGAAAGGGCTATCTTTGCCAATTTTCAAAATTTTTGAATTCTGAAAACGGGTGCTGTGTCCCTATCGTTAGTAGGCGTTTGTACCACTTTTACAATTTTTAGTACCTCGGAGGGGGCGGAAATACGGACACTTGAAAATACGCGAAAGGGGTAGATTCGTCATTTTTGGAGATATTTTAATTCTGAAAACGGGTGCTGTTTCCCTAACGTTAGTACCCGTTTGTACCACTTTTTCAATCGTTAGCACCTCAAAGGGGGTGGCGATACGGGCACTTGAGAATACGCGACAGGGGTAGATTCCTCATTTTTGGAGATATTGGAATTCTGAAAACGATTGCTGTTTCCCTATCGTTAGTACCCGTTTGTACCACTTTGCCATCGTTAGCACCTCAAAGGGGGCGGAATTACGAGCACTTGAAAATACGCGAAAGGGCTATCTTCGCCAATTTTCAAAATTTTTGAATTCTGAAAACGGGTGCTGTTTCCCTATCGTTAGTAGGCGTTTGTACAACTTTTACAATTCTTAGTACCTCGGAGGGGGCGGAAATACGGACACTTGAAAATACGCGAAAGGGGTAGATTCGTCATTTTTGAAGATATTCGAATTCTGAAAACAGGCCCTGTTTCCCTAACGTTAGTACCTGTTTGTACCACTTTTACAAACGTTAGTACCTCAGAGGGGGCGGAAATACGGACACTTGAAAATACGCGAAAGGGGTAGATTCGTCATTTTTGGAGATATTTTAATTCTGAAAACGGGTGCTGTTTCCCTAACGTTAGTACCCGTTTGTACCACTTTTTCAATCGTTAGCACCTCAAAGGGCGTGGCGATACGGGCACTTGAAAATACGCGACAGGGGTAGATTCCTCATTTTTGGAGATATTTTAATTCTGAAAACGATTGCTGTTTCCCTATCGTTAGTACCCGTTTGTACCACTTTTCCATCGTTAGCACCTCAAAGGGGGCGGAAATACGAGCACTTGAAAATACGCGAAAGGGCTATCTTTGCCAATTTTCAAAATTTTTGAATTCTGAAAACGGGTGCTGTGTCCCTATCGTTAGTAGGCGTTTGTACCACTTTTACAATTTTTAGTACCTCGGAGGGGGCGGAAATACGGACACTTGAAAATACGCGAAAGGGGTAGATTCGTCATTTTTGGAGATATTTTAATTCTGAAAACGGGTGCTGTTTCCCTAACGTTAGTACCTGTTTGTACCACTTTTACAAACGTTAGTACCTCAGAGGGGGCGGAAATACGGACACTTGAAAATACGCGAAAGGGGTAGATTCGTCATTCTTGAAGATATTTGAATTCTGAAAACGGGTGACGTTTCCCTAACGTTAGTATCCGTTTGTACCACTTTTAGATTCGTTAGTACCTCAAAGGGGGTGGCGATACGGGCACTTGAAAATATGCGAAATGGGTAGATTGGTCATTTTTGGAGATATTTGAATTCTGAAAACGATTGCTGTTTCCCTATCGTTAGTACCCGTTTGTACTACTTTTCCATCGTTAGCACCTCAAAAGGGGCGGAAATACGGGCACTTGAAAATACGCGAAAGGGCTACTGTCGCCAATTTTCAAAATTTTTGAATTCTGAAAACGGGTGCTGTTTCCCTAACGCTAGTACCCGTTTGTACCACTTTTAGATTCGTTCGTACCTCAAAGGGGGCGGAAATACGGACACTTGAAAATACGCGAAAGGGGTAGATTCGTCATTTTTGGAGATATTTTAATTCTGAAAACGGGTGCTGTTTCCCTAACGTTAGTACCCGTTTGTACCACTTTTTCAATCGTTAGCACCTCAAAGGGCGTGGCGATACGGGCACTTGAAAATACGCGACAGGGGTAGATTCCTCATTTTTGGAGATATTTTAATTCTGAAAACGATTGCTGTTTCCCTATCGTTAGTACCCGTTTGTACCACTTTTCCATCGTTAGCACCTCAAAGGGGGCGGAAATACGAGCACTTGAAAATACGCGAAAGGGCTATCTTTGCCAATTTTCAAAATTTTTGAATTCTGAAAACGGGTGCTGTTTCCCTATCGTTAGTAGGCGTTTGTACCACTTTTACAATTTTTAGTACCTCGGAGGGGGCGGAAATACGGACACTTGAAAATACGCGAAAGGGGTAGATTCGTCATTTTTGGAGATATTTTAATTCTGAAAACGGGTGCTGTTTCCCTAACGTTAGTACCCGTTTGTACTACTTTTCCATCGTTAGCACCTCAAAAGGGGCGGAAATACGGGCACTTGAAAATACGCGAAAGGGCTACTGTCGCCAATTTTCAAAATTTTTGAATTCTGAAAACGGGTGCTGTTTCCCTAACGCTAGTACCCGTTTGTACCACTTTTAGATTCGTTCGTACCAAAAGGGGGCGGAAATACGGACACTTGAAAATACGCGAAAGGGGTAGATTCGTCATTTTTGGAGATATTTTAATTCTGAAAACGGGTGCTGTTTCCCTAACGTTAGTACCCGTTTGTACCACTTTTTCAATCGTTAGCACCTCAAAGGGCGTGGCGATACGGGCACTTGAAAATACGCGACAGGGGTAGATTCCTCATTTTTGGAGATATTTTAATTCTGAAAACGATTGCTGTTTCCCTATCGTTAGTATCCGTTTGTACCACTTTTCCATCGTTAGCACCTCAAAGGGGGCGGAAATACGAGCACTTGAAAATACGCGAAAGGGCTATCTTCGCCAATTTTCAAAATTTTTGAATTCTGAAAACGGGTGCTGTTTCCCTATCGTTAGTAGGCGTTTGTACCACTTTTACAATTCCTCGTACCTCGGAGGGGTCGGAAATACGGACACTTGAAAATACGCGAAAGGGGTAGATTCGTCATTTTTGGAGATATTTTAATTCTGAAAACGGGTGCTGTTTCCCTATCGTTAGTACCCGTTTGTACCACTTTTCCATCGTTAGCACCTCAAAAGGGGCGGAAATACGGGCACTTGAAAATACGCGAAAGGGCTACTGTCGCCAATTTTCAAAATTTTTGAATTCTGAAAACGGGTGCTGTTTCCCTAACGCTAGTACCCGTTTGTACCACTTTTAGATTCGTTCGTACCTCAAAGGGGGCGGAAATACGGACACTTGAAAATACGCGAAAGGGGTAGATTCGTCATTTTTGGAGATATTTTAATTCTGAAAACGGGTGCTGTTTCCCTAACGTTAGTACCCGTTTGTACCACTTTTTCAATCGTTAGCACCTCAAAGGGCGTGGCGATACGGGCACTTGAAAATACGCGAAAGGGCTATCTTTGCCAATTTTCAAAATTTTTGAATTCTGAAAACGGGTGCTGTGTCCCTATCGTTAGTAGGCGTTTGTACCACTTTTACAATTTTTAGTACCTCGGAGGGGGCGGAAATACGGACACTTGAAAATACGCGAAAGGGGTAGATTCGTCATTTTTGGAGATATTTTAATTCTGAAAACGGGTGCTGTTTCCCTAACGTTAGTACCCGTTTGTACCACTTTTTCAATCGTTAGCACCTCAAAGGGGGTGGCGATACGGGCACTTGAGAATACGCGACAGGGGTAGATTCCTCATTTTTGGAGATATTGGAATTCTGAAAACGATTGCTGTTTCCCTATCGTTAGTACCCGTTTGTACCACTTTGCCATCGTTAGCACCTCAAAGGGGGCGGAATTACGAGCACTTGAAAATACGCGAAAGGGCTATCTTCGCCAATTTTCAAAATTTTTGAATTCTGAAAACGGGTGCTGTTTCCCTATCGTTAGTAGGCGTTTGTACAACTTTTACAATTCTTAGTACCTCGGAGGGGGCGGAAATACGGACACTTGAAAATACGCGAAAGGGGTAGATTCGTCATTTTTGAAGATATTCGAATTCTGAAAACAGGCCCTGTTTCCCTAACGTTAGTACCTGTTTGTACCACTTTTACAAACGTTAGTACCTCAGAGGGGGCGGAAATACGGACACTTGAAAATACGCGAAAGGGGTAGATTCGTCATTTTTGGAGATATTTTAATTCTGAAAACGGGTGCTGTTTCCCTAACGTTAGTACCCGTTTGTACCACTTTTTCAATCGTTAGCACCTCAAAGGGCGTGGCGATACGGGCACTTGAAAATACGCGACAGGGGTAGATTCCTCATTTTTGGAGATATTTTAATTCTGAAAACGATTGCTGTTTCCCTATCGTTAGTACCCGTTTGTACCACTTTTCCATCGTTAGCACCTCAAAGGGGGCGGAAATACGAGCACTTGAAAATACGCGAAAGGGCTATCTTTGCCAATTTTCAAAATTTTTGAATTCTGAAAACGGGTGCTGTGTCCCTATCGTTAGTAGGCGTTTGTACCACTTTTACAATTTTTAGTACCTCGGAGGGGGCGGAAATACGGACACTTGAAAATACGCGAAAGGGGTAGATTCGTCATTTTTGGAGATATTTTAATTCTGAAAACGGGTGCTGTTTCCCTAACGTTAGTACCTGTTTGTACCACTTTTACAAACGTTAGTACCTCAGAGGGGGCGGAAATACGGACACTTGAAAATACGCGAAAGGGGTAGATTCGTCATTCTTGAAGATATTTGAATTCTGAAAACGGGTGACGTTTCCCTAACGTTAGTATCCGTTTGTACCACTTTTAGATTCGTTAGTACCTCAAAGGGGGTGGCGATACGGGCACTTGAAAATATGCGAAATGGGTAGATTGGTCATTTTTGGAGATATTTGAATTCTGAAAACGATTGCTGTTTCCCTATCGTTAGTACCCGTTTGTACTACTTTTCCATCGTTAGCACCTCAAAAGGGGCGGAAATACGGGCACTTGAAAATACGCGAAAGGGCTACTGTCGCCAATTTTCAAAATTTTTGAATTCTGAAAACGGGTGCTGTTTCCCTAACGCTAGTACCCGTTTGTACCACTTTTAGATTCGTTCGTACCTCAAAGGGGGCGGAAATACGGACACTTGAAAATACGCGAAAGGGGTAGATTCGTCATTTTTGGAGATATTTTAATTCTGAAAACGGGTGCTGTTTCCCTAACGTTAGTACCCGTTTGTACCACTTTTTCAATCGTTAGCACCTCAAAGGGCGTGGCGATACGGGCACTTGAAAATACGCGAAAGGGCTATCTTTGCCAATTTTCAAAATTTTTGAATTCTGAAAACGGGTGCTGTGTCCCTATCGTTAGTAGGCGTTTGTACCACTTTTACAATTTTTAGTACCTCGGAGGGGGCGGAAATACGGACACTTGAAAATACGCGAAAGGGGTAGATTCGTCATTTTTGGAGATATTTTAATTCTGAAAACGGGTGCTGTTTCCCTAACGTTAGTACCCGTTTGTACCACTTTTTCAATCGTTAGCACCTCAAAGGGGGTGGCGATACGGGCACTTGAGAATACGCGACAGGGGTAGATTCCTCATTTTTGGAGATATTGGAATTCTGAAAACGATTGCTGTTTCCCTATCGTTAGTACCCGTTTGTACCACTTTGCCATCGTTAGCACCTCAAAGGGGGCGGAATTACGAGCACTTGAAAATACGCGAAAGGGCTATCTTCGCCAATTTTCAAAATTTTTGAATTCTGAAAACGGGTGCTGTTTCCCTATCGTTAGTAGGCGTTTGTACAACTTTTACAATTCTTAGTACCTCGGAGGGGGCGGAAATACGGACACTTGAAAATACGCGAAAGGGGTAGATTCGTCATTTTTGAAGATATTCGAATTCTGAAAACAGGCCCTGTTTCCCTAACGTTAGTACCTGTTTGTACCACTTTTACAAACGTTAGTACCTCAGAGGGGGCGGAAATACGGACACTTGAAAATACGCGAAAGGGGTAGATTCGTCATTTTTGGAGATATTTTAATTCTGAAAACGGGTGCTGTTTCCCTAACGTTAGTACCCGTTTGTACCACTTTTTCAATCGTTAGCACCTCAAAGGGCGTGGCGATACGGGCACTTGAAAATACGCGACAGGGGTAGATTCCTCATTTTTGGAGATATTTTAATTCTGAAAACGATTGCTGTTTCCCTATCGTTAGTACCCGTTTGTACCACTTTTCCATCGTTAGCACCTCAAAGGGGGCGGAAATACGAGCACTTGAAAATACGCGAAAGGGCTATCTTTGCCAATTTTCAAAATTTTTGAATTCTGAAAACGGGTGCTGTGTCCCTATCGTTAGTAGGCGTTTGTACCACTTTTACAATTTTTAGTACCTCGGAGGGGGCGGAAATACGGACACTTGAAAATACGCGAAAGGGGTAGATTCGTCATTTTTGGAGATATTTTAATTCTGAAAACGGGTGCTGTTTCCCTAACGTTAGTACCTGTTTGTACCACTTTTACAAACGTTAGTACCTCAGAGGGGGCGGAAATACGGACACTTGAAAATACGCGAAAGGGGTAGATTCGTCATTCTTGAAGATATTTGAATTCTGAAAACGGGTGACGTTTCCCTAACGTTAGTATCCGTTTGTACCACTTTTAGATTCGTTAGTACCTCAAAGGGGGTGGCGATACGGGCACTTGAAAATATGCGAAATGGGTAGATTGGTCATTTTTGGAGATATTTGAATTCTGAAAACGATTGCTGTTTCCCTATCGTTAGTACCCGTTTGTACTACTTTTCCATCGTTAGCACCTCAAAAGGGGCGGAAATACGGGCACTTGAAAATACGCGAAAGGGCTACTGTCGCCAATTTTCAAAATTTTTGAATTCTGAAAACGGGTGCTGTTTCCCTAACGCTAGTACCCGTTTGTACCACTTTTAGATTCGTTCGTACCAAAAGGGGGCGGAAATACGGACACTTGAAAATACGCGAAAGGGGTAGATTCGTCATTTTTGGAGATATTTTAATTCTGAAAACGGGTGCTGTTTCCCTAACGTTAGTACCCGTTTGTACCACTTTTTCAATCGTTAGCACCTCAAAGGGCGTGGCGATACGGGCACTTGAGAATACGCGACAGGGGTAGATTCCTCATTTTTGGAGATATTTGAATTCTGAAAACGATTGCTGTTTCCCTATCGTTAGTACCCGTTTGTACCACTTTTCCATCGTTAGCACCTCAAAGGGGGCGGAAATACGAGCACTTGAAAATACGCGAAAGGGCTATCTTTGCCAATTTTCAAAATTTTTGAATTCTGAAAACGGGTGCTGTTTCCCTATCGTTAGTAGGCGTTTGTACCACTTTTACAATTTTTAGTACCTCGGAGGGGGCGGAAATACGGACACTTGAAAATACGCGAAAGGGGTAGATTCGTCATTTTTGGAGATATTTTAATTCTGAAAACGGGTGCTGTTTCCCTAACGTTAGTACCCGTTTGTACTACTTTTCCATCGTTAGCACCTCAAAAGGGGCGGAAATACGGGCACTTGAAAATACGCGAAAGGGCTACGGTCGCCAATTTTCAAAATTTTTGAATTCTGAAAACGGGTGCTGTTTCCCTAACGCTAGTACCCGTTTGTACCACTTTTAGATTCGTTCGTACCAAAAGGGGGCGGAAATACGGACACTTGAAAATACGCGAAAGGGGTAGATTCGTCATTTTTGGAGATATTTTAATTCTGAAAACGGGTGCTGTTTCCCTAACGTTAGTACCCGTTTGTACCACTTTTTCAATCGTTAGCACCTCAAAGGGCGTGGCGATACGGGCACTTGAAAATACGCGACAGGGGTAGATTCCTCATTTTTGGAGATATTTTAATTCTGAAAACGATTGCTGTTTCCCTATCGTTAGTACCCGTTTGTACCACTTTTCCATCGTTAGCACCTCAAAGGGGGCGGAAATACGAGCACTTGAAAATACGCGAAAGGGCTATCTTCGCCAATTTTCAAAATTTTTGAATTCTGAAAACGGGTGCTGTTTCCCTATCGTTAGTAGGCGTTTGTACCACTTTTACAATTCCTCGTACCTCGGAGGGGTCGGAAATACGGACACTTGAAAATACGCGAAAGGGGTAGATTCGTCATTTTTGGAGACATTTTAATTCTGAAAACGGGTGCTGTTTCCCTAACGTTAGTACCCGTTTGTACCACTTTTTCAATCGTTAGCACCCCAAAGGGGGTGGCGATACGGGCACTTGAAAATACGCGACAGGGGTAGATTCCTCATTTTTGGAGATATTTTAATTCTGAAAACGGGTGCTGTTTCCCTAACGTTAGTACCCGTTTGTACCACTTTTTCAATCGTTAGCACCTCAAAGGGGGTGGCGATACGGGCACTTGAGAATACGCGACAGGGGTAGATTCCTCATTTTTGGAGATATTTGAATTCTGAAAACGATTGCTGTTTCCCTATCGTTAGTACCCGTTTGTACCACTTTGCCATCGTTAGCACCTCAAAGGGGGCGGAATTACGAGCACTTGAAAATACGCGAAAGGGCTATCTTCGCCAATTTTCAAAATTTTTGAATTCTGAAAACGGGTGCTGTTTCCCTATCGTTAGTAGGCGTTTGTACCACTTTTACAATTCTTAGTACCTCGGAGGGGGCGGAAATACGGACACTTGAAAATACGCGAAAGGGGTAGATTCGTCATTTTTGAAGATATTCGAATTCTGAAAACAGGTGCTGTTTCCCTAACGTTAGTACCTGTTTGTACCACTTTTACAAACGTTAGTACCTCAGAGGGGGCGGAAATACGGACACTTGAAAATACGCGAAAGGGGTAGATTCGTCATTTTTGGAGATATTTTAATTCTGAAAACGGGTGCTGTTTCCCTAACGTTAGTACCCGTTTGTACCACTTTTCCATCGTTAGCACCTCAAAGGGGGCGGAAATACGAGCACTTGAAAATACGCGAAAGGGCTATCTTTGCCAATTTTCAAAATTTTTGAATTCTGAAAACGGGTGCTGTTTCCCTATCGTTAGTAGGCGTTTGTACCACTTTTACAATTTTTAGTACCTCGGAGGGGGCGGAAATACGGACACTTGAAAATACGCGAAAGGGGTAGATTCGTCATTTTTGGAGATATTTTAATTCTGAAAACGGGTGCTGTTTCCCTAACGTTAGTACCCGTTTGTACTACTTTTCCATCGTTAGCACCTCAAAAGGGGCGGAAATACGGGCACTTGAAAATACGCGAAAGGGCTACTGTCGCCAATTTTCAAAATTTTTGAATTCTGAAAACGGGTGCTGTTTCCCTATCGTTAGTAGGCGTTTGTACCACTTTTACAATTCCTCGTACCTCGGAGGGGGCGGAAATACGGACACTTGAAAATACGCGAAAGGGGTAGATTCGTCATTTTTGGAGACATTTTAATTCTGAAAACGGGTGCTGTTTCCCTAACGTTAGTACCCGTTTGTACCACTTTTTCAATCGTTAGCACCCCAAAGGGGGTGGCGATACGGGCACTTGAAAATACGCGACAGGGGTAGATTCCTCATTTTTGGAGATATTTTAATTCTGAAAACGGGTGCTGTTTCCCTAACGTTAGTACCCGTTTGTACCACTTTTCCATCGTTAGCACCTCAAAGGGGGCGGAAATACGAGCACTTGAAAATACGCGAAAGGGCTATCTTTGCCAATTTTCAAAATTTTTGAATTCTGAAAACGGGTGCTGTGTCCCTATCGTTAGTAGGCGTTTGTACCACTTTTACAATTTTTAGTACCTCAAAGGGGGCGGAAATACGGACACTTGAAAATACGCGAAAGGGGTAGATTCGTCATTTTTGGAGATATTTTAATTCTGAAAACGGGTGCTGTTTCCCTAACGTTAGTACCCGTTTGTACCACTTTGTCAATCGTTAGCACCTCAAAGGGCGTGGCGATACGGGCACTTGAAAATACGCGACAGGGGTAGATTCCTCATTTTTGGAGATATTTTAATTCTGAAAACGATTGCTGTTTCCCTATCGTTAGTACCCGTTTGTACCACTTTTCCATCGTTAGCACCTCAAAGGGGGCGGAAATACGAGCACTTGAAAATACGCGAAAGGGCTATCTTCGCCAATTTTCAAAATTTTTGAATTCTGAAAACGGGTGCTGTTTCCCTATCGTTAGTAGGCGTTTGTACCACTTTTACAATTCTTAGTACCTCGGAGGGGGCGGAAATACGGACACTTGAAAATACGCGAAAGGGGTAGATTCGTCATTTTTGAAGATATTCGAATTCTGAAAACAGGTGCTGTTTCCCTAACGTTAGTACCTGTTTGTACCACTTTTACAAACGTTAGTACCTCAGAGGGGGCGGAAATACGGACACTTGAAAATACGCGAAAGGGGTAGATTCGTCATTCTTGAAGATATTTGAATTCTGAAAACGGGTGACGTTTCCCTATCGTTAGTACCCGTTTGTACCACTTTTCCATCGTTAGCACCTCAAAGGGGGCGGAAATACGAGCACTTGAAAATACGCGAAAGGGCTATCTTTGCCAATTTTCAAAATTTTTGAATTCTGAAAACGGGTGCTGTGTCCCTATCGTTAGTAGGCGTTTGTACCACTTTTACAATTTTTAGTACCTCGGAGGGGGCGGAAATACGGACACTTGAAAATACGCGAAAGGGGTAGATTCGTCATTTTTGGAGATAATTTAATTCTGAAAACGGGTGCTGTTTCCCTAACGTTAGTACCCGTTTGTACCACTTTTTCAATCGTTAGCACCTCAAAGGGGGTGGCGATACGGGCACTTGAGAATACGCGACAGGGGTAGATTCCTCATTTTTGGAGATATTTGAATTCTGAAAACGATTGCTGTTTCCCTATCGTTAGTACCCGTTTGTACCACTTTGCCATCGTTAGCACCTCAAAGGGGGCGGAATTACGAGCACTTGAAAATACGCGAAAGGGCTATCTTCGCCAATTTTCAAAATTTTTGAATTCTGAAAACGGGTGCTGTTTCCCTATCGTTAGTAGGCGTTTGTACCACTTTTACAATTCTTAGTACCTCGGAGGGGGCGGAAATACGGACACTTGAAAATACGCGAAAGGGGTAGATTCGTCATTTTTGAAGATATTCGAATTCTGAAAACAGGTGCTGTTTCCCTAACGTTAGTACCTGTTTGTACCACTTTTACAAACGTTAGTACCTCAGAGGGGGCGGAAATACGGACACTTGAAAATACGCGAAAGGGGTAGATTCGTCATTCTTGAAGATATTTGAATTCTGAAAACGGGTGACGTTTCCCTAACGTTAGTATCCGTTTGTACCACTTTTAGATTCGTTAGTACCTCAAAGGGGGTGGCGATACGGGCACTTGAAAATATGCGAAATGGGTAGATTGGTCATTTTTGGAGATATTTGAATTCTGAAAACGATTGCTGTTTCCCTATCGTTAGTACCCGTTTGTACTACTTTTCCATCGTTAGCACCTCAAAAGGGGCGGAAATACGGGCACTTGAAAATACGCGAAAGGGCTACTGTCGCCAATTTTCAAAATTTTTGAATTCTGAAAACGGGTGCTGTTTCCCTAACGCTAGTACCCGTTTGTACCACTTTTAGATTCGTTCGTACCTCAAAGGGGGCGGAAATACGGACACTTGAAAATACGCGAAAGGGGTAGATTCGTCATTTTTGGAGATATTTTAATTCTGAAAACGGGTGCTGTTTCCCTAACGTTAGTACCCGTTTGTACCACTTTTTCAATCGTTAGCACCTCAAAGGGCGTGGCGATACGGGCACTTGAAAATACGCGACAGGGGTAGATTCCTCATTTTTGGAGATATTTTAATTCTGAAAACGATTGCTGTTTCCCTATCGTTAGTACCCGTTTGTACCACTTTTCCATCGTTAGCACCTCAAAGGGGGCGGAAATACGAGCACTTGAAAATACGCGAAAGGGCTATCTTCGCCAATTTTCAAAATTTTTGAATTCTGAAAACGGGTGCTGTTTCCCTATCGTTAGTAGGCGTTTGTACCACTTTTACAATTCCTCGTACCTCGGAGGGGGCGGAAATACGGACACTTGAAAATACGCGAAAGGGGTAGATTCGTCATTTTTGGAGATATTTTAATTCTGAAAACGGGTGCTGTTTCCCTAACGTTAGTACCCGTTTGTACCACTTTTTCAATCGTTAGCACCTCAAAGGGCGTGGCGATACGGGCACTTGAAAATACGCGACAGGGGTAGATTCCTCATTTTTGGAGATATTTTAATTGTGAAAACGATTGCTGTTTCCCTATCGTTAGTACCCGTTTGTACCACTTTTCCATCGTTAGCACCTCAAAGGGGGCGGAAATACGAGCACTTGAAAATACGCGAAAGGGCTATCTTTGCCAATTTTCAAAATTTTTGAATTCTGAAAACGGGTGCTGTGTCCCTATCGTTAGTAGGCGTTTGTACCACTTTTACAATTTTTAGTACCTCGGAGGGGGCGGAAATACGGACACTTGAAAATACGCGAAAGGGGTAGATTCGTCATTTTTGGAGATATTTTAATTCTGAAAACGGGTGCTGTTTCCCTAACGTTAGTACCTGTTTGTACCACTTTTACAAACGTTAGTACCTCAGAGGGGGCGGAAATACGGACACTTGAAAATACGCGAAAGGGGTAGATTCGTCATTCTTGAAGATATTTGAATTCTGAAAACGGGTGACGTTTCCCTAACGTTAGTATCCGTTTGTACCACTTTTAGATTCGTTAGTACCTCAAAGGGGGTGGCGATACGGGCACTTGATAATATGCGAAATGGGTAGATTGGTCATTTTTGGAGATATTTGAATTCTGAAAACGATTGCTGTTTCCCTATCGTTAGTACCCGTTTGTACTACTTTTCCATCGTTAGCACCTCAAAAGGGGCGGAAATACGGGCACTTGAAAATACGCGAAAGGGCTACTGTCGCCAATTTTCAAAATTTTTGAATTCTGAAAACGGGTGCTGTTTCCCTAACGCTAGTACCCGTTTGCACCACTTTTAGATTCGTTCGTACCTCAAAGGGGGCGGAAATACGGACACTTGAAAATACGCGAAAGGGGTAGATTCGTCATTTTTGGAGATATTTTAATTCTGAAAACGGGTGCTGTTTCCCTAACGTTAGTACCCGTTTGTACCACTTTTTCAATCGTTAGCACCTCAAAGGGCGTGGCGATACGGGCACTTGAAAATACGCGACAGGGGTAGATTCCTCATTTTTGGAGATATTTTAATTCTGAAAACGATTGCTGTTTCCCTATCGTTAGTACCCGTTTGTACCACTTTTCCATCGTTAGCACCTCAAAGGGGGCGGAAATACGAGCACTTGAAAATACGCGAAAGGGCTATCTTTGCCAATTTTCAAAATTTTTGAATTCTGAAAACGGGTGCTGTTTCCCTATCGTTAGTAGGCGTTTGTACCACTTTTACAATTTTTAGTACCTCGGAGGGGGCGGAAATACGGACACTTGAAAATACGCGAAAGGGGTAGATTCGTCATTTTTGGAGATATTTTAATTCTGAAAACGGGTGCTGTTTCCCTAACGTTAGTACCCGTTTGTACTACTTTTCCATCGTTAGCACCTCAAAAGGGGCGGAAATACGGGCACTTGAAAATACGCGAAAGGGCTACTGTCGCCAATTTTCAAAATTTTTGAATTCTGAAAACGGGTGCTGTTTCCCTAACGCTAGTACCCGTTTGTACCACTTTTAGATTCGTTCGTACCAAAAGGGGGCGGAAATACGGACACTTGAAAATACGCGAAAGGGGTAGATTCGTCATTTTTGGAGATATTTTAATTCTGAAAACGGGTGCTGTTTCCCTAACGTTAGTACCCGTTTGTACCACTTTTTCAATCGTTAGCACCTCAAAGGGCGTGGCGATACGGGCACTTGAAAATACGCGACAGGGGTAGATTCCTCATTTTTGGAGATATTTTAATTCTGAAAACGATTGCTGTTTCCCTATCGTTAGTATCCGTTTGTACCACTTTTCCATCGTTAGCACCTCAAAGGGGGCGGAAATACGAGCACTTGAAAATACGCGAAAGGGCTATCTTCGCCAATTTTCAAAATTTTTGAATTCTGAAAACGGGTGCTGTTTCCCTATCGTTAGTAGGCGTTTGTACCACTTTTACAATTCCTCGTACCTCGGAGGGGTCGGAAATACGGACACTTGAAAATACGCGAAAGGGGTAGATTCGTCATTTTTGGAGACATTTTAATTCTGAAAACGGGTGCTGTTTCCCTAACGTTAGTACCCGTTTGTACCACTTTTTCAATCGTTAGCACCTCAAAGGGGGTGGCGATACGGGCACTTGAGAATACGCGACAGGGGTAGATTCCTCATTTTTGGAGATATTTTAATTCTGAAAACGGGTGCTGTTTCCCTAACGTTAGTACCCGTTTGTACCACTTTTTCAATCGTTAGCACCTCAAAGGGGGTGGCGATACGGGCACTTGAGAATACGCGACAGGGGTAGATTCCTCATTTTTGGAGATATTTGAATTCTGAAAACGATTGCTGTTTCCCTATCGTTAGTACCCGTTTGTACCACTTTGCCATCGTTAGCACCTCAAAGGGGGCGGAATTACGAGCACTTGAAAATACGCGAAAGGGCTATCTTCGCCAATTTTCAAAATTTTTGAATTCTGAAAACGGGTGCTGTTTCCCTATCGTTAGTAGGCGTTTGTACCACTTTTACAATTCTTAGTACCTCGGAGGGGGCGGAAATACGGACACTTGAAAATACGCGAAAGGGGTAGATTCGTCATTTTTGAAGATATTCGAATTCTGAAAACAGGTGCTGTTTCCCTAACGTTAGTACCTGTTTGTACCACTTTTACAAACGTTAGAACCTCAGAGGGGGCGGAAATACGGACACTTGAAAATACGCGAAAGGGGTAGATTCGTCATTTTTGGAGATATTTTAATTCTGAAAACGGGTGCTGTTTCCCTAACGTTAGTACCCGTTTGTACTACTTTTCCATCGTTAGCACCTCAAAAGGGGCGGAAATACGGGCACTTGAAAATACGCGAAAGGGCTACTGTCGCCAATTTTCAAAATTTTTGAATTCTGAAAACGGGTGCTGTTTCCCTAACGCTAGTACCCGTTTGTACCACTTTTAGATTCGTTCGTACCTCAAAGGGGGCGGAAATACGGACACTTGAAAATACGCGAAAGGGGTAGATTCGTCATTTTTGGAGATATTTTAATTCTGAAAACGGGTGCTGTTTCCCTAACGTTAGTACCCGTTTGTACCACTTTTTCAATCGTTAGCACCTCAAAGGGCGTGGCGATACGGGCACTTGAAAATACGCGAAAGGGCTATCTTTGCCAATTTTCAAAATTTTTGAATTCTGAAAACGGGTGCTGTGTCCCTATCGTTAGTAGGCGTTTGTACCACTTTTACAATTTTTAGTACCTCGGAGGGGGCGGAAATACGGACACTTGAAAATACGCGAAAGGGGTAGATTCGTCATTTTTGGAGATATTTTAATTCTGAAAACGGGTGCTGTTTCCCTAACGTTAGTACCTGTTTGTACCACTTTTACAAACGTTAGTACCTCAAAGGGGGTGGAAATACGGACACTTGAAAATACGCGAAAGGGGTAGATTCGTCATTTTTGGAGATATTTTAATTCTGAAAACGGGTGCTGTTTCCCTAACGTTAGTACCCGTTTGTACCACTTTTTCAATCGTTAGCACCTCAAAGGGCGTGGCGATACGGGCACTTGAAAATACGCGACAGGGGTAGATTCCTCATTTTTGGAGATATTTTAATTCTGAAAACGATTGCTGTTTCCCTATCGTTAGTACCCGTTTGTACCACTTTTCCATCGTTAGCACCTCAAAGGGGGCGGAAATACGAGCACTTGAAAATACGCGAAAGGGCTATCTTTGCCAATTTTCAAAATTTTTGAATTCTGAAAACGGGTGCTGTTTCCCTAACGCTAGTACCCGTTTGTACCACTTTTAGATTCGTTCGTACCTCAAAGGGGGCGGAAATACGGACACTTGAAAATACGCGAAAGGGGTAGATTCGTCATTTTTGGAGATATTTTAATTCTGAAAACGGGTGCTGTTTCCCTAACGTTAGTCCCCGTTTGTACCACTTTTTCAATCGTTAGCACCTCAAAGGGCGTGGCGATACGGGCACTTGAAAATACGCGACAGGGGTAGATTCCTCATTTTTGGAGATATTTTAATTCTGAAAACGATTGCTGTTTCCCTATCGTTAGTACCCGTTTGTACCACTTTTCCATCGTTAGCACCTCAAAGGGGGCGGAAATACGAGCACTTGAAAATACGCGAAAGGGCTATCTTTGCCAATTTTCAAAATTTTTGAATTCTGAAAACGGGTGCTGTTTCCCTATCGTTAGTAGGCGTTTGTACCACTTTTACAATTTTTAGTACCTCGGAGGGGGCGGAAATACGGACACTTGAAAATACGCGAAAGGGGTAGATTCGTCATTTTTGGAGATATTTTAATTCTGAAAACGGGTGCTGTTTCCCTAACGTTAGTACCCGTTTGTACTACTTTTCCATCGTTAGCACCTCAAAAGGGGCGGAAATACGGGCACTTGAAAATACGCGAAAGGGCTACTGTCGCCAATTTTCAAAATTTTTGAATTCTGAAAACGGGTGCTGTTTCCCTAACGCTAGTACCCGTTTGTACCACTTTTAGATTCGTTCGTACCAAAAGGGGGCGGAAATACGGACACTTGAAAATACGCGAAAGGGGTAGATTCGTCATTTTTGGAGATATTTTAATTCTGAAAACGGGTGCTGTTTCCCTAACGTTAGTACCCGTTTGTACCACTTTTTCAATCGTTAGCACCTCAAAGGGGGTGGCTATACGGGCACTTGAGAATACGCGACAGGGGTAGATTCCTCATTTTTGGAGATATTTGAATTCTGAAAACGATTGCTGTTTCCCTATCGTTAGTACCCGTTTGTACCACTTTGCCATCGTTAGCACCTCAAAGGGGGCGGAATTACGAGCACTTGAAAATACGCGAAAGGGCTATCTTCGCCAATTTTCAAAATTTTTGAATTCTGAAAACGGGTGCTGTTTCC
Organism: Trypoxylon attenuatum; assembly: GCA_963989405.1. Classification (NCBI taxonomy): domain Eukaryota; kingdom Metazoa; phylum Arthropoda; class Insecta; order Hymenoptera; family Crabronidae; genus Trypoxylon; species Trypoxylon attenuatum. The sequence continues at coordinate 17,968,820 of OZ022489.1, forward strand.
CTATCGTTAGTAGGCGTTTGTACCACTTTTACAATTCTTAGTACCTCGGAGGGGGCGGAAATACGGACACTTGAAAATACGCGAAAGGGGTAGATTCGTCATTTTTGAAGATATTCGAATTCTGAAAACAGGTGCTGTTTCCCTAACGTTAGTACCTGTTTGTACCACTTTTACAAACGTTAGTACCTCAGAGGGGGCGGAAATACGGACACTTGAAAATACGCGAAAGGGGTAGATTCGTCATTTTTGGAGATATTTTAATTCTGAAAACGGGTGCTGTTTCCCTAACGTTAGTACCCGTTTGTACCACTTTTCCATCGTTAGCACCTCAAAGGGGGCGGAAATACGAGCACTTGAAAATACGCGAAAGGGCTATCTTTGCCAATTTTCAAAATTTTTGAATTCTGAAAACGGGTGCTGTGTCCCTATCGTTAGTAGGCGTTTGTACCACTTTTACAATTTTTAGTACCTCGGAGGGGGCGGAAATACGGACACTTGAAAATACGCGAAAGGGGTAGATTCGTCATTTTTGGAGATATTTTAATTCTGAAAACGGGTGCTGTTTCCCTAACGTTAGTACCCGTTTGTACCACTTTTTCAATCGTTAGCACCTCAAAGGGGGTGGCGATACGGGCACTTGAGAATACGCGACAGGGGTAGATTCCTCATTTTTGGAGATATTTGAATTCTGAAAACGATTGCTGTTTCCCTATCGTTAGTACCCGTTTGTACCACTTTTCCATCGTTAGCACCTCAAAGGGGGCGGAAATACGAGCACTTGAAAATACGCGAAAGGGCTATCTTTGCCAATTTTCAAAATTTTTGAATTCTGAAAACGGGTGCTGTTTCCCTATCGTTAGTAGGCGTTTGTACCACTTTTACAATTTTTAGTACCTCGGAGGGGGCGGAAATACGGACACTTGAAAATACGCGAAAGGGGTAGATTCGTCATTTTTGGAGATATTTTAATTCTGAAAACGGGTGCTGTTTCCCTAACGTTAGTACCCGTTTGTACTACTTTTCCATCGTTAGCACCTCAAAAGGGGCGGAAATACGGGCACTTGAAAATACGCGAAAGGGCTACTGTCGCCAATTTTCAAAATTTTTGAATTCTGAAATCGGGTGCTGTTTCCCTAACGCTAGTACCCGTTTGTACCACTTTTAGATTCGTTCGTACCTCAAAGGGGGCGGAAATACGGACACTTGAAAATACGCGAAAGGGGTAGATTCGTCATTTTTGGAGATATTTTAATTCTGAAAACGGGTGCTGTTTCCCTAACGTTAGTACCCGTTTGTACCACTTTTTCAATCGTTAGCACCTCAAAGGGCGTGGCGATACGGGCACTTGAAAATACGCGAAAGGGCTATCTTTGCCAATTTTCAAAATTTTTGAATTCTGAAAACGGGTGCTGTGTCCCTATCGTTAGTAGGCGTTTGTACCACTTTTACAATTTTTAGTACCTCGGAGGGGGCGGAAATACGGACACTTGAAAATACGCGAAAGGGGTAGATTCGTCATTTTTGGAGATATTTTAATTCTGAAAACGGGTGCTGTTTCCCTAACGTTAGTACCCGTTTGTACCACTTTTTCAATCGTTAGCACCTCAAAGGGGGTGGCGATACGGGCACTTGAGAATACGCGACAGGGGTAGATTCCTCATTTTTGGAGATATTGGAATTCTGAAAACGATTGCTGTTTCCCTATCGTTAGTACCCGTTTGTACCACTTTGCCATCGTTAGCACCTCAAAGGGGGCGGAATTACGAGCACTTGAAAATACGCGAAAGGGCTATCTTCGCCAATTTTCAAAATTTTTGAATTCTGAAAACGGGTGCTGTTTCCCTATCGTTAGTAGGCGTTTGTACCACTTTTACAATTCTTAGTACCTCGGAGGGGGCGGAAATACGGACACTTGAAAATACGCGAAAGGGGTAGATTCGTCATTTTTGAAGATATTCGAATTCTGAAAACAGGTGCTGTTTCCCTAACGTTAGTACCTGTTTGTACCACTTTTACAAACGTTAGTACCTCAGAGGGGGCGGAAATACGGACACTTGAAAATACGCGAAAGGGGTAGATTCGTCATTTTTGGAGATATTTTAATTCTGAAAACGGGTGCTGTTTCCCTAACGTTAGTACCCGTTTGTACCACTTTTTCAATCGTTAGCACCTCAAAGGGCGTGGCGATACGGGCACTTGAAAATACGCGACAGGGGTAGATTCCTCATTTTTGGAGATATTTTAATTCTGAAAACGATTGCTGTTTCCCTATCGTTAGTACCCGTTTGTACCACTTTTCCATCGTTAGCACCTCAAAGGGGGCGGAAATACGAGCACTTGAAAATACGCGAAAGGGCTATCTTTGCCAATTTTCAAAATTTTTGAATTCTGAAAACGGGTGCTGTGTCCCTATCGTTAGTAGGCGTTTGTACCACTTTTACAATTTTTAGTACCTCGGAGGGGGCGGAAATACGGACACTTGAAAATACGCGAAAGGGGTAGATTCGTCATTTTTGGAGATATTTTAATTCTGAAAACGGGTGCTGTTTCCCTAACGTTAGTACCCGTTTGTACTACTTTTCCATCGTTAGCACCTCAAAAGGGGCGGAAATACGGGCACTTGAAAATACGCGAAAGGGCTACTGTCGCCAATTTTCAAAATTTTTGAATTCTGAAAACGGGTGCTGTTTCCCTAACGCTAGTACCCGTTTGTACCACTTTTAGATTCGTTCGTACCAAAAGGGGGCGGAAATACGGACACTTGAAAATACGCGAAAGGGGTAGATTCGTCATTTTTGGAGATATTTTAATTCTGAAAACGGGTGCTGTTTCCCTAACGTTAGTACCCGTTTGTACCACTTTTTCAATCGTTAGCACCTCAAAGGGGGTGGCTATACGGGCACTTGAGAATACGCGACAGGGGTAGATTCCTCATTTTTGGAGATATTTGAATTCTGAAAACGATTGCTGTTTCCCTATCGTTAGTACCCGTTTGTACCACTTTGCCATCGTTAGCACCTCAAAGGGGGCGGAATTACGAGCACTTGAAAATACGCGAAAGGGCTATCTTCGCCAATTTTCAAAATTTTTGAATTCTGAAAACGGGTGCTGTTTCCCTATCGTTAGTAGGCGTTTGTACCACTTTTACAATTCTTAGTACCTCGGAGGGGGCGGAAATACGGACACTTGAAAATACGCGAAAGGGGTAGATTCGTCATTTTTGAAGATATTCGAATTCTGAAAACAGGTGCTGTTTCCCTAACGTTAGTACCTGTTTGTACCACTTTTACAAACGTTAGTACCTCAGAGGGGGCGGAAATACGGACACTTGAAAATACGCGAAAGGGGTAGATTCGTCATTTTTGGAGATATTTTAATTCTGAAAACGGGTGCTGTTTCCCTAACGTTAGTACCCGTTTGTACCACTTTTCCATCGTTAGCACCTCAAAGGGGGCGGAAATACGAGCACTTGAAAATACGCGAAAGGGCTATCTTTGCCAATTTTCAAAATTTTTGAATTCTGAAAACGGGTGCTGTGTCCCTATCGTTAGTAGGCGTTTGTACCACTTTTACAATTTTTAGTACCTCGGAGGGGGCGGAAATACGGACACTTGAAAATACGCGAAAGGGGTAGATTCGTCATTTTTGGAGATATTTTAATTCTGAAAACGGGTGCTGTTTCCCTAACGTTAGTACCCGTTTGTACCACTTTTTCAATCGTTAGCACCTCAAAGGGGGTGGCGATACGGGCACTTGAGAATACGCGACAGGGGTAGATTCCTCATTTTTGGAGATATTTGAATTCTGAAAACGATTGCTGTTTCCCTATCGTTAGTACCCGTTTGTACCACTTTTCCATCGTTAGCACCTCAAAGGGGGCGGAAATACGAGCACTTGAAAATACGCGAAAGGGCTATCTTTGCCAATTTTCAAAATTTTTGAATTCTGAAAACGGGTGCTGTTTCCCTATCGTTAGTAGGCGTTTGTACCACTTTTACAATTTTTAGTACCTCGGAGGGGGCGGAAATACGGACACTTGAAAATACGCGAAAGGGGTAGATTCGTCATTTTTGGAGATATTTTAATTCTGAAAACGGGTGCTGTTTCCCTAACGTTAGTACCCGTTTGTACTACTTTTCCATCGTTAGCACCTCAAAAGGGGCGGAAATACGGGCACTTGAAAATACGCGAAAGGGCTACTGTCGCCAATTTTCAAAATTTTTGAATTCTGAAATCGGGTGCTGTTTCCCTAACGCTAGTACCCGTTTGTACCACTTTTAGATTCGTTCGTACCTCAAAGGGGGCGGAAATACGGACACTTGAAAATACGCGAAAGGGGTAGATTCGTCATTTTTGGAGATATTTTAATTCTGAAAACGGGTGCTGTTTCCCTAACGTTAGTACCCGTTTGTACCACTTTTTCAATCGTTAGCACCTCAAAGGGCGTGGCGATACGGGCACTTGAAAATACGCGAAAGGGCTATCTTTGCCAATTTTCAAAATTTTTGAATTCTGAAAACGGGTGCTGTGTCCCTATCGTTAGTAGGCGTTTGTACCACTTTTACAATTTTTAGTACCTCGGAGGGGGCGGAAATACGGACACTTGAAAATACGCGAAAGGGGTAGATTCGTCATTTTTGGAGATATTTTAATTCTGAAAACGGGTGCTGTTTCCCTAACGTTAGTACCCGTTTGTACCACTTTTTCAATCGTTAGCACCTCAAAGGGGGTGGCGATACGGGCACTTGAGAATACGCGACAGGGGTAGATTCCTCATTTTTGGAGATATTGGAATTCTGAAAACGATTGCTGTTTCCCTATCGTTAGTACCCGTTTGTACCACTTTGCCATCGTTAGCACCTCAAAGGGGGCGGAATTACGAGCACTTGAAAATACGCGAAAGGGCTATCTTCGCCAATTTTCAAAATTTTTGAATTCTGAAAACGGGTGCTGTTTCCCTATCGTTAGTAGGCGTTTGTACCACTTTTACAATTCTTAGTACCTCGGAGGGGGCGGAAATACGGACACTTGAAAATACGCGAAAGGGGTAGATTCGTCATTTTTGAAGATATTCGAATTCTGAAAACAGGTGCTGTTTCCCTAACGTTAGTACCTGTTTGTACCACTTTTACAAACGTTAGTACCTCAGAGGGGGCGGAAATACGGACACTTGAAAATACGCGAAAGGGGTAGATTCGTCATTTTTGGAGATATTTTAATTCTGAAAACGGGTGCTGTTTCCCTAACGTTAGTACCCGTTTGTACCACTTTTTCAATCGTTAGCACCTCAAAGGGCGTGGCGATACGGGCACTTGAAAATACGCGACAGGGGTAGATTCCTCATTTTTGGAGATATTTTAATTCTGAAAACGATTGCTGTTTCCCTATCGTTAGTACCCGTTTGTACCACTTTTCCATCGTTAGCACCTCAAAGGGGGCGGAAATACGAGCACTTGAAAATACGCGAAAGGGCTATCTTTGCCAATTTTCAAAATTTTTGAATTCTGAAAACGGGTGCTGTGTCCCTATCGTTAGTAGGCGTTTGTACCACTTTTACAATTTTTAGTACCTCGGAGGGGGCGGAAATACGGACACTTGAAAATACGCGAAAGGGGTAGATTCGTCATTTTTGGAGATATTTTAATTCTGAAAACGGGTGCTGTTTCCCTAACGTTAGTACCCGTTTGTACTACTTTTCCATCGTTAGCACCTCAAAAGGGGCGGAAATACGGGCACTTGAAAATACGCGAAAGGGCTACTGTCGCCAATTTTCAAAATTTTTGAATTCTGAAAACGGGTGCTGTTTCCCTAACGCTAGTACCCGTTTGTACCACTTTTAGATTCGTTCGTACCAAAAGGGGGCGGAAATACGGACACTTGAAAATACGCGAAAGGGGTAGATTCGTCATTTTTGGAGATATTTTAATTCTGAAAACGGGTGCTGTTTCCCTAACGTTAGTACCCGTTTGTACCACTTTTTCAATCGTTAGCACCTCAAAGGGCGTGGCGATACGGGCACTTGAAAATACGCGACAGGGGTAGATTCCTCATTTTTGGAGATATTTTAATTCTGAAAACGATTGCTGTTTCCCTATCGTTAGTATCCGTTTGTACCACTTTTCCATCGTTAGCACCTCAAAGGGGGCGGAAATACGAGCACTTGAAAATACGCGAAAGGGCTATCTTCGCCAATTTTCAAAATTTTTGAATTCTGAAAACGGGTGCTGTTTCCCTATCGTTAGTAGGCGTTTGTACCACTTTTACAATTCCTCGTACCTCGGAGGGGTCGGAAATACGGACACTTGAAAATACGCGAAAGGGGTAGATTCGTCATTTTTGGAGACATTTTAATTCTGAAAACGGGTGCTGTTTCCCTAACGTTAGTACCCGTTTGTACCACTTTTTCAATCGTTAGCACCCCAAAGGGGGTGGCGATACGGGCACTTGAAAATACGCGACAGGGGTAGATTCCTCATTTTTGGAGATATTTTAATTCTGAAAACGGGTGCTGTTTCCCTAACGTTAGTACCCGTTTGTACCACTTTTTCAATCGTTAGCACCTCAAAGGGGGTGGCGATACGGGCACTTGAGAATACGCGACAGGGGTAGATTCCTCATTTTTGGAGATATTTGAATTCTGAAAACGATTGCTGTTTCCCTAACGTTAGTACCCGTTTGTACCACTTTTCCATCGTTAGCACCTCAAAGGGGGCGGAAATACGAGCACTTGAAAATACGCGAAAGGGCTATCTTTGCCAATTTTCAAAATTTTTGAATTCTGAAAACGGGTGCTGTGTCCCTATCGTTAGTAGGCGTTTGTACCACTTTTACAATTTTTAGTACCTCGGAGGGGGCGGAAATACGGACACTTGAAAATACGCGAAAGGGGTAGATTCGTCATTTTTGGAGATATTTTAATTCTGAAAACGGGTGCTGTTTCCCTAACGTTAGTACCCGTTTGTACCACTTTTTCAATCGTTAGCACCTCAAAGGGGGTGGCGATACGGGCACTTGAGAATACGCGACAGGGGTAGATTCCTCATTTTTGGAGATATTTGAATTCTGAAAACGATTGCAGTTTCCCTATCGTTAGTACCCGTTTGTACCACTTTTCCATCGTTAGCACCTCAAAGGGGGCGGAAATACGAGCACTTGAAAATACGCGAAAGGGCTATCTTTGCCAATTTTCAAAATTTTTGAATTCTGAAAACGGGTGCTGTTTCCCTATCGTTAGTAGGCGTTTGTACCACTTTTACAATTTTTAGTACCTCGGAGGGGGCGGAAATACGGACACTTGAAAATACGCGAAAGGGGTAGATTCGTCATTTTTGGAGATATTTTAATTCTGAAAACGGGTGCTGTTTCCCTAACGTTAGTACCCGTTTGTACTACTTTTCCATCGTTAGCACCTCAAAAGGGGCGGAAATACGGGCACTTGAAAATACGCGAAAGGGCTACTGTCGCCAATTTTCAAAATTTTTGAATTCTGAAATCGGGTGCTGTTTCCCTAACGCTAGTACCCGTTTGTACCACTTTTAGATTCGTTCGTACCTCAAAGGGGGCGGAAATACGGACACTTGAAAATACGCGAAAGGGGTAGATTCGTCATTTTTGGAGATATTTTAATTCTGAAAACGGGTGCTGTTTCCCTAACGTTAGTACCCGTTTGTACCACTTTTTCAATCGTTAGCACCTCAAAGGGCGTGGCGATACGGGCACTTGAAAATACGCGAAAGGGCTATCTTTGCCAATTTTCAAAATTTTTGAATTCTGAAAACGGGTGCTGTGTCCCTATCGTTAGTAGGCGTTTGTACCACTTTTACAATTTTTAGTACCTCGGAGGGGGCGGAAATACGGACACTTGAAAATACGCGAAAGGGGTAGATTCGTCATTTTTGGAGATATTTTAATTCTGAAAACGGGTGCTGTTTCCCTAACGTTAGTACCCGTTTGTACCACTTTTTCAATCGTTAGCACCTCAAAGGGGGTGGCGATACGGGCACTTGAGAATACGCGACAGGGGTAGATTCCTCATTTTTGGAGATATTGGAATTCTGAAAACGATTGCTGTTTCCCTATCGTTAGTACCCGTTTGTACCACTTTGCCATCGTTAGCACCTCAAAGGGGGCGGAATTACGAGCACTTGAAAATACGCGAAAGGGCTATCTTCGCCAATTTTCAAAATTTTTGAATTCTGAAAACGGGTGCTGTTTCCCTATCGTTAGTAGGCGTTTGTACCACTTTTACAATTCTTAGTACCTCGGAGGGGGCGGAAATACGGACACTTGAAAATACGCGAAAGGGGTAGATTCGTCATTTTTGAAGATATTCGAATTCTGAAAACAGGTGCTGTTTCCCTAACGTTAGTACCTGTTTGTACCACTTTTACAAACGTTAGTACCTCAGAGGGGGCGGAAATACGGACACTTGAAAATACGCGAAAGGGGTAGATTCGTCATTTTTGGAGATATTTTAATTCTGAAAACGGGTGCTGTTTCCCTAACGTTAGTACCCGTTTGTACCACTTTTTCAATCGTTAGCACCTCAAAGGGCGTGGCGATACGGGCACTTGAAAATACGCGACAGGGGTAGATTCCTCATTTTTGGAGATATTTTAATTCTGAAAACGATTGCTGTTTCCCTATCGTTAGTACCCGTTTGTACCACTTTTCCATCGTTAGCACCTCAAAGGGGGCGGAAATACGAGCACTTGAAAATACGCGAAAGGGCTATCTTTGCCAATTTTCAAAATTTTTGAATTCTGAAAACGGGTGCTGTGTCCCTATCGTTAGTAGGCGTTTGTACCACTTTTACAATTTTTAGTACCTCGGAGGGGGCGGAAATACGGACACTTGAAAATACGCGAAAGGGGTAGATTCGTCATTTTTGGAGATATTTTAATTCTGAAAACGGGTGCTGTTTCCCTAACGTTAGTACCCGTTTGTACTACTTTTCCATCGTTAGCACCTCAAAAGGGGCGGAAATACGGGCACTTGAAAATACGCGAAAGGGCTACTGTCGCCAATTTTCAAAATTTTTGAATTCTGAAAACGGGTGCTGTTTCCCTAACGCTAGTACCCGTTTGTACCACTTTTAGATTCGTTCGTACCAAAAGGGGGCGGAAATACGGACACTTGAAAATACGCGAAAGGGGTAGATTCGTCATTTTTGGAGATATTTTAATTCTGAAAACGGGTGCTGTTTCCCTAACGTTAGTACCCGTTTGTACCACTTTTTCAATCGTTAGCACCTCAAAGGGCGTGGCGATACGGGCACTTGAAAATACGCGACAGGGGTAGATTCCTCATTTTTGGAGATATTTTAATTCTGAAAACGATTGCTGTTTCCCTATCGTTAGTATCCGTTTGTACCACTTTTCCATCGTTAGCACCTCAAAGGGGGCGGAAATACGAGCACTTGAAAATACGCGAAAGGGCTATCTTCGCCAATTTTCAAAATTTTTGAATTCTGAAAACGGGTGCTGTTTCCCTATCGTTAGTAGGCGTTTGTACCACTTTTACAATTCCTCGTACCTCGGAGGGGTCGGAAATACGGACACTTGAAAATACGCGAAAGGGGTAGATTCGTCATTTTTGGAGACATTTTAATTCTGAAAACGGGTGCTGTTTCCCTAACGTTATTACCCGTTTGTACCACTTTTTCAATCGTTAGCACCCCAAAGGGGGTGGCGATACGGGCACTTGAAAATACGCGACAGGGGTAGATTCCTCATTTTTGGAGATATTTTAATTCTGAAAACGGGTGCTGTTTCCCTAACGTTAGTACCCGTTTGTACCACTTTTTCAATCGTTAGCACCTCAAAGGGGGTGGCGATACGGGCACTTGAGAATACGCGACAGGGGTAGATTCCTCATTTTTGGAGATATTTGAATTCTGAAAACGATTGCTGTTTCCCTATCGTTAGTACCCGTTTGTACCACTTTGCCATCGTTAGCACCTCAAAGGGGGCGGAATTACGAGCACTTGAAAATACGCGAAAGGGCTATCTTCGCCAATTTTCAAAATTTTTGAATTCTGAAAACGGGTGCTGTTTCCCTATCGTTAGTAGGCGTTTGTACCACTTTTACAATTCTTAGTACCTCGGAGGGGGCGGAAATACGGACACTTGAAAATACGCGAAAGGGGTAGATTCGTCATTTTTGAAGATATTCGAATTCTGAAAACAGGTGCTGTTTCCCTAACGTTAGTACCTGTTTGTACCACTTTTACAAACGTTAGTACCTCAGAGGGGGCGGAAATACGGACACTTGAAAATACGCGAAAGGGGTAGATTCGTCATTTTTGGAGATATTTTAATTCTGAAAACGGGTGCTGTTTCCCTAACGTTAGTACCCGTTTGTACTACTTTTCCATCGTTAGCACCTCAAAAGGGGCGGAAATACGGGCACTTGAAAATACGCGAAAGGGCTACTGTCGCCAATTTTCAAAATTTTTGAATTCTGAAAACGGGTGCTGTTTCCCTAACGCTAGTACCCGTTTGTACCACTTTTAGATTCGTTCGTACCTCAAAGGGGGCGGAAATACGGACACTTGAAAATACGCGAAAGGGGTAGATTCGTCATTTTTGGAGATATTTTAATTCTGAAAACGGGTGCTGTTTCCCTAACGTTAGTACCCGTTTGTACCACTTTTTCAATCGTTAGCACCTCAAAGGGCGTGGCGATACGGGCACTTGAAAATACGCGAAAGGGCTATCTTTGCCAATTTTCAAAATTTTTGAATTCTGAAAACGGGTGCTGTGTCCCTATCGTTAGTAGGCGTTTGTACCACTTTTACAATTTTTAGTACCTCGGAGGGGGCGGAAATACGGACACTTGAAAATACGCGAAAGGGGTAGATTCGTCATTTTTGGAGATATTTTAATTCTGAAAACGGGTGCTGTTTCCCTAACGTTAGTACCTGTTTGTACCACTTTTACAAACGTTAGTACCTCAAAGGGGGTGGAAATACGGACACTTGAAAATACGCGAAAGGGGTAGATTCGTCATTTTTGGAGATATTTTAATTCTGAAAACGGGTGGTGTTTCCCTAACGTTAGTACCCGTTTGTACCACTTTTTCAATCGTTAGCACCTCAAAGGGCGTGGCGATACGGGCACTTGAAAATACGCGACAGGGGTAGATTCCTCATTTTTGGAGATATTTTAATTCTGAAAACGATTGCTGTTTCCCTATCGTTAGTACCCGTTTGTACCACTTTTCCATCGTTAGCACCTCAAAGGGGGCGGAAATACGAGCACTTGAAAATACGCGAAAGGGCTATCTTTGCCAATTTTCAAAATTTTTGAATTCTGAAAACGGGTGCTGTTTCCCTAACGCTAGTACCCGTTTGTACCACTTTTAGATTCGTTCGTACCTCAAAGGGGGCGGAAATACGGACACTTGAAAATACGCGAAAGGGGTAGATTCGTCATTTTTGGAGATATTTTAATTCTGAAAACGGGTGCTGTTTCCCTAACGTTAGTACCCGTTTGTACCACTTTTTCAATCGTTAGCACCTCAAAGGGCGTGGCGATACGGGCACTTGAAAATACGCGACAGGGGTAGATTCCTCATTTTTGGAGATATTTTAATTCTGAAAACGATTGCTGTTTCCCTATCGTTAGTACCCGTTTGTACCACTTTTCCATCGTTAGCACCTCAAAGGGGGCGGAAATACGAGCACTTGAAAATACGCGAAAGGGCTATCTTTGCCAATTTTCAAAATTTTTGAATTCTGAAAACGGGTGCTGTTTCCCTATCGTTAGTAGGCGTTTGTACCACTTTTACAATTTTTAGTACCTCGGAGGGGGCGGAAATACGGACACTTGAAAATACGCGAAAGGGGTAGATTCGTCATTTTTGGAGATATTTTAATTCTGAAAACGGGTGCTGTTTCCCTAACGTTAGTACCCGTTTGTACTACTTTTCCATCGTTAGCACCTCAAAAGGGGCGGAAATACGGGCACTTGAAAATACGCGAAAGGGCTACTGTCGCCAATTTTCAAAATTTTTGAATTCTGAAAACGGGTGCTGTTTCCCTAACGCTAGTACCCGTTTGTACCACTTTTAGATTCGTTCGTACCAAAAGGGGGCGGAAATACGGACACTTGAAAATACGCGAAAGGGGTAGATTCGTCATTTTTGGAGATATTTTAATTCTGAAAACGGGTGCTGTTTCCCTAACGTTAGTACCCGTTTGTACCACTTTTTCAATCGTTAGCACCTCAAAGGGGGTGGCGATACGGGCACTTGAGAATACGCGACAGGGGTAGATTCCTCATTTTTGGAGATATTTGAATTCTGAAAACGATTGCTGTTTCCCTATCGTTAGTACCCGTTTGTACCACTTTGCCATCGTTAGCACCTCAAAGGGGGCGGAATTACGAGCACTTGAAAATACGCGAAAGGGCTATCTTCGCCAATTTTCAAAATTTTTGAATTCTGAAAACGGGTGCTGTTTCCCTATCGTTAGTAGGCGTTTGTACCACTTTTACAATTCTTAGTACCTCGGAGGGGGCGGAAATACGGACACTTGAAAATACGCGAAAGGGGTAGATTCGTCATTTTTGAAGATATTCGAATTCTGAAAACAGGTGCTGTTTCCCTAACGTTAGTACCTGTTTGTACCACTTTTACAAACGTTAGTACCTCAGAGGGGGCGGAAATACGGACACTTGAAAATACGCGAAAGGGGTAGATTCGTCATTTTTGGAGATATTTTAATTCTGAAAACGGGTGCTGTTTCCCTAACGTTAGTACCCGTTTGTACCACTTTTCCATCGTTAGCACCTCAAAGGGGGCGGAAATACGAGCACTTGAAAATACGCGAAAGGGCTATCTTTGCCAATTTTCAAAATTTTTGAATTCTGAAAACGGGTGCTGTGTCCCTATCGTTAGTAGGCGTTTGTACCACTTTTACAATTTTTAGTACCTCGGAGGGGGCGGAAATACGGACACTTGAAAATACGCGAAAGGGGTAGATTCGTCATTTTTGGAGATATTTTAATTCTGAAAACGGGTGCTGTTTCCCTAACGTTAGTACCCGTTTGTACCACTTTTTCAATCGTTAGCACCTCAAAGGGGGTGGCGATACGGGCACTTGAGAATACGCGACAGGGGTAGATTCCTCATTTTTGGAGATATTTGAATTCTGAAAACGATTGCTGTTTCCCTATCGTTAGTACCCGTTTGTACCACTTTTCCATCGTTAGCACCTCAAAGGGGGCGGAAATACGAGCACTTGAAAATACGCGAAAGGGCTATCTTTGCCAATTTTCAAAATTTTTGAATTCTGAAAACGGGTGCTGTTTCCCTATCGTTAGTAGGCGTTTGTACCACTTTTACAATTTTTAGTACCTCGGAGGGGGCGGAAATACGGACACTTGAAAATACGCGAAAGGGGTAGATTCGTCATTTTTGGAGATATTTTAATTCTGAAAACGGGTGCTGTTTCCCTAACGTTAGTACCCGTTTGTACTACTTTTCCATCGTTAGCACCTCAAAAGGGGCGGAAATACGGGCACTTGAAAATACGCGAAAGGGCTACTGTCGCCAATTTTCAAAATTTTTGAATTCTGAAATCGGGTGCTGTTTCCCTAACGCTAGTACCCGTTTGTACCACTTTTAGATTCGTTCGTACCTCAAAGGGGGCGGAAATACGGACACTTGAAAATACGCGAAAGGGGTAGATTCGTCATTTTTGGAGATATTTTAATTCTGAAAACGGGTGCTGTTTCCCTAACGTTAGTACCCGTTTGTACCACTTTTTCAATCGTTAGCACCTCAAAGGGCGTGGCGATACGGGCACTTGAAAATACGCGACAGGGGTAGATTCCTCATTTTTGGAGATATTTTAATTCTGAAAACGATTGCTGTTTCCCTATCGTTAGTACCCGTTTGTACCACTTTTCCATCGTTAGCACCTCAAAGGGGGCGGAAATACGAGCACTTGAAAATACGCGAAAGGGCTATCTTTGCCAATTTTCAAAATTTTTGAATTCTGAAAACGGGTGCTGTTTCCCTATCGTTAGTAGGCGTTTGTACCACTTTTACAATTTTTAGTACCTCGGAGGGGGCGGAAATACGGACACTTGAAAATACGCGAAAGGGGTAGATTCGTCATTTTTGGAGATATTTTAATTCTGAAAACGGGTGCTGTTTCCCTAACGTTAGTACCCGTTTGTACTACTTTTCCATCGTTAGCACCTCAAAAGGGGCGGAAATACGGGCACTTGAAAATACGCGAAAGGGCTACTGTCGCCAATTTTCAAAATTTTTGAATTCTGAAAACGGGTGCTGTTTCCCTAACGCTAGTACCCGTTTGTACCACTTTTAGATTCGTTCGTACCAAAAGGGGGCGGAAATACGGACACTTGAAAATACGCGAAAGGGGTAGATTCGTCATTTTTGGAGATATTTTAATTCTGAAAACGGGTGCTGTTTCCCTAACGTTAGTACCCGTTTGTACCACTTTTTCAATCGTTAGCACCTCAAAGGGCGTGGCGATACGGGCACTTGAAAATACGCGACAGGGGTAGATTCCTCATTTTTGGAGATATTTTAATTCTGAAAACGATTGCTGTTTCCCTATCGTTAGTATCCGTTTGTACCACTTTTCCATCGTTAGCACCTCAAAGGGGGCGGAAATACGAGCACTTGAAAATACGCGAAAGGGCTATCTTCGCCAATTTTCAAAATTTTTGAATTCTGAAAACGGGTGCTGTTTCCCTATCGTTAGTAGGCGTTTGTACCACTTTTACAATTCCTCGTACCTCGGAGAGGTCGGAAATACGGACACTTGAAAATACGCGAAAGGGGTAGATTCGTCATTTTTGGAGACATTTTAATTCTGAAAACGGGTGCTGTTTCCCTAACGTTAGTACCCGTTTGTACCACTTTTTCAATCGTTAGCACCCCAAAGGGGGTGGCGATACGGGCACTTGAAAATACGCGACAGGGGTAGATTCCTCATTTTTGGAGATATTTTAATTCTGAAAACGGGTGCTGTTTCCCTAACGTTAGTACCCGTTTGTACCACTTTTTCAATCGTTAGCACCTCAAAGGGGGTGGCGATACGGGCACTTGAGAATACGCGACAGGGGTAGATTCCTCATTTTTGGAGATATTTGAATTCTGAAAACGATTGCTGTTTCCCTATCGTTAGTACCCGTTTGTACCACTTTGCCATCGTTAGCACCTCAAAGGGGGCGGAATTACGAGCACTTGAAAATACGCGAAAGGGCTATCTTCGCCAATTTTCAAAATTTTTGAATTCTGAAAACGGGTGCTGTTTCCCTATCGTTAGTAGGCGTCTGTACCACTTTTACAATTCTTAGTACCTCGGAGGGGGCGGAAATACGGACACTTGAAAATACGCGAAAGGGGTAGATTCGTCATTTTTGAAGATATTCGAATTCTGAAAACAGGTGCTGTTTCCCTAACGTTAGTACCTGTTTGTACCACTTTTACAAACGTTAGTACCTCAGAGGGGGCGGAAATACGGACACTTGAAAATACGCGAAAGGGGTAGATTCGTCATTTTTGGAGATATTTTAATTCTGAAAACGGGTGCTGTTTCCCTAACGTTAGTACCCGTTTCTACTACTTTTCCATCGTTAGCACCTCAAAAGGGGCGGAAATACGGGCACTTGAAAATACGCGAAAGGGCTACTGTCGCCAATTTTCAAAATTTTTGAATTCTGAAAACGGGTGCTGTTTCCCTAACGCTAGTACCCGTTTGTACCACTTTTAGATTCGTTCGTACCTCAAAGGGGGCGGAAATACGGACACTTGAAAATACGCGAAAGGGGTAGATTCGTCATTTTTGGAGATATTTTAATTCTGAAAACGGGTGCTGTTTCCCTAACGTTAGTACCCGTTTGTACCACTTTTTCAATCGTTAGCACCTCAAAGGGCGTGGCGATACGGGCACTTGAAAATACGCGAAAGGGCTATCTTTGCCAATTTTCAAAATTTTTGAATTCTGAAAACGGGTGCTGTGTCCCTATCGTTAGTAGGCGTTTGTACCACTTTTACAATTTTTAGTACCTCGGAGGGGGCGGAAATACGGACACTTGAAAATACGCGAAAGGGGTAGATTCGTCATTTTTGGAGATATTTTAATTCTGAAAACGGGTGCTGTTTCCCTAACGTTAGTACCTGTTTGTACCACTTTTACAAACGTTAGTACCTCAAAGGGGGTGGAAATACGGACACTTGAAAATACGCGAAAGGGGTAGATTCGTCATTTTTGGAGATATTTTAATTCTGAAAACGGGTGCTGTTTCCCTAACGTTAGTACCCGTTTGTACCACTTTTTCAATCGTTAGCACCTCAAAGGGCGTGGCGATACGGGCACTTGAAAATACGCGACAGGGGTAGATTCCTCATTTTTGGAGATATTTTAATTCTGAAAACGATTGCTGTTTCCCTATCGTTAGTACCCGTTTGTACCACTTTTCCATCGTTAGCACCTCAAAGGGGGCGGAAATACGAGCACTTGAAAATACGCGAAAGGGCTGTCTTTGCCAATTTTCAAAATTTTTGAATTCTGAAAACGGGTGCTGTTTCCCTAACGCTAGTACCCGTTTGTACCACTTTTAGATTCGTTCGTACCTCAAAGGGGGCGGAAATACGGACACTTGAAAATACGCGAAAGGGGTAGATTCGTCATTTTTGGAGATATTTTAATTCTGAAAACGGGTGCTGTTTCCCTAACGTTAGTACCCGTTTGTACCACTTTTTCAATCGTTAGCACCCCAAAGGGGGTGGCGATACGGGCACTTGAAAATACGCGAAAGGGGTAGATTCGTCATTTTTGGAGATATTTTAATTCTGAAAACGGGTGCTGTTTCCCTAACGTTAGTACCCGTTTGTACCACTTTTTCAATCGTTAGCACCTCAAAGGGGGCGGAAATACGAGCACTTGAAAATACGCGAAAGGGCTATCTTTGCCAATTTTCAAAATTTTTGAATTCTGAAAACGGGTGCTGTGTCCCTATCGTTAGTAGGCGTTTGTACCACTTTTACAATTTTTAGTACCTCGGAGGGGGCGGAAATACGGACACTTGAAAATACGCGAAAGGGGTAGATTCGTCATTTTTGGAGATATTTTAATTCTGAAAACGGGTGCTGTTTCCCTAACGTTAGTACCCGTTTGTACCACTTTTTCAATCGTTAGCACCTCAAAGGGGGTGGCGATACGGGCACTTGAGAATACGCGACAGGGGTAGATTCCTCATTTTTGGAGATATTTGAATTCTGAAAACGATTGCTGTTTCCCTATCGTTAGTACCCGTTTGTACCACTTTTCCATCGTTAGCACCTCAAAGGGGGCGGAAATACGAGCACTTGAAAATACGCGAAAGGGCTATCTTTGCCAATTTTCAAAATTTTTGAATTCTGAAAACGGGTGCTGTTTCCCTATCGTTAGTAGGCGTTTGTACCACTTTTACAATTTTTAGTACCTCGGAGGGGGCGGAAATACGGACACTTGAAAATACGCGAAAGGGGTAGATTCGTCATTTTTGGAGATATTTTAATTCTGAAAACGGGTGCTGTTTCCCTAACGTTAGTACCCGTTTGTACTACTTTTCCATCGTTAGCACCTCAAAAGGGGCGGAAATACGGGCACTTGAAAATACGCGAAAGGGCTACTGTCGCCAATTTTCAAAATTTTTGAATTCTGAAAACGGGTGCTGTTTCCCTAACGCTAGTACCCGTTTGTACCACTCTTAGATTCGTTCGTACCTCAAAGGGGGCGGAAATACGGACACTTGAAAATACGCGAAAGGGGTAGATTCGTCATTTTTGGAGATATTTTAATTCTGAAAACGGGTGCTGTTTCCCTAACGTTAGTACCCGTTTGTACCACTTTTTCAATCGTTAGCACCTCAAAGGGCGTGGCGATACGGGCACTTGAAAATACGCGACAGGGGTAGATTCCTCATTTTTGGAGATATTTTAATTCTGAAAACGATTGCTGTTTCCCTATCGTTAGTATCCGTTTGTACCACTTTTACAATTCCTCGTACCTCGGAGGGGTCGGAAATACGGACACTTGAAAATACGCGAAAGGGGTAGATTCGTCATTTTTGGAGACATTTTAATTCTGAAAACGGGTGCTGTTTCCCTAACGTTAGTACCCGTTTGTACCACTTTTTCAATCGTTAGCACCCCAAAGGGGGTGGCGATACGGGCACTTGAAAATACGCGACAGGGGTAGATTCCTCATTTTTGGAGATATTTTAATTCTGAAAACGGGTGCTGTTTCCCTAACGTTAGTACCCGTTTGTACCACTTTTTCAATCGTTAGCACCTCAAAGGGGGTGGCGATACGGGCACTTGAGAATACGCGACAGGGGTAGATTCCTCATTTTTGGAGATATTTGAATTCTGAAAACGATTGCTGTTTCCCTATCGTTAGTACCCGTTTGTACCACTTTGCCATCGTTAGCACCTCAAAGGGGGCGGAATTACGAGCACTTGAAAATACGCGAAAGGGCTATCTTCGCCAATTTTCAAAATTTTTGAATTCTGAAAACGGGTGCTGTTTCCCTATCGTTAGTAGGCGTTTGTACCACTTTTACAATTCTTAGTACCTCGGAGGGGGCGGAAATACGGACACTTGAAAATACGCGAAAGGGGTAGATTCGTCATTTTTGAAGATATTCGAATTCTGAAAACAGGTGCTGTTTCCCTAACGTTAGTACCTGTTTGTACCACTTTTACAAACGTTAGTACCTCAGAGGGGGCGGAAATACGGACACTTGAAAATACGCGAAAGGGGTAGATTCGTCATTTTTGGAGATATTTTAATTCTGAAAACGGGTGCTGTTTCCCTAACGTTAGTACCCGTTTGTACCACTTTTCCATCGTTAGCACCTCAAAGGGGGCGGAAATACGAGCACTTGAAAATACGCGAAAGGGCTATCTTTGCCAATTTTCAAAATTTTTGAATTCTGAAAACGGGTGCTGTGTCCCTATCGTTAGTAGGCGTTTGTACCACTTTTACAATTTTTAGTACCTCGGAGGGGGCGGAAATACGGACACTTGAAAATACGCGAAAGGGGTAGATTCGTCATTTTTGGAGATATTTTAATTCTGAAAACGGGTGCTGTTTCCCTAACGTTAGTACCCGTTTGTACCACTTTTTCAATCGTTAGCACCTCAAAGGGGGTGGCGATACGGGCACTTGAGAATACGCGACAGGGGTAGATTCCTCATTTTTGGAGATATTTGAATTCTGAAAACGATTGCTGTTTCCCTATCGTTAGTACCCGTTTGTACCACTTTTCCATCGTTAGCACCTCAAAGGGGGCGGAAATACGAGCACTTGAAAATACGCGAAAGGGCTATCTTTGCCAATTTTCAAAATTTTTGAATTCTGAAAACGGGTGCTGTTTCCCTATCGTTAGTAGGCGTTTGTACCACTTTTACAATTTTTAGTACCTCGGAGGGGGCGGAAATACGGACACTTGAAAATACGCGAAAGGGGTAGATTCGTCATTTTTGGAGATATTTTAATTCTGAAAACGGGTGCTGTTTCCCTAACGTTAGTACCCGTTTGTACTACTTTTCCATCGTTAGCACCTCAAAAGGGGCGGAAATACGGGCACTTGAAAATACGCGAAAGGGCTACTGTCGCCAATTTTCAAAATTTTTGAATTCTGAAAACGGGTGCTGTTTCCCTATCGTTAGTAGGCGTTTGTACCACTTTTACAATTCCTCGTACCTCGGAGGGGGCGGAAATACGGACACTTGAAAATACGCGAAAGGGGTAGATTCGTCATTTTTGGAGACATTTTAATTCTGAAAACGGGTGCTGTTTCCCTAACGTTAGTACCCGTTTGTACCACTTTTTCAATCGTTAGCACCCCAAAGGGGGTGGCGATACGGGCACTTGAAAATACGCGACAGGGGTAGATTCCTCATTTTTGGAGATATTTTAATTCTGAAAACGGGTGCTGTTTCCCTAACGTTAGTACCCGTTTGTACCACTTTTTCAATCGTTAGCACCTCAAAGGGGGTGGCGATACGGGCACTTGAGAATACGCGACAGGGGTAGATTCCTCATTTTTGGAGATATTTGAATTCTGAAAACGATTGCTGTTTCCCTATCGTTAGTACCCGTTTGTACCACTTTGCCATCGTTAGCACCTCAAAGGGGGCGGAATTACGAGCACTTGAAAATACGCGAAAGGGCTATCTTCGCCAATTTTCAAAATTTTTGAATTCTGAAAACGGGTGCTGTTTCCCTATCGTTAGTAGGCGTTTGTACCACTTTTACAATTCTTAGTACCTCGGAGGGGGCGGAAATACGGACACTTGAAAATACGCGAAAGGGGTAGATTCGTCATTTTTGAAGATATTCGAATTCTGAAAACAGGTGCTGTTTCCCTAACGTTAGTACCTGTTTGTACCACTTTTACAAACGTTAGTACCTCAGAGGGGGCGGAAATACGGACACTTGAAAATACGCGAAAGGGGTAGATTCGTCATTTTTGGAGATATTTTAATTCTGAAAACGGGTGCTGTTTCCCTAACGTTAGTACCCGTTTGTACCACTTTTTCAATCGTTAGCACCTCAAAGGGCGTGGCGATACAGGCACTTGAAAGTACGCGAAAGGGGTAGATTCGTCATTTTTGGAGATATTTTAATTCTGAAAACGGGTGCTGTTTCCCTAACGTTAGTACCCGTTTGTACCACTTTTTCAATCGTTAGCACCTCAAAGGGGGTGGCGATACGGGCACTTGAGAATACGCGACAGGGGTAGATTCCTCATTTTTGGAGATATTTGAATTCTGAAAACGATTGCTGTTTCCCTATCGTTAGTACCCGTTTGTACCACTTTTCCATCGTTAGCACCTCAAAGGGGGCGGAAATACGAGCACTTGAAAATACGCGAAAGGGCTATCTTTGCCAATTTTCAAAATTTTTGAATTCTGAAAACGGGTGCTGTTTCCCTATCGTTAGTAGGCGTTTGTACCACTTTTACAATTTTTAGTACCTCGGAGGGGGCGGAAATACGGACACTTGAAAATACGCGAAAGGGGTAGATTCGTCATTTTTGGAGATATTTTAATTCTGAAAACGGGTGCTGTTTCCCTAACGTTAGTACCCGTTTGTACCACTTTTTCAATCGTTAGCACCTCAAAGGGGGTGGCGATACGGGCACTTGAGAATACGCGACAGGGGTAGATTCCTCATTTTTGGAGATATTTGAATTCTGAAAACGATTGCTGTTTCCCTATCGTTAGTACCCGTTTGTACCACTTTGCCATCGTTAGCACCTCAAAGGGGGCGGAATTACGAGCACTTGAAAATACGCGAAAGGGCTATCTTCGCCAATTTTCAAAATTTTTGAATTCTGAAAACGGGTGCTGTTTCCCTATCGTTAGTAGGCGTTTGTACCACTTTTACAATTCTTAGTACCTCGGAGGGGGCGGAAATACGGACACTTGAAAATACGCGAAAGGGGTAGATTCGTCATTTTTGAAGATATTCGAATTCTGAAAACAGGTGCTGTTTCCCTAACGTTAGTACCTGTTTGTACCACTTTTACAAACGTTAGTACCTCAGAGGGGGCGGAAATACGGACACTTGAAAATACGCGAAAGGGGTAGATTCGTCATTTTTGGAGATATTTTAATTCTGAAAACGGGTGCTGTTTCCCTAACGTTAGTACCCGTTTGTACTACTTTTCCATCGTTAGCACCTCAAAAGGGGCGGAAATACGGGCACTTGAAAATACGCGAAAGGGCTACTGTCGCCAATTTTCAAAATTTTTGAATTCTGAAAACGGGTGCTGTTTCCCTAACGCTAGTACCCGTTTGTACCACTTTTAGATTCGTTCGTACCTCAAAGGGGGCGGAAATACGGACACTTGAAAATACGCGAAAGGGGTAGATTCGTCATTTTTGGAGATATTTTAATTCTGAAAACGGGTGCTGTTTCCCTAACGTTAGTACCCGTTTGTACCACTTTTTTAATCGTTAGCACCTCAAAGGGCGTGGCGATACGGGCACTTGAAAATACGCGAAAGGGCTATCTTTGCCAATTTTCAAAATTTTTGAATTCTGAAAACGGGTGCTGTGTCCCTATCGTTAGTAGGCGTTTGTACCACTTTTACAATTTTTAGTACCTCGGAGGGGGCGGAAATACGGACACTTGAAAATACGCGAAAGGGGTAGATTCGTCATTTTTGGAGATATTTTAATTCTGAAAACGGGTGCTGTTTCCCTAACGTTAGTACCTGTTTGTACCACTTTTACAAACGTTAGTACCTCAAAGGGGGTGGAAATACGGACACTTGAAAATACGCGAAAGGGGTAGATTCGTCATTTTTGGAGATATTTTAATTCTGAAAACGGGTGCTGTTTCCCTAACGTTAGTACCCGTTTGTACCACTTTTTCAATCGTTAGCACCTCAAAGGGCGTGGCGATACGGGCACTTGAAAATACGCGACAGGGGTAGATTCCTCATTTTTGGAGATATTTTAATTCTGAAAACGATTGCTGTTTCCCTATCGTTAGTACCCGTTTGTACCACTTTTCCATCGTTAGCACCTCAAAGGGGGCGGAAATACGAGCACTTGAAAATACGCGAAAGGGCTATCTTTGCCAATTTTCAAAATTTTTGAATTCTGAAAACGGGTGCTGTTTCCCTAACGCTAGTACCCGTTTGTACCACTTTTAGATTCGTTCGTACCTCAAAGGGGGCGGAAATACGGACACTTGAAAATACGCGAAAGGGGTAGATTCGTCATTTTTGGAGATATTTTAATTCTGAAAACGGGTGCTGTTTCCCTAACGTTAGTACCCGTTTGTACCACTTTTTCAATCGTTAGCACCCCAAAGGGGGTGGCGATACGGGCACTTGAAAATACGCGACAGGGGTAGATTCCTCATTTTTGGAGATATTTTAATTCTGAAAACGGGTGCTGTTTCCCTAACGTTAGTACCCGTTTGTACCACTTTTTCAATCGTTAGCACCTCAAAGGGGGTGGCGATACGGGCACTTGAGAATACGCGACAGGGGTAGATTCCTCATTTTTGGAGATATTTGAATTCTGAAAACGATTGCTGTTTCCCTATCGTTAGTACCCGTTTGTACCACTTTGCCATCGTTAGCACCTCAAAGGGGGCGGAATTACGAGCACTTGAAAATACGCGAAAGGGCTATCTTCGCCAATTTTCAAAATTTTTGAATTCTGAAAACGGGTGCTGTTTCCCTATCGTTAGTAGGCGTTTGTACCACTTTTACAATTCTTAGTACCTCGGAGGGGGCGGAAATACGGACACTTGAAAATACGCGAAAGGGGTAGATTCGTCATTTTTGAAGATATTCGAATTCTGAAAACAGGTGCTGTTTCCCTAACGTTAGTACCTGTTTGTACCACTTTTACAAACGTTAGTACCTCAGAGGGGGCGGAAATACGGACACTTGAAAATACGCGAAAGGGGTAGATTCGTCATTTTTGGAGATATTTTAATTCTGAAAACGGGTGCTGTTTCCCTAACGTTAGTACCCGTTTGTACTACTTTTCCATCGTTAGCACCTCAAAAGGGGCGGAAATACGGGCACTTGAAAATACGCGAAAGGGCTACTGTCGCCAATTTTCAAAATTTTTGAATTCTGAAAACGGGTGCTGTTTCCCTAACGCTAGTACCCGTTTGTACCACTTTTAGATTCGTTCGTACCTCAAAGGGGGCGGAAATACGGACACTTGAAAATACGCGAAAGGGGTAGATTCGTCATTTTTGGAGATATTTTAATTCTGAAAACGGGTGCTGTTTCCCTAACGTTAGTACCCGTTTGTACCACTTTTTCAATCGTTAGCACCTCAAAGGGCGTGGCGATACGGGCACTTGAAAATACGCGACAGGGGTAGATTCCTCATTTTTGGAGATATTTTAATTCTGAAAACGATTGCTGTTTCCCTATCGTTAGTACCCGTTTGTACCACTTTTCCATCGTTAGCACCTCAAAGGGGGCGGAAATACGAGCACTTGAAAATACGCGAAAGGGCTATCTTTGCCAATTTTCAAAATTTTTGAATTCTGAAAACGGGTGCTGTTTCCCTATCGTTAGTAGGCGTTTGTACCACTTTTACAATTTTTAGTACCTCGGAGGGGGCGGAAATACGGACACTTGAAAATACGCGAAAGGGGTAGATTCGTCATTTTTGGAGATATTTTAATTCTGAAAACGGGTGCTGTTTCCCTAACGTTAGTACCCGTTTGTACTACTTTTCCATCGTTAGCACCTCAAAAGGGGCGGAAATACGGGCACTTGAAAATACGCGAAAGGGCTACTGTCGCCAATTTTCAAAATTTTTGAATTCTGAAAACGGGTGCTGTTTCCCTAACGCTAGTACCCGTTTGTACCACTTTTAGATTCGTTCGTACCAAAAGGGGGCGGAAATACGGACACTTGAAAATACGCGAAAGGGGTAGATTCGTCATTTTTGGAGATATTTTAATTCTGAAAACGGGTGCTGTTTCCCTAACGTTAGTACCCGTTTGTACCACTTTTTCAATCGTTAGCACCTCAAAGGGCGTGGCGATACGGGCACTTGAAAATACGCGACAGGGGTAGATTCCTCATTTTTGGAGATATTTTAATTCTGAAAACGATTGCTGTTTCCCTATCGTTAGTACCCGTTTGTACCACTTTTCCATCGTTAGCACCTCAAAGGGGGCGGAAATACGAGCACTTGAAAATACGCGAAAGGGCTATCTTCGCCAATTTTCAAAATTTTTGAATTCTGAAAACGGGTGCTGTTTCCCTATCGTTAGTAGGCGTTTGTACCACTTTTACAATTCCTCGTACCTCGGAGGGGTCGGAAATACGGACACTTGAAAATACGCGAAAGGGGTAGATTCGTCATTTTTGGAGACATTTTAATTCTGAAAACGGGTGCTGTTTCCCTAACGTTAGTACCCGTTTGTACCACTTTTTCAATCGTTAGCACCCCAAAGGGGGTGGCGAAACGGGCACTTGAAAATACGCGACAGGGGTAGATTCCTCATTTTTGGAGATATTTTAATTCTGAAAACGGGTGCTGTTTCCCTAACGTTAGTACCCGTTTGTACCACTTTTTCAATCGTTAGCACCTCAAAGGGGGTGGCGATACGGGCACTTGAGAATACGCGACAGGGGTAGATTCCTCATTTTTGGAGATATTTGAATTCTGAAAACGATTGCTGTTTCCCTATCGTTAGTACCCGTTTGTACCACTTTGCCATCGTTAGCACCTCAAAGGGGGCGGAATTACGAGCACTTGAAAATACGCGAAAGGGCTATCTTCGCCAATTTTCAAAATTTTTGAATTCTGAAAACGGGTGCTGTTTCCCTATCGTTAGTAGGCGTTTGTACCACTTTTACAATTCTTAGTACCTCGGAGGGGGCGGAAATACGGACACTTGAAAATACGCGAAAGGGGTAGATTCGTCATTTTTGAAGATATTCGAATTCTGAAAACAGGTGCTGTTTCCCTAACGTTAGTACCTGTTTGTACCACTTTTACAAACGTTAGTACCTCAGAGGGGGCGGAAATACGGACACTTGAAAATACGCGAAAGGGGTAGATTCGTCATTTTTGGAGATATTTTAATTCTGAAAACGGGTGCTGTTTCCCTAACGTTAGTACCCGTTTGTACCACTTTTCCATCGTTAGCACCTCAAAGGGGGCGGAAATACGAGCACTTGAAAATACGCGAAAGGGCTATCTTTGCCAATTTTCAAAATTTTTGAATTCTGAAAACGGGTGCTGTGTCCCTATCGTTAGTAGGCGTTTGTACCACTTTTACAATTTTTAGTACCTCGGAGGGGGCGGAAATACGGACACTTGAAAATACGCGAAAGGGGTAGATTCGTCATTTTTGGAGATATTTTAATTCTGAAAACGGGTGCTGTTTCCCTAACGTTAGTACCCGTTTGTACCACTTTTTCAATCGTTTGCACCTCAAAGGGGGTGGCGATACGGGCACTTGAGAATACGCGACAGGGGTAGATTCCTCATTTTTGGAGATATTTGAATTCTGAAAACGATTGCTGTTTCCCTATCGTTAGTACCCGTTTGTACCACTTTTCCATCGTTAGCACCTCAAAGGGGGCGGAAATACGAGCACTTGAAAATACGCGAAAGGGCTATCTTTGCCAATTTTCAAAATTTTTGAATTCTGAAAACGGGTGCTGTTTCCCTATCGTTAGTAGGCGTTTGTACCACTTTTACAATTTTTAGTACCTCGGAGGGGGCGGAAATACGGACACTTGAAAATACGCGAAAGGGGTAGACTCGTCATTTTTGGAGATATTTTAATTCTGAAAACGGGTGCTGTTTCCCTAACGTTAGTACCCGTTTGTACTACTTTTCCATCGTTAGCACCTCAAAAGGGGCGGAAATACGGGCACTTGAAAATACGCGAAAGGGCTACTGTCGCCAATTTTCAAAATTTTTGAATTCTGAAAACGGGTGCTGTTTCCCTATCGTTAGTAGGCGTTTGTACCACTTTTACAATTCCTCGTACCTCGGAGGGGGCGGAAATACGGACACTTGAAAATACGCGAAAGGGGTAGATTCGTCATTTTTGGAGACATTTTAATTCTGAAAACGGGTGCTGTTTCCCTAACGTTAGTACCCGTTTGTACCACTTTTTCAATCGTTAGCACCCCAAAGGGGGTGGCGATACGGGCACTTGAAAATACGCGACAGGGGTAGATTCCTCATTTTTGGAGATATTTTAATTCTGAAAACGGGTGCTGTTTCCCTAACGTTAGTACCCGTTTGTACCACTTTTTCAATCGTTAGCACCTCAAAGGGGGTGGCGATACGGGCACTTGAGAATACGCGACAGGGGTAGATTCCTCATTTTTGGAGATATTTGAATTCTGAAAACGATTGCTGTTTCCCTATCGTTAGTACCCGTTTGTACCACTTTGCCATCGTTAGCACCTCAAAGGGGGCGGAATTACGAGCACTTGAAAATACGCGAAAGGGCTATCTTCGCCAATTTTCAAAATTTTTGAATTCTGAAAACGGGTGCTGTTTCCCTATCGTTAGTAGGCGTTTGTACCACTTTTACAATTCTTAGTACCTCGGAGGGGGCGGAAATACGGACACTTGAAAATACGCGAAAGGGGTAGATTCGTCATTTTTGAAGATATTCGAATTCTGAAAACAGGTGCTGTTTCCCTAACGTTAGTACCTGTTTGTACCACTTTTACAAACGTTAGTACCTCAGAGGGGGCGGAAATACGGACACTTGAAAATACGCGAAAGGGGTAGATTCGTCATTTTTGGAGATATTTTAATTCTGAAAACGGGTGCTGTTTCCCTAACGTTAGTACCCGTTTGTACCACTTTTTCAATCGTTAGCACCTCAAAGGGCGTGGCGATACAGGCACTTGAAAGTACGCGAAAGGGGTAGATTCGTCATTTTTGGAGATATTTTAATTCTGAAAACGGGTGCTGTTTCCCTAACGTTAGTACCCGTTTGTACCACTTTTTCAATCGTTAGCACCTCAAAGGGGGTGGCGATACGGGCACTTGAGAATACGCGACAGGGGTAGATTCCTCATTTTTGGAGATATTTGAATTCTGAAAACGATTGCTGTTTCCCTATCGTTAGTACCCGTTTGTACCACTTTTCCATCGTTAGCACCTCAAAGGGGGCGGAAATACGAGCACTTGAAAATACGCGAAAGGGCTATCTTTGCCAATTTTCAAAATTTTTGAATTCTGAAAACGGGTGCTGTTTCCCTATCGTTAGTAGGCGTTTGTACCACTTTTACAATTTTTAGTACCTCGGAGGGGGCGGAAATACGGACACTTGAAAATACGCGAAAGGGGTAGATTCGTCATTTTTGGAGATATTTTAATTCTGAAAACGGGTGCTGTTTCCCTAACGTTAGTACCCGTTTGTACTACTTTTCCATCGTTAGCACCTCAAAAGGGGCGGAAATACGGGCACTTGAAAATACGCGAAAGGGCTACTGTCGCCAATTTTCAAAATTTTTGAATTCTGAAAACGGGTGCTGTTTCCCTAACGCTAGTACCCGTTTGTACCACTTTTAGATTCGTTCGTACCTCAAAGGGGGCGGAAATACGGACACTTGAAAATACGCGAAAGGGGTAGATTCGTCATTTTTGGAGATATTTTAATTCTGAAAACGGGTGCTGTTTCCCTAACGTTAGTACCCGTTTGTACCACTTTTTCAATCGTTAGCACCTCAAAGGGCGTGGCGATACGGGCACTTGAAAATACGCGACAGGGGTAGATTCCTCATTTTTGGAGATATTTTAATTCTGAAAACGATTGCTGTTTCCCTATCGTTAGTACCCGTTTGTACCACTTTTCCATCGTTAGCACCTCAAAGGGGGCGGAAATACGAGCACTTGAAAATACGCGAAAGGGCTATCTTCGCCAATTTTCAAAATTGTTGAATTCTGAAAACGGGTGCTGTTTCCCTATCGTTAGTAGGCGTTTGTACCACTTTTACAATTCCTCGTACCTCGGAGGGGGCGGAAATACGGACACTTGAAAATACGCGAAAGGGGTAGATTCGTCATTTTTGGAGACATTTTAATTCTGAAAACGGGTGCTGTTTCCCTAACGTTAGTACCCGTTTGTACCACTTTTTCAATCGTTAGCACCCCAAAGGGGGTGGCGATACGGGCACTTGAAAATACGCGACAGGGGTAGATTCCTCATTTTTGGAGATATTTTAATTCTGAAAACGGGTGCTGTTTCCCTAACGTTAGTACCCGTTTGTACCACTTTTTCAATCGTTAGCACCTCAAAGGGGGTGGCGATACGGGCACTTGAGAATACGCGACAGGGGTAGATTCCTCATTTTTGGAGATATTTGAATTCTGAAAACGATTGCTGTTTCCCTATCGTTAGTACCCGTTTGTACCACTTTGCCATCGTTAGCACCTCAAAGGGGGCGGAATTACGAGCACTTGAAAATACGCGAAAGGGCTATCTTCGCCAATTTTCAAAATTTTTGAATTCTGAAAACGGGTGCTGTTTCCCTATCGTTAGTAGGCGTTTGTACCACTTTTACAATTCTTAGTACCTCGGAGGGGGCGGAAATACGGACACTTGAAAATACGCAAAAGGGGTAGATTCGTCATTTTTGAAGATATTCGAATTCTGAAAACAGGTGCTGTTTCCCTAACGTTAGTACCTGTTTGTACCACTTTTACAAACGTTAGTACCTCAGAGGGGGCGGAAATACGGACACTTGAAAATACGCGAAAGGGGTAGATTCGTCATTTTTGGAGATATTTTAATTCTGAAAACGGGTGCTGTTTCCCTAACGTTAGTACCCGTTTGTACCACTTTTCCATCATTAGCACCTCAAAGGGGGCGGAAATACGAGCACTTGAAAATACGCGAAAGGGCTATCTTTGCCAATTTTCAAAATTTTTGAATTCTGAAAACGGGTGCTGTGTCCCTATCGTTAGTAGGCGTTTGTACCACTTTTACAATTTTTAGTACCTCAAAGGGGGCGGAAATACGGACACTTGAAAATACGCGAAAGGGGTAGATTCGTCATTTTTGGAGATATTTTAATTCTGAAAACGGGTGCTGTTTCCCTAACGTTAGTACCCGTTTGTACCACTTTTTCAATCGTTAGCACCTCAAAGGGCGTGGCGATACGGGCACTTGAAAATACGCGACAGGGGTAGATTCCTCATTTTTGGAGATATTTTAATTCTGAAAACGATTGCTGTTTCCCTATCGTTAGTACCCGTTTGTACCACTTTTCCATCGTTAGCACCTCAAAGGGGGCGGAAATACGAGCACTTGAAAATACGCGAAAGGGCTATCTTCGCCAATTTTCAAAATTTTTGAATTCTGAAAACGGGTGCTGTTTCCCTATCGTTAGTAGGCGTTTGTACCACTTTTACAATTCTTAGTACCTCGGAGGGGGCGGAAATACGGACACTTGAAAATACGCGAAAGGGGTAGATTCGTCATTTTTGAAGATATTCGAATTCTGAAAACAGGTGCTGTTTCCCTAACGTTAGTACCTGTTTGTACCACTTTTACAAACGTTAGTACCTCAGAGGGGGCGGAAATACGGACACTTGAAAATACGCGAAAGGGGTAGATTCGTCATTCTTGAAGATATTTGAATTCTGAAAACGGGTGACGTTTCCCTATCGTTAGTACCCGTTTGTACCACTTTTCCATCGTTAGCACCTCAAAGGGGGCGGAAATACGAGCACTTGAAAATACGCGAAAGGGCTATCTTTGCCAATTTTCAAAATTTTTGAATTCTGAAAACGGGTGCTGTGTCCCTATCGTTAGTAGGCGTTTGTACCACTTTTACAATTTTTAGTACCTCGGAGGGGGCGGAAATACGGACACTTGAAAATACGCGAAAGGGGTAGATTCGTCATTTTTGGAGATATTTTAATTCTGAAAACGGGTGCTGTTTCCCTAACGTTAGTACCCGTTTGTACCACTTTTTCAATCGTTAGCACCTCAAAGGGGGTGGCGATACGGGCACTTGAGAATACGCGACAGGGGTAGATTCCTCATTTTTGGAGATATTTGAATTCTGAAAACGATTGCTGTTTCCCTATCGTTAGTACCCGTTTGTACCACTTTGCCATCGTTAGCACCTCAAAGGGGGCGGAATTACGAGCACTTGAAAATACGCGAAAGGGCTATCTTCGCCAATTTTCAAAATTTTTGAATTCTGAAAACGGGTGCTGTTTCCCTATCGTTAGTAGGCGTTTGTACCACTTTTACAATTCCTCGTACCTCGGAGGGGGCGGAAATACGGACACTTGAAAATACGCGAAAGGGGTAGATTCGTCATTTTTGGAGACATTTTAATTCTGAAAACGGGTGCTGTTTCCCTAACGTTAGTACCCGTTTGTACCACTTTTTCAATCGTTAGCACCCCAAAGGGGGTGGCGATACGGGCACTTGAAAATACGCGACAGGGGTAGATTCCTCATTTTTGGAGATATTTTAATTCTGAAAACGGGTGCTGTTTCCCTAACGTTAGTACCCGTTTGTACCACTTTTTCAATCGTTAGCACCTCAAAGGGGGTGGCGATACGGATACTTGAGAATACGCGACAGGGGTAGATTCCTCATTTTTGGAGATATTTGAATTCTGAAAACGATTGCTGTTTCCCTATCGTTAGTACCCGTTTGTACCACTTTGCCATCGTTAGCACCTCAAAGGGGGCGGAATTACGAGCACTTGAAAATACGCGAAAGGGCTATCTTCGCCAATTTTCAAAATTTTTGAATTCTGAAAACGGGTGCTGTTTCCCTATCGTTAGTAGGCGTTTGTACCACTTTTACAATTCTTAGTACCTCGGAGGGGGCGGAAATACGGACACTTGAAAATACGCAAAAGGGGTAGATTCGTCATTTTTGAAGATATTCGAATTCTGAAAACAGGTGCTGTTTCCCTAACGTTAGTACCTGTTTGTACCACTTTTACAAACGTTAGTACCTCAGAGGGGGCGGAAATACGGACACTTGAAAATACGCGAAAGGGGTAGATTCGTCATTTTTGGAGATATTTTAATTCTGAAAACGGGTGCTGTTTCCCTAACGTTAGTACCCGTTTGTACCACTTTTCCATCATTAGCACCTCAAAGGGGGCGGAAATACGAGCACTTGAAAATACGCGAAAGGGCTATCTTTGCCAATTTTCAAAATTTTTGAATTCTGAAAACGGGTGCTGTGTCCCTATCGTTAGTAGGCGTTTGTACCACTTTTACAATTTTTAGTACCTCAAAGGGGGCGGAAATACGGACACTTGAAAATACGCGAAAGGGGTAGATTCGTCATTTTTGGAGATATTTTAATTCTGAAAACGGGTGCTGTTTCCCTAACGTTAGTACCCGTTTGTACCACTTTTTCAATCGTTAGCACCTCAAAGGGCGTGGCGATACGGGCACTTGAAAATACGCGACAGGGGTAGATTCCTCATTTTTGGAGATATTTTAATTCTGAAAACGATTGCTGTTTCCCTATCGTTAGTACCCGTTTGTACCACTTTTCCATCGTTAGCACCTCAAAGGGGGCGGAAATACGAGCACTTGAAAATACGCGAAAGGGCTATCTTCGCCAATTTTCAAAATTTTTGAATTCTGAAAACGGGTGCTGTTTCCCTATCGTTAGTAGGCTTTTGTACCACTTTTACAATTCTTAGTACCTCGGAGGGGGCGGAAATACGGACACTTGAAAATACGCGAAAGGGGTAGATTCGTCATTTTTGAAGATATTCGAATTCTGAAAACAGGTGCTGTTTCCCTAACGTTAGTACCTGTTTGTACCACTTTTACAAACGTTAGTACCTCAGAGGGGGCGGAAATACGGACACTTGAAAATACGCGAAAGGGGTAGATTCGTCATTCTTGAAGATATTTGAATTCTGAAAACGGGTGACGTTTCCCTATCGTTAGTACCCGATTGTACCACTTTTCCATCGTTAGCACCTCAAAGGGGGCGGAAATACGAGCACTTGAAAATACGCGAAAGGGCTATCTTTGCCAATTTTCAAAATTTTTGAATTCTGAAAACGGGTGCTGTGTCCCTATCGTTAGTAGGCGTTTGTACCACTTTTACAATTTTTAGTACCTCGGAGGGGGCGGAAATACGGACACTTGAAAATACGCGAAAGGGGTAGATTCGTCATTTTTGGAGATATTTTAATTCTGAAAACGGGTGCTGTTTCCCTAACGTTAGTACCCGTTTGTACCACTTTTTCAATCGTTAGCACCTCAAAGGGGGTGGCGATACGGGCACTTGAGAATACGCGACAGGGGTAGATTCCTCATTTTTGGAGATATTTGAATTCTGAAAACGATTGCTGTTTCCCTATCGTTAGTACCCGTTTGTACCACTTTGCCATCGTTAGCACCTCAAAGGGGGCGGAATTACGAGCACTTGAAAATACGCGAAAGGGCTATCTTCGCCAATTTTCAAAATTTTTGAATTCTGAAAACGGGTGCTGTTTCCCTATCGTTAGTAGGCGTTTGTACCACTTTTACAATTCTTAGTACCTCGGAGAGGGCGGAAATACGGACACTTGAAAATACGCGAAAGGGGTAGATTCGTCATTTTTGAAGATATTCGAATTCTGAAAACAGGTGCTGTTTCCCTAACGTTAGTACCTGTTTGTACCACTTTTACAAACGTTAGTACCTCAGAGGGGGCGGAAATACGGACACTTGAAAATACGCGAAAGGGGTAGATTCGTCATTCTTGAAGATATTTGAATTCTGAAAACGGGTGACGTTTCCCTAACGTTAGTATCCGTTTGTACCACTTTTAGATTCGTTAGTACCTCAAAGGGGGTGGCGATACGGGCACTTGAAAATATGCGAAATGGGTAGATTGGTCATTTTTGGAGATATTTGAATTCTGAAAACGATTGCTGTTTCCCTATCGTTAGTACCCGTTTGTACTACTTTTCCATCGTTAGCACCTCAAAAGGGGCGGAAATACGGGCACTTGAAAATACGCGAAAGGGCTACTGTCGCCAATTTTCAAAATTTTTGAATTCTGAAAACGGGTGCTGTTTCCCTAACGCTAGTACCCGTTTGTACCACTTTTAGATTCGTTCGTACCTCAAAGGGGGCGGAAATACGGACACTTGAAAATACGCGAAAGGGGTAGATTCGTCATTTTTGGAGATATTTTAATTCTGAAAACGGGTGCTGTTTCCCTAACGTTAGTACCCGTTTGTACCACTTTTTCAATCGTTAGCACCTCAAAGGGCGTGGCGATACGGGCACTTGAAAATACGCGACAGGGGTAGATTCCTCATTTTTGGAGATATTTTAATTCTGAAAACGATTGCTGTTTCCCTATCGTTAGTACCCGTTTGTACCACTTTTCCATCGTTAGCACCTTAAAGGGGGCGGAAATACGAGCACTTGAAAATACGCGAAAGGGCTATCTTTGCCAATTTTCAAAATTTTTGAATTCTGAAAACGGGTGCTGTTTCCCTATCGTTAGTAGGCGTTTGTACCACTTTTACAATTTTTAGTACCTCGGAGGGGGCGGAAATACGGACACTTGAAAATACGCGAAAGGGGTAGATTCGTCATTTTTGGAGATATTTTAATTCTGAAAACGGGTGCTGTTTCCCTAACGTTAGTACCCGTTTGTACCACTTTTTCAATCGTTAGCACCTCAAAGGGGGTGGCGATACGGGCACTTGAGAATACGCGAAAGGGGTAGATTCGTCATTCTTGAAGATATTTGAATTCTGAAAACGGGTGACGTTTCCCTAACGTTAGTATCCGTTTGCACCACTTTTAGATTCGTTAGTACCTCAAAGGGGGTGGCGATACGGGCACTTGAAAATATGCGAAATGGGTAGATTGGTCATTTTTGGAGATATTTGAATTCTGAAAACGATTGCTGTTTCCCTATCGTTAGTACCCGTTTGTACTACTTTTCCATCGTTAGCACCTCAAAAGGGGCGGAAATACGGGCACTTGAAAATACGCGAAAGGGCTATCTTCGCCAATTTTCAAAATTTTTGAATTCTGAAAACGGGTGCTGTTTCCCTATCGTTAGTAGGCGTTTGTACCACTTTTACAATTTTTAGTACCTCGGAGGGGGCGGAAATACGGACACTTGAAAATACGCGAAAGGGGTAGATTCGTCATTTTTGGAGATATTTTAATTCTGAAAACGGGTGCTGTTTCCCTAACGTTAGTACCCGTTTGTACCACTTTTTCAATCGTTAGCACCTCAATGAGGGCGGAAATACGGGCACTTGAAAATACGCGAAAGGGCTATCTTCGCCAATTTTCAAAATGTTTGAATTCTGAAAACAGGTGCTGTTTCCCTAACGTTAGTATCCGTTTGTACCACTTTTTCAATCGTTAGCACCTCAAAGGGGGTGGCGATACGGGCACTTGAGAATACGCGACAGGGGTAGATTCCTCATTTTTGGAGATATTTGAATTCTGATAACGGGTGCTGCTTCCCTAACGCTAGTACCCGTTTGTACCACTTTTAGATTCGTTCCTACCTCAAAGGGGGCGGAAATACGGACACTTGAAAATACGCGAAAGGGGTAGATTCGTCATTTTTGGAGATATTTTAATTCTGAAAACGGGTGCTGTTTCCCTAACGTTAGTACCCGTTTGTACCACTTTTTCAATCGTTAGCACCTCAAAGGGGGTGGCGATACGGGCACTTGAGAATACGCGACAGGGGTAGATTACTCATTTTTGGAGATATTTGAATTCTGAAAACGATTGCTGTTTCCCTATCGTTAGTACCCGTTTGTACCACTTTGCCATCGTTAGCACCTCAAAGGGGGCGGAAATACGAGCACTTGAAAATACGCGAAAGGGCTATCTTCGCCAATTTTCAAAATTTTTGAATTCTGAAAACGGGTGCTGTTTCCCTATCGTTAGTAGGCGTTTGTACCACTTTTACAATTCTTAGTACCTCGGAGGGGGCGGTAATACGGACACTTGAAAATACGCGAAAGGGGTAGATTCGTCATTCTTGAAGATATTTGAATTCTGAAAACGGGTGACGTTTCCCTAACGTTAGTATCCGTTTGCACCACTTTTAGATTCGTTAGTACCTCAAAGGGGGTGGCGATACGGGCACTTGAAAATATGCGAAATGGGTAGATTGGTCATTTTTGGAGATATTTGAATTCTGAAAACGATTGCTGTTTCCCTATCGTTAGTACCCGTTTGTACTACTTTTCCATCGTTAGCACCTCAAAAGGGGCGGAAATACGGGCACTTGAAAATACGCGAAAGGGCTACTGTCGCCAATTTTCAAAATTTTTGAATTCTGAAAACGGGTGCTGTTTCCCTAACGCTAGTACCCGTTTGTACCACTTTTAGATTCGTTCGTACCTCAAAGGGGGCGGAAATACGGACACTTGAAAATACGCGAAAGGGGTAGATTCGTCATTTTTGGAGATATTTTAATTCTGAAAACGGGTGCTGTTTCCCTAACGTTAGTACCCGTTTGTACCACTTTTTCAATCGTTAGCACCTCAAAGGGCGTGGCGATACGGGCACTTGAAAATACGCGACAGGGGTAGATTCCTCATTTTTGGAGATATTTTAATTCTGAAAACGATTGCTGTTTCCCTATCGTTAGTACCCGTTTGTACCACTTTTCCATCGTTAGCACCTCAAAGGGGGCGGAAATACGAGCACTTGAAAATACGCGAAAGGGCTATCTTCGCCAATTTTCAAAATTTTTGAATTCTGAAAACGGGTGCTGTTTCCCTATCGTTAGTAGGCGTTTGTACCACTTTTACAATTCCTCGTACCTCGGAGGGGGCGGAAATACGGACACTTGAAAATACGCGAAAGGGGTAGATTCGTCATTTTTGGAGATATTTTAATTCTGAAAACGGGTGCTGTTTCCCTAACGTTAGTACCCGCTTGTACCACTGTTTCAATCGTTAGCACCTCAAAGGGGGCGGAAATACGGGCACTCGAAAATACACGACAGGGGCAGATTCCTCATTTTTGGAGATATTTTAATTCTGAAAACGGGTGCTGTTTCCCAATCGTTAGTACCCGTTTGTACCACTTTGCCATCGTTAGCACCTCAAAGGGGGCGGAAATACGAGCACTTGAAAATACGCGAAAGGGCTATCTTCGCCAATTTTCAAAATTTTTGAATTCTGAAAACGGGTGCTGTTTCCCTATCGTTAGTAGGCGTTTGTACCACTTTTACAATTTTTAGTACCTCGGAGGGGGCGGAAATACGGACACTTGAAAATACGCGAAAGGGGTAGATTCGTCATTTTTGGAGATATTTTAATTCTGAAAACGGGTGCTGTTTCCCTAACGTTAGTACCCGTTTGTACCACTTTTTCAATCGTTAGCACCTCAAAGGGGGTGGCGATACGGGCACTTGAGAATACGCGACAGGGGTAGATTCCTCATTTTTGGAGATATTTGAATTCTGAAAACGATTGCTGTTTCCCTATCGTTAGTACCCGTTTGTACCACTTTGCCATCGTTAGCACCTCAAAGGGGGCGGAAATACGAGCACTTGAAAATACGCGAAAGGGCTATCTTCGCCAATTTTCAAAATTTTTGAATTCTGAAAACGGGTGCTGTTTCCCTATCGTTAGTAGGCGTTTGTACCACTTTTACAATTCTTAGTACCTCGGAGGGGGCGGTAATACGGACACTTGAAAATACGCGAAAGGGGTAGATTCGTCATTCTTGAAGATATTTGAATTCTGAAAACGGGTGACGTTTCCCTAACGTTAGTATCCGTTTGCACCACTTTTAGATTCGTTAGTACCTCAAAGGGGGTGGCGATACGGGCACTTGAAAATATGCGAAATGGGTAGATTGGTCATTTTTGGAGATATTTGAATTCTGAAAACGATTGCTGTTTCCCTATCGTTAGTACCCGTTTGTACTACTTTTCCATCGTTAGCACCTCAAAAGGGGCGGAAATACGGGCACTTGAAAATACGCGAAAGGGCTACTGTCGCCAATTTTCAAAATTTTTGAATTCTGAAAACGGGTGCTGTTTCCCTAACGCTAGTACCCGTTTGTACCACTTTTAGATTCGTTCGTACCTCAAAGGGGGCGGAAATACGGACACTTGAAAATACGCGAAAGGGGTAGATTCGTCATTTTTGGAGATATTTTAATTCTGAAAACGGGTGCTGTTTCCCTAACGTTAGTACCCGTTTGTACCACTTTTTCAATCGTTAGCACCTCAAAGGGCGTGGCGATACGGGCACTTGAAAATACGCGACAGGGGTAGATTCCTCATTTTTGGAGATATTTGAATTCTGAAAACGATTGCTGTTTCCCTATCGTTAGTACCCGTTTGTACCACTTTGCCATCGTTAGCACCTCAAAGGGGGCGGAAATACGAGCACTTGAAAATACGCGAAAGGGCTATCTTCGCCAATTTTCAAAATTTTTGAATTCTGAAAACGGGTGCTGTTTCCCTATCGTTAGTAGGCGTTTGTACCACTTTTACAATTCTTAGTACCTCGGAGGGGGCGGTAATACGGACACTTGAAAATACGCGAAAGGGGTAGATTCGTCATTCTTGAAGATATTTGAATTCTGAAAACGGGTGACGTTTCCCTAACGTTAGTATCCGTTTGCACCACTTTTAGATTCGTTAGTACCTCAAAGGGGGTGGCGATACGGGCACTTGAAAATATGCGAAATGGGTAGATTGGTCATTTTTGGAGATATTTGAATTCTGAAAACGATTGCTGTTTCCCTATCGTTAGTACCCGTTTGTACTACTTTTCCATCGTTAGCACCTCAAAAGGGGCGGAAATACGGGCACTTGAAAATACGCGAAAGGGCTACTGTCGCCAATTTTCAAAATTTTTGAATTCTGAAAACGGGTGCTGTTTCCCTAACGTTAGTACCCGTTTGTACCACTTTTTCAATCGTTAGCACCTCAAAGGGCGTGGCGATACGGGCACTTGAAAATACGCGACAGGGGTAGATTCCTCATTTTTGGAGATATTTTAATTCTGAAAACGATTGCTGTTTCCCTATCGTTAGTACCCGTTTGTACCACTTTTCCATCGTTAGCACCTCAAAGGGGGCGGAAATACGAGCACTTGAAAATACGCGAAAGGGCTATCTTCGCCAATTTTTAAAATTTTTGAATTCTGAAAACGGGTGCTGTTTCCCTATCGTTAGTAGGCGTTTGTACCACTTTTACAATTCCTCGTACCTCGGAGGGGGCGGAAATACGGACACTTGAAAATACGCGAAAGGGGTAGATTCGTCATTTTTGGAGACATTTTAATTCTGAAAACGGGTGCTGTTTCCCTAACGTTAGTACCCGTTTGTACCACTTTTTCAATCGTTAGCACCCCAAAGGGGGTGGCGATACGGGCACTTGAAAATACGCGACAGGGGTAGATTCCTCATTTTTGGAGATATTTTAATTCTGAAAACGGGTGCTGTTTCCCTAACGTTAGTACCCGTTTGTACCACTTTTTCAATCGTTAGCACCTCAAAGGGGGTGGCGATACGGGCACTTGAGAATACGCGACAGGGGTAGATTCCTCATTTTTGGAGATATTTGAATTCTGAAAACGATTGCTGTTTCCCTATCGTTAGTACCCGTTTGTACCACTTTGCCATCGTTAGCACCTCAAAGGGGGCGGAATTACGAGCACTTGAAAATACGCGAAAGGGCTATCTTCGCCAATTTTCAAAATTTTTGAATTCTGAAAACGGGTGCTGTTTCCCTATCGTTAGTAGGCGTTTGTACCACTTTTACAATTCTTAGTACCTCGGAGGGGGCGGAAATACGGACACTTGAAAATACGCGAAAGGGGTAGATTCGTCATTTTTGAAGATATTCGAATTCTGAAAACAGGTGCTGCTTCCCTAACGTTAGTACCTGTTTGTACCACTTTTACAATTCTTAGTACCTCGGAGGGGGCGGAAATACGGACACTTGAAAATACGCGAAAGGGGTAGATTCGTCATTTTTGAAGATATTCGAATTCTGAAAACAGGTGCTGTTTCCCTAACGTTAGTACCTGTTTGTACCACTTTTACAAACGTTAGTACCTCAGAGGGGGCGGAAATACGGACACTTGAAAATACGCGAAAGGGGTAGATTCGTCATTTTTGGAGATATTTTAATTCTGGAAACGGGTGCTGTTTCCCTAACGTTAGTACCCGTTTGTACCACTTTTTCAATCGTTAGCACCTCAAAGGGCGTGGCGATACAGGCACTTGAAAATCCGCGACAGGGGTAGATTCCTCATTTTTGGAGATATTTTAATTCTGAAAACGATTGCTGTTTCCCTATCGTTAGTACCCGTTTGTACCACTTTTCCATCGTTAGCACCTCAAAGGGGGCGGAAATACGAGCACTTGAAAATACGCGAAAGGGCTATCTTTGCCAATTTTCAAAATTTTTGAATTCTGAAAACGGGTGCTGTGTCCCTATCGTTAGTAGGCGTTTGTACCACTTTTACAATTTTTAGTACCTCAAAGGGGGCGGAAATACGGACACTTGAAAATACGCGAAAGGGGTAGATTCGTCATTTTTGGAGATATTTTAATTCTGAAAACGGGTGCTGTTTCCCTAACGTTAGTACCCGTTTGTACCACTTTTTCAATCGTTAGCACCTCAAAGGGCGTGGCGATACGGGCACTTGAAAATACGCGACAGGGGTAGATTCCTCATTTTTGGAGATATTTTAATTCTGAAAACGATTGCTGTTTCCCTATCGTTAGTACCCGTTTGTACCACTTTTCCATCGTTAGCACCTCAAAGGGGGCGGAAATACGAGCACTTGAAAATACGCGAAAGGGCTATCTTCGCCAATTTTCAAAATTTTTGAATTCTGAAAACGGGTGCTGTTTCCCTATCGTTAGTAGGCGTTTGTACCACTTTTACAATTCTTAGTACCTCGGAGGGGGCGGAAATACGGACACTTGAAAATACGCGAAAGGGGTAGATTCGTCATTTTTGAAGATATTCGAATTCTGAAAACAGGTGCTGTTTCCCTAACGTTAGTACCTGTTTGTACCACTTTTACAAACGTTAGTACCTCAGAGGGGGCGGAAATACGGACACTTGAAAATACGCGAAAGGGGTAGATTCGTCATTCTTGAAGATATTTGAATTCTGAAAACGGGTGACGTTTCCCTATCGTTAGTACCCGTTTGTACCACTTTTCCATCGTTAGCACCTCAAAGGGGGCGGAAATACGAGCACTTGAAAATACGCGAAAGGGCTATCTTTGCCAATTTTCAAAATTTTTGAATTCTGAAAACGGGTGCTGTGTCCCTATCGTTAGTAGGCGTTTGTACCACTTTTACAATTTTTAGTACCTCGGAGGGGGCGGAAATACGGACACTTGAAAATACGCGAAAGGGGTAGATTCGTCATTTTTGGAGATATTTTAATTCTGAAAACGGGTGCTGTTTCCCTAACGTTAGTACCCGTTTGTACCACTTTTTCAATCGTTAGCACCTCAAAGGGGGTGGCGATACGGGCACTTGAGAATACGCGACAGGGGTAGATTCCTCATTTTTGGAGATATTTGAATTCTGAAAACGATTGCTGTTTCCCTATCGTTAGTACCCGTTTGTACCACTTTGCCATCGTTAGCACCTCAAAGGGGGCGGAATTACGAGCACTTGAAAATACGCGAAAGGGCTATCTTCGCCAATTTTCAAAATTTTTGAATTCTGAAAACGGGTGCTGTTTCCCTATCGTTAGTAGGCGTTTGTACCACTTTTACAATTCTTAGTACCTCGGAGGGGGCGGAAATACGGACACTTGAAAATACGCGAAAGGGGTAGATTCGTCATTTTTGAAGATATTCGAATTCTGAAAACAGGTGCTGTTTCCCTAACGTTAGTACCTGTTTGTACCACTTTTACAAACGTTAGTACCTCAGAGGGGGCGGAAATACGGACACTTGAAAATACGCGAAAGGGCTATCTTCGCCAATTTTCAAAATTTTTGAATTCTGAAAACGGGTGCTGTTTCCCTATCGTTAGTAGGCGTTTGTACCACTTTTACAATTTTTAGTACCTCGGAGGGGGCGGAAATACGGACACTTGAAAATACGCGAAAGGGGTAGATTCGTCATTTTTGGAGATATTTTAATTCTGAAAACGGGTGCTGTTTCCCTAACGTTAGTACCCGTTTGTACCACTTTTTCAATCGTTAGCACCTCAATGAGGGCGGAAATACGGGCACTTGAAAATACGCGAAAGGGCTATCTTCGCCAATTTTCAAAATGTTTGAATTCTGAAAACAGGTGCTGTTTCCCTAACGTTAGTATCCGTTTGTACCACTTTTTCAATCGTTAGCACCTCAAAGGGGGTGGCGATACGGGCACTTGAGAATACGCGACAGGGGTAGATTCCTCATTTTTGGAGATATTTGAATTCTGATAACGGGTGCTGCTTCCCTAACGCTAGTACCCGTTTGTACCACTTTTAGATTCGTTCCTACCTCAAAGGGGGCGGAAATACGGACACTTGAAAATACGCGAAAGGGGTAGATTCGTCATTTTTGGAGATATTTTAATTCTGAAAACGGGTGCTGTTTCCCTAACGTTAGTACCCGTTTGTACCACTTTTTCAATCGTTAGCACCTCAAAGGGGGTGGCGATACGGGCACTTGAGAATACGCGACAGGGGTAGATTCCTCATTTTTGGAGATATTTGAATTGTGAAAACGATTGCTGTTTCCCTATCGTTAGTACCCGTTTGTACCACTTTGCCATCGTTAGCACCTCAAAGGGGGCGGAAATACGAGCACTTGAAAATACGCGAAAGGGCTATCTTCGCCAATTTTCAAAATTTTTGAATTCTGAAAACGGGTGCTGTTTCCCTATCGTTAGTATCCGTTTGCACCACTTTTAGATTCGTTAGTACCTCAAAGGGGGTGGCGATACGGGCACTTGAAAATATGCGAAATGGGTAGATTGGTCATTTTTGGAGATATTTGAATTCTGAAAACGATTGCTGTTTCCCTATCGTTAGTACCCGTTTGTACTACTTTTCCATCGTTAGCACCTCAAAAGGGGCGGAAATACGGGCACTTGAAAATACGCGAAAGGGCTACTGTCGCCAATTTTCAAAATTTTTGAATTCTGAAAACGGGTGCTGTTTCCCTAACGCTAGTACCCGTTTGTACCACTTTTAGATTCGTTCGTACCTCAAAGGGGGCGGAAATACGGACACTTGAAAATACGCGAAAGGGGTAGATTCGTCATTTTTGGAGATATTTTAATTCTGAAAACGGGTGCTGTTTCCCTAACGTTAGTACCCGTTTGTACCACTTTTTCAATCGTTAGCACCTCAAAGGGCGTGGCGATACGGGCACTTGAAAATACGCGACAGGGGTAGATTCCTCATTTTTGGAGATATTTTAATTCTGAAAACGATTGCTGTTTCCCTATCGTTAGTACCCGTTTGTACCACTTTTCCATCGTTAGCACCTCAAAGGGGGCGGAAATACGAGCACTTGAAAATACGCGAAAGGGCTATCTTCGCCAATTTTCAAAATTTTTGAATTCTGAAAACGGGTGCTGTTTCCCTATCGTTAGTAGGCGTTTGTACCACTTTTACAATTCCTCGTACCTCGGAGGGGGCGGAAATACGGACACTTGAAAATACGCGAAAGGGGTAGATTCGTCATTTTTGGAGATATTTTAATTCTGAAAACGGGTGCTGTTTCCCTAACGTTAGTACCCGCTTGTACCACTGTTTCAATCGTTAGCACCTCAAAGGGGGCGGAAATACGGGCACTCGAAAATACACGACAGGGGCAGATTCCTCATTTTTGAAGATATTTTAATTCTGAAAACGGGTGCTGTTTCCCAATCGTTAGTACCCGTTTGTACCACTTTGCCATCGTTAGCACCTCAAAGGGGGCGGAATTACGAGCACTTGAAAATACGCGAAAGGGCTATCTTCGCCAATTTTCAAAATTTTTGAATTCTGAAAACGGGTGCTGTTTCCCTATCGTTAGTAGGCGTTTGTACCACTTTTACAATTCTTAGTACCTCGGAGGGGGCGGTAATACGGACACTTGAAAATACGCGAAAGGGGTAGATTCGTCATTCTTGAAGATATTTGAATTCTGAAAACGGGTGACGTTTCCCTAACGTTAGTATCCGTTTGCACCACTTTTAGATTCGTTAGTACCTCAAAGGGGGTGGCGATACGGGCACTTGAAAATATGCGAAATGGGTAGATTGGTCATTTTTGGAGATATTTGAATTCTGAAAACGATTGCTGTTTCCCTATCGTTAGTACCCGTTTGTACTACTTTTCCATCGATAGCACCTCAAAAGGGGCGGAAATACGGGCACTTGAAAATACGCGAAAGGGCTACTGTCGCCAATTTTCAAAATTTTTGAATTCTGAAAACGGGTGCTGTTTCCCTAACGCTAGTACCCGTTTGTACCACTTTTAGATTCGTTCGTACCTCAAAGGGGGCGGAAATACGGACACTTGAAAATACGCGAAAGGGGTAGATTCGTCATTTTTGGAGATATTTTAATTCTGAAAACGGGTGCTGTTTCCCTAACGTTAGTACCCGTTTGTACCACTTTTTCAATCGTTAGCACCTCAAAGGGCGTGGCGATACGGGCACTTGAAAATACGCGACAGGGGTAGATTCCTCATTTTTGGAGATATTTTAATTCTGAAAACGATTGCTGTTTCCCTATCGTTAGTACCCGTTTGTACCACTTTTCCATCGTTAGCACCTCAAAGGGGGCGGAAATACGAGCACTTGAAAATACGCGAAAGGGCTATCTTCGCCAATTTTCAAAATTTTTGAATTCTGAAAACGGGTGCTGTTTCCCTATCGTTAGTAGGCGTTTGTAACACTTTTACAATTCCTCGTACCTCGGAGGGGGCGGAAATACGGACACTTGAAAATACGCGAAAGGGGTAGATTCGTCATTTTTGGAGACATTTTAATTCTGAAAACGGGTGCTGTTTCCCTAACGTTAGTACCCGTTTGTACCACTTTTTCAATCGTTAGCACCCCAAAGGGGGTGGCGATACGGGCACTTGAAAATACGCGACAGGGGTAGATTCCTCATTTTTGGAGATATTTTAATTCTGAAAACGGGTGCTGTTTCCCTAACGTTAGTACCCGTTTGTACCACTTTTTCAATCGTTAGCACCTCAAAGGGGGTGGCGATACGGGCACTTGAGAATACGCGACAGGGGTAGATTCCTCATTTTTGGAGATATTTGAATTCTGAAAACGATTGCTGTTTCCCTATCGTTAGTACCCGTTTGTACCACTTTGCCATCGTTAGCACCTCAAAGGGGGCGGAATTACGAGCACTTGAAAATACGCGAAAGGGCTATCTTCGCCAATTTTCAAAATT
Source organism: Trypoxylon attenuatum (assembly GCA_963989405.1). Taxonomy (NCBI): domain Eukaryota; kingdom Metazoa; phylum Arthropoda; class Insecta; order Hymenoptera; family Crabronidae; genus Trypoxylon; species Trypoxylon attenuatum. The sequence continues at coordinate 18,013,705 of OZ022489.1, forward strand.
TTTGAATTCTGAAAACGGGTGCTGTTTCCCTATCGTTAGTAGGCGTTTGTACCACTTTTACAATTCTTAGTACCTCGGAGGGGGCGGAAATACGGACACTTGAAAATACGCGAAAGGGGTAGATTCGTCATTTTTGAACATATTCGAATTCTGAAAACAGGTGCTGTTTCCCTAACGTTAGTACCTGTTTGTACCACTTTTACAAACGTTAGTACCTCAGAGGGGGCGGAAATACGGACACTTGAAAATACGCGAAAGGGGTAGATTCGTCATTTTTGGAGATATTTTAATTCTGAAAACGGGTGCTGTTTCCCTAACGTTAGTACCCGTTTGTACCACTTTTTCAATCGTTAGCACCTCAAAGGGCGTGGCGATACAGGCACTTGAAAGTACGCGAAAGGGGTAGATTCGTCATTTTTGGAGATATTTTAATTCTGAAAACGGGTGCTGTTTCCCTAACGTTAGTACCCGTTTGTACCACTTTTTCAATCGTTAGCACCTCAAAGGGGGTGGCGATACGGGCACTTGAGAATACGCGACAGGGGTAGATTCCTCATTTTTGGAGATATTTGAATTCTGAAAACGATTGCTGTTTCCCTATCGTTAGTACCCGTTTGTACCACTTTTCCATCGTTAGCACCTCAAAGGGGGCGGAAATACGAGCACTTGAAAATACGCGAAAGGGCTATCTTTGCCAATTTTCAAAATTTTTGAATTCTGAAAACGGGTGCTGTTTCCCTATCGTTAGTAGGCGTTTGTACCACTTTTACAATTTTTAGTACCTCGGAGGGGGCGGAAATACGGACACTTGAAAATACGCGAAAGGGGTAGATTCGTCATTTTTGGAGATATTTTAATTCTGAAAACGGGTGCTGTTTCCCTAACGTTAGTACCCGTTTGTACTACTTTTCCATCGTTAGCACCTCAAAAGGGGCGGAAATACGGGCACTTGAAAATACGCGAAAGGGCTACTGTCGCCAATTTTCAAAATTTTTGAATTCTGAAAACGGGTGCTGTTTCCCTAACGCTAGTACCCGTTTGTACCACTTTTAGATTCGTTCGTACCTCAAAGGGGGCGGAAATACGGACACTTGAAAATACGCGAAAGGGGTAGATTCGTCATTTTTGGAGATATTTTAATTCTGAAAACGGGTGCTGTTTCCCTAACGTTAGTACCCGTTTGTACCACTTTTTCAATCGTTAGCACCTCAAAGGGCGTGGCGATACGGGCACTTGAAAATACGCGACAGGGGTAGATTCCTCATTTTTGGAGATATTTTAATTCTGAAAACGATTGCTGTTTCCCTATCGTTAGTACCCGTTTGTACCACTTTTCCATCGTTAGCACCTCAAAGGGGGCGGAAATACGAGCACTTGAAAATACGCGAAAGGGCTATCTTCGCCAATTTTCAAAATTGTTGAATTCTGAAAACGGGTGCTGTTTCCCTATCGTTAGTAGGCGTTTGTACCACTTTTACAATTCCTCGTACCTCGGAGGGGGCGGAAATACGGACACTTGAAAATACGCGAAAGGGGTAGATTCGTCATTTTTGGAGACATTTTAATTCTGAAAACGGGTGCTGTTTCCCTAACGTTAGTACCCGTTTGTACCACTTTTTCAATCGTTAGCACCCCAAAGGGGGTGGCGATACGGGCACTTGAAAATACGCGACAGGGGTAGATTCCTCATTTTTGGAGATATCTTAATTCTGAAAACGGGTGCTGTTTCCCTAACGTTAGTACCCGTTTGTACCACTTTTTCAATCGTTAGCACCTCAAAGGGGGTGGCGATACGGGCACTTGAGAATACGCGACAGGGGTAGATTCCTCATTTTTGGAGATATTTGAATTCTGAAAACGGGTGCTGTTTCCCTAACGTTAGTACCCGCTTGTACCACTGTTTCAATCGTTAGCACCTCAAAGGGGGCGGAAATACGGGCACTCGAAAATACACGACAGGGGCAGATTCCTCATTTTTGAAGATATTTTAATTCTGAAAACGGGTGCTGTTTCCCTAACGTTAGTACCCGTTTGTACCACTTTTTCAATCGTTAGCACCTCAAAGGGCGTGGCGATACAGGCACTTGAAAGTACGCGAAAGGGGTAGATTCGTCATTTTTGGAGATATTTTAATTCTGAAAACGGGTGCTGTTTCCCTAACGTTAGTACCCGTTTGTACCACTTTTTCAATCGTTAGCACCTCAAAGGGGGTGGCGATACGGGCACTTGAGAATACGCGACAGGGGTAGATTCCTCATTTTTGGAGATATTTGAATTCTGAAAACGATTGCTGTTTCCCTATCGTTAGTACCCGTTTGTACCACTTTTCCATCGTTAGCACCTCAAAGGGGGCGGAAATACGAGCACTTGAAAATACGCGAAAGGGCTATCTTTGCCAATTTTCAAAATTTTTGAATTCTGAAAACGGGTGCTGTTTCCCTATCGTTAGTAGGCGTTTGTACCACTTTTACAATTTTTAGTACCTCGGAGGGGGCGGAAATACGGACACTTGAAAATACGCGAAAGGGGTAGATTCGTCATTTTTGGAGATATTTTAATTCTGAAAACGGGTGCTGTTTCCCTAACGTTAGTACCCGTTTGTACTACTTTTCCATCGTTAGCACCTCAAAAGGGGCGGAAATACGGGCACTTGAAAATACGCGAAAGGGCTACTGTCGCCAATTTTCAAAATTTTTGAATTCTGAAAACGGGTGCTGTTTCCCTAACGCTAGTACCCGTTTGTACCACTTTTAGATTCGTTCGTACCTCAAAGGGGGCGGAAATACGGACACTTGAAAATACGCGAAAGGGGTAGATTCGTCATTTTTGGAGATATTTTAATTCTGAAAACGGGTGCTGTTTCCCTAACGTTAGTACCCGTTTGTACCACTTTTTCAATCGTTAGCACCTCAAAGGGCGTGGCGATACGGGCACTTGAAAATACGCGACAGGGGTAGATTCCTCATTTTTGGAGATATTTTAATTCTGAAAACGATTGCTGTTTCCCTATCGTTAGTACCCGTTTGTACCACTTTTCCATCGTTAGCACCTCAAAGGGGGCGGAAATACGAGCACTTGAAAATACGCGAAAGGGCTATCTTCGCCAATTTTCAAAATTGTTGAATTCTGAAAACGGGTGCTGTTTCCCTATCGTTAGTAGGCGTTTGTACCACTTTTACAATTCCTCGTACCTCGGAGGGGGCGGAAATACGGACACTTGAAAATACGCGAAAGGGGTAGATTCGTCATTTTTGGAGACATTTTAATTCTGAAAACGGGTGCTGTTTCCCTAACGTTAGTACCCGTTTGTACCACTTTTTCAATCGTTAGCACCCCAAAGGGGGTGGCGATACGGGCACTTGAAAATACGCGACAGGGGTAGATTCCTCATTTTTGGAGATATCTTAATTCTGAAAACGTGTGCTGTTTCCCTAACGTTAGTACCCGTTTGTACCACTTTTTCAATCGTTAGCACCTCAAAGGGGGTGGCGATACGGGCACTTGAGAATACGCGACAGGGGTAGATTCCTCATTTTTGGAGATATTTGAATTCTGAAAACGATTGCTGTTTCCCTATCGTTAGTACCCGTTTGTACCACTTTGCCATCGTTAGCACCTCAAAGGGGGCGGAATTACGAGCACTTGAAAATACGCGAAAGGGCTATCTTCGCCAATTTTCAAAATTTTTGAATTCTGAAAACGGGTGCTGTTTCCCTATCGTTAGTAGGCGTTTGTACCACTTTTACAATTCTTAGTACCTCGGAGGGGGCGGAAATACGGACACTTGAAAATACGCAAAAGGGGTAGATTCGTCATTTTTGAAGATATTCGAATTCTGAAAACAGGTGCTGTTTCCCTAACGTTAGTACCTGTTTGTACCACTTTTACAAACGTTAGTACCTCAGAGGGGGCGGAAATACGGACACTTGAAAATACGCGAAAGGGGTAGATTCGTCATTTTTGGAGATATTTTAATTCTGAAAACGGGTGCTGTTTCCCTAACGTTAGTACCCGTTTGTACCACTTTTTCAATCGTTAGCACCTCAAAGGGCGTGGCGATACAGGCACTTGAAAATACGCGACAGGGGTAGATTCCTCATTTTTGGAGATATTTTAATTCTGAAAACGATTGCTGTTTCCCTATCGTTAGTACCCGTTTGTATCACTTTTCCATCATTAGCACCTCAAAGGGGGCGGAAATACGAGCACTTGAAAATACGCGAAAGGGCTATCTTTGCCAATTTTCAAAATTTTTGAATTCTGAAAACGGGTGCTGTTTCCCTATCGTTAGTAGGCGTTTGTACCACTTTTACAATTCTTAGTACCTCGGAGGGGGCGGAAATACGGACACTTGAAAATACGCGAAAGGGGTAGATTCGTCATTTTTGAAGATATTCGAATTCTGAAAACAGGTGCTGTTTCCCTAACGTTAGTACCTGTTTGTACCACTTTTACAAACGTTAGTACCTCAGAGGGGGCGGAAATACGGACACTTGAAAATACGCGAAAGGGGTAGATTCGTCATTCTTGAAGATATTTGAATTCTGAAAACGGGTGACGTTTCCCTAACGTTAGTATCCGTTTGTACCACTTTTAGATTCGTTAGTACCTCAAAGGGGGTGGCGATACGGGCACTTGAAAATATGCGAAATGGGTAGATTGGTCATTTTTGGAGATATTTGAATTCTGAAAACGATTGCTGTTTCCCTATCGTTAGTACCCGTTTGTACTACTTTTCCATCGTTAGCACCTCAAAAGGGGCGGAAATACGGGCACTTGAAAATACGCGAAAGGGCTACTGTCGCCAATTTTCAAAATTTTTGAATTCTGAAAACGGGTGCTGTTTCCCTAACGCTAGTACCCGTTTGTACCACTTTTAGATTCGTTCGTACCTCAAAGGGGGCGGAAATACGGACACTTGAAAATACGCGAAAGGGGTAGATTCGTCATTTTTGGAGATATTTTAATTCTGAAAACGGGTGCTGTTTCCCTAACGTTAGTACCCGTTTGTACCACTTTTTCAATCGTTAGCACCTCAAAGGGCGTGGCGATACGGGCACTTGAAAATACGCGACAGGGGTAGATTCCTCATTTTTGGAGATATTTTAATTCTGAAAACGATTGCTGTTTCCCTATCGTTAGTACCCGTTTGTACCACTTTTCCATCGTTAGCACCTCAAAGGGGGCGGAAATACGAGCACTTGAAAATACGCGAAAGGGCTATCTTCGCCAATTTTCAAAATTTTTGAATTCTGAAAACGGGTGCTGTTTCCCTATCGTTAGTAGGCGTTTGTACCACTTTTACAATTCCTCGTACCTCGGAGGGGGCGGAAATACGGACACTTGAAAATACGCGAAAGGGGTAGATTCGTCATTTTTGGAGATATTTTAATTCTGAAAACGGGTGCTGTTTCCCTAACGTTAGTACCCGCTTGTACCACTGTTTCAATCGTTAGCACCTCAAAGGGGGCGGAAATACGGGCACTCGAAAATACACGACAGGGGCAGATTCCTCATTTTTGAAGATATTTTAATTCTGAAAACGGGTGCTGTTTCCCAATCGTTAGTACCCGTTTGTACCACTTTGCCATCGTTAGCACCTCAAAGGGGGCGGAATTACGAGCACTTGAAAATACGCGAAAGGGCTATCTTCGCCAATTTTCAAAATTTTTGAATTCTGAAAACGGGTGCTGTTTCCCTATCGTTAGTAGGCGTTTGTACCACTTTTACAATTCTTAGTACCTCGGAGGGGGCGGTAATACGGACACTTGAAAATACGCGAAAGGGGTAGATTCGTCATTCTTGAAGATATTTGAATTCTGAAAACGGGTGACGTTTCCCTAACGTTAGTATCCGTTTGCACCACTTTTAGATTCGTTAGTACCTCAAAGGGGGTGGCGATACGGGCACTTGAAAATATGCGAAATGGGTAGATTGGTCATTTTTGGAGATATTTGAATTCTGAAAACGATTGCTGTTTCCCTATCGTTAGTACCCGTTTGTACTACTTTTCCATCGATAGCACCTCAAAAGGGGCGGAAATACGGGCACTTGAAAATACGCGAAAGGGCTACTGTCGCCAATTTTCAAAATTTTTGAATTCTGAAAACGGGTGCTGTTTCCCTAACGCTAGTACCCGTTTGTACCACTTTTAGATTCGTTCGTACCTCAAAGGGGGCGGAAATACGGACACTTGAAAATACGCGAAAGGGGTAGATTCGTCATTTTTGGAGATATTTTAATTCTGAAAACGGGTGCTGTTTCCCTAACGTTAGTACCCGTTTGTACCACTTTTTCAATCGTTAGCACCTCAAAGGGCGTGGCGATACGGGCACTTGAAAATACGCGACAGGGGTAGATTCCTCATTTTTGGAGATATTTTAATTCTGAAAACGATTGCTGTTTCCCTATCGTTAGTACCCGTTTGTACCACTTTTCCATCGTTAGCACCTCAAAGGGGGCGGAAATACGAGCACTTGAAAATACGCGAAAGGGCTATCTTCGCCAATTTTCAAAATTTTTGAATTCTGAAAACGGGTGCTGTTTCCCTATCGTTAGTAGGCGTTTGTAACACTTTTACAATTCCTCGTACCTCGGAGGGGGCGGAAATACGGACACTTGAAAATACGCGAAAGGGGTAGATTCGTCATTTTTGGAGACATTTTAATTCTGAAAACGGGTGCTGTTTCCCTAACGTTAGTACCCGTTTGTACCACTTTTTCAATCGTTAGCACCCCAAAGGGGGTGGCGATACGGGCACTTGAAAATACGCGACAGGGGTAGATTCCTCATTTTTGGAGATATTTTAATTCTGAAAACGGGTGCTGTTTCCCTAACGTTAGTACCCGTTTGTACCACTTTTTCAATCGTTAGCACCTCAAAGGGGGTGGCGATACGGGCACTTGAGAATACGCGACAGGGGTAGATTCCTCATTTTTGGAGATATTTGAATTCTGAAAACGATTGCTGTTTCCCTATCGTTAGTACCCGTTTGTACCACTTTGCCATCGTTAGCACCTCAAAGGGGGCGGAATTACGAGCACTTGAAAATACGCGAAAGGGCTATCTTCGCCAATTTTCAAAATTTTTGAATTCTGAAAACGGGTGCTGTTTCCCTATCGTTAGTAGGCGTTTGTACCACTTTTACAATTCTTAGTACCTCGGAGGGGGCGGAAATACGGACACTTGAAAATACGCGAAAGGGGTAGATTCGTCATTTTTGAACATATTCGAATTCTGAAAACAGGTGCTGTTTCCCTAACGTTAGTACCTGTTTGTACCACTTTTACAAACGTTAGTACCTCAGAGGGGGCGGAAATACGGACACTTGAAAATACGCGAAAGGGGTAGATTCGTCATTTTTGGAGATATTTTAATTCTGAAAACGGGTGCTGTTTCCCTAACGTTAGTACCCGTTTGTACCACTTTTTCAATCGTTAGCACCTCAAAGGGCGTGGCGATACAGGCACTTGAAAGTACGCGAAAGGGGTAGATTCGTCATTTTTGGAGATATTTTAATTCTGAAAACGGGTGCTGTTTCCCTAACGTTAGTACCCGTTTGTACCACTTTTTCAATCGTTAGCACCTCAAAGGGGGTGGCGATACGGGCACTTGAGAATACGCGACAGGGGTAGATTCCTCATTTTTGGAGATATTTGAATTCTGAAAACGATTGCTGTTTCCCTATCGTTAGTACCCGTTTGTACCACTTTTCCATCGTTAGCACCTCAAAGGGGGCGGAAATACGAGCACTTGAAAATACGCGAAAGGGCTATCTTTGCCAATTTTCAAAATTTTTGAATTCTGAAAACGGGTGCTGTTTCCCTATCGTTAGTAGGCGTTTGTACCACTTTTACAATTTTTAGTACCTCGGAGGGGGCGGAAATACGGACACTTGAAAATACGCGAAAGGGGTAGATTCGTCATTTTTGGAGATATTTTAATTCTGAAAACGGGTGCTGTTTCCCTAACGTTAGTACCCGTTTGTACTACTTTTCCATCGTTAGCACCTCAAAAGGGGCGGAAATACGGGCACTTGAAAATACGCGAAAGGGCTACTGTCGCCAATTTTCAAAATTTTTGAATTCTGAAAACGGGTGCTGTTTCCCTAACGCTAGTACCCGTTTGTACCACTTTTAGATTCGTTCGTACCTCAAAGGGGGCGGAAATACGGACACTTGAAAATACGCGAAAGGGGTAGATTCGTCATTTTTGGAGATATTTTAATTCTGAAAACGGGTGCTGTTTCCCTAACGTTAGTACCCGTTTGTACCACTTTTTCAATCGTTAGCACCTCAAAGGGCGTGGCGATACGGGCACTTGAAAATACGCGACAGGGGTAGATTCCTCATTTTTGGAGATATTTTAATTCTGAAAACGATTGCTGTTTCCCTATCGTTAGTACCCGTTTGTACCACTTTTCCATCGTTAGCACCTCAAAGGGGGCGGAAATACGAGCACTTGAAAATACGCGAAAGGGCTATCTTCGCCAATTTTCAAAATTGTTGAATTCTGAAAACGGGTGCTGTTTCCCTATCGTTAGTAGGCGTTTGTACCACTTTTACAATTCCTCGTACCTCGGAGGGGGCGGAAATACGGACACTTGAAAATACGCGAAAGGGGTAGATTCGTCATTTTTGGAGACATTTTAATTCTGAAAACGGGTGCTGTTTCCCTAACGTTAGTACCCGTTTGTACCACTTTTTCAATCGTTAGCACCCCAAAGGGGGTGGCGATACGGGCACTTGAAAATACGCGACAGGGGTAGATTCCTCATTTTTGGAGATATCTTAATTCTGAAAACGGGTGCTGTTTCCCTAACGTTAGTACCCGTTTGTACCACTTTTTCAATCGTTAGCACCTCAAAGGGGGTGGCGATACGGGCACTTGAGAATACGCGACAGGGGTAGATTCCTCATTTTTGGAGATATTTGAATTCTGAAAACGGGTGCTGTTTCCCTAACGTTAGTACCCGCTTGTACCACTGTTTCAATCGTTAGCACCTCAAAGGGGGCGGAAATACGGGCACTCGAAAATACACGACAGGGGCAGATTCCTCATTTTTGAAGATATTTTAATTCTGAAAACGGGTGCTGTTTCCCTAACGTTAGTACCCGTTTGTACCACTTTTTCAATCGTTAGCACCTCAAAGGGCGTGGCGATACAGGCACTTGAAAGTACGCGAAAGGGGTAGATTCGTCATTTTTGGAGATATTTTAATTCTGAAAACGGGTGCTGTTTCCCTAACGTTAGTACCCGTTTGTACCACTTTTTCAATCGTTAGCACCTCAAAGGGGGTGGCGATACGGGCACTTGAGAATACGCGACAGGGGTAGATTCCTCATTTTTGGAGATATTTGAATTCTGAAAACGATTGCTGTTTCCCTATCGTTAGTACCCGTTTGTACCACTTTTCCATCGTTAGCACCTCAAAGGGGGCGGAAATACGAGCACTTGAAAATACGCGAAAGGGCTATCTTTGCCAATTTTCAAAATTTTTGAATTCTGAAAACGGGTGCTGTTTCCCTATCGTTAGTAGGCGTTTGTACCACTTTTACAATTTTTAGTACCTCGGAGGGGGCGGAAATACGGACACTTGAAAATACGCGAAAGGGGTAGATTCGTCATTTTTGGAGATATTTTAATTCTGAAAACGGGTGCTGTTTCCCTAACGTTAGTACCCGTTTGTACTACTTTTCCATCGTTAGCACCTCAAAAGGGGCGGAAATACGGGCACTTGAAAATACGCGAAAGGGCTACTGTCGCCAATTTTCAAAATTTTTGAATTCTGAAAACGGGTGCTGTTTCCCTAACGCTAGTACCCGTTTGTACCACTTTTAGATTCGTTCGTACCTCAAAGGGGGCGGAAATACGGACACTTGAAAATACGCGAAAGGGGTAGATTCGTCATTTTTGGAGATATTTTAATTCTGAAAACGGGTGCTGTTTCCCTAACGTTAGTACCCGTTTGTACCACTTTTTCAATCGTTAGCACCTCAAAGGGCGTGGCGATACGGGCACTTGAAAATACGCGACAGGGGTAGATTCCTCATTTTTGGAGATATTTTAATTCTGAAAACGATTGCTGTTTCCCTATCGTTAGTACCCGTTTGTACCACTTTTCCATCGTTAGCACCTCAAAGGGGGCGGAAATACGAGCACTTGAAAATACGCGAAAGGGCTATCTTCGCCAATTTTCAAAATTGTTGAATTCTGAAAACGGGTGCTGTTTCCCTATCGTTAGTAGGCGTTTGTACCACTTTTACAATTCCTCGTACCTCGGAGGGGGCGGAAATACGGACACTTGAAAATACGCGAAAGGGGTAGATTCGTCATTTTTGGAGACATTTTAATTCTGAAAACGGGTGCTGTTTCCCTAACGTTAGTACCCGTTTGTACCACTTTTTCAATCGTTAGCACCCCAAAGGGGGTGGCGATACGGGCACTTGAAAATACGCGACAGGGGTAGATTCCTCATTTTTGGAGATATCTTAATTCTGAAAACGTGTGCTGTTTCCCTAACGTTAGTACCCGTTTGTACCACTTTTTCAATCGTTAGCACCTCAAAGGGGGTGGCGATACGGGCACTTGAGAATACGCGACAGGGGTAGATTCCTCATTTTTGGAGATATTTGAATTCTGAAAACGATTGCTGTTTCCCTATCGTTAGTACCCGTTTGTACCACTTTGCCATCGTTAGCACCTCAAAGGGGGCGGAATTACGAGCACTTGAAAATACGCGAAAGGGCTATCTTCGCCAATTTTCAAAATTTTTGAATTCTGAAAACGGGTGCTGTTTCCCTATCGTTAGTAGGCGTTTGTACCACTTTTACAATTCTTAGTACCTCGGAGGGGGCGGAAATACGGACACTTGAAAATACGCAAAAGGGGTAGATTCGTCATTTTTGAAGATATTCGAATTCTGAAAACAGGTGCTGTTTCCCTAACGTTAGTACCTGTTTGTACCACTTTTACAAACGTTAGTACCTCAGAGGGGGCGGAAATACGGACACTTGAAAATACGCGAAAGGGGTAGATTCGTCATTTTTGGAGATATTTTAATTCTGAAAACGGGTGCTGTTTCCCTAACGTTAGTACCCGTTTGTACCACTTTTTCAATCGTTAGCACCTCAAAGGGCGTGGCGATACAGGCACTTGAAAATACGCGACAGGGGTAGATTCCTCATTTTTGGAGATATTTTAATTCTGAAAACGATTGCTGTTTCCCTATCGTTAGTACCCGTTTGTATCACTTTTCCATCATTAGCACCTCAAAGGGGGCGGAAATACGAGCACTTGAAAATACGCGAAAGGGCTATCTTTGCCAATTTTCAAAATTTTTGAATTCTGAAAACGGGTGCTGTTTCCCTATCGTTAGTAGGCGTTTGTACCACTTTTACAATTCTTAGTACCTCGGAGGGGGCGGAAATACGGACACTTGAAAATACGCGAAAGGGGTAGATTCGTCATTTTTGAAGATATTCGAATTCTGAAAACAGGTGCTGTTTCCCTAACGTTAGTACCTGTTTGTACCACTTTTACAAACGTTAGTACCTCAGAGGGGGCGGAAATACGGACACTTGAAAATACGCGAAAGGGGTAGATTCGTCATTCTTGAAGATATTTGAATTCTGAAAACGGGTGACGTTTCCCTAACGTTAGTATCCGTTTGTACCACTTTTAGATTCGTTAGTACCTCAAAGGGGGTGGCGATACGGGCACTTGAAAATATGCGAAATGGGTAGATTGGTCATTTTTGGAGATATTTGAATTCTGAAAACGATTGCTGTTTCCCTATCGTTAGTACCCGTTTGTACTACTTTTCCATCGTTAGCACCTCAAAAGGGGCGGAAATACGGGCACTTGAAAATACGCGAAAGGGCTACTGTCGCCAATTTTCAAAATTTTTGAATTCTGAAAACGGGTGCTGTTTCCCTAACGCTAGTACCCGTTTGTACCACTTTTAGATTCGTTCGTACCTCAAAGGGGGCGGAAATACGGACACTTGAAAATACGCGAAAGGGGTAGATTCGTCATTTTTGGAGATATTTTAATTCTGAAAACGGGTGCTGTTTCCCTAACGTTAGTACCCGTTTGTACCACTTTTTCAATCGTTAGCACCTCAAAGGGCGTGGCGATACGGGCACTTGAAAATACGCGACAGGGGTAGATTCCTCATTTTTGGAGATATTTTAATTCTGAAAACGATTGCTGTTTCCCTATCGTTAGTACCCGTTTGGACCACTTTTCCATCGTTAGCACCTTAAAGGGGGCGGAAATACGAGCACTTGAAAATACGCGAAAGGGCTATCTTTGCCAATTTTCAAAATTTTTGAATTCTGAAAACGGGTGCTGTTTCCCTATCGTTAGTAGGCGTTTGTACCACTTTTACAATTTTTAGTACCTCGGAGGGGGCGGAAATACGGACACTTGAAAATACGCGAAAGGGGTAGATTCGTCATTTTTGGAGATATTTTAATTCTGAAAACGGGTGCTGTTTCCCTAACGTTAGTACCCGTTTGTACCACTTTTTCAATCGTTAGCACCTCAAAGGGGGTGGCGATACGGGCACTTGAGAATACGCGAAAGGGGTAGATTCGTCATTCTTGAAGATATTTGAATTCTGAAAACGGGTGACGTTTCCCTAACGTTAGTATCCGTTTGCACCACTTTTAGATTCGTTAGTACCTCAAAGGGGGTGGCGATACGGGCACTTGAAAATATGCGAAATGGGTAGATTGGTCATTTTTGGAGATATTTGAATTCTGAAAACGATTGCTGTTTCCCTATCGTTAGTACCCGTTTGTACTACTTTTCCATCGTTAGCACCTCAAAAGGGGCGGAAATACGGGCACTTGAAAATACGCGAAAGGGCTATCTTCGCCAATTTTCAAAATTTTTGAATTCTGAAAACGGGTGCTGTTTCCCTATCGTTAGTAGGCGTTTGTACCACTTTTACAATTTTTAGTACCTCGGAGGGGGCGGAAATACGGACACTTGAAAATACGCGAAAGGGGTAGATTCGTCATTTTTGGAGATATTTTAATTCTGAAAACGGGTGCTGTTTCCCTAACGTTAGTACCCGTTTGTACCACTTTTTCAATCGTTAGCACCTCAATGAGGGCGGAAATACGGGCACTTGAAAATACGCGAAAGGGCTATCTTCGCCAATTTTCAAAATGTTTGAATTCTGAAAACAGGTGCTGTTTCCCTAACGTTAGTATCCGTTTGTACCACTTTTTCAATCGTTAGCACCTCAAAGGGGGTGGCGATACGGGCACTTGAGAATACGCGACAGGGGTAGATTCCTCATTTTTGGAGATATTTGAATTCTGATAACGGGTGCTGCTTCCCTAACGCTAGTACCCGTTTGTACCACTTTTAGATTCGTTCCTACCTCAAAGGGGGCGGAAATACGGACACTTGAAAATACGCGAAAAGGGTAGATTCGTCATTTTTGGAGATATTTTAATTCTGAAAACGGGTGCTGTTTCCCTAACGTTAGTACCCGTTTGTACCACTTTTTCAATCGTTAGCACCTCAAAGGGGGTGGCGATACGGGCACTTGAGAATACGCGACAGGGGTAGATTCCTCATTTTTGGAGATATTTGAATTCTGAAAACGATTGCTGTTTCCCTATCGTTAGTACCCGTTTGTACCACTTTGCCATCGTTAGCACCTCAAAGGGGGCGGAAATACGAGCACTTGAAAATACGCGAAAGGGCTATCTTTGCCAATTTTCAAAATTTTTGAATTCTGAAAACGGGTGCTGTTTCCCTATCGTTAGTAGGCGTTTGTACCACTTTTACAATTTTTAGTACCTCGGAGGGGGCGGAAATACGGACACTTGAAAATACGCGAAAGGGGTAGATTCGTCATTTTTGGAGATATTTTAATTCTGAAAACGGGTGCTGTTTCCCTAACGTTAGTACCCGTTTGTACCACTTTTTCAATCGTTAGCACCTCAAAGGGGGCGGAAATACGAGCACTTGAAAATACGCGAAAGGGCTATCTTTGCCAATTTTCAAAATTTTTGAATTCTGAAAACGGGTGCTGTGTCCCTATCGTTAGTAGGCGTTTGTACCACTTTTACAATTTTTAGTACCTCGGAGGGGGCGGAAATACGGACACTTGAAAATACGCGAAAGGGGTAGATTCGTCATTTTTGGAGATATTTGAATTCTGAAAACGGGTGACGTTTCCCTAACGTTAGTATCCGTTTGTACCACTTTTAGATTCGTTAGTACCTCAAAGGGGGTGGCGATACGGGCACTTGAAAATATGCGAAATGGGTAGATTGGTCATTTTTGGAGATATTTGAATTCTGAAAACGATTGCTGTTTCCCTATCGTTAGTACCCGTTTGTACTACTTTTCCATCGTTGGCACCTCAAAAGGGGCGGAAATACGGGCACTTGAAAATACGCGAAAGGGCTACTGTCGCCAATTTTCAAAATTTTTGAATTCTGAAAACGGGTGCTGTTTCCCTAACGCTAGTACCCGTTTGTACCACTTTTAGATTCGTTCGTACCTCAAAGGGGGCGGAAATACGGACACTTGAAAATACGCGAAAGGGGTAGATTCGTCATTTTTGGAGATATTTTAATTCTGAAAACGGGTGCTGTTTCCCTAACGTTAGTACCCGTTTGTACCACTTTTTCAATCGTTAGCACCTCAAAGGGCGTGGCGATACGGGCACTTGAAAATACGCGACAGGGGTAGATTCCTCATTTTTGGAGATATTTTAATTCTGAAAACGATTGCTGTTTCCCTATCGTTAGTACCCGTTTGTACCACTTTTCCATCGTTAGCACCTCAAAGGGGGCGGAAATACGAGCACTTGGAAATACGCGAAAGGGCTATCTTTGCCAATTTTCAAAATTTTTGAATTCTGAAAACGGGTGCTGTTTCCCTATCGTTAGTAGGCGTTTGTACCACTTTTACAATTTTTAGTACCTCGGAGGGGGCGGAAATACGGACACTTGAAAATACGCGAAAGGGCTATCTTCGCCAATTTTCAAAATGTTTGAATTCTGAAAACAGGTGCTGTTTCCCTAACGTTAGTATCCGTTTGTACCACTTTTAGATTCGTGAGTACCTCAAAGGGGGTGGAAATACGGGCACTTGAAAATACGCGGAAGGGGTAGATTCCTCATTTTTGAAGATATTTGAATTCTGAAAACGGGTGACGTTTCCCTAACGTTAGTATCCGTTTGCACAACTTTTAGATTCGTTAGTACCTCAAAGGGGGTGGCGATACGGGCACTTGAAAATATGCGAAATGGGTAGATTGGTCATTTTTGGAGATATTTGAATTCTGATAACGGGTGCTGTTTCCCTAACGTTAGTACCCGTTTGTATCACTTTGCCATCGTTAGCACCTCAAAGGGGGCGGAAATACGAGCACTTGAAAATACGCGAAAGGGCTATCTTCGCCAATTTTCAAAATTTTTGAATTCTGAAAACGGGTGCTGTTTCCCTATCGTTAGTAGGCGTTTGTACCACTTTTACAATTCTTAGTACCTCGGAGGGGGCGGAAATACGAGCACTTGAAAATACGCGAAAGGGCTATCTTCGCCAATTTTCAAAATTTTTGAATTCTGAAAACGGGTGCTGTTTCCCTATCGTTAGTACCCGTTTGTACTACTTTTCCATCGTTAGCACCTCAAAAGGGGCGGAAATACGGGCACTTGAAAATACGCGAAAGGGCTACTGTCGCCAATTTTCAAAATTTTTGAATTCTGAAAACGGGTGCTGTTTCCCTAACGCTAGTACCCGTTTGTACCACTTTTAGATTCGTTCGTACCTCAAAGGGGGCGGAAATACGGACACTTGAAAATACGCGAAAGGGGTAGATTCGTCATTTTTGGAGATATTTTAATTCTGAAAACGGGTGCTGTTTCCCTAACGTTAGTACCCGTTTGTACCACTTTTTCAATCGTTAGCACCTCAAAGGGGGTGGCGATACGGGCACTTGAAAATACGCGACAGGGGTAGATTCCTCATTTTTGGAGATATTTTAATTCTGAAAACGGGTGCTGTTTCCCTAACGTTAGTACCCGTTTGTACCACTTTTTCAATCGTTAGCACCTCAAAGGGCGTGGCGATACGGGCACTTGAAAATACGCGACAGGGGTAGATTCCTCATTTTTGGAGATATTTTAATTCTGAAA
This sequence comes from Trypoxylon attenuatum, assembly GCA_963989405.1. Classification (NCBI taxonomy): domain Eukaryota; kingdom Metazoa; phylum Arthropoda; class Insecta; order Hymenoptera; family Crabronidae; genus Trypoxylon; species Trypoxylon attenuatum. The sequence continues at coordinate 18,029,877 of OZ022489.1, forward strand.
ACCATTGCTGTTTCCCTATCGTTAGTACCCGTTTGTACCACTTTTCCATCGTTAGCACCTCAAAGGGGGCGGAAATACGAGCACTTGAAAATACGCGAAAGGGCTATCTTTGCCAATTTTCAAAATTTTTGAATTCTGAAAACGGGTGCTGTTTCCCTATCGTTAGTAGGCGTTTGTACCACTTTTACAATTTTTAGTACCTCGGAGGGGGCGGAAATACGGACACTTGAAAATACGCGAAAGGGGTAGATTCGTAATTTTTGGAGATATTTTAATTCTGAAAACGGGTGCTGTTTCCCTAACGTTAGTACCCGTTTGTACCACTTTTTCAATCGTTAGCACCTCAAAGGGGGTGGCGATACGGGCACTTGAGAATACGCGACAGGGGCAGATTCCTCATTTTTGAAGATATTTTAATTCTGATAACGGGTGCTGTTTCCCTAACGTTAGTACCCGTTTGTATCACTTTGCCATCGTTAGCACCTCAAAGGGGGCGGAAATACGAGCACTTGAAAATACGCGAAAGGGCTATCTTCGCCAATTTTCAAAATTTTTGAATTCTGAAAACGGGTGCTGTTTCCCTATCGTTAGTAGGCGTTTGTACCACTTTTACAATTCTTAGTACCTCGGAGGGGGCGGAAATACGAGCACTTGAAAATACGCGAAAGGGCTATCTTCGCCAATTTTCAAAATTTTTGAATTCTGAAAACGGGTGCTGTTTCCCTATCGTTAGTACCCGTTTGTACTACTTTTCCATCGTTAGCACCTCAAAAGGGGCGGAAATACGGGCACTTGAAAATACGCGAAAGGGCTACTGTCGCCAATTTTCAAAATTTTTGAATTCTGAAAACGGGTGCTGTTTCCCTAACGCTAGTACCCGTTTGTACCACTTTTAGATTCGTTCGTACCTCAAAGGGGGCGGAAATACGGACACTTGAAAATACGCGAAAGGGGTAGATTCGTCATTTTTGGAGATATTTTAATTCTGAAAACGGGTGCTGTTTCCCTAACGTTAGTACCCGTTTGTACCACTTTTTCAATCGTTAGCACCTCAAAGGGGGTGGCGATACGGGCACTTGAAAATACGCGACAGGGGTAGATTCCTCATTTTTGGAGATATTTTAATTCTGAAAACGGGTGCTGTTTCCCTAACGTTAGTACCCGTTTGTACCACTTTTTCAATCGTTAGCACCTCAAAGGGCGTGGCGATACGGGCACTTGAAGATACGCGACAGGGGTAGATTCCTCATTTTTGGAGATATTTTAATTCTGAAAACGATTGCTGTTTCCCTATCGTTAGTACCCGTTTGTACCACTTTTCCATCGTTAGCACCTCAAAGGGGGCGGAAATACGAGCACTTGAAAATACGCGAAAGGGCTATCTTCGCCAATTTTCAAAATTTTTGAATTCTGAAAACGGGTGCTGTTTCCCTATCGTTAGTAGGCGTTTGTACCACTTTTACAATTCCTCGTACCTCGGAGGGGGCGGAAATACGGACACTTGAAAATACGCGAAAGGGGTAGATTCGTCATTTTTGGAGACATTTTAATTGTGAAAACGGGTGCTGTTTCCCTAACGTTAGTACCCGTTTGTACCACTTTTTCAATCGTTAGCACCTCAAAGGGGGTGGCGATACGGGCACTTGAAAATACGCGACAGGGGTAGATTCCTCATTTTTGGAGATATTTTAATTCTGAAAACGGGTGCTGTTTCCCTAACGTTAGTACCCGTTTGTACCACTTTTTCAATCGTTAGCACCTCAAAGGGGGTGGCGATACGGGCACTTGAAAATACGCGACAAGGGTAGATTCCTCATTTTTGGAGATATTTTAATTCTGAAAACGATTGCTGTTTCCCTATCGTTAGTACCCGTTTGTACCACTTTTCCATCGTTAGCACCTCAAAGGGGGTGGCAATACGGGCACTTGAAAATACGCGAAAGGGCTATCTTTGCCAATTTTCAAAATTTTTGAATTCTGAAAACGGGTGCTGTGTCCCTATCGTTAGTAGGCGTTTGTACCACTTTTACAATTTTTAGTACCTCGGAGGGGGCGGAAATACGGACACTTGAAAATACGCGAAAGGGGTAGATTCGTCATTTTTGGAGATATTTTAATTCTGAAAACGGGTGCTGTTTCCCTAACGTTAGTACCCGTTTGTACCACTTTTTCAATCGTTAGCCCCTCAAAGGGGGTGGCGATACGGGCACTTGAGAATACGCGACAGGGGTAGATTCCTCACTTTTGGAGATATTTGAATTCTGAAAACGATTGCTGTTTCCCTATCGTTAGTACCCGTTTGTACCACTTTGCCATCGTTAGCACCTCAAAGGGGGCGGAATTACGAGCACTTGAAAATACGCGAAAGGGCTATCTTCGCCAATTTTCAAAATTTTTGAATTCTGAAAACGGGTGCTGTTTCCCTATCGTTAGTAGGCGTTTGTACCACTTTTACAATTCTTAGTACCTCGGAGGGGGCGGAAATACGGACACTTGAAAATACGCGAAAGGGGTAGATTCGTCATTTTTGAAGATATTCGAATTCTGAAAACAGGTGCTGTTTCCCTAACGTTAGTACCTGTTTGTACCACTTTTACAAACGTTAGTACCTCAGAGGGGGCGGAAATACGGACACTTGAAAATACGCGAAAGGGGTAGATTCGTCATTTTTGGAGATATTTTAATTCTGAAAACGGGTGCTGTTTCCCTAACGTTAGTACCCGTTTGTACCACTTTTTCAATCGTTAGCACCTCAAAGGGCGTGGCGATACGGGCACTTGAAAATACGCGACAGGGGTAGATTCCTCATTTTTGGAGATATTTTAATTCTGAAAACGATTGCTGTTTCCCTATCGTTAGTACCCGTTTGTACCACTTTTCCATCGTTAGCACCTCAAAGGGGGCGGAAATACGAGCACTTGAAAATACGCGAAAGGGCTATCTTTGCCAATTTTCAAAATGTTTGAATTCTGAAAACGGGTGCTGTTTCCCTATCGTTAGTAGGCGTTTGTACCACTTTTACAATTCTTAGTACCTCGGAGGGGGCGGAAATACGGACACTTGAAAATACGCGAAAGGGGTAGATTCGTCATTTTTGAAGATATTCGAATTCTGAAAACAGGTGCTGTTTCCCTAACGTTAGTACCTGTTTGTACCACTTTTACAAACGTTAGTACCTCAGAGGGGGCGGAAATACGGACACTTGAAAATACGCGAAAGGGGTAGATTCGTCATTTTTGGAGATATTTTAATTCTGAAAACGGGTGCTGTTTCCCTAACGTTAGTACCCGTTTTTACCACTTTTTCAATCGTTAGCACCTCAAAGGGCGTGGCGATACGGGCACTTGAAAATACGCGACAGGGGTAGATTCCTCATTTTTGGAGATATTTTAATTCTGAAAACGATTGCTGTTTCCCTATCGTTAGTACCCGTTTGTACCACTTTTCCATCGTTAGCACCTCAAAGGGGGCGGAAATACGAGCACTTGAAAATACGCGAAAGGGCTATCTTTGCCAATTTTCAAAATTTTTGAATTCTGAAAACGGGTGCTGTGTCCCTATCGTTAGTAGGCGTTTGTACCACTTTTACAATTTTTAGTACCTCGGAGGGGGCGGAAATACGGACACTTGAAAATACGCGAAAGGGGTAGATTCGTCATTTTTGGAGATATTTGAATTCTGAAAACGGGTGACGTTTCCCTAACGTTAGTATCCGTTTGTACCACTTTTAGATTCGTTAGTACCTCAAAGGGGGTGGCGATACGGGCACTTGAAAATATGCGAAATGGGTAGATTGGTCATTTTTGGAGATATTTGAATTCTGAAAACGATTGCTGTTTCCCTATCGTTAGTACCCGTTTGTACTACTTTTCCATCGTTGGCACCTCAAAAGGGGCGGAAATACGGGCACTTGAAAATACGCGAAAGGGCTACTGTCGCCAATTTTCAAAATTTTTGAATTCTGAAAACGGGTGCTGTTTCCCTAACGCTAGTACCCGTTTGTACCACTTTTAGATTCGTTCGTACCTCAAAGGGGGCGGAAATACGGACACTTGAAAATACGCGAAAGGGGTAGATTCGTCATTTTTGGAGATATTTTAATTCTGAAAACGGGTGCTGTTTCCCTAACGTTAGTACCCGTTTGTACCACTTTTTCAATCGTTAGCACCTCAAAGGGCGTGGCGATACGGGCACTTGAAAATACGCGACAGGGGTAGATTCCTCATTTTTGGAGATATTTTAATTCTGAAAACGATTGCTGTTTCCCTATCGTTAGTACCCGTTTGTACCACTTTTCCATCGTTAGCACCTCAAAGGGGGCGGAAATACGAGCACTTGAAAATACGCGAAAGGGCTATCTTTGCCAATTTTCAAAATTTTTGAATTCTGAAAACGGGTGCTGTTTCCCTATCGTTAGTAGGCGTTTGTACCACTTTTACAATTTTTAGTACCTCGGAGGGGGCGGAAATACGGACACTTGAAAATACGCGAAAGGGGTAGATTCGTCATTTTTGGAGATATTTTAATTCTGAAAACGGGTGCTGTTTCCCTAACGTTAGTACCCGTTTGTACCACTTTTTCAATCGTTAGCACCTCAAAGGGGGCGGAAATACGAGCACTTGAAAATACGCGAAAGGGCTATCTTTGCCAATTTTCAAAATTTTTGAATTCTGAAAACGGGTGCTGTGTCCCTATCGTTAGTAGGCGTTTGTACCACTTTTACAATTTTTAGTACCTCGGAGGGGGCGGAAATACGGACACTTGAAAATACGCGAAAGGGGTAGATTCGTCATTTTTGGAGATATTTGAATTCTGAAAACGGGTGACGTTTCCCTAACGTTAGTATCCGTTTGTACCACTTTTAGATTCGTTAGTACCTCAAAGGGGGTGGCGATACGGGCACTTGAAAATATGCGAAATGGGTAGATTGGTCATTTTTGGAGATATTTGAATTCTGAAAACGATTGCTGTTTCCCTATCGTTAGTACCCGTTTGTACTACTTTTCCATCGTTGGCACCTCAAAAGGGGCGGAAATACGGGCACTTGAAAATACGCGAAAGGGCTACTGTCGCCAATTTTCAAAATTTTTGAATTCTGAAAACGGGTGCTGTTTCCCTAACGCTAGTACCCGTTTGTACCACTTTTAGATTCGTTCGTACCTCAAAGGGGGCGGAAATACGGACACTTGAAAATACGCGAAAGGGGTAGATTCGTCATTTTTGGAGATATTTTAATTCTGAAAACGGGTGCTGTTTCCCTAACGTTAGTACCCGTTTGTACCACTTTTTCAATCGTTAGCACCTCAAAGGGCGTGGCGATACGGGCACTTGAAAATACGCGACAGGGGTAGATTCCTCATTTTTGGAGATATTTTAATTCTGAAAACGATTGCTGTTTCCCTATCGTTAGTACCCGTTTGTACCACTTTTCCATCGTTAGCACCTCAAAGGGGGCGGAAATACGAGCACTTGGAAATACGCGAAAGGGCTATCTTTGCCAATTTTCAAAATTTTTGAATTCTGAAAACGGGTGCTGTTTCCCTATCGTTAGTAGGCGTTTGTACCACTTTTACAATTTTTAGTACCTCGGAGGGGGCGGAAATACGGACACTTGAAAATACGCGAAAGGGGTAGATTCGTCATTTTTGGAGATATTTTAATTCTGAAAACGGGTGCTGTTTCCCTAACGTTAGTACCCGTTTGTACCACTTTTTCAATCGTTAGCACCTCAATGAGGGCGGAAATACGGGCACTTGAAAATACGCGAAAGGGCTATCTTCGCCAATTTTCAAAATGTTTGAATTCTGAAAACAGGTGCTGTTTCCCTAACGTTAGTATCCGTTTGTACCACTTTTAGATTCGTGAGTACCTCAAAGGGGGTGGAAATACGGGCACTTGAAAATACGCGGAAGGGGTAGATTCCTCATTTTTGAAGATATTTGAATTCTGAAAACGGGTGACGTTTCCCTAACGTTAGTATCCGTTTGCACAACTTTTAGATTCGTTAGTACCTCAAAGGGGGTGGCGATACGGGCACTTGAAAATATGCGAAATGGGTAGATTGGTCATTTTTGGAGATATTTGAATTCTGAAAACGGGTGCTGTTTCCCTAACGTTAGTACCCGTTTGTACCACTTTTTCAATCGTTAGCACCTCAAAGGGCGTGGCGATACGGGCACTTGAAAATACGCGACAGGGGTAGATTCCTCATTTTTGGAGATATTTTAATTCTGAAAACCATTGCTGTTTCCCTATCGTTAGTACCCGTTTGTACCACTTTTCCATCGTTAGCACCTCAAAGGGGGCGGAAATACGAGCACTTGAAAATACGCGAAAGGGCTATCTTTGCCAATTTTCAAAATTTTTGAATTCTGAAAACGGGTGCTGTTTCCCTATCGTTAGTAGGCGTTTGTACCACTTTTACAATTTTTAGTACCTCGGAGGGGGCGGAAATACGGACACTTGAAAATACGCGAAAGGGGTAGATTCGTCATTTTTGGAGATATTTTAATTCTGAAAACGGGTGCTGTTTCCCTAACGTTAGTACCCGTTTGTACCACTTTTTCAATCGTTAGCACCTCAAAGGGGGTGGCGATACGGGCACTTGAGAATACGCGACAGGGGCAGATTCCTCATTTTTGAAGATATTTTAATTCTGATAACGGGTGCTGTTTCCCTAACGTTAGTACCCGTTTGTATCACTTTGCCATCGTTAGCACCTCAAAGGGGGCGGAAATACGAGCACTTGAAAATACGCGAAAGGGCTATCTTCGCCAATTTTCAAAATTTTTGAATTCTGAAAACGGGTGCTGTTTCCCTATCGTTAGTAGGCGTTTGTACCACTTTTACAATTCTTAGTACCTCGGAGGGGGCGGAAATACGAGCACTTGAAAATACGCGAAAGGGCTATCTTCGCCAATTTTCAAAATTTTTGAATTCTGAAAACGGGTGCTGTTTCCCTATCGTTAGTACCCGTTTGTACTACTTTTCCATCGTTAGCACCTCAAAAGGGGCGGAAATACGGGCACTTGAAAATACGCGAAAGGGCTACTGTCGCCAATTTTCAAAATTTTTGAATTCTGAAAACGGGTGCTGTTTCCCTAACGCTAGTACCCGTTTGTACCACTTTTAGATTCGTTCGTACCTCAAAGGGGGCGGAAATACGGACACTTGAAAATACGCGAAAGGGGTAGATTCGTCATTTTTGGAGATATTTTAATTCTGAAAACGGGTGCTGTTTCCCTAACGTTAGTACCCGTTTGTACCACTTTTTCAATCGTTAGCACCTCAAAGGGGGTGGCGATACGGGCACTTGAAAATACGCGACAGGGGTAGATTCCTCATTTTTGGAGATATTTTAATTCTGAAAACGGGTGCTGTTTCCCTAACGTTAGTACCCGTTTGTACCACTTTTTCAATCGTTAGCACCTCAAAGGGCGTGGCGATACGGGCACTTGAAAATACGCGACAGGGGTAGATTCCTCATTTTTGGAGATATTTTAATTCTGAAAACCATTGCTGTTTCCCTATCGTTAGTACCCGTTTGTACCACTTTTCCATCGTTAGCACCTCAAAGGGGGCGGAAATACGAGCACTTGAAAATACGCGAAAGGGCTATCTTTGCCAATTTTCAAAATTTTTGAATTCTGAAAACGGGTGCTGTTTCCCTATCGTTAGTAGGCGTTTGTACCACTTTTACAATTTTTAGTACCTCGGAGGGGGCGGAAATACGGACACTTGAAAATACGCGAAAGGGGTAGATTCGTAATTTTTGGAGATATTTTAATTCTGAAAACGGGTGCTGTTTCCCTAACGTTAGTACCCGTTTGTACCACTTTTTCAATCGTTAGCACCTCAAAGGGGGTGGCGATACGGGCACTTGAGAATACGCGACAGGGGCAGATTCCTCATTTTTGAAGATATTTTAATTCTGATAACGGGTGCTGTTTCCCTAACGTTAGTACCCGTTTGTATCACTTTGCCATCGTTAGCACCTCAAAGGGGGCGGAAATACGAGCACTTGAAAATACGCGAAAGGGCTATCTTCGCCAATTTTCAAAATTTTTGAATTCTGAAAACGGGTGCTGTTTCCCTATCGTTAGTAGGCGTTTGTACCACTTTTACAATTCTTAGTACCTCGGAGGGGGCGGAAATACGAGCACTTGAAAATACGCGAAAGGGCTATCTTCGCCAATTTTCAAAATTTTTGAATTCTGAAAACGGGTGCTGTTTCCCTATCGTTAGTACCCGTTTGTACTACTTTTCCATCGTTAGCACCTCAAAAGGGGCGGAAATACGGGCACTTGAAAATACGCGAAAGGGCTACTGTCGCCAATTTTCAAAATTTTTGAATTCTGAAAACGGGTGCTGTTTCCCTAACGCTAGTACCCGTTTGTACCACTTTTAGATTCGTTCGTACCTCAAAGGGGGCGGAAATACGGACACTTGAAAATACGCGAAAGGGGTAGATTCGTCATTTTTGGAGATATTTTAATTCTGAAAACGGGTGCTGTTTCCCTAACGTTAGTACCCGTTTGTACCACTTTTTCAATCGTTAGCACCTCAAAGGGGGTGGCGATACGGGCACTTGAAAATACGCGACAGGGGTAGATTCCTCATTTTTGGAGATATTTTAATTCTGAAAACGGGTGCTGTTTCCCTAACGTTAGTACCCGTTTGTACCACTTTTTCAATCGTTAGCACCTCAAAGGGCGTGGCGATACGGGCACTTGAAGATACGCGACAGGGGTAGATTCCTCATTTTTGGAGATATTTTAATTCTGAAAACGATTGCTGTTTCCCTATCGTTAGTACCCGTTTGTACCACTTTTCCATCGTTAGCACCTCAAAGGGGGCGGAAATACGAGCACTTGAAAATACGCGAAAGGGCTATCTTCGCCAATTTTCAAAATTTTTGAATTCTGAAAACGGGTGCTGTTTCCCTATCGTTAGTAGGCGTTTGTACCACTTTTACAATTCCTCGTACCTCGGAGGGGGCGGAAATACGGACACTTGAAAATACGCGAAAGGGGTAGATTCGTCATTTTTGGAGACATTTTAATTGTGAAAACGGGTGCTGTTTCCCTAACGTTAGTACCCGTTTGTACCACTTTTTCAATCGTTAGCACCTCAAAGGGGGTGGCGATACGGGCACTTGAAAATACGCGACAGGGGTAGATTCCTCATTTTTGGAGATATTTTAATTCTGAAAACGGGTGCTGTTTCCCTAACGTTAGTACCCGTTTGTACCACTTTTTCAATCGTTAGCACCTCAAAGGGGGTGGCGATACGGGCACTTGAAAATACGCGACAAGGGTAGATTCCTCATTTTTGGAGATATTTTAATTCTGAAAACGATTGCTGTTTCCCTATCGTTAGTACCCGTTTGTACCACTTTTCCATCGTTAGCACCTCAAAGGGGGTGGCAATACGGGCACTTGAAAATACGCGAAAGGGCTATCTTTGCCAATTTTCAAAATTTTTGAATTCTGAAAACGGGTGCTGTGTCCCTATCGTTAGTAGGCGTTTGTACCACTTTTACAATTTTTAGTACCTCGGAGGGGGCGGAAATACGGACACTTGAAAATACGCGAAAGGGGTAGATTCGTCATTTTTGGAGATATTTTAATTCTGAAAACGGGTGCTGTTTCCCTAACGTTAGTACCCGTTTGTACCACTTTTTCAATCGTTAGCCCCTCAAAGGGGGTGGCGATACGGGCACTTGAGAATACGCGACAGGGGTAGATTCCTCACTTTTGGAGATATTTGAATTCTGAAAACGATTGCTGTTTCCCTATCGTTAGTACCCGTTTGTACCACTTTGCCATCGTTAGCACCTCAAAGGGGGCGGAATTACGAGCACTTGAAAATACGCGAAAGGGCTATCTTCGCCAATTTTCAAAATTTTTGAATTCTGAAAACGGGTGCTGTTTCCCTATCGTTAGTAGGCGTTTGTACCACTTTTACAATTCTTAGTACCTCGGAGGGGGCGGAAATACGGACACTTGAAAATACGCGAAAGGGGTAGATTCGTCATTTTTGAAGATATTCGAATTCTGAAAACAGGTGCTGTTTCCCTAACGTTAGTACCTGTTTGTACCACTTTTACAAACGTTAGTACCTCAGAGGGGGCGGAAATACGGACACTTGAAAATACGCGAAAGGGGTAGATTCGTCATTTTTGGAGATATTTTAATTCTGAAAACGGGTGCTGTTTCCCTAACGTTAGTACCCGTTTGTACCACTTTTTCAATCGTTAGCACCTCAAAGGGCGTGGCGATACGGGCACTTGAAAATACGCGACAGGGGTAGATTCCTCATTTTTGGAGATATTTTAATTCTGAAAACGATTGCTGTTTCCCTATCGTTAGTACCCGTTTGTACCACTTTTCCATCGTTAGCACCTCAAAGGGGGCGGAAATACGAGCACTTGAAAATACGCGAAAGGGCTATCTTTGCCAATTTTCAAAATGTTTGAATTCTGAAAACGGGTGCTGTGTCCCTATCGTTAGTAGGCGTTTGTACCACTTTTACAATTTTTAGTACCTCGGAGGGGGCGGAAATACGGACACTTGAAAATACGCGAAAGGGGTAGATTCGTCATTTTTGGAGATATTTTAATTCTGAAAACGGGTGCTGTTTCCCTAACGTTAGTACCCGTTTGTACCACTTTTTCAATCGTTAGCACCTCAAAGGGCGTGGCGATACGGGCACTTGAAAATACGCGACAGGGGTAGATTCCTCATTTTTGGAGATATTTTAATTCTGAAAACGATTGCTGTTTCCCTATCGTTAGTACCCGTTTGTACCACTTTTCCATCGTTAGCACCTCAAAGGGGGCGGAAATACGAGCACTTGAAAATACGCGAAAGGGCTATCTTTGCCAATTTTCAAAATTTTTGAATTCTGAAAACGGGTGCTGTTTCCCTATCGTTAGTAGGCGTTTGTACCACTTTTACAATTCCTCGTACCTCGGAGGGGGCGGAAATACGGACACTTGAAAATACGCGAAAGGGGTAGATTCGTCATTTTTGGAGACATTTTAATTCTGAAAACGGGTGCTGTTTCCCTAACGTTAGTGCCCGTTTGTACCACTTTTTCAATCGTTAGCACCTCAAAGGGGGTGGCGATACGGGCACTTGAAAATACGCGACAGGGGTAGATTCCTCATTTTTGGAGATATTTTAATTCTGAAAACGGGTGCTGTTTCCCTAACGTTAGTACCCGCTTGTACCACTGTTTCAATCGTTAGCACCTCAAAGGGGGCGGAAATACGGGCACTCGAAAATACACGACAGGGGCAGATTCCTCATTTTTGGAGATATTTTAATTCTGAAAACGGGTGCTGTTTCCCTAACGTTAGTACCCGTTTGTACCACTTTTCCATCGTTAGCACCTCAAAGGGGGCGGAAATACGAGCACTTGAAAATACGCGAAAGGGCTATCTTCGCCAATTTTCAAAATTTTTGAATTCTGAAAACGGGTGCTGTTTCCCTATCGTTAGTAGGCGTTTGTACCACTTTTACAATTCCTCGTACCTCGGAGGGGGCGGAAATACGGACACTTGAAAATACGCGAAAGGGGTAGATTCGTCATTTTTGGAGATATTTTAATTCTGAAAACGGGTGCTGTTTCCCTAACGTTAGTACCCGCTTGTACCACTGTTTCAATCGTTAGCACCTCAAAGGGGGCGGAAATACGGGCACTCGAAAATACACGACAGGGGCAGATTCCTCATTTTTGGAGATATTTTAATTCTGAAAACGGGTGCTGTTTCCCAATCGTTAGTACCCGTTTGTACCACTTTGCCATCGTTAGCACCTCAAAGGGGGCGGAATTACGAGCACTTGAAAATACGCGAAAGGGCTATCTTCGCCAATTTTCAAAATTTTTGAATTCTGAAAACGGGTGCTGTTTCCCTATCGTTAGTAGGCGTTTGTACCACTTTTACAATTCTTAGTACCTCGGAGGGGGCGGAAATACGGACACTTGAAAATACGCGAAAGGGGTAGATTCGTCATTTTTGAAGATATTCGAATTCTGAAAACAGGTGCTGTTTCCCTAACGTTAGTACCTGTTTGTACCACTTTTACAAACGTTAGTACCTCAGAGGGGGCGGAAATACGGACACTTGAAAATACGCGAAAGGGGTAGATTCGTCATTTTTGGAGATATTTTAATTCTGAAAACGGGTGCTGTTTCCCTAACGTTAGTACCCGTTTTTACCACTTTTTCAATCGTTAGCACCTCAAAGGGCGTGGCGATACGGGCACTTGAAAATACGCGACAGGGGTAGATTCCTCATTTTTGGAGATATTTTAATTCTGAAAACGATTGCTGTTTCCCTATCGTTAGTACCCGTTTGTACCACTTTTCCATCGTTAGCACCTCAAAGGGGGCGGAAATACGAGCACTTGAAAATACGCGAAAGGGCTATCTTTGCCAATTTTCAAAATTTTTGAATTCTGAAAACGGGTGCTGTGTCCCTATCGTTAGTAGGCGTTTGTACCACTTTTACAATTTTTAGTACCTCGGAGGGGGCGGAAATACGGACACTTGAAAATACGCGAAAGGGGTAGATTCGTCATTTTTGGAGATATTTGAATTCTGAAAACGGGTGACGTTTCCCTAACGTTAGTATCCGTTTGTACCACTTTTAGATTCGTTAGTACCTCAAAGGGGGTGGCGATACGGGCACTTGAAAATATGCGAAATGGGTAGATTGGTCATTTTTGGAGATATTTGAATTCTGAAAACGATTGCTGTTTCCCTATCGTTAGTACCCGTTTGTACTACTTTTCCATCGTTGGCACCTCAAAAGGGGCGGAAATACGGGCACTTGAAAATACGCGAAAGGGCTACTGTCGCCAATTTTCAAAATTTTTGAATTCTGAAAACGGGTGCTGTTTCCCTAACGCTAGTACCCGTTTGTACCACTTTTAGATTCGTTCGTACCTCAAAGGGGGCGGAAATACGGACACTTGAAAATACGCGAAAGGGGTAGATTCGTCATTTTTGGAGATATTTTAATTCTGAAAACGGGTGCTGTTTCCCTAACGTTAGTACCCGTTTGTACCACTTTTTCAATCGTTAGCACCTCAAAGGGCGTGGCGATACGGGCACTTGAAAATACGCGACAGGGGTAGATTCCTCATTTTTGGAGATATTTTAATTCTGAAAACGATTGCTGTTTCCCTATCGTTAGTACCCGTTTGTACCACTTTTCCATCGTTAGCACCTCAAAGGGGGCGGAAATACGAGCACTTGAAAATACGCGAAAGGGCTATCTTTGCCAATTTTCAAAATTTTTGAATTCTGAAAACGGGTGCTGTTTCCCTATCGTTAGTAGGCGTTTGTACCACTTTTACAATTTTTAGTACCTCGGAGGGGGCGGAAATACGGACACTTGAAAATACGCGAAAGGGGTAGATTCGTCATTTTTGGAGATATTTTAATTCTGAAAACGGGTGCTGTTTCCCTAACGTTAGTACCCGTTTGTACCACTTTTTCAATCGTTAGCACCTCAAAGGGGGCGGAAATACGAGCACTTGAAAATACGCGAAAGGGCTATCTTTGCCAATTTTCAAAATTTTTGAATTCTGAAAACGGGTGCTGTGTCCCTATCGTTAGTAGGCGTTTGTACCACTTTTACAATTTTTAGTACCTCGGAGGGGGCGGAAATACGGACACTTGAAAATACGCGAAAGGGGTAGATTCGTCATTTTTGGAGATATTTGAATTCTGAAAACGGGTGACGTTTCCCTAACGTTAGTATCCGTTTGTACCACTTTTAGATTCGTTAGTACCTCAAAGGGGGTGGCGATACGGGCACTTGAAAATATGCGAAATGGGTAGATTGGTCATTTTTGGAGATATTTGAATTCTGAAAACGATTGCTGTTTCCCTATCGTTAGTACCCGTTTGTACTACTTTTCCATCGTTGGCACCTCAAAAGGGGCGGAAATACGGGCACTTGAAAATACGCGAAAGGGCTACTGTCGCCAATTTTCAAAATTTTTGAATTCTGAAAACGGGTGCTGTTTCCCTAACGCTAGTACCCGTTTGTACCACTTTTAGATTCGTTCGTACCTCAAAGGGGGCGGAAATACGGACACTTGAAAATACGCGAAAGGGGTAGATTCGTCATTTTTGGAGATATTTTAATTCTGAAAACGGGTGCTGTTTCCCTAACGTTAGTACCCGTTTGTACCACTTTTTCAATCGTTAGCACCTCAAAGGGCGTGGCGATACGGGCACTTGAAAATACGCGACAGGGGTAGATTCCTCATTTTTGGAGATATTTTAATTCTGAAAACGATTGCTGTTTCCCTATCGTTAGTACCCGTTTGTACCACTTTTCCATCGTTAGCACCTCAAAGGGGGCGGAAATACGAGCACTTGGAAATACGCGAAAGGGCTATCTTTGCCAATTTTCAAAATTTTTGAATTCTGAAAACGGGTGCTGTTTCCCTATCGTTAGTAGGCGTTTGTACCACTTTTACAATTTTTAGTACCTCGGAGGGGGCGGAAATACGGACACTTGAAAATACGCGAAAGGGGTAGATTCGTCATTTTTGGAGATATTTTAATTCTGAAAACGGGTGCTGTTTCCCTAACGTTAGTACCCGTTTGTACCACTTTTTCAATCGTTAGCACCTCAATGAGGGCGGAAATACGGGCACTTGAAAATACGCGAAAGGGCTATCTTCGCCAATTTTCAAAATGTTTGAATTCTGAAAACAGGTGCTGTTTCCCTAACGTTAGTATCCGTTTGTACCACTTTTAGATTCGTGAGTACCTCAAAGGGGGTGGAAATACGGGCACTTGAAAATACGCGGAAGGGGTAGATTCCTCATTTTTGAAGATATTTGAATTCTGAAAACGGGTGACGTTTCCCTAACGTTAGTATCCGTTTGCACAACTTTTAGATTCGTTAGTACCTCAAAGGGGGTGGCGATACGGGCACTTGAAAATATGCGAAATGGGTAGATTGGTCATTTTTGGAGATATTTGAATTCTGAAAACGGGTGCTGTTTCCCTAACGTTAGTACCCGTTTGTACCACTTTTTCAATCGTTAGCACCTCAAAGGGCGTGGCGATACGGGCACTTGAAAATACGCGACAGGGGTAGATTCCTCATTTTTGGAGATATTTTAATTCTGAAAACCATTGCTGTTTCCCTATCGTTAGTACCCGTTTGTACCACTTTTCCATCGTTAGCACCTCAAAGGGGGCGGAAATACGAGCACTTGAAAATACGCGAAAGGGCTATCTTTGCCAATTTTCAAAATTTTTGAATTCTGAAAACGGGTGCTGTTTCCCTATCGTTAGTAGGCGTTTGTACCACTTTTACAATTTTTAGTACCTCGGAGGGGGCGGAAATACGGACACTTGAAAATACGCGAAAGGGGTAGATTCGTCATTTTTGGAGATATTTTAATTCTGAAAACGGGTGCTGTTTCCCTAACGTTAGTACCCGTTTGTACCACTTTTTCAATCGTTAGCACCTCAAAGGGGGTGGCGATACGGGCACTTGAGAATACGCGACAGGGGCAGATTCCTCATTTTTGAAGATATTTTAATTCTGATAACGGGTGCTGTTTCCCTAACGTTAGTACCCGTTTGTATCACTTTGCCATCGTTAGCACCTCAAAGGGGGCGGAAATACGAGCACTTGAAAATACGCGAAAGGGCTATCTTCGCCAATTTTCAAAATTTTTGAATTCTGAAAACGGGTGCTGTTTCCCTATCGTTAGTAGGCGTTTGTACCACTTTTACAATTCTTAGTACCTCGGAGGGGGCGGAAATACGAGCACTTGAAAATACGCGAAAGGGCTATCTTCGCCAATTTTCAAAATTTTTGAATTCTGAAAACGGGTGCTGTTTCCCTATCGTTAGTACCCGTTTGTACTACTTTTCCATCGTTAGCACCTCAAAAGGGGCGGAAATACGGGCACTTGAAAATACGCGAAAGGGCTACTGTCGCCAATTTTCAAAATTTTTGAATTCTGAAAACGGGTGCTGTTTCCCTAACGCTAGTACCCGTTTGTACCACTTTTAGATTCGTTCGTACCTCAAAGGGGGCGGAAATACGGACACTTGAAAATACGCGAAAGGGGTAGATTCGTCATTTTTGGAGATATTTTAATTCTGAAAACGGGTGCTGTTTCCCTAACGTTAGTACCCGTTTGTACCACTTTTTCAATCGTTAGCACCTCAAAGGGGGTGGCGATACGGGCACTTGAAAATACGCGACAGGGGTAGATTCCTCATTTTTGGAGATATTTTAATTCTGAAAACGGGTGCTGTTTCCCTAACGTTAGTACCCGTTTGTACCACTTTTTCAATCGTTAGCACCTCAAAGGGCGTGGCGATACGGGCACTTGAAGATACGCGACAGGGGTAGATTCCTCATTTTTGGAGATATTTTAATTCTGAAAACGATTGCTGTTTCCCTATCGTTAGTACCCGTTTGTACCACTTTTCCATCGTTAGCACCTCAAAGGGGGCGGAAATACGAGCACTTGAAAATACGCGAAAGGGCTATCTTCGCCAATTTTCAAAATTTTTGAATTCTGAAAACGGGTGCTGTTTCCCTATCGTTAGTAGGCGTTTGTACCACTTTTACAATTCCTCGTACCTCGGAGGGGGCGGAAATACGGACACTTGAAAATACGCGAAAGGGGTAGATTCGTCATTTTTGGAGACATTTTAATTGTGAAAACGGGTGCTGTTTCCCTAACGTTAGTACCCGTTTGTACCACTTTTTCAATCGTTAGCACCTCAAAGGGGGTGGCGATACGGGCACTTGAAAATACGCGACAGGGGTAGATTCCTCATTTTTGGAGATATTTTAATTCTGAAAACGGGTGCTGTTTCCCTAACGTTAGTACCCGTTTGTACCACTTTTTCAATCGTTAGCACCTCAAAGGGGGTGGCGATACGGGCACTTGAAAATACGCGACAAGGGTAGATTCCTCATTTTTGGAGATATTTTAATTCTGAAAACGATTGCTGTTTCCCTATCGTTAGTACCCGTTTGTACCACTTTTCCATCGTTAGCACCTCAAAGGGGGTGGCAATACGGGCACTTGAAAATACGCGAAAGGGCTATCTTTGCCAATTTTCAAAATTTTTGAATTCTGAAAACGGGTGCTGTGTCCCTATCGTTAGTAGGCGTTTGTACCACTTTTACAATTTTTAGTACCTCGGAGGGGGCGGAAATACGGACACTTGAAAATACGCGAAAGGGGTAGATTCGTCATTTTTGGAGATATTTTAATTCTGAAAACGGGTGCTGTTTCCCTAACGTTAGTACCCGTTTGTACCACTTTTTCAATCGTTAGCCCCTCAAAGGGGGTGGCGATACGGGCACTTGAGAATACGCGACAGGGGTAGATTCCTCACTTTTGGAGATATTTGAATTCTGAAAACGATTGCTGTTTCCCTATCGTTAGTACCCGTTTGTACCACTTTGCCATCGTTAGCACCTCAAAGGGGGCGGAATTACGAGCACTTGAAAATACGCGAAAGGGCTATCTTCGCCAATTTTCAAAATTTTTGAATTCTGAAAACGGGTGCTGTTTCCCTATCGTTAGTAGGCGTTTGTACCACTTTTACAATTCTTAGTACCTCGGAGGGGGCGGAAATACGGACACTTGAAAATACGCGAAAGGGGTAGATTCGTCATTTTTGAAGATATTCGAATTCTGAAAACAGGTGCTGTTTCCCTAACGTTAGTACCTGTTTGTACCACTTTTACAAACGTTAGTACCTCAGAGGGGGCGGAAATACGGACACTTGAAAATACGCGAAAGGGGTAGATTCGTCATTTTTGGAGATATTTTAATTCTGAAAACGGGTGCTGTTTCCCTAACGTTAGTACCCGTTTGTACCACTTTTTCAATCGTTAGCACCTCAAAGGGCGTGGCGATACGGGCACTTGAAAATACGCGACAGGGGTAGATTCCTCATTTTTGGAGATATTTTAATTCTGAAAACGATTGCTGTTTCCCTATCGTTAGTACCCGTTTGTACCACTTTTCCATCGTTAGCACCTCAAAGGGGGCGGAAATACGAGCACTTGAAAATACGCGAAAGGGCTATCTTTGCCAATTTTCAAAATGTTTGAATTCTGAAAACGGGTGCTGTGTCCCTATCGTTAGTAGGCGTTTGTACCACTTTTACAATTTTTAGTACCTCGGAGGGGGCGGAAATACGGACATTTGAAAATACGCGAAAGGGGTAGATTCGTCATTTTTGGAGATATTTTAATTCTGAAAACGGGTGCTGTTTCCCTAACGTTAGTACCCGTTTGTACCACTTTTTCAATCGTTAGCACCTCAAAGGGCGTGGCGATACGGGCACTTGAAAATACGCGACAGGGGTAGATTCCTCATTTTTGGAGATATTTTAATTCTGAAAACGATTGCTGTTTCCCTATCGTTAGTACCCGTTTGTACCACTTTTCCATCGTTAGCACCTCAAAGGGGGCGGAAATACGAGCACTTGAAAATACGCGAAAGGGCTATCTTTGCCAATTTTCAAAATTTTTGAATTCTGAAAACGGGTGCTGTTTCCCTATCGTTAGTAGGCGTTTGTACCACTTTTACAATTCCTCGTACCTCGGAGGGGGCGGAAATACGGACACTTGAAAATACGCGAAAGGGGTAGATTCGTCATTTTTGGAGACATTTTAATTCTGAAAACGGGTGCTGTTTCCCTAACGTTAGTACCCGTTTGTACCACTTTTTCAATCGTTAGCACCTCAAAGGGGGTGGCGATACGGGCACTTGAAAATACGCGACAGGGGTAGATTCCTCATTTTTGGAGATATTTTAATTCTGAAAACGGGTGCTGTTTCCCTAACGTTAGTACCCGTTTGTACCACTTTTTCAATCGTTAGCACCTCAAAGGGGGTGGCGATACGGGCACTTGAAAATACGCGACAAGGGTAGATTCCTCATTTTTGGAGATATTTTAATTCTGAAAACGATTGCTGTTTCCCTATCGTTAGTACCCGTTTGTACCACTTTTCCATCGTTAGCACCTCAAAGGGGGTGGCAATACGGGCACTTGAAAATACGCGAAAGGGCTATCTTTGCCAATTTTCAAAATTTTTGAATTCTGAAAACGGGTGCTGTGTCCCTATCGTTAGTAGGCGTTTGTACCACTTTTACAATTTTTAGTACCTCGGAGGGGGCGGAAATACGGACACTTGAAAATACGCGAAAGGGGTAGATTCGTCATTTTTGGAGATATTTTAATTCTGAAAACGGGTGCTGTTTCCCTAACGTTAGTACCCGTTTGTACCACTTTTTCAATCGTTAGCACCTCAAAGGGGGTGGCGATACGGGCACTTGAAAATATGCGAAATGGGTAGATTGGTCATTTTTGGAGATATTTGAATTCTGAAAACGATTGCTGTTTCCCTATCGTTAGTACCCGTTTGTACTACTTTTCCATCGTTAGCACCTCAAAAGGGGCGGAAATACGGGCACTTGAAAATACGCGAAAGGGCTACTGTCGCCAATTTTCAAAATTTTTGAATTCTGAAAACGGGTGCTGTTTCCCTAACGCTAGTACCCGTTTGTACCACTTTTAGATTCGTTCGTACCTCAAAGGGGGCGGAAATACGGACACTTGAAAATACGCGAAAGGGGTAGATTCGTCATTTTTGGAGATATTTTAATTCTGAAAACGGGTGCTGTTTCCCTAACGTTAGTACCCGTTTGTACCACTTTTTCAATCGTTAGCACCTCAAAGGGCGTGGCGATACGGGCACTTGAAAATACGCGACAGGGGTAGATTCCTCATTTTTGGAGATATTTTAATTCTGAAAACGATTGCTGTTTCCCTATCGTTAGTACCCGTTTGTACCACTTTTCCATCGTTAGCACCTCAAAGGGGGCGGAAATACGAGCACTTGAAAATACGCGAAAGGGCTATCTTCGCCAATTTTCAAAATTTTTGAATTCTGAAAACGGGTGCTGTTTCCCTATCGTTAGTAGGCGTTTGTACCACTTTTACAATTCCTCGTACCTCGGAGGGGGCGGAAATACGGACACTTGAAAATACGCGAAAGGGGTAGATTCGTCATTTTTGGAGACATTTTAATTCTGAAAACGGGTGCTGTTTCCCTAACGTTAGTACCCGTTTGTACCACTTTTTCAATCGTTAGCACCTCAAAGGGGGTGGCGATACGGGCACTTGAAAATACGCGACAGGGGTAGATTCCTCATTTTTGGAGATATTTTAATTCTGAAAACGGGTGCTGTTTCCCTAACGTTAGTACCCGTTTGTACCACTTTTTCAATCGTTAGCACCTCAAAGGGGGTGGCGATACGGGCACTTGAAAATACGCGACAAGGGTAGATTCCTCATTTTTGGAGATATTTTAATTCTGAAAACGATTGCTGTTTCCCTATCGTTAGTACCCGTTTGTACCACTTTTCCATCGTTAGCACCTCAAAGGGGGTGGCAATACGGGCACTTGAAAATACGCGAAAGGGCTATCTTTGCCAATTTTCAAAATTTTTGAATTCTGAAAACGGGTGCTGTGTCCCTATCGTTAGTAGGCGTTTGTACCACTTTTACAATTTTTAGTACCTCGGAGGGGGCGGAAATACGGACACTTGAAAATACGCGAAAGGGGTAGATTCGTCATTTTTGGAGATATTTTAATTCTGAAAACGGGTGCTGTTTCCCTAACGTTAGTACCCGTTTGTACCACTTTTTCAATCGTTAGCCCCTCAAAGGGGGTGGCGATACGGGCACTTGAGAATACGCGACAGGGGTAGATTCCTCATTTTTGGAGATATTTGAATTCTGAAAACGATTGCTGTTTCCCTATCGTTAGTACCCGTTTGTACCACTTTGCCATCGTTAGCACCTCAAAGGGGGCGGAATTACGAGCACTTGAAAATACGCGAAAGGGCTATCTTCGCCAATTTTCAAAATTTTTGAATTCTGAAAACGGGTGCTGTTTCCCTATCGTTAGTAGGCGTTTGTACCACTTTTACAATTCTTAGTACCTCGGAGGGGGCGGAAATACGGACACTTGAAAATACGCGAAAGGGGTAGATTCGTCATTTCTGAAGATATTCGAATTCTGAAAACAGGTGCTGTTTCCCTAACGTTAGTACCTGTTTGTACCACTTTTACAAACGTTAGTAACTCAGAGGGGGCGGAAATACGGACACTTGAAAATACGCGAAAGGGGTCGATTCGTCATTTTTGGAGATATTTTAATTCTGAAAACGGGTGCTGTTTCCCTAACGTTAGTACCCGTTTGTACCACTTTTTCAATCGTTAGCACCTCAAAGGGCGTGGCGATACGGGCACTTGAAAATACGCGACAGGGGTAGATTCCTCATTTTTGGAGATATTTTAATTCTGAAAACGATTGCTGTTTCCCTATCGTTAGTACCCGTTTGTACCACTTTTCCATCGTTAGCACCTCAAAGGGGGCGGAAATACGAGCACTTGAAAATACGCGAAAGGGCTATCTTTGCCAATTTTCAAAATGTTTGAATTCTGAAAACGGGTGCTGTGTCCCTATCGTTAGTAGGCGTTTGTACCACTTTTACAATTTTTAGTACCTCGGAGGGGGCGGAAATACGGACACTTGAAAATACGCGAAAGGGGTAGATTCGTCATTTTTGGAGATATTTTAATTCTGAAAACGGGTGCTGTTTCCCTAACGTTAGTACCCGTTTGTACCACTTTTTCAATCGTTAGCACCTCAAAGGGGGTGGCGATACGGGCACTTGAGAATACGCGACAGGGGTAGATTCCTCATTTTTGGAGATATTGGAATTCTGAAAACGATTGCTGTTTCCCTATCGTTAGTACCCGTTTATACCACTTTGCCATCGTTAGCACCTCAAAGGGGGCGGAATTACGAGCACTTGAAAATACGCGAAAGGGCTATCTTCGCCAATTTTCAAAATTTTTGAATTCTGAAAACGGGTGCTGTTTCCCTATCGTTAGTAGGCGTTTGTACCACTTTTACAATTCTTAGTACCTCGGAGGGGGCGGAAATACGGGCACTTGAAAATACGCGAAAGGGCTACTGTCGCCAATTTTCAAAATTTTTGAATTCTGAAAACGGGTGCTCTTTCCCTAACGCTAGTACCCGTTTGTACCAGTTTTAGATTCGTTCGTACCTCAAAGGGGGCGGAAATACGGACACTTGAAAATACGCGAAAGGGGTAGATTCGTCATTTTTGGAGATATTTTAATTCTGAAAACGGGTGCTGTTTCCCTAACGTTAGTACCCGTTTGTACCACTTTTTCAATCGTTAGCACCTCAAAGGGCGTGGCGATACGGGCACTTGAAAATACGCGACAGGGGTAGATTCCTCATTTTTGGAGATATTTTAATTCTGAAAACGATTGCTGTTTCCCTATCGTTAGTACCCGTTTGTACCACTTTTCCATCGTTAGCACCTCAATGGGGGCGGAAATACGAGCACTTGAAAATACGCGAAAGGGCTATCTTTGCCAATTTTCAAAATTTTTGAATTCTGAAAACGGGTGCTGTTTCCCTATCGTTAGTAGGCGTTTGTACCACTTTTACAATTTTTAGTACCTCGGAGGGGGCGGAAATACGGACACTTGAAAATACGCGAAAGTGGTAGATTCGTCATTTTTGGAGATATTTTAATTCTGAAAACGGGTGCTGTTTCCCTAACGTTAGTACCTGTTTGTACCACTTTTTCAATCGATAGCACCTCAATGAGGGCGGAAATACGGGCACTTGAAAATACGCGAAAGGGCTATCTTCGCCAATTTTCAAAATGTTTGAATTCTGAAAACAGGTGCTGTTTCCCTAACGTTAGTATCCGTTTGTACCACTTTTAGATTCGTGAGTACCTCAAAGGGGGTGGAAATACGGGCACTTGAAAATACGCGGAAGGGGTAGATTCCTCATTTTTGAAGATATTTTAATTCTGATAACGGGTGCTGCTTCCCTAACGCTAGTACCCGTTTGTACCACTTTTAGATTCGTTCGTACCTCAAAGGGGGCGGAAATACGGACACTTGAAAATACGCGAAAGGGGTAGATTCGTCATTTTTGGAGATATTTTAATTCTGAAAACGGGTGCTGTTTCCCTATCGTTAGTAGGCGTTTGTACCACTTTTACAATTCTTAGTACCTCGGAGGGGGCGGAAACACGGACACTTGAAAATACGCGAAAGGGGTAGATTCGTCATTTTTGAAGATATTCGAATTCTGAAAACAGGTGCTGTTTCCCTAACGTTAGTACCTGTTTGTACCACTTTTACAAACGTTAGTAACTCAGAGGGGGCGGAAATACGGACACTTGAAAATACGCGAAAGGGGTAGATTCGTCATTTTTGGAGATATTTTAATTCTGAAAACGGGTGCTGTTTCCCTAACGTTAGTACCCGTTTGTACCACTTTTTCAATCGTTAGCACCTCAAAGGGCGTGGCGATACGGGCACTTGAAAATACGCGACAGGGGTAGATTCCTCATTTTTGGAGATATTTTAATTCTGAAAACGATTGCTGTTTCCCTATCGTTAGTACCCGTTTGTACCACTTTTCCATCGTTAGCACCTCAAAGGGGGCGGAAATACGAGCACTTGAAAATACGCGAAAGGGCTATCTTTGCCAATTTTCAAAATGTTTGAATTCTGAAAACGGGTGCTGTGTCCCTATCGTTAGTAGGCGTTTGTACCACTTTTACAATTTTTAGTACCTCGGAGGGGGCGGAAATACGGACACTTGAAAATACGCGAAAGGGGTAGATTCGTCATTTTTGGAGATATTTTAATTCTGAAAACGGGTGCTGTTTCCCTAACGTTAGTACCCGTTTGTACCACTTTTTCAATCGTTAGCACCTCAAAGGGGGTGGCGATACGGGCACTTGAGAATACGCGACAGGGGTAGATTCCTCATTTTTGGAGATATTTGAATTCTGAAAACGATTGCTGTTTCCCTATCGTTAGTACCCGTTTGTACCACTTTTCCATCGTTAGCACCTCAAAGGGGGTGGCAATACGGGCACTTGAAAATACGCGAAAGGGCTACTGTCGCCAATTTTCAAAATTTTTGAATTCTGAAAACGGGTGCTGTTTCCCTAACGCTAGTACCCGTTTGTACCACTTTTAGATTCGTTCGTACCTCAAAGGGGGCGGAAATACGGACACTTGAAAATACGCGAAAGGGGTAGATTCGTCATTTTTGGAGATATTTTAATTCTGAAAACGGGTGCTGTTTCCCTAACGTTAGTACCCGTTTGTACCACTTTTTCAATCGTTAGCACCTCAAAGGGCGTGGCGATACGGGCACTTGAAAATACGCGACAGGGGTAGATTCCTCATTTTTGGAGATATTTTAATTCTGAAAACGATTGCTGTTTCCCTATCGTTAGTACCCGTTTGTACCACTTTTCCATCGTTAGCACCTCAAAGGGGGCGGAAATACGAGCACTTGAAAATACGCGAAAGGGCTATCTTCGCCAATTTTCAAAATTTTTGAATTCTGAAAACGGGTGCTGTTTCCCTATCGTTAGTAGGCGTTTGTACCACTTTTACAATTCCTCGTACCTCGGAGGGGGCGGAAATACGGACACTTGAAAATACGCGAAAGGGGTAGATTCGTCATTTTTGGAGACATTTTAATTCTGAAAACGGGTGCTGTTTCCCTAACGTTAGTACCCGTTTGTACCACTTTTTCAATCGTTAGCACCTCAAAGGGGGTGGCGATACGGGCACTTGAAAATACGCGACAGGGGTAGATTCCTCATTTTTGGAGATATTTTAATTCTGAAAACGGGTGCTGTTTCCCTAACGTTAGTACCCGTTTGTACCACTTTTTCAATCGTTAGCACCTCAAAGGGGGTGGCGATACGGGCACTTGAAAATACGCGACAAGGGTAGATTCCTCATTTTTGGAGATATTTTAATTCTGAAAACGATTGCTGTTTCCCTATCGTTAGTACCCGTTTGTACCACTTTTCCATCGTTAGCACCTCAAAGGGGGTGGCAATACGGGCACTTGAAAATACGCGAAAGGGCTATCTTTGCCAATTTTCAAAATTTTTGAATTCTGAAAACGGGTGCTGTGTCCCTATCGTTAGTAGGCGTTTGTACCACTTTTACAATTTTTAGTACCTCGGAGGGGGCGGAAATACGGACACTTGAAAATACGCGAAAGGGGTAGATTCGTCATTTTTGGAGATATTTTAATTCTGAAAACGGGTGCTGTTTCCCTAACGTTAGTACCCGTTTGTACCACTTTTTCAATCGTTAGCCCCTCAAAGGGGGTGGCGATACGGGCACTTGAGAATACGCGACAGGGGTAGATTCCTCATTTTTGGAGATATTTGAATTCTGAAAACGATTGCTGTTTCCCTATCGTTAGTACCCGTTTGTACCACTTTGCCATCGTTAGCACCTCAAAGGGGGCGGAATTACGAGCACTTGAAAATACGCGAAAGGGCTATCTTCGCCAATTTTCAAAATTTTTGAATTCTGAAAATGGGTGCTGTTTCCCTATCGTTAGTAGGCGTTTGTACCACTTTTACAATTCTTAGTACCTCGGAGGGGGCGGAAATACGGACACTTGAAAATACGCGAAAGGGGTAGATTCGTCATTTCTGAAGATATTCGAATTCTGAAAACAGGTGCTGTTTCCCTAACGTTAGTACCTGTTTGTACCACTTTTACAAACGTTAGTAACTCAGAGGGGGCGGAAATACGGACACTTGAAAATACGCGAAAGGGGTCGATTCGTCATTTTTGGAGATATTTTAATTCTGAAAACGGGTGCTGTTTCCCTAACGTTAGTACCCGTTTGTACCACTTTTTCAATCGTTAGCACCTCAAAGGGCGTGGCGATACGGGCACTTGAAAATACGCGACAGGGGTAGATTCCTCATTTTTGGAGATATTTTAATTCTGAAAACGATTGCTGTTTCCCTATCGTTAGTACCCGTTTGTACCACTTTTCCATCGTTAGCACCTCAAAGGGGGCGGAAATACGAGCACTTGAAAATACGCGAAAGGGCTATCTTTGCCAATTTTCAAAATGTTTGAATTCTGAAAACGGGTGCTGTGTCCCTATCGTTAGTAGGCGTTTGTACCACTTTTACAATTTTTAGTACCTCGGAGGGGGCGGAAATACGGACACTTGAAAATACGCGAAAGGGGTAGATTCGTCATTTTTGGAGATATTTTAATTCTGAAAACGGGTGCTGTTTCCCTAACGTTAGTACCCGTTTGTACCACTTTTTCAATCGTTAGCACCTCAAAGGGGGTGGCGATACGGGCACTTGAGAATACGCGACAGGGGTAGATTCCTCATTTTTGGAGATATTGGAATTCTGAAAACGATTGCTGTTTCCCTATCGTTAGTACCCGTTTATACCACTTTGCCATCGTTAGCACCTCAAAGGGGGCGGAATTACGAGCACTTGAAAATACGCGAAAGGGCTATCTTCGCCAATTTTCAAAATTTTTGAATTCTGAAAACGGGTGCTGTTTCCCTATCGTTAGTAGGCGTTTGTACCACTTTTACAATTCTTAGTACCTCGGAGGGGGCGGAAATACGGACACTTGAAAATACGCGAAAGGGGTAGATTCGTAATTTTTGAAGATATTCGAATTCTGAAAACAGGTGCTGTTTCCCTAACGTTAGTACCCGTTTGTACCACTTTTTCAATCGTTAGCACCTCAAAGGGGGTGGCGATACGGGCACTTGAAAATACGCGACAGGGGTAGATTCCTCATTTTTGGAGATATTTTAATTCTGAAAACGGGTGCTGTTTCCCTAACGTTAGTACCCGTTTGTACCACTTTTTCAATCGTTAGCACCTCAAAGGGGGTGGCGATACGGGCACTTGAAAATACGCGACAAGGGTAGATTCCTCATTTTTGGAGATATTTTAATTCTGAAAACGATTGCTGTTTCCCTATCGTTAGTACCCGTTTGTACCACTTTTCCATCGTTAGCACCTCAAAGGGGGTGGCAATACGGGCACTTGAAAATACGCGAAAGGGCTATCTTTGCCAATTTTCAAAATTTTTGAATTCTGAAAACGGGTGCTGTGTCCCTATCGTTAGTAGGCGTTTGTACCACTTTTACAATTTTTAGTACCTCGGAGGGGGCGGAAATACGGACACTTGAAAATACGCGAAAGGGGTAGATTCGTCATTTTTGGAGATATTTTAATTCTGAAAACGGGTGCTGTTTCCCTAACGTTAGTACCCGTTTGTACCACTTTTTCAATCGTTAGCCCCTCAAAGGGGGTGGCGATACGGGCACTTGAGAATACGCGACAGGGGTAGATTCCTCATTTTTGGAGATATTTGAATTCTGAAAACGATTGCTGTTTCCCTATCGTTAGTACCCGTTTGTACCACTTTGCCATCGTTAGCACCTCAAAGGGGGCGGAATTACGAGCACTTGAAAATACGCGAAAGGGCTATCTTCGCCAATTTTCAAAATTTTTGAATTCTGAAAACGGGTGCTGTTTCCCTATCGTTAGTAGGCGTTTGTACCACTTTTACAATTCTTAGTACCTCGGAGGGGGCGGAAATACGGACACTTGAAAATACGCGAAAGGGGTAGATTCGTCATTTCTGAAGATATTCGAATTCTGAAAACAGGTGCTGTTTCCCTAACGTTAGTACCTGTTTGTACCACTTTTACAAACGTTAGTAACTCAGAGGGGGCGGAAATACGGACACTTGAAAATACGCGAAAGGGGTCGATTCGTCATTTTTGGAGATATTTTAATTCTGAAAACGGGTGCTGTTTCCCTAACGTTAGTACCCGTTTGTACCACTTTTTCAATCGTTAGCACCTCAAAGGGCGTGGCGATACGGGCACTTGAAAATACGCGACAGGGGTAGATTCCTCATTTTTGGAGATATTTTAATTCTGAAAACGATTGCTGTTTCCCTATCGTTAGTACCCGTTTGTACCACTTTTCCATCGTTAGCACCTCAAAGGGGGCGGAAATACGAGCACTTGAAAATACGCGAAAGGGCTATCTTTGCCAATTTTCAAAATGTTTGAATTCTGAAAACGGGTGCTGTGTCCCTATCGTTAGTAGGCGTTTGTACCACTTTTACAATTTTTAGTACCTCGGAGGGGGCGGAAATACGGACACTTGAAAATACGCGAAAGGGGTAGATTCGTCATTTTTGGAGATATTTTAATTCTGAAAACGGGTGCTGTTTCCCTAACGTTAGTACCCGTTTGTACCACTTTTTCAATCGTTAGCACCTCAAAGGGGGTGGCGATACGGGCACTTGAGAATACGCGACAGGGGTAGATTCCTCATTTTTGGAGATATTGGAATTCTGAAAACGATTGCTGTTTCCCTATCGTTAGTACCCGTTTATACCACTTTGCCATCGTTAGCACCTCAAAGGGGGCGGAATTACGAGCACTTGAAAATACGCGAAAGGGCTATCTTCGCCAATTTTCAAAATTTTTGAATTCTGAAAACGGGTGCTGTTTCCCTATCGTTAGTAGGCGTTTGTACCACTTTTACAATTCTTAGTACCTCGGAGGGGGCGGAAATACGGACACTTGAAAATACGCGAAAGGGGTAGATTCGTAATTTTTGAAGATATTCGAATTCTGAAAACAGGTGCTGTTTCCCTAACGTTAGTACCTGTTTGTACCACTTTTACAAACGTTAGTACCTCAGAGGGGGCGGAAATACGGGCACTTGAAAATACGCGAAAGGGCTACTGTCGCCAATTTTCAAAATTTTTGAATTCTGAAAACGGGTGCTCTTTCCCTAACGCTAGTACCCGTTTGTACCACTTTTAGATTCGTTCGTACCTCAAAGGGGGCGGAAATACGGACACTTGAAAATACGCGAAAGGGGTAGATTCGTCATTTTTGGAGATATTTTAATTCTGAAAACGATTGCTGTTTCCCTATCGTTAGTACCCGTTTGTACCACTTTTCCATCGTTAGCACCTCAATGGGGGCGGAAATACGAGCACTTGAAAATACGCGAAAGGGCTATCTTTGCCAATTTTCAAAATTTTTGAATTCTGAAAACGGGTGCTGTTTCCCTATCGTTAGTAGGCGTTTGTACCACTTTTACAATTTTTAGTACCTCGGAGGGGGCGGAAATACGGACACTTGAAAATACGCGAAAGTGGTAGATTCGTCATTTTTGGAGATATTTTAATTCTGAAAACGGGTGCTGTTTCCCTAACGTTAGTACCTGTTTGTACCACTTTTTCAATCGATAGCACCTCAATGAGGGCGGAAATACGGGCACTTGAAAATACGCGAAAGGGCTATCTTCGCCAATTTTCAAAATGTTTGAATTCTGAAAACAGGTGCTGTTTCCCTAACGTTAGTATCCGTTTGTACCACTTTTAGATTCGTGAGTACCTCAAAGGGGGTGGAAATACGGGCACTTGAAAATACGCGGAAGGGGTAGATTCCTCATTTTTGAAGATATTTTAATTCTGATAACGGGTGCTGCTTCCCTAACGCTAGTACCCGTTTGTACCACTTTTAGATTCGTTCGTACCTCAAAGGGGGCGGAAATACGGACACTTGAAAATACGCGAAAGGGGTAGATTCGTCATTTTTGGAGATATTTTAATTCTGAAAACGGGTGCTGTTTCCCTATCGTTAGTAGGCGTTTGTACCACTTTTACAATTCTTAGTACCTCGGAGGGGGCGGAAACACGGACACTTGAAAATACGCGAAAGGGGTAGATTCGTCATTTTTGAAGATATTCGAATTCTGAAAACAGGTGCTGTTTCCCTAACGTTAGTACCTGTTTGTACCACTTTTACAAACGTTAGTAACTCAGAGGGGGCGGAAATACGGACACTTGAAAATACGCGAAAGGGGTAGATTCGTCATTTTTGGAGATATTTTAATTCTGAAAACGGGTGCTGTTTCCCTAACGTTAGTACCCGTTTGTACCACTTTTTCAATCGTTAGCACCTCAAAGGGCGTGGCGATACGGGCACTTGAAAATACGCGACAGGGGTAGATTCCTCATTTTTGGAGATATTTTAATTCTGAAAACGATTGCTGTTTCCCTATCGTTAGTACCCGTTTGTACCACTTTTCCATCGTTAGCACCTCAAAGGGGGCGGAAATACGAGCACTTGAAAATACGCGAAAGGGCTATCTTTGCCAATTTTCAAAATGTTTGAATTCTGAAAACGGGTGCTGTGTCCCTATCGTTAGTAGGCGTTTGTACCACTTTTACAATTTTTAGTACCTCGGAGGGGGCGGAAATACGGACACTTGAAAATACGCGAAAGGGGTAGATTCGTCATTTTTGGAGATATTTTAATTCTGAAAACGGGTGCTGTTTCCCTAACGTTAGTACCCGTTTGTACCAC
This sequence comes from Trypoxylon attenuatum, assembly GCA_963989405.1. Classification (NCBI taxonomy): domain Eukaryota; kingdom Metazoa; phylum Arthropoda; class Insecta; order Hymenoptera; family Crabronidae; genus Trypoxylon; species Trypoxylon attenuatum. Next base: position 18,060,247 of record OZ022489.1, read on the forward strand.
TTTTTCAATCGTTAGCACCTCAAAGGGGGTGGCGATACGGGCACTTGAGAATACGCGACAGGGGTAGATTCCTCATTTTTGGAGATATTTGAATTCTGAAAACGATTGCTGTTTCCCTATCGTTAGTACCCGTTTGTACCACTTTTCCATCGTTAGCACCTCAAAGGGGGTGGCAATACGGGCACTTGAAAATACGCGACAGGGGTAGATTCCTCATTTTTGGAGATATTTTAATTCTGAAAACGATTGCTGTTTCCCTATCGTTAGTACCCGTTTGTACCACTTTTCCATCGTTAGCACCTCAAAGGGCGCGGAAATACGGACACTTGAAAATACGCGAGAGGGCTATCTTCGCCAATTTTCAAAATTTTTGAATTCTGAAAACGGGTGCTGTTTCCCTATCGTTAGTAGGCGTTTGTACCACTTTTACAATTCGTAGTACCTCGGAGGGGGCGGAAATACGGACACTTGAAAATACGCGAAAGGGGTAGATTCGTCATTTTTGGAGATATTTTAATTCTGAAAACGGGTGCTGTTTCCCTAACGTTAGTACCCGCTTGTACCACTGTTTCAATCGTTAGCACCTCAAAGGGGGCGGAAATACGGGCACTCGAAAATACGCGACAGGGGCAGATTCCTCATTTTTGGAGATATTTTAATTCTGAAAACGGGTGCTGTTTCCCAATCGTTAGTACCCGTTTGTACCCCTTTTCCATCGTTAGCACCTCAATGAGGGCGGAAATACGGGCACTTGAAAATACGCGAAAGGGCTATCTTCGCCAATTTTCAAAATTTTTGAATTCTGAAAACAGGTGCTGTTTCCCTAACGTTAGTATCCGTTTGTACCACTTTTAGATTCGTGAGTACCTCAAAGGGGGTGGAAATACGGGCACTTGAAAATACGCGGAAGGGGTAGATTCCTCATTTTTGAAGATATTTTAATTCTGATAACGGGTGCTGCTTCCCTAACGCTAGTACCCGTTTGTACCACTTCTAGATTCGTTCGTACCTCAAAGGGGGCGGAAATACGGACACTTGAAAATACGCGAAAGGGGTAGATTCGTCATTTTTGAAGATATTTTAATTCTGATAACGGGTGCTGCTTCCCTAACGCTAGTACCCGTTTGTACCACTTTTAGATTCGTTCGTACCTCAAAGGGGGCGGAAATACGGACATTTGAAGATACGCGACAAGGGCAGATTCCTCATTTTTGGAGATATTTTAATTCTGAAAACAGGTGCTGTTTCCCTAACGTTAGTATCCGTTTGTACCACTTTTAGATTCGTGAGTACCTCAAAGGGGGTGGAAATACGGACACTTGAAAATACGCGAGAGGGCTATCTTCGCCAATTTTCAAAATTTTTGAATTCTGAAAACGGCTGCTGTTTCCCTATCGTTAGTAGGCGTTTGTACCACTGTTACAATTCTTAGTACCTCGAAGGGGGCGGAAATACGGACACTTGAAAATACGCGAAAGGGGTAGATTCGTCATTTTTGGAGATATTTGAATTCTGAAAACAGGTGCTGTTTCCCTAACGTTAGTATCCGTTTGTACCACTTTTAGATTCGTTCGTACCTCAAAGGGGGCGGAAATACGGACATTTGAAAATACGCGACAAGGGCAGATTCCTCATTTTTGGAGATATTTTAATTCTGAAAACGGGTGCTGTTTCCCAATCGTTAGTACACGTTTGTACCCCTTTTCCATCGTTAGCACCTCAATGAGGGCGGAAATACGGGCACTTGAAAATACGCGAAAGGGCTATCTTCGCCAATTTTCAAAATTTTTGAATTCTGAAAACAGGTGCTGTTTCCCTAACGTTAGTATCCGTTTGTACCACTTTTAGATTCGTGAGTACCTCAAAGGGGGTGGAAATACGGACACTTGAAAATACGCGAGAGGGCTATCTTCGCCAATTTTCAAAATTTTTGAATTCTGAAAACGGGTGCTGTTTCCCTATCGTTAGTACGCGTTTGTACCACTTTTACAATTGTTAGTACCTCAAAGGGGGTGGAAATACGGACACTTGAAAATACGCGGAAGGGGTAGATTCCTCATTTTTGAAGATATTTTAATTCTGATAACGGGTGCTGCTTCGCTAACGCTAGTACCCGTTTGTACCACTTTTAGATTCGTTCGGACCTGAAAGGGGGCGGAAATACGGACACTTGAAAATACGCGAAAGGGGAAGATTCGTCATTTTTGGAGATATTTTAATTCTGAAAACGGGTGCTGTTTCCCAATCGTTAGTACCCGTTTGTACCCCTTTTCCATCGTTAGCACCTCAATGAGGGCGGAAATACGGGCACTTGAAAATACGCGAATGGGCTATCTTCGCCAATTTTCAAAATTTTTGAATTCTGAAAACAGGTGCTGTTTCCCTAACGTTAGTATCCGTTTGTACCACTTTTAGATTCGTGAGTACCTCAAAGGGGGTGGAAATACGGGCACTTGAAAATACGCGGAAGGGGTAGATTCCTCATTTTTGAAGATATTTTAATTCTGATAACGGGTGCTGCTTCCCTAACGCTAGTACCCGTTTGTACCACTTTTTCAATCGTTAGCACCTCAAAGGGGGCGGAAATACGGGCACTCGAAAATACGCGACAGGGGCAGATTCCTTATTTTTGGAGATATTTTAATTCTGAAAACGGGTACTGTTTCCCAATCGTTAGTACGCGTTTGTACCACTTTTACAATTGTTAGTACCTCAAAGGGGCCGGAAATACGGACATTTGAAAATACGCGACAGGGGCAGATTCCTCATTTTTGGAGATATTTTAATTCTGAAAACAGGTGCTGTTTCCCTAACGTTAGTATCCGTTTGTACCACTTTTAGATTCGTGAGTACCTCAAGGGGGGCGGAAATACGGGCACTTGAAAATACGCGACAGGGGCAGATTCCTCATTTTTGGAGATATTCTAATTCTGAAAACGGGTGCTGTTTCCCAATTGTTAGTACCCGTTTGTACCCCTTTTCCATCGTTAGCACCTCAATGAGGGCGGAAATACGGGCACTTGAAAATACGCGAGAGGGCTATCTTCGCCAATTTTCAAAATTTTTGAATTCTGAAAACGGCTGCTGTTTCCCTATCGTTAGTAGGCGTTTGTACCACTGTTACAATTCTTAGTACCTCGAAGGGGGCGGAAATACGGACACTTGAAAATACGCGAAAGGGGTAGATTCGTCATTTTTGGAGATATTTTAATTCTGAAAACGGGTGCTGTTTCCCTAACGTTAGTACCCGTTTGTACCACTTTTTCAATCGTTAGCACCTCAAAGGGGGTGGCGATACGGGCACTTGAGAATACGCGACAGGGGTAGATTCCTCATTTTTGGAGATATTTGAATTCTGAAAACGATTGCTGTTTCCCTATCGTTAGTACCCGTTTGTACCACTTTGCCATCGTTAGCACCTCAAAGGGGGCGGAAATACGAGCACTTGAAAATACGCGAAAGGGCTATCTTCGCCAATTTTCAAAATTTTTGAATTCTGAAAACGGGTGCTGTTTCCCTATCGTTAGTAGGCGTTTGTACCACTTTTACAATTCTTAGTACCTCGGAGGGGGCGGAAATACGGACACTTGAAAATACGCGAAAGGGGTAGATTCGTCATTCTTGAAGATATTTGAATTCTGAAAACGGGTGACGTTTCCCTAACGTTAGTATCCGTTTGCACCACTTTTAGATTCGTTAGTACCTCAAAGGGGGTGGCGATACGGGCACTTGAAAATATGCGAAATGGGTAGATTGGTCATTTTTGGAGATATTTGAATTCTGAAAACGATTGCTGTTTCCCTATCGTTAGTACCCGTTTGTACTACTTTTCCATCGTTAGCACCTCAAAAGGGGCGGAAATACGGGCACTTGAAAATACGCGAAAGGGCTACTGTCGCCAATTTTCAAAATTTTTGAATTCTGAAAACGGGTGCTGTTTCCCTATCGTTAGTACCCGTTTGTACCACTTTTCCATCGTTAGCACCTCAAAGGGGGCGGAAATACGAGCACTTGAAAATACGCGAAAGGGCTATCTTCGCCAATTTTCAAAATTTTTGAATTCTGAAAACGGGTGCTGTTTCCCTATCGTTAGTAGGCGTTTGTACCACTTTTACAATTCCTCGTACCTCGGAGGGGGCGGAAATACGGACACTTGAAAATACGCGAAAGGGGTAGATTCGTCATTTTTGGAGACATTTTAATTCTGAAAACGGGTGCTGTTTCCCTAACGTTAGTACCCGTTTGTACCACTTTTTCAATCGTTAGCACCTCAAAGGGGGTGGCGATACGGGCACTTGAAGATACGCGACAGGGGTAGATTCCTCATTTTTGGAGATATTTTAATTCTGAAAACGGGTGCTGTTTCCCTAACGTTAGTACCCGTTTGTACCACTTTTTCAATCGTTAGCACCTCAAAGGGGGTGGCGATACGGGCACTTGAAAATACGCGACAAGGGTAGATTCCTCATTTTTGGAGATATTTTAATTCTGAAAACGATTGCTGTTTCCCTATCGTTAGTACCCGTTTGTACCACTTTTCCATCGTTAGCACCTCAAAGGGGGTGGCAATACGGGCACTTGAAAATACGCGACAGGGGTAGATTCCTCATTTTTGGAGATATTTTAATTCTGAAAACGATTGCTGTTTCCCTATCGTTAGTACCCGTTTGTACCACTTTTCCATCGTTAGCACCTCAAAGGGCGCGGAAATACGGACACTTGAAAATACGCGAGAGGGCTATCTTCGCCAATTTTCAAAATTTTTGAATTCTGAAAACGGGTGCTGTTTCCCTAACGTTAGTACCCGTTTGTACCACTTTTTCAATCGTTAGCACCTCAAAGGGGGTGGCGATACGGGCACTTGAAAATACGCGACAAGGGTAGATTCCTCATTTTTGGAGATATTTTAATTCTGAAAACGATTGCTGTTTCCCTATCGTTAGTACCCGTTTGTACCACTTTTCCATCGTTAGCACCTCAAAGGGGGTGGCAATACGGGCACTTGAAAATACGCGACAGGGGTAGATTCCTCATTTTTGGAGATATTTTAATTCTGAAAACGATTGCTGTTTCCCTATCGTTAGTACCCGTTTGTACCACTTTTCCATCGTTAGCACCTCAAAGGGCGCGGAAATACGGACACTTGAAAATACGCGAGAGGGCTATCTTCGCCAATTTTCAAAATTTTTGAATTCTGAAAACGGGTGCTGTTTCCCTATCGTTAGTAGGCGTTTGTACCACTTTTACAATTCGTAGTACCTCGGAGGGGGCGGAAATACGGACACTTGAAAATACGCGAAAGGGGTAGATTCGTCATTTTTGGAGATATTTTAATTCTGAAAACGGGTGCTGTTTCCCTAACGTTAGTACCCGCTTGTACCACTGTTTCAATCGTTAGCACCTCAAAGGGGGCGGAAATACGGGCACTCGAAAATACGCGACAGGGGCAGATTCCTCATTTTTGGAGATATTTTAATTCTGAAAACGGGTGCTGTTTCCCAATCGTTAGTACCCGTTTGTACCCCTTTTCCATCGTTAGCACCTCAATGAGGGCGGAAATACGGGCACTTGAAAATACGCGAAAGGGCTATCTTCGCCAATTTTCAAAATTTTTGAATTCTGAAAACAGGTGCTGTTTCCCTAACGTTAGTATCCGTTTGTACCACTTTTAGATTCGTGAGTACCTCAAAGGGGGTGGAAATACGGGTACTTGAAAATACGCGGAAGGGGTAGATTCCTCATTTTTGAAGATATTTTAATTCTGATAACGGGTGCTGCTTCCCTAACGCTAGTACCCGTTTGTACCACTTCTAGATTCGTTCGTACCTCAAAGGGGGCGGAAATACGGGTACTTGAAAATACGCGAAAGGGGTAGATTCCTCATTTTTGAAGATATTTTAATTCTGATAACGGGTGCTGCTTCCCTAACGCTAGTACCCGTTTGTACCACTTTTAGATTCGTTCGTACCTCAAAGGGGGCGGAAATACGGACACTTGAAAATACGCGAAAGGGGTAGATTCGTCATTTTTGAAGATATTTTAATTCTGATAACGGGTGCTGCTTCCCTAACGCTAGTACCCGTTTGTACCACTTTTAGATTCGTTCGTACCTCAAAGGGGGCGGAAATACGGACATTTGAAGATACGCGACAAGGGCAGATTCCTCATTTTTGGAGATATTTTAATTCTGAAAACAGGTGCTGTTTCCCTAACGTTAGTATCCGTTTGTACCACTTTTAGATTCGTGAGTACCTCAAAGGGGGTGGAAATACGGACACTTGAAAATACGCGAGAGGGCTATCTTCGCCAATTTTCAAAATTTTTGAATTCTGAAAACGGCTGCTGTTTCCCTATCGTTAGTAGGCGTTTGTACCACTGTTACAATTCTTAGTACCTCGAAGGGGGCGGAAATACGGACACTTGAAAATACGCGAAAGGGGTAGATTCGTCATTTTTGGAGATATTTGAATTCTGAAAACAGGTGCTGTTTCCCTAACGTTAGTATCCGTTTGTACCACTTTTAGATTCGTTCGTACCTCAAAGGGGGCGGAAATACGGACATTTGAAAATACGCGACAAGGGCAGATTCCTCATTTTTGGAGATATTTTAATTCTGAAAACAGGTGCTGTTTCCCTAACGTTAGTATCCGTTTGTACCACTTTTAGATTCGTGAGTACCTCAAAGGGGGTGGAAATGCGGACACTTGAAAATACGCGGAAGGGGTAGATTCCTCATTTTTGAAGATATTTTAATTCTGATAACGGGTGCTGCTTCGCTAACGCTAGTACCCGTTTGTACCACTTTTAGATTCGTTCGGACCTGAAAGGGGGCGGAAATACGGACATTTGAAAATACGCGACAAGGGCAGATTCCTCATTTTTGGAGATATTTTAATTCTGAAAACGGGTGCTGTTTCCCAATCGTTAGTACACGTTTGTACCCCTTTTCCATCGTTAGCACCTCAATGAGGGCGGAAATACGGGCACTTGAAAATACGCGAAAGGGCTATCTTCGCCAATTTTCAAAATTTTTGAATTCTGAAAACAGGTGCTGTTTCCCTAACGTTAGTATCCGTTTGTACCACTTTTAGATTCGTGAGTACCTCAAAGGGGGTGGAAATACGGACACTTGAAAATACGCGGAAGGGGTAGATTCCTCATTTTTGAAGATATTTTAATTCTGATAACGGGTGCTGCTTCGCTAACGCTAGTACCCGTTTGTACCACTTTTAGATTCGTTCGGACCTGAAAGGGGGCGGAAATACGGACACTTGAAAATACGCGAAAGGGGAAGATTCGTCATTTTTGGAGATATTTTAATTCTGAAAACGGGTGCTGTTTCCCAATCGTTAGTACCCGTTTGTACCCCTTTTCCATCGTTAGCACCTCAATGAGGGCGGAAATACGGGCACTTGAAAATACGCGAATGGGCTATCTTCGCCAATTTTCAAAATTTTTGAATTCTGAAAACAGGTGCTGTTTCCCTAACGTTAGTATCCGTTTGTACCACTTTTAGATTCGTGAGTACCTCAAAGGGGGTGGAAATACGGGCACTTGAAAATACGCGGAAGGGGTAGATTCCTCATTTTTGAAGATATTTTAATTCTGATAACGGGTGCTGCTTCCCTAACGCTAGTACCCGTTTGTACCACTTTTTCAATCGTTAGCACCTCAAAGGGGGCGGAAATACGGGCACTCGAAAATACGCGACAGGGGCAGATTCCTTATTTTTGGAGATATTTTAATTCTGAAAACGGGTACTGTTTCCCAATCGTTAGTACGCGTTTGTACCACTTTTACAATTGTTAGTACCTCAAAGGGGCCGGAAATACGGACATTTGAAAATACGCGACAGGGGCAGATTCCTCATTTTTGGAGATATTTTAATTCTGAAAACAGGTGCTGTTTCCCTAACGTTAGTATCCGTTTGTACCACTTTTAGATTCGTGAGTACCTCAAGGGGGGCGGAAATACGGGCACTTGAAAATACGCGACAGGGGCAGATTCCTCATTTTTGGAGATATTCTAATTCTGAAAACGGGTGCTGTTTCCCAATTGTTAGTACCCGTTTGTACCCCTTTTCCATCGTTAGCACCTCAATGAGGGCGGAAATACGGGCACTTGAAAATACGCGAGAGGGCTATCTTCGCCAATTTTCAAAATTTTTGAATTCTGAAAACGGCTGCTGTTTCCCTATCGTTAGTAGGCGTTTGTACCACTGTTACAATTCTTAGTACCTCGAAGGGGGCGGAAATACGGACACTTGAAAATACGCGAAAGGGGTAGATTCGTCATTTTTGGAGATATTTTAATTCTGAAAACGGGTGCTGTTTCCCTAACGTTAGTACCCGTTTGTACCACTTTTTCAATCGTTAGCACCTCAAAGGGGGTGGCGATACGGGCACTTGAGAATACGCGACAGGGGTAGATTCCTCATTTTTGGAGATATTTGAATTCTGAAAACGATTGCTGTTTCCCTATCGTTAGTACCCGTTTGTACCACTTTGCCATCGTTAGCACCTCAAAGGGGGCGGAAATACGAGCACTTGAAAATACGCGAAAGGGCTATCTTCGCCAATTTTCAAAATTTTTGAATTCTGAAAACGGGTGCTGTTTCCCTATCGTTAGTAGGCGTTTGTACCACTTTTACAATTCTTAGTACCTCGGAGGGGGCGGAAATACGGACACTTGAAAATACGCGAAAGGGGTAGATTCGTCATTCTTGAAGATATTTGAATTCTGAAAACGGGTGACGTTTCCCTAACGTTAGTATCCGTTTGCACCACTTTTAGATTCGTTAGTACCTCAAAGGGGGTGGCGATACGGGCACTTGAAAATATGCGAAATGGGTAGATTGGTCATTTTTGGAGATATTTGAATTCTGAAAACGATTGCTGTTTCCCTATCGTTAGTACCCGTTTGTACTACTTTTCCATCGTTAGCACCTCAAAAGGGGCGGAAATACGGGCACTTGAAAATACGCGAAAGGGCTACTGTCGCCAATTTTCAAAATTTTTGAATTCTGAAAACGGGTGCTGTTTCCCTATCGTTAGTACCCGTTTGTACCACTTTTCCATCGTTAGCACCTCAAAGGGGGCGGAAATACGAGCACTTGAAAATACGCGAAAGGGCTATCTTCGCCAATTTTCAAAATTTTTGAATTCTGAAAACGGGTGCTGTTTCCCTATCGTTAGTAGGCGTTTGTACCACTTTTACAATTCCTCGTACCTCGGAGGGGGCGGAAATACGGACACTTGAAAATACGCGAAAGGGGTAGATTCGTCATTTTTGGAGACATTTTAATTCTGAAAACGGGTGCTGTTTCCCTAACGTTAGTACCCGTTTGTACCACTTTTTCAATCGTTAGCACCTCAAAGGGGGTGGCGATACGGGCACTTGAAAATACGCGACAGGGGTAGATTCCTCATTTTTGGAGATATTTTAATTCTGAAAACGGGTGCTGTTTCCCTAACGTTAGTACCCGTTTGTACCACTTTTTCAATCGTTAGCACCTCAAAGGGGGTGGCGATACGGGCACTTGAAAATACGCGACAAGGGTAGATTCCTCATTTTTGGAGATATTTTAATTCTGAAAACGATTGCTGTTTCCCTATCGTTAGTACCCGTTTGTACCACTTTTCCATCGTTAGCACCTCAAAGGGGGTGGCAATACGGGCACTTGAAAATACGCGACAGGGGTAGATTCCTCATTTTTGGAGATATTTTAATTCTGAAAACGATTGCTGTTTCCCTATCGTTAGTACCCGTTTGTACCACTTTTCCATCGTTAGCACCTCAAAGGGCGCGGAAATACGGACACTTGAAAATACGCGAGAGGGCTATCTTCGCCAATTTTCAAAATTTTTGAATTCTGAAAACGGGTGCTGTTTCCCTAACGTTAGTACCCGTTTGTACCACTTTTTCAATCGTTAGCACCTCAAAGGGGGTGGCGATACGGGCACTTGAAAATACGCGACAAGGGTAGATTCCTCATTTTTGGAGATATTTTAATTCTGAAAACGATTGCTGTTTCCCTATCGTTAGTACCCGTTTGTACCACTTTTCCATCGTTAGCACCTCAAAGGGGGTGGCAATACGGGCACTTGAAAATACGCGACAGGGGTAGATTCCTCATTTTTGGAGATATTTTAATTCTGAAAACGATTGCTGTTTCCCTATCGTTAGTACCCGTTTGTACCACTTTTCCATCGTTAGCACCTCAAAGGGCGCGGAAATACGGACACTTGAAAATACGCGAGAGGGCTATCTTCGCCAATTTTCAAAATTTTTGAATTCTGAAAACGGGTGCTGTTTCCCTATCGTTAGTAGGCGTTTGTACCACTTTTACAATTCGTAGTACCTCGGAGGGGGCGGAAATACGGACACTTGAAAATACGCGAAAGGGGTAGATTCGTCATTTTTGGAGATATTTTAATTCTGAAAACGGGTGCTGTTTCCCTAACGTTAGTACCCGCTTGTACCACTGTTTCAATCGTTAGCACCTCAAAGGGGGCGGAAATACGGGCACTCGAAAATACGCGACAGGGGCAGATTCCTCATTTTTGGAGATATTTTAATTCTGAAAACGGGTGGTGTTTCCCAATCGTTAGTACCCGTTTGTACCCCTTTTCCATCGTTAGCACCTCAATGAGGGCGGAAATACGGGCACTTGAAAATACGCGAAAGGGCTATCTTCGCCAATTTTCAAAATTTTTGAATTCTGAAAACAGGTGCTGTTTCCCTAACGTTAGTATCCGTTTGTACCACTTTTAGATTCGTGAGTACCTCAAAGGGGGTGGAAATACGGGTACTTGAAAATACGCGGAAGGGGTAGATTCCTCATTTTTGAAGATATTTTAATTCTGATAACGGGTGCTGCTTCCCTAACGCTAGTACCCGTTTGTACCACTTCTAGATTCGTTCGTACCTCAAAGGGGGCGGAAATACGGGTACTTGAAAATACGCGAAAGGGGTAGATTCCTCATTTTTGAAGATATTTTAATTCTGATAACGGGTGCTGCTTCCCTAACGCTAGTACCCGTTTGTACCACTTTTAGATTCGTTCGTACCTCAAAGGGGGCGGAAATACGGACACTTGAAAATACGCGAAAGGGGTAGATTCGTCATTTTTGAAGATATTTTAATTCTGATAACGGGTGCTGCTTCCCTAACGCTAGTACCCGTTTGTACCACTTTTAGATTCGTTCGTACCTCAAAGGGGGCGGAAATACGGACATTTGAAGATACGCGACAAGGGCAGATTCCTCATTTTTGGAGATATTTTAATTCTGAAAACAGGTGCTGTTTCCCTAACGTTAGTATCCGTTTGTACCACTTTTAGATTCGTGAGTACCTCAAAGCGGGTGGAAATACGGACACTTGAAAATACGCGAGAGGGCTATCTTCGCCAATTTTCAAAATTTTTGAATTCTGAAAACGGCTGCTGTTTCCCTATCGTTAGTAGGCGTTTGTACCACTGTTACAATTCTTAGTACCTCGAAGGGGGCGGAAATACGGACACTTGAAAATACGCGAAAGGGGTAGATTCGTCATTTTTGGAGATATTTGAATTCTGAAAACAGGTGCTGTTTCCCTAACGTTAGTATCCGTTTGTACCACTTTTAGATTCGTTCGTACCTCAAAGGGGGCGGAAATACGGACATTTGAAAATACGCGACAAGGGCAGATTCCTCATTTTTGGAGATATTTTAATTCTGAAAACAGGTGCTGTTTCCCTAACGTTAGTATCCGTTTGTACCACTTTTAGATTCGTGAGTACCTCAAAGGGGGTGGAAATGCGGACACTTGAAAATACGCGGAAGGGGTAGATTCCTCATTTTTGAAGATATTTTAATTCTGATAACGGGTGCTGCTTCGCTAACGCTAGTACCCGTTTGTACCACTTTTAGATTCGTTCGGACCTGAAAGGGGGCGGAAATACGGACATTTGAAAATACGCGACAAGGGCAGATTCCTCATTTTTGGAGATATTTTAATTCTGAAAACGGGTGCTGTTTCCCAATCGTTAGTACACGTTTGTACCCCTTTTCCATCGTTAGCACCTCAATGAGGGCGGAAATACGGGCACTTGAAAATACGCGAAAGGGCTATCTTCGCCAATTTTCAAAATTTTTGAATTCTGAAAACAGGTGCTGTTTCCCTAACGTTAGTATCCGTTTGTACCACTTTTAGATTCGTGAGTACCTCAAAGGGGGTGGAAATACGGACACTTGAAAATACGCGGAAGGGGTAGATTCCTCATTTTTGAAGATATTTTAATTCTGATAACGGGTGCTGCTTCGCTAACGCTAGTACCCGTTTGTACCACTGTTAGATTCGTTCGGACCTGAAAGGGGGCGGAAATACGGACACTTGAAAATACGCGAAAGGGGAAGATTCGTCATTTTTGGAGATATTTTAATTCTGAAAACGGGTGCTGTTTCCCAATCGTTAGTACCCGTTTGTACCCCTTTTCCATCGTTAGCACCTCAATGAGGGCGGAAATACGGGCACTTGAAAATACGCGAATGGGCTATCTTCGCCAATTTTCAAAATTTTTGAATTCTGAAAACAGGTGCTGTTTCCCTAACGTTAGTATCCGTTTGTACCACTTTTAGATTCGTGAGTACCTCAAAGGGGGTGGAAATACGGGCACTTGAAAATACGCGGAAGGGGTAGATTCCTCATTTTTGAAGATATTTTAATTCTGATAACGGGTGCTGCTTCCCTAACGCTAGTACCCGTTTGTACCACTTTTTCAATCGTTAGCACCTCAAAGGGGGCGGAAATACGGGCACTCGAAAATACGCGACAGGGGCAGATTCCTTATTTTTGGAGATATTTTAATTCTGAAAACGGGTACTGTTTCCCAATCGTTAGTACGCGTTTGTACCACTTTTACAATTGTTAGTACCTCAAAGGGGCCGGAAATACGGACATTTGAAAATACGCGACAGGGGCAGATTCCTCATTTTTGGAGATATTTTAATTCTGAAAACAGGTGCTGTTTCCCTAACGTTAGTATCCGTTTGTACCACTTTTAGATTCGTGAGTACCTCAAAGGGGGCGGAAATACGGGCACTTGAAAATACGCGACAGGGGCAGATTCCTCATTTTTGGAGATATTCTAATTCTGAAAACGGGTGCTGTTTCCCAATTGTTAGTACCCGTTTGTACCCCTTTTCCATCGTTAGCACCTCAATGAGGGCGGAAATACGGGCACTTGAAAATACGCGAGAGGGCTATCTTCGCCAATTTTCAAAATTTTTGAATTCTGAAAACGGCTGCTGTTTCCCTATCGTTAGTAGGCGTTTGTACCACTGTTACAATTCTTAGTACCTCGAAGGGGGCGGAAATACGGGCACTTGAAAATACGCGAAAGGGGTAGATTCGTCATTTTTGGAGATACTTTAATTCTGAAAACGGGTGCTGTTTCCCTAACGTTAGTACCCGTTTGTACCACTTTTTCAATCGTTAGCACCTCAAAGGGGGCGGAAATACGGGCACTCGAAAATACGCGACAGGGGCAGATTCCTTATTTTTGGAGATATTTTAATTCTGAAAACGGGTGCTGTTTCCCAATCGTTAGTACACGTTTGTACCCCTTTTCCATCGTTAGCACCTCAATGAGGGCGGAAATACGGGCACTTGAAAATACGCGGAAGGGGTAGATTCCTCATTTTTGAAGATATTTTAATTCTGATAACGGGTGCTGCTTCCCTAACGCTAGTACCCGTTTGTACCACTTCTAGATTCGTTCGTACCTCGAAGGGGGCGGAAATACGGACACTTCAAAATACGCGAGAGGGCTATCTTCGCCAATTTTCAAAATTTTTGAATTCTGAAAACGGGTGCTGTTTCCCTATCGTTAGTACGCGTTTGTACCACTCTTACAATTGTTAGTACCTCAAAGGGGCCGGAAATACGGACATTTGAAAATACGCGACAGGGGCAGATTCCTCATTTTTGGAGATATTTTAATTCTGAAAACAGGTGCTGTTTCCCTAACGTTAGTATCCGTTTGTACCACTTTTACATTCGTGAGTACCTCAAAGGGGGCGGAAATACGGACACTTGAAAATACGCGAAAGGGGTAGATTCGTCATTTTTGGAGATATTTTAATTCTGAAAACGGGTGCTGTTTCCCAATCGTTAGTACACGTTTGTACCCCTTTTCCATCGTTAGCACCTCAATGAGGGCGGAAATACGGGCACTTGAAAATACGCGGAAGGGGTAGATTCCTCATTTTTGAAGATATTTTAATTCTGATAACGGGTGCTGCTTCCCTAACGCTAGTACCCGTTTGTACCACTTTTAGATTCGTTCGTACCTCAAAGGGGGCGGAAATACGGACATTTGAAAATACGCGACAAGGGCAGATTCCTCATTTTTGGAGATATTTTAATTCTGAAAACAGGTGCTGTTTCCCTAACGTTAGTATCCGTTTGTACCACTTTTAGATTCGTGAGTACCTCAAAGGGGGTGGAAATACGGACACTTGAAAATACGCGAGAGGGCTATCTTCGCCAATTTTCAAAATTTTTGAATTCTGAAAACGGGTGCTGTTTCCCTATCGTTAGTACGCGTTTGTACCCCTTTTCCATCGTTAGCACCTCAATGAGGGCGGAAATACGGGCACTTGAAAATACGCGAAAGGGCTATCTTCGCCAATCTTCAAAATTTTTGAATTCTGAAAACAGGTGCTGTTTCCCTAACGTTAGTATCCGTTTGTACCACTTTTAGATTCGTGAGTACCTCAAAGGGGGCGGAAATACGGGCACTTGAAAATACGCGGAAGGGGTAGATTCCTCATTTTTGAAGATATTTTAATTCTGATAACGGGTGCTGCTTCCCTAACGCTAGTACCCGTTTGTACCACTTTTACAATTAGTTAGTACTTCAAAGGGGCCGGAAATACGGACATTTGAAAATATGCGACAGGGGCAGATTCCTCATTTTTGGAGATATTTTAATTCTGAAAACAGGTGCTGTTTCCCTAACGTTAGTATCCGTTTGTACCACTTTTAGATTTGTGAGTACCTCAAACGGGGTGGAAATACGGACACTTGAAAATACGCGCAAGGGGTAGATTCCTCATTTTTGAAGATATTTTAATTCTGATAACGGGTGCTGCTTCCCTAACGCGAGTACCCGTTTGTACCACTTTTAGATTCGTTCGGACCTGAAAGGGGGCGGAAATACGGACACTTGAAAATACGCGAAAGGGGTAGATTCGTCATTTTTGGAGATATTTTAATTCTGAAAACGGGTGCTGTTTCCCTAACGTTAGTACCCGTTTGTACCACTTTTTCAATCGTTAGCACCTCAAAGGGGGCGGAAATACGGGCACTCGAAAATACGCGACAGGGGCAGATTCCTCATTTTTGGAGATATTTTAATTCTGAAAACGGGTGCTGTTTCCCAATCGTTAGTACCCGTTTGTACCCCTTTTCCATCGTTAGCACCTCAATGAGGGCGGAAATACGGGCACTTGAAAATACGCGAAAGGGCTATCTTCGCCAATTTTCAAAATTTTTGAATTCTGAAAACAGGTGCTGTTTCCCTAACGTTAGTATCCGTTTGTACCACTTTTAGATTCGTGAGTACCTCAAAGGGGGTGGAAATACGGGCACTTGAAAATACGCGGAAGGGGTAGATTCCTCATTTTTGAAGATATTTTAATTCTGATAACGGGTGCTGCTCCCCTAACGCTAGTACCCGTTTGTACCACTTTTAGATTCGTTCGTACCTCAAAGGGGGCGGAAATACGGACATTTGAAAATACGCGACAAGGGCAGATTCCTCATTTTTGGAGATATTTTAATTCTGAAAACAGGTGCTGTTTCCCTAACGTTAGTATCCGTTTGTACCACTTTTAGATTCGTGAGTACCTCAAAGGGGGTGGAAATACGGACACTTGAAAATACGCGAGAGGGCTATCTTCGCCAATTTTCAAAATTTTTGAATTCTGAAAACAGGTGCTGTTTCCCTAACGTTAGTATCCGTTTGTACCACTTTTAGATTCGTGAGTACCTCAAAGGGGGTGGAAATACGGGCACTTGAAAATACGCGGAAGGGGTAGATTCCTCATTTTTGAAGATATTTTAATTCTGATAACGGGTGCTGCTTCCCTAACGCTAGTACCCGTTTCTACCACTTCTAGATTCGTTCGTACCTCGAAGGGGGCGGAAATACGGACACTTCAAAATACGCGAGAGGGCTATCTTCGCCAATTTTCAAAATTTTTGAATTCTGAAAACGGGTGCTGTTTCCCTATCGTTAGTACGCGTTTGTACCACTCTTACAATTGTTAGTACCTCAAAGGGGCCGGAAATACGGACATTTGAAAATACGCGACAGGGGCAGATTCCTCATTTTTGGAGATATTTTAATTCTGAAAACAGGTGCTGTTTCCCTAACGTTAGTATCCGTTTGTACCACTTTTACATTCGTGAGTACCTCAAAGGGGGCGGAAATACGGACACTTGAAAATACGCGAAAGGGGTAGATTCGTCATTTTTGGAGATATTTTAATTCTGAAAACGGGTGCTGTTTCCCAATCGTTAGTACACGTTTGTACCCCTTTTCCATCGTTAGCACCTCAATGAGGGCGGAAATACGGGCACTTGAAAATACGCGGAAGGGGTAGATTCCTCATTTTTGAAGATATTTTAATTCTGATAACGGGTGCTGCTTCCCTAACGCTAGTACCCGTTTGTACCACTTTTAGATTCGTTCGTACCTCAAAGGGGGCGGAAATACGGACATTTGAAAATACGCGACAAGGGCAGATTCCTCATTTTTGGAGATATTTTAATTCTGAAAACAGGTGCTGTTTCCCTAACGTTAGTATCCGTTTGTACCACTTTTAGATTCGTGAGTACCTCAAAGGGGGTGGAAATACGGACACTTGAAAATACGCGAGAGGGCTATCTTCGCCAATTTTCAAAATTTTTGAATTCTGAAAACGGGTGCTGTTTCCCTATCGTTAGTACGCGTTTGTACCCCTTTTCCATCGTTAGCACCTCAATGAGGGCGGAAATACGGGCACTTGAAAATACGCGAAAGGGCTATCTTCGCCAATCTTCAAAATTTTTGAATTCTGAAAACAGGTGCTGTTTCCCTAACGTTAGTATCCGTTTGTACCACTTTTAGATTCGTGAGTACCTCAAAGGGGGCGGAAATACGGGCACTTGAAAATACGCGGAAGGGGTAGATTCCTCATTTTTGAAGATATTTTAATTCTGATAACGGGTGCTGCTTCCCTAACGCTAGTACCCGTTTGTACCACTTTTACAATTAGTTAGTACTTCAAAGGGGCCGGAAATACGGACATTTGAAAATACGCGACAGGGGCAGATTCCTCATTTTTGGAGATATTTTAATTCTGAAAACAGGTGCTGTTTCCCTAACGTTAGTATCCGTTTGTACCACTTTTAGATTCGTGAGTACCTCAAAGGGGGTGGAAATACGGACACTTGAAAATACGCGCAAGGGGTAGATTCCTCATTTTTGAAGATATTTTAATTCTGATAACGGGTGCTGCTTCCCTAACGCGAGTACCCGTTTGTACCACTTTTAGATTCGTTCGGACCTGAAAGGGGGCGGAAATACGGACACTTGAAAATACGCGAAAGGGGTAGATTCGTCATTTTTGGAGATATTTTAATTCTGAAAACGGGTGCTGTTTCCCTAACGTTAGTACCCGTTTGTACCACTTTTTCAATCGTTAGCACCTCAAAGGGGGCGGAAATACGGGCACTCGAAAATACGCGACAGGGGCAGATTCCTCATTTTTGGAGATATTTTAATTCTGAAAACGGGTGCTGTTTCCCAATCGTTAGTACCCGTTTGTACCCCTTTTCCATCGTTAGCACCTCAATGAGGGCGGAAATACGGGCACTTGAAAATACGCGAAAGGGCTATCTTCGCCAATTTTCAAAATTTTTGAATTCTGAAAACAGGTGTTGTTTCCCTAACGTTAGTATCCGTTTGTACCACTTTTAGATTCGTGAGTACCTCAAAGGGGGTGGAAATACGGGCACTTGAAAATACGCGGAAGGGGTAGATTCCTCATTTTTGAAGATATTTTAATTCTGATAACGGGTGCTGCTTCCCTAACGCTAGTACCCGTTTGTACCACTTTTACAATTAGTTAGTACTTCAAAGGGGCCGGAAATACGGACATTTGAAAATACGCGACAGGGGCAGATTCCTCATTTTTGGAGATATTTTAATTCTGAAAACAGGTGCTGTTTCCCTAACGTTAGTATCCGTTTGTACCACTTTTAGATTCGTGAGTACCTCAAAGGGGGTGGAAATACGGACACTTGAAAATACGCGGAAGGGGTAGATTCCTCATTTTTGAAGATATTTTAATTCTGATAACGGGTGCTGCTTCCCTAACGCGAGTACCCGTTTGTACCACTTTTAGATTCGTTCGGACCTGAAAGGGGGCGGAAATACGGACACTTGAAAATACGCGAAAGGGGTAGATTCGTCATTTTTGGAGATATTTTAATTCTGAAAACGGGTGCTGTTTCCCTAACGTTAGTACCCGTTTGTACCACTTTTTCAATCGTTAGCACCTCAAAGGGGGCGGAAATACGGGCACTCGAAAATACGCGACAGGGGCAGATTCCTCATTTTTGGAGATATTTTAATTCTGAAAACGGGTGCTGTTTCCCAATCGTTAGTACCCGTTTGTACCCCTTTTCCATCGTTAGCACCTCAATGAGGGCGGAAATACGGGCACTTGAAAATACGCGAAAGGGCTATCTTCGCCAATTTTCAAAATTGTTGAATTCTGAAAACAGGTGCTGTTTCCCTAACGTTAGTATCCGTTTGTACCACTTTTAGATTCGTGAGTACCTCAAAGGGGGTGGAAATACGGGCACTTGAAAATACGCGAGAGGGCTATCTTCGCCAATTTTCAAAATTTTTGAATTCTGAAAACGGGTGCTGTTTCCCTATCATTAGTACGCGTTTGTACCACTCTTACAATTGTTAGTACCTCAAAGGGGCCGGAAATACGGACATTTGAAAATACGCGACAGGGGCAGATTCCTCATTTTTGGAGATATTTTAATTCTGAAAACAGGTGCTGTTTCCCTAACGTTAGTATCCGTTTGTACCACTTTTACATTCGTGAGTACCTCAAAGGGGGTGGAAATACGGACACTTGAAAATACGCGAGAGGGCTATCTTCGCCAATTTTCAAAATTTTTGAATTCTGAAAACGGGTGCTGTTGCCCTATCGTTAGTACGCGTTTGTACCACTTTTACAATTGTTAGTACCTCAAAGGGGCCGGAAATACGGACATTTGAAAATACGCGACAGTGGCAGATTCCTCATTTTTGGAGATATTTTAAATCTGAAAACAGGTGCTGTTTCCCTAACGTTAGTATCCGTTTGTACCACTTTTAGATTCGTGAGTACCTCAAAGGGGGTGGAAATACGGACACTTGAAAATACGCGGAAGGGGTAGATTCGTCATTTTTGGAGATATTTTAATTCTGAAAACGGGTGCTGTTTCCCAATCGTTAGTACCCGTTTGTACCCCTTTTCCATCGTTAGCACCTCAATGAGGGCGGAAATACGGGCACTTGAAAATACGCGAAAGGGCTATCTTCGCCAATTTTCAAAATTTTTGAATTCTGAAAACAGGTGCTGTTTCCCTAACGTTAGTATCCGTTTGTACCACTTTTAGATTCGTGAGTACCTCAAAGGGGGTGGAAATACGGGCACTTGAAAATACGCGGAAGGGGTAGATTCCTCATTTTTGAAGATATTTTAATTCTGATAACGGGTGCTGCTTCCCTAACGCTAGTACCCGTTTGTACCACTTTTAGATTCGTTCGTACCTCAAAGGGGGCGGAAATACGGACATTTGAAAATACGCGACAGGGGCAGATTCCTCATTTTTGGAGATATTTTAATTCTGAAAACAGGTGCTGTTTCCCTAACGTTAGTATCCGTTTGTACCAGTTTTAGATTCGTGAGTACCTCAAAGGGGGTGGAAATACGGACACTTGAAAATACGCGAGAGGGCTATCTTCGCCAATTTTCAAAATTTTTGAATTCTGAAAACGGGTGCTGTTTCCCTATCGTTAGTAGGCGTTTGTACCACTTTTACAATTCGTAGTACCTCGGAGGGGGCGGAAATACGGACACTTGAAAATACGCGAAAGGGGTAGATTCGTCATTTTTGGAGATATTTTAATTCTGAAAACGGGTGCTGTTTCCCTAACGTTAGTACCCGCTTGTACCACTTTTTCAATCGTTAGCGCCTCAAAGGGGGCGGAAATACGGGCACTCGAAAATACGCGACAGGGGCAGACTCCTCATTTTTGGAGATATTTTAATTCTGAAAACGGGTGCTGTTTCCCAATCGTTAGTACCCGTTTGTACCCCTTTTCCATCGTTAGCACCTCAATGAGGGCGGAAATACGGGCACTTGAAAATACGCGAAAGGGCTATCTTCGCCAATTTTCAAAATTTTTGAATTCTGAAAACAGGTGCTGTTTCCCTAACGTTAGTATCCGTTTGTACCACTTTTAGATTCGTGAATACCTCAAAGGGGGTGGAAATACGGGTACTTGAAATTACGCGGAAGGGGTAGATTCCTCATTTTTGAAGATATTTTAATTCTGATAACGGGTGCTGCTTCCCTAACGCTAGTACCCGTTTGTACCACTTCTAGATTCGTTCGTACCTCAAAGGGGGCGGAAATACGGACACTTGAAAATACGCGAAAGGGGTAGATTCGTCATTTTTGGAGATATTTTAATTCTGAAAACGGGTGCTGTTTCCCTAACGTTAGTACCCGCTTGTACCACTTTTTCAATCGTTAGCACCTCAAAGGGGGCGGAAATACGGGCACTCGAAAATACGCGACAGGGGCAGATTCCTCATTTTTGGAGATATTTTAATTCTGAAAACGGGTGCTGTTTCCCAATCGTTAGTACCCGTTTGTACCCCTTTTCCATCGTTAGCACCTCAATGAGGGCGGAAATACGGGCACTTGAAAATACGCGAAAGGGCTATCTTCGCCAATTTTCAAAATTTTTGAATTCTGAAAACAGGTGCTGTTTCCCTAACGTTAGTATCCGTTTGTACCACTTTTAGATTCGTGAGTACCTCAAAGGGGGTGGAAATACGGGTACTTGAAAATACGCGGAAGGGGTAGATTCCTCATTTTTGGAGATATTTTAATTCTGAAAACAGGTGCTGTTTCCCTAACGTTAGTATCCGTTTGTACCACTTTTAGATTCGTGAGTACCTCAAAGGGGGTGGAAATACGGACACTTGAAAATACGCGAGAGGGCTATCTTCGCCAATTTTCAAAATTTTTGAATTCTGAAAACAGGTGCTGTTTCCCTAACGTTAGTATCCGTTTGTACCACTTTTAGATTCGTGAGTACCTCAAAGGGGGCGGAAATACGGGCACTTGAAAATACGCGGAAGGGGTAGATTCCTCATTTTTGAAGATATTTTAATTCTGATAACGGGTGCTGCTTCCCTAACGCTAGTACCCGTTTGTACCACTTTTACAATTGTTAGTACTTCAAAGGGGCCGGAAATACGGACATTTGAAAATACGCGACAGGGGCAGATTCCTCATTTTTGGAGATATTTTAAATCTGAAAACAGGTGCTGTTTCCCTAACGTTAGTATCCGTTTGTACCACTTTTAGATTCGTGAGTACCTCAAAGGGGGTGGAAATACGGACACTTGAAAATACGCGGAAGGGGTAGATTCCTCATTTTTGGAGATATTTTAATTCTGAAAACGGGTGCTGTTTCCCAATCGTTAGTACCCGTTTGTACCCCTTTTCCATCGTTAGCACCTCAATGAGGGCGGAAATACGGGCACTTGAAAATACGCGAAAGGGCTATCTTCGCCAATTTTCAAAATTTTTGAATTCTGAAAACAGGTGCTGTTTCCCTAATGTTAGTATCCGTTTGTACCACTTTTAGATTCGTGAGTACCTCAAAGGGGGTGGAAATACGGGCACTTGAAAATACGCGGAAGGGGTAGATTCCTCATTTTTGAAGATATTTTAATTCTGATAACGGGTGCTGCTTCCCTAACGCTAGTACCCGTTTGTACCACTTTTAGATTCGTTCGTACCTCAAAGGGGGCGGAAATACGGACATTTGAAAATACGCGACAGGGGCAGATTCCTCATTTTTGGAGATATTTTAATTCTGAAAACAGGTGCTGTTTCCCTAACGTTAGTATCCGTTTGTACCAGTTTTAGATTCGTGAGTACCTCAAAGGGGGTGGAAATACGGACACTTGAAAATACGCGAGAGGGCTATCTTCGCCAATTTTCAAAATTTTTGAATTCTGAAAACGGGTGCTGTTTCCCTATCGTTAGTAGGCGTTTGTACCACTTTTACAATTCGTAGTACCTCGGAGGGGGCGGAAATACGGACACTTGAAAATACGCGAAAGGGGTAGATTCGTCATTTTTGGAGATATTTTAATTCTGAAAACGGGTGCTGTTTCCCTAACGTTAGTACCCGCTTGTACCACTTTTTCAATCGTTAGCGCCTCAAAGGGGGCGGAAATACGGGCACTCGAAAATACGCGACAGGGGCAGACTCCTCATTTTTGGAGATATTTTAATTCTGAAAACGGGTGCTGTTTCCCAATCGTTAGTACCCGTTTGTACCCCTTTTCCATCGTTAGCACCTCAATGAGGGCGGAAATACGGGCACTTGAAAATACGCGAAAGGGCTATCTTCGCCAATTTTCAAAATTTTTGAATTCTGAAAACAGGTGCTGTTTCCCTAACGTTAGTATCCGTTTGTACCACTTTTAGATTCGTGAATACCTCAAAGGGGGTGGAAATACGGGTACTTGAAATTACGCGGAAGGGGTAGATTCCTCATTTTTGAAGATATTTTAATTCTGATAACGGGTGCTGCTTCCCTAACGCTAGTACCCGTTTGTACCACTTCCAGATTCGTTCGTACCTCAAAGGGGGCGGAAATACGGACACTTGAAAATACGCGAAAGGGGTAGATTCGTCATTTTTGGAGATATTTTAATTCTGAAAACGGGTGCTGTTTCCCTAACGTTAGTACCCGCTTGTACCACTTTTTCAATCGTTAGCACCTCAAAGGGGGCGGAAATACGGGCACTCGAAAATACGCGACAGGGGCAGATTCCTCATTTTTGGAGATATTTTAATTCTGAAAACGGGTGCTGTTTCCCAATCGTTAGTACCCGTTTGTACCCCTTTTCCATCGTTAGCACCTCAATGAGGGCGGAAATACGGGCACTTGAAAATACGCGAAAGGGCTATCTTCGCCAATTTTCAAAATTTTTGAATTCTGAAAACAGGTGCTGTTTCCCTAACGTTAGTATCCGTTTGTACCACTTTTAGATTCGTGAGTACCTCAAAGGGGGTGGAAATACGGGTACTTGAAAATACGCGGAAGGGGTAGATTCCTCATTTTTGGAGATATTTTAATTCTGAAAACAGGTGCTGTTTCCCTAACGTTAGTATCCGTTTGTACCACTTTTAGATTCGTGAGTACCTCAAAGGGGGTGGAAATACGGACACTTGAAAATACGCGAGAGGGCTATCTTCGCCAATTTTCAAAATTTTTGAATTCTGAAAACAGGTGCTGTTTCCCTAACGTTAGTATCCGTTTGTACCACTTTTAGATTCGTGAGTACCTCAAAGGGGGCGGAAATACGGGCACTTGAAAATACGCGGAAGGGGTAGATTCCTCATTTTTGAAGATATTTTAATTCTGATAACGGGTGCGGCTTCCCTAACGCTAGTACCCGTTTGTACCACTTTTACAATTGTTAGTACTTCAAAGGGGCCGGAAATACGGACATTTGAAAATACGCGATAGGGGCAGATTCCTCATTTTTGGAGATATTTTAATTCTGAAAACGGGTGCTGTTTCCCAATCGTTAGTACCCGTTTGTACCCCTTTTCCATCGTTAGCACCTCAATGAGGGCGGAAATACGGGCACTTGAAAATACGCGAAAGGGCTATCTTCGCCAATTTTCCAAATTTTTGAATTCTGAAAACAGGTGCTGTTTCCCTAACGTTAGTATCCGTTTGTACCACTTTTAGATTCGTGAGTACCTCAAAGGGGGCGGAAATACGGGCACTTGAAAATACGCGGAAGGGGCAGATTCCTCATTTTTGGAGATATTTTAATTCTGAAAACGGGTGCCGTTTCCCAATCGTTAGTACCCGTTTGTACCCCTTTTCCATCGTTAGCACCTCAATGAGGGCGGAAATACGGGCACTTGAAAATACGCGAAAGGGCTATCTTCGCCAATTTTCAAAATTTTTGAATTCTGAAAACAGGTGCTGTTTCCCTAACGTTAGTATCCGTTTGTACCACTTTTAGATTCGTGAGTACCTCAAAGGGGGTGGAAATACGGGCACTTGAAAATACGCGGAAGGGGTAGATTCCTCATTTTTGAAGATATTTTAATTCTGATAACGGGTGCTGCCTCCCTAACGCTAGTACCCGTTTGTACCACTTTTAGATTCGTTCGTACCTCAAAGGGGGCGGAAATACGGACATTTGAAAATACGCGAGAGGGCTATCTTCGCCAATTTTCAAAATTTTTGAATTCTGAAAACGGGTGCTGTTTCGCCATCGTTAGTAGGCGTTTGTACCACTTTTACAATTCTTAGTACCTCGGAGGGGGCGGAAATACGGACACTTGAAAATACGCGAAAGGGGTAGATTCGTCATTTTTGGAGATATTTTAATTCTGAAAACGGGTGCTGTTTCCCTAACGTTAGTACCCGTTTCTACCACTTTTTCAATCGTTAGCACCTCAAAGGGGACGGAAATACGGGCACTCGAAAATACGCGACAGGGGCAGATTCCTCATTTTTGAAGATATTTTAATTCTGATAACGGGTGCTGTTTCCCTAACGTTAGTACCCGTTTGTACCACTTTTAGATTCGTTCGTACCTCAAAGGGGGCGGAAATACGGACACTTGAAAATACGCGAGAGGGCTATCTTCGCCAATTTTCAAAATTTTTGAATTCTGAAAACAGGTGCTGTTTCCCTAACGTTAGTATCCGTTTGTACCACTTTTAGATTCGCGAGTACCTCAAAGGGGGTGGAAATACGGGTACTTGAAAATACGCGGAAGGGGTAGATTCCTCATTTTTGAAGATATTTTAATTCTGATAACGGGTGCTGCTTCCCTAACGCTAGTACCCGTTTGTACCACTTCTAGATTCGTTCGTACCTCAAAGGGGGCGGAAATACGGACACTTGAAAATACGCGAAAGGGGTAGATTCGTCATTTTTGGAGATATTTTAATTCTGAAAACGGGTGCTGTTTCCCAATCGTTAGTACACGTTTGTACCCCTTTTCCATCGTTAGCACCTCAATGAGGGCGGAAATACGGGCACTTGAAAATACGCGGAAGGGGTAGATTCCTCATTTTTGAAGATATTTTAATTCTGATAACGGGTGCTGCTTCCCTAACGCTAGTACCCGTTTGTACCACTTTTACAATTAGTTAGTACTTCAAAGGGGCCGGAAATACGGACATTTGAAAATACGCGACAGGGGCAGATTCCTCATTTTTGGAGATATTTTAATTCTGAAAACAGGTGCTGTTTCCCTAACGTTAGTATCCGTTTGTACCACTTTTAGATTCGTGAGTACCTCAAAGGGGGTGGAAATACGGACACTTGAAAATACGCGCAAGGGGTAGATTCCTCATTTTTGAAGATATTTTAATTCTGATAACGGGTGCTGCTTCCCTAACGCGAGTACCCGTTTGTACCACTTTTAGATTCGTTCGGACCTGAAAGGGGGCGGAAATACGGACACTTGAAAATACGCGAAAGGGGTAGATTCGTCATTTTTGGAGATATTTGAATTCTGAAAACGGGTGCTGTTTCCCTAACGTTAGTACCCGTTTGTACCACTTTTTCAATCGTTAGCACCTCAAAGGGGGCGGAAATACGGGCACTCGAAAATACGCGACAGGGGCAGATTCCTCATTTTTGGAGATATTTTAATTCTGAAAACAGGTGCTGTTTCCCTAACGTTAGTATCCGTTTGTACCACTTTTAGATTCGTGAGTACCTCAAAGGGGGTGGAAATACGGACACTTGAAAATACGCGGAAGGGGTAGATTCCTCATTTTTGAAGATATTTTAATTCTGATAACGGGTGCTGCTTCCCTAACGCGAGTACCCGTTTGTACCACTTTTAGATTCGTTCGCACCTGAAAGGGGGCGGAAATACGGACACTTGAAAATACGCGAAAGGGGTAGATTCGTCATTTTTGGAGATATTTTAATTCTGAAAACGGGTGCTGTTTCCCTAACGTTAGTACCCGTTTGTACCACTTTTTCAATCGTTAGCACCTCAAAGGGGGCGGAAATACGGGCACTCGAAAATACGCGACAGGGGCAGATTCCTCATTTTTGGAGATATTTTAATTCTGAAAACGGGTGCTGTTTCCCAATCGTTAGTACCCGTTTGTACCCCTTTTCCATCGTTAGCACCTCAATGAGGGCGGAAATACGGGCACTTGAAAATACGCGAAAGGGCTATCTTCGCCAATTTTCAAAATTTTTGAATTCTGAAAACAGGTGCTGTTTCCCTAACGTTAGTATCCGTTTGTACCACTTTTAGATTCGTGAGTACCTCAAAGGGGGTGGAAATACGGGCACTTGAAAATACGCGAGAGGGCTATCTTCGCCAATTTTCAAAATTTTTGAATTCTGAAAACGGGTGCTGTTTCCCTATCATTAGTACGCGTTTGTACCACTCTTACAATTGTTAGTACCTCAAAGGGGCCGGAAATACGGACATTTGAAAATACGCGACAGGGGCAGATTCCTCATTTTTGGAGATATTTTAATTCTGAAAACAGGTGCTGTTTCCCTAACGTTAGTATCCGTTTGTACCACTTTTACATTCGTGAGTACCTCAAAGGGGGTGGAAATACGGACACTTGAAAATACGCGAGAGGGCTATCTTCGCCAATTTTCAAAATTTTTGAATTCTGAAAACGGGTGCTGTTGCCCTATCGTTAGTACGCGTTTGTACCACTTTTACAATTGTTAGTACCTCAAAGGGGCCGGAAATACGGACATTTGAAAATACGCGACAGGGGCAGATTCCTCATTTTTGGAGATATTTTAAATCTGAAAACAGGTGCTGTTTCCCTAACGTTAGTATCCGTTTGTACCACTTTTAGATTCGTGAGTACCTCAAAGGGGGTGGAAATACGGACACTTGAAAATACGCGGAAGGGGTAGATTCGTCATTTTTGGAGATATTTTAATTCTGAAAACGGGTGCTGTTTCCCAATCGTTAGTACCCGTTTGTACCCCTTTTCCATCGTTAGCACCTCAATGAGGGCGGAAATACGGGCACTTGAAAATACGCGAAAGGGCTATCTTCGCCAATTTTCAAAATTTTTGAATTCTGAAAACAGGTGCTGTTTCCCTAACGTTAGTATCCGTTTGTACCACTTTTAGATTCGTGAGTACCTCAAAGGGGGTGGAAATACGGGCACTTGAAAATACGCGGAAGGGGTAGATTCCTCATTTTTGAAGATATTTTAATTCTGATAACGGGTGCTGCTTCCCTAACGCTAGTACCCGTTTGTACCACTTTTAGATTCGTTCGTACCTCAAAGGGGGCGGAAATACGGACATTTGAAAATACGCGACAGGGGCAGATTCCTCATTTTTGGAGATATTTTAATTCTGAAAACAGGTGCTGTTTCCCTAACGTTAGTATCCGTTTGTACCAGTTTTAGATTCGTGAGTACCTCAAAGGGGGTGGAAATACGGACACTTGAAAATACGCGAGAGGGCTATCTTCGCCAATTTTCAAAATTTTTGAATTCTGAAAACGGGTGCTGTTTCCCTATCGTTAGTAGGCGTTTGTACCACTTTTACAATTCGTAGTACCTCGGAGGGGGCGGAAATACGGACACTTGAAAATACGCGAAAGGGGTAGATTCGTCATTTTTGGAGATATTTTAATTCTGAAAACGGGTGCTGTTTCCCTAACGTTAGTACCCGCTTGTACCACTTTTTCAATCGTTAGCACCTCAAAGGGGGCGGAAATACGGGCACTCGAAAATACGCGACAGGGGCAGACTCCTCATTTTTGGAGATATTTTAATTCTGAAAACGGGTGCTGTTTCCCAATCGTTAGTACCCGTTTGTACCCCTTTTCCATCGTTAGCACCTCAATGAGGGCGGAAATACGGGCACTTGAAAATACGCGAAAGGGCTATCTTCGCCAATTTTCAAAATTTTTGAATTCTGAAAACAGGTGCTGTTTCCCTAACGTTAGTATCCGTTTGTACCACTTTTATATTCGTGAGTACCTCAAAGGGGGTGGAAATACGGGCACTTGAAAATACGCGGAAGGGGTAGATTCCTCATTTTTGAAGATATTTTAATTCTGATAACGGGTGCTGCTTCCCTAACGCTAGTACCCGTTTGTACCACTTTTACAATTAGTTAGTACTTCAACGGGGCCGGAAATACGGACATTTGAAAATACGCGACAGGGGCAGATTCCTCATTTTTGGAGATATTTTAATTCTGAAAACAGGTGCTGTTTCCCTAACGTTAGTATCCGTTTGTACCACTTTTAGATTCGTGAGTACCTCAAAGGGGGTGGAAATACGGACACTTGAAAATACGCGGAAGGGGTAGATTCCTCATTTTTGAAGATATTTTAATTCTGATAACGGGTGCTGCTTCCCTAACGCGAGTACCCGTTTGTACCACTTTTAGATTCGTTCGGACCTGAAAGGGGGCGGAAATACGGACACTTGAAAATACGCGAAAGGGGTAGATTCGTCATTTTTGGAGATATTTTAATTCTGAAAACGGGTGCTGTTTCCCTAACGTTAGTACCCGTTTGTACCACTTTTTCAATCGTTAGCACCTCAAAGGGGGCGGAAATACGGGCACTCGAAAATACGCGACAGGGGCAGATTCCTCATTTTTGGAGATATTTTAATTCTGAAAACGGGTGCTGTTTCCCAATCGTTAGTACCCGTTTGTACCCCTTTTCCATCGTTAGCACCTCAATGAGGGCGGAAATACGGGCACTTGAAACTACGCGAAAGGGCTATCTTCGCCAATTTTCAAAATTTTTGAATTCTGAAAACAGGTGCTGTTTCCCTAACGTTAGTATCCGTTTGTACCACTTTTAGATTCGTGAGTACCTCAAAGGGGGTGGAAATACGGACACTTGAAAATACGCGGAAGGGGTAGATTCCTCATTTTTGAAGATATTTTAATTCTGATAACGGGTGCTGCTTCCCTAACGCTAGTACCCGTTTGTACCACTTTTAGATTCGTTCGTACCTCAAAGGGGGCGGAAATACGGACATTTGAAAATACGCGACAGGGGCAGATTCCTCATTTTTGGAGATATTTTAATTCTGAAAACAGGTGCTGTTTCCCTAACGTTAGTATCCGTTTGTACCAGTTTTAGATTCGTGAGTACCTCAAAGGGGGTGGAAATACGGACACTTGAAAATACGCGAGAGGGCTATCTTCGCCAATTTTCAAAATTTTTGAATTCTGGAAACGGGTGCTGTTTCCCTATCGTTAGTAGGCGTTTGTACCACTTTTACAATTCGTAGTACCTCGGAGGGGGCGGAAATACGGACACTTGAAAATACGCGAAAGGGGTAGATTCGTCATTTTTGGAGATATTTTAATTCTGAAAACGGGTGCTGTTTCCCTAACGTTAGTACCCGCTTGTACCACTTTTTCAATCGTTAGCACCTCAAAGGGGGCGGAAATACGGGCACTCGAAAATACGCGACAGGGGCAGACTCCTCATTTTTGGAGATATTTTAATTCTGAAAACGGGTGCTGTTTCCCAATCGTTAGTACCCGTTTGTACCCCTTTTCCATCGTTAGCACCTCAATGAGGGCGGAAATACGGGCACTTGAAAATACGCGAAAGGGCTATCTTCGCCAATTTTCAAAATTTTTGAATTCTGAAAACAGTTGCTGTTTCCCTAACGTTAGTATCCGTTTGTACCACTTTTAGATTCGTGAGTACCTCAAAGGGGGTGGAAATACGGGCACTTGAAAATACGCGGAAGGGGTAGATTCCTCATTTTTGAAGATATTTTAATTCTGATAACGGGTGCTGCTTCCCTAACGCTAGTACCCGTTTGTACCACTTTTACAATTAGTTAGTACTTCAACGGGGCCGGAAATACGGACATTTGAAAATACGCGACAGGGGCAGATTCCTCATTTTTGGAGATATTTTAATTCTGAAAACAGGTGCTGTTTCCCTAACGTTAGTATCCGTTTGTACCACTTTTAGATTCGTGAGTACCTCAAAGGGGGTGGAAATACGGACACTTGAAAATACGCGGAAGGGGTAGATTCCTCATTTTTGAAGATATTTTAATTCTGATAACGGGTGCTGCTTCCCTAACGCGAGTACCCGTTTGTACCACTTTTAGATTCGTTCGGACCTGAAAGGGGGCGGAAATACGGACACTTGAAAATACGCGAAAGGGGTAGATTCGTCATTTTTGGAGATATTTTAATTCTGAAAACGGGTGCTGTTTCCCTAACGTTAGTACCCGTTTGTACCACTTTTTCAATCGTTAGCACCTCAAAGGGGGCGGAAATACGGGCACTCGAAAATACGCGACAGGGGCAGATTCCTCATTTTTGGAGATATTTTAATTCTGAAAACGGGTGCTGTTTCCCAATCGTTAGTACCCGTTTGTACCCCTTTTCCATCGTTAGCACCTCAATGAGGGCGGAAATACGGGCACTTGAAAATACGCGAAAGGGCTATCTTCGCCAATTTTCAAAATTTTTGAATTCTGAAAACAGGTGCTGTTTCCCTAACGTTAGTATCCGTTTGTACCACTTTTAGATTCGTGAGTACCTCAAAGGGGGTGGAAATACGGGCACTTGAAAATACGCGAGAGGGCTATCTTCGCCAATTTTCAAAATTTTTGAATTCTGAAAACGGGTGCTGTTTCCCTATCATTGGTACGCGTTTGTACCACTCTTACAATTGTTAGTACCTCAAAGGGGCCGGAAATACGGACATTTGAAAATACGCGACAGGGGCAGATTCCTCATTTTTGGAGATATTTTAATTCTGAAAACAGGTGCTGTTTCCCTAACGTTAGTATCCGTTTGTACCACTTTTACATTCGTGAGTACCTCAAAGGGGGTGGAAATACGGACACTTGAAAATACGCGAGAGGGCTATCTTCGCCAATTTTCAAAATTTTTGAATTCTGAAAACGGGTGCTGTTGCCCTATCGTTAGTACGCGTTTGTACCACTTTTACAATTGTTAGTACCTCAAAGGGGCCGGAAATACGGACATTTGAAAATACGCGACAGGGGCAGATTCCTCATTTTTGGAGATATTTTAAATCTGAAAACAGGTGCTGTTTCCCTAACGTTAGTATCCGTTTGTACCACTTTTAGATTCGTGAGTACCTCAAAGGGGGTGGAAATACGGACACTTGAAAATACGCGGAAGGGGTAGATTCGTCATTTTTGGAGATATTTTAATTCTGAAAACGGGTGCTGTTTCCCAATCGTTAGTACCCGTTTGTACCCCTTTTCCATCGTTAGCACCTCAATGAGGGCGGAAATACGGGCACTTGAAAATACGCGAAAGGGCTATCTTCGCCAATTTTCAAAATTTTTGAATTCTGAAAACAGGTGCTGTTTCCCTAACGTTAGTATCCGTTTGTACCACTTTTAGATTCGTGAGTACCTCAAAGGGGGTGGAAATACGGGCACTTGAAAATACGCGGAAGGGGTAGATTCCTCATTTTTGAAGATATTTTAATTCTGATAACGGGTGCTGCTTCCCTAACGCTAGTACCCGTTTGTACCACTTTTAGATTCGTTCGTACCTCAAAGGGGGCGGAAATACGGACATTTGAAAATACGCGACAGGGGCAGATTCCTCATTTTTGGAGATATTTTAATTCTGAAAACAGGTGCTGTTTCCCTAACGTTAGTATCCGTTTGTACCAGTTTTAGATTCGTTAGCACCTCAATGAGGGCGGAAATACGGGCACTTGAAAATACGCGAAAGGGCTATCTTCGCCAATTTTCAAAATTTTTGAATTCTGAAAACAGGTGCTGTTTCCCTAACGTTAGTATCCGTTTGTACCACTTTTAGATTCGTGAGTACCTCAAAGGGGGTGGAAATACGGGCACTTGAAAATACGCGAGAGGGCTATCTTCGCCAATTTTCAAAATTTTTGAATTCTGAAAACGGGTGCTGTTTCCCTATCATTGGTACGCGTTTGTACCACTCTTACAATTGTTAGTACCTCAAAGGGGCCGGAAATACGGACATTTGAAAATACGCGACAGGGGCAGATTCCTCATTTTTGGAGATATTTTAATTCTGAAAACAGGTGCTGTTTCCCTAACGTTAGTATCCGTTTGTACCACTTTTACATTCGTGAGTACCTCAAAGGGGGTGGAAATACGGACACTTGAAAATACGCGAGAGGGCTATCTTCGCCAATTTTCAAAATTTTTGAATTCTGAAAACGGGTGCTGTTGCCCTATCGTTAGTACGCGTTTGTACCACTTTTACAATTGTTAGTACCTCAAAGGGGCCGGAAATACGGACATTTGAAAATACGCGACAGGGGCAGATTCCTCATTTTTGGAGATATTTTAAATCTGAAAACAGGTGCTGTTTCCCTAACGTTAGTATCCGTTTGTACCACTTTTAGATTCGTGAGTACCTCAAAGGGGGTGGAAATACGGACACTTGAAAATACGCGGAAGGGGTAGATTCGTCATTTTTGGAGATATTTTAATTCTGAAAACGGGTGCTGTTTCCCAATCGTTAGTACCCGTTTGTACCCCTTTTCCATCGTTAGCACCTCAATGAGGGCGGAAATACGGGCACTTGAAAATACGCGAAAGGGCTATCTTCGCCAATTTTCAAAATTTTTGAATTCTGAAAACAGGTGCTGTTTCCCTAACGTTAGTATCCGTTTGTACCACTTTTAGATTCGTGAGTACCTCAAAGGGGGTGGAAATACGGGCACTTGAAAATACGCGGAAGGGGTAGATTCCTCATTTTTGAAGATATTTTAATTCTGATAACGGGTGCTGCTTCCCTAACGCTAGTACCCGTTTGTACCACTTTTAGATTCGTTCGTACCTCAAAGGGGGCGGAAATACGGACATTTGAAAATACGCGACAGGGGCAGATTCCTCATTTTTGGAGATATTTTAATTCTGAAAACAGGTGCTGTTTCCCTAACGTTAGTATCCGTTTGTACCAGTTTTAGATTCGTGAGTACCTCAAAGGGGGTGGAAATACGGACACTTGAAAATACGCGAGAGGGCTATCTTCGCCAATTTTCAAAATTTTTGAATTCTGAAAACGGGTGCTGTTTCCCTATCGTTAGTAGGCGTTTGTACCACTTTTACAATTCGTAGTACCTCGGAGGGGGCGGAAATACGGACACTTGAAAATACGCGAAAGGGGTAGATTCGTCATTTTTGGAGATATTTTAATTCTGAAAACGGGTGCTGTTTCCCTAACGTTAGTACCCGCTTGTACCACTTTTTCAATCGTTAGCACCTCAAAGGGGGCGGAAATACGGGCACTCGAAAATACGCGACAGGGGCAGACTCCTCATTTTTGGAGATATTTTAATTCTGAAAACGGGTGCTGTTTCCCAATCGTTAGTACCCGTTTGTACCCCTTTTCCATCGTTAGCACCTCAATGAGGGCGGAAATACGGGCACTTGAAAATACGCGAAAGGGCTATCTTCGCCAATTTTCAAAATTTTTGAATTCTGAAAACAGGTGCTGTTTCCCTAACGTTAGTATCCGTTTGTACCACTTTTAGATTCGTGAGTACCTCAAAGGGGGTGGAAATACGGGTACTTGAAAATACGCGGAAGGGGTAGATTCCTCATTTTTGGAGATATTTTAATTCTGAAAACAGGTGCTGTTTCCCTAACGTTAGTATCCGTTTGTACCACTTTTAGATTCGTGAGTACCTCAAAGGGGGTGGAAATACGGACACTTGAAAATACGCGAGAGGGCTATCTTCGCCAATTTTCAAAATTTTTGAATTCTGAAAACAGGTGCTGTTTCCCTAACGTTAGTATCCGTTTGTACCACTTTTAGATTCGTGAGTACCTCAAAGGGGGCGGAAATACGGGCACTTGAAAATACGCGGAAGGGGTAGATTCCTCATTTTTGAAGATATTTTAATTCTGATAACGGGTGCTGCTTCCCTAACGCTAGTACCCGTTTGTACCACTTTTACAATTGTTAGTACTTCAAAGGGGCCGGAAATACGGACATTTGAAAATACGCGACAGGGGCAGATTCCTCATTTTTGGAGATATTTTAATTCTGAAAACGGGTGCTGTTTCCCAATCGTTAGTACCCGTTTGTACCCCTTTTCCATCGTTAGCACCTCAATGAGGGCGGAAATACGGGCACTTGAAAATACGCGAAAGGGCTATCTTCGCCAATTTTCAAAATTTTTGAATTCTGAAAACAGGTGCTGTTTCCCTAACGTTAGTATCCGTTTGTACCACTTTTAGATTCGTGAGTACCTCAAAGGGGGCGGAAATACGGGCACTTGAAAATACGCGGAAGGGGCAGATTCCTCATTTTTGGAGATATTTTAATTCTGAAAACGGGTGCCGTTTCCCAATCGTTAGTACCCGTTTGTACCCCTTTTCCATCGTTAGCACCTCAATGAGGGCGGAAATACGGGCACTTGAAAATACGCGAAAGGGCTATCTTCGCCAATTTTCAAAATTTTTGAATTCTGAAAACAGGTGCTGTTTCCCTAACGTTAGTATCCGTTTGTACCACTTTTAGATTCGTGAGTACCTCAAAGGGGGTGGAAATACGGGCACTTGAAAATACGCGGAAGGGGTAGATTCCTCATTTTTGAAGATATTTTAATTCTGATAACGGGTGCTGCTTCCCTAACGCTAGTACCCGTTTGTACCACTTTTAGATTCGTTCGTACCTCAAAGGGGGCGGAAATACGGACATTTGAAAATACGCGACAGGGGCAGATTCCTCATTTTTGGAGATATTTTAATTCTGAAAACAGGTGCTGTTTCCCTAACGTTAGTATCCGTTTGTACCAGTTTTAAATTCGTGAGTACCTCAAAGGGGGTGGAAATACGGACACTTGAAAATACGCGAGAGGGCTATCTTCGCCAATTTTCAAAATTTTTGAATTCTGAAAACGGGTGCTGTTTCGCCATCGTTAGTAGGCGTTTGTACCACTTTTACAATTCTTAGTACCTCGGAGGGGGCGGAAATACGGACACTTGAAAATACGCGAAAGGGGTAGATTCGTCATTTTTGGAGATATTTTAATTCTGAAAACGGGTGCTGTTTCCCTAACGTTAGTACCCGTTTCTACCACTTTTTCAATCGTTAGCACCTCAAAGGGGACGGAAATACGGGCACTCGAAAATACGCGACAGGGGCAGATTCCTCATTTTTGAAGATATTTTAATTCTGATAACGGGTGCTGTTTCCCTAACGTTAGTACCCGTTTGTACCACTTTTAGATTCGTTCGTACCTCAAAGGGGGCGGAAATACGGACACTTGAAAATACGCGAGAGGGCTATCTTCGCCAATTTTCAAAATTTTTGAATTCTGAAAACAGGTGCTGTTTCCCTAACGTTAGTATCCGTTTGTACCACTTTTAGATTCGTGAGTACCTCAAAGGGGGTGGAAATACGGGTACTTGAAAATACGCGGAAGGGGTAGATTCCTCATTTTTGGAGATATTTTAATTCTGAAAACAGGTGCTGTTTCCCTAACGTTAGTATCCGTTTGTACCACTTTTAGATTCGTGAGTACCTCAAAGGGGGTGGAAATACGGACACTTGAAAATACGCGGAAGGGGTAGATTCCTCATTTTTGAAGATATTTTAATTCTGATAACGGGTGCTGCTTCCCTAACGCGAGTACCCGTTTGTACCACTTTTAGATTCGTTCGGACCTGAAAGGGGGCGGAAATACGGACACTTGAAAATACGCGAAAGGGGTAGATTCGTCATTTTTGGAGATATTTTAATTCTGAAAACGGGTGCTGTTTCCCTAACGTTAGTACCCGTTTGTACCACTTTTTCAATCGTTAGCACCTCAAAGGGGGCGGAAATACGGGCACTCGAAAATACGCGACAGGGGCAGATTCCTCATTTTTGGAGATATTTTAATTCTGAAAACGGGTGCTGTTTCCCAATCGTTAGTACCCGTTTGTACCCCTTTTCCATCGTTAGCACCTCAATGAGGGCGGAAATACGGGCACTTGAAAATACGCGAAAGGGCTATCTTCGCCAATTTTCAAAATTTTTGAATTCTGAAAACAGGTGCTGTTTCCCTAACGTTAGTATCCGTTTGTACCACTTTTAGATTCGTGAGTACCTCAAAGGGGGTGGAAATACGGGCACTTGAAAATACGCGAGAGGGCTATCTTCGCCAATTTTCAAAATTTTTGAATTCTGAAAACGGGTGCTGTTTCCCTATCATTAGTACGCGTTTGTACCACTCTTACAATTGTTAGTACCTCAAAGGGGCCGGAAATACGGACATTTGAAAATACGCGACAGGGGCAGATTCCTCATTTTTGGAGATATTTTAATTCTGAAAACAGGTGCTGTTTCCCTAACGTTAGTATCCGTTTGTACCACTTTTACATTCGTGAGTACCTCAAAGGGGGTGGAAATACGGACACTTGAAAATACGCGAGAGGGCTATCTTCGCCAATTTTCAAAATTTTTGAATTCTGAAAACGGGTGCTGTTGCCCTATCGTTAGTACGCGTTTGTACCACTTTTACAATTGTTAGTACCTCAAAGGGGCCGGAAATACGGACATTTGAAAATACGCGACAGGGGCAGATTCCTCATTTTTGGAGATATTTTAAATCTGAAAACAGGTGCTGTTTCCCTAACGTTAGTATCCGTTTGTACCACTTTTAGATTCGTGAGTACCTCAAAGGGGGTGGAAATACGGACACTTGAAAATACGCGGAAGGGGTAGATTCGTCATTTTTGGAGATATTTTAATTCTGAAAACGGGTGCTGTTTCCCAATCGTTAGTACCCGTTTGTACCCCTTTTCCATCGTTAGCACCTCAATGAGGGCGGAAATACGGGCACTTGAAAATACGCGAAAGGGCTATCTTCGCCAATTTTCAAAATTTTTGAATTCTGAAAACAGGTGCTGTTTCCCTAACGTTAGTATCCGTTTGTACCACTTTTAGATTCGTGAGTACCTCAAAGGGGGTGGAAATACGGGCACTTGAAAAAACGCGGAAGGGGTAGATTCCTCATTTTTGAAGATATTTTAATTCTGATAACGGGTGCTGCTTCCCTAACGCTAGTACCCGTTTGTACCACTTTTAGATTCGTTCGTACCTCAAAGGGGGCGGAAATACGGACATTTGAAAATACGCGACAGGGGCAGATTCCTCATTTTTGGAGATATTTTAATTCTGAAAACAGGTGCTGTTTCCCTAACGTTAGTATCCGTTTGTACCAGTTTTAGATTCGTGAGTACCTCAAAGGGGGTGGAAATACGGACACTTGAAAATACGCGAGAGGGCTATCTTCGCCAATTTTCAAAATTTTTGAATTCTGAAAACGGGTGCTGTTTCCCTATCGTTAGTAGGCGTTTGTACCACTTTTACAATTCGTAGTACCTCGGAGGGGGCGGAAATACGGACACTTGAAAATACGCGAAAGGGGTAGATTCGTCATTTTTGGAGATATTTTAATTCTGAAAACGGGTGCTGTTTCCCTAACGTTAGTACCCGCTTGTACCACTTTTTCAATCGTTAGCACCTCAAAGGGGGCGGAAATACGGGCACTCGAAAATACGCGACAGGGGCAGACTCCTCATTTTTGGAGATATTTTAATTCTGAAAACGGGTGCTGTTTCCCAATCGTTAGTACCCGTTTGTACCCCTTTTCCATCGTTAGCACCTCAATGAGGGCGGAAATACGGGCACTTGAAAATACGCGAAAGGGCTATCTTCGCCAATTTTCAAAATTTTTGAATTCTGAAAACAGGTGCTGTTTCCCTAACGTTAGTATCCGTTTGTACCACTTTTATATTCGTGAGTACCTCAAAGGGGGTGGAAATACGGGCACTTGAAAATACGCGGAAGGGGTAGATTCCTCATTTTTGAAGATATTTTAATTCTGATAACGGGTGCTGCTTCCCTAACGCTAGTACCCGTTTGTACCACTTTTACAATTAGTTAGTACTTCAACGGGGCCGGAAATACGGACATTTGAAAATACGCGACAGGCGCAGATTCCTCATTTTTGGAGATATTTTAATTCTGAAAACAGGTGCTGTTTCCCTAACGTTAGTATCCGTTTGTACCACTTTTAGATTCGTGAGTACCTCAAAGGGGGTGGAAATACGGACACTTGAAAATACGCGGAAGGGGTAGATTCCTCATTTTTGAAGATATTTTAATTCTGATAACGGGTGCTGCTTCCCTAACGCGAGTACCCGTTTGTACCACTTTTAGATTCGTTCGGACCTGAAAGGGGGCGGAAATACGGACACTTGAAAATACGCGAAAGGGGTAGATTCGTCATTTTTGGAGATATTTTAATTCTGAAAACGGGTGCTGTTTCCCTAACGTTAGTACCCGTTTGTACCACTTTTTCAATCGTTAGCACCTCAAAGGGGGCGGAAATACGGGCACTCGAAAATACGCGACAGGGGCAGATTCCTCATTTTTGGAGATATTTTAATTCTGAAAACGGGTGCTGTTTCCCAATCGTTAGTACCCGTTTGTACCCCTTTTCCATCGTTAGCACCTCAATGAGGGCGGAAATACGGGCACTTGAAAATACGCGAAAGGGCTATCTTCGCCAATTTTCAAAATTTTTGAATTCTGAAAACAGGTGCTGTTTCCCTAACGTTAGTATCCGTTTGTACCACTTTTAGATTCGTGAGTACCTCAAAGGGGGTGGAAATACGGGCACTTGAAAATACGCGAGAGGGCTATCTTCGCCAATTTTCAAAATTTTTGAATTCTGAAAACGGGTGCTGTTTCCCTATCATTGGTACGCGTTTGTACCACTCTTACAATTGTTAGTACCTCAAAGGGGCCGGAAATACGGACATTTGAAAATACGCGACAGGGGCAGATTCCTCATTTTTGGAGATATTTTAATTCTGAAAACAGGTGCTGTTTCCCTAACGTTAGTATCCGTTTGTACCACTTTTACATTCGTGAGTACCTCAAAGGGGGTGGAAATACGGACACTTGAAAATACGCGAGAGGGCTATCTTCGCCAATTTTCAAAATTTTTGAATTCTGAAAACGGGTGCTGTTGCCCTATCGTTAGTACGCGTTTGTACCACTTTTACAATTGTTAGTACCTCAAAGGGGCCGGAAATACGGACATTTGAAAATACGCGACAGGGGCAGATTCCTCATTTTTGGAGATATTTTAAATCTGAAAACAGGTGCTGTTTCCCTAACGTTAGTATCCGTTTGTACCAGTTTTAGATTCGTTAGCACCTCAATGAGGGCGGAAATACGGGCACTTGAAAATACGCGAAAGGGCTATCTTCGCCAATTTTCAAAATTTTTGAATTCTGAAAACAGGTGCTGTTTCCCTAACGTTAGTATCCGTTTGTACCACTTTTAGATTCGTGAGTACCTCAAAGGGGGTGGAAATACGGGCACTTGAAAATACGCGAGAGGGCTATCTTCGCCAATTTTCAAAATTTTTGAATTCTGAAAACGGGTGCTGTTTCCCTATCATTGGTACGCGTTTGTACCACTCTTACAATTGTTAGTACCTCAAAGGGGCCGGAAATACGGACATTTGAAAATACGCGACAGGGGCAGATTCCTCATTTTTGGAGATATTTTAATTCTGAAAACAGGTGCTGTTTCCCTAACGTTAGTATCCGTTTGTACCACTTTTACATTCGTGAGTACCTCAAAGGGGGTGGAAATACGGACACTTGAAAATACGCGAGAGGGCTATCTTCGCCAATTTTCAAAATTTTTGAATTCTGAAAACGGGTGCTGTTGCCCTATCGTTAGTACGCGTTTGTACCACTTTTACAATTGTTAGTACCTCAAAGGGGCCGGAAATACGGACATTTGAAAATACGCGACAGGGGCAGATTCCTCATTTTTGGAGATATTTTAAATCTGAAAACAGGTGCTGTTTCCCTAACGTTAGTATCCGTTTGTACCACTTTTAGATTCGTGAGTACCTCAAAGGGGGTGGAAATACGGACACTTGAAAATACGCGGAAGGGGTAGATTCGTCATTTTTGGAGATATTTTAATTCTGAAAACGGGTGCTGTTTCCCAATCGTTAGTACCCGTTTGTACCCCTTTTCCATCGTTAGCACCTCAATGAGGGCGGAAATACGGGCACTTGAAAATACGCGAAAGGGCTATCTTCGCCAATTTTCAAAATTTTTGAATTCTGAAAACAGGTGCTGTTTCCCTAACGTTAGTATCCGTTTGTACCACTTTTAGATTCGTGAGTACCTCAAAGGGGGTGGAAATACGGGCACTTGAAAATACGCGGAAGGGGTAGATTCCTCATTTTTGAAGATATTTTAATTCTGATAACGGGTGCTGCTTCCCTAACGCTAGTACCCGTTTGTACCACTTTTAGATTCGTTCGTACCTCAAAGGGGGCGGAAATACGGACATTTGAAAATACGCGACAGGGGCAGATTCCTCATTTTTGGAGATATTTTAATTCTGAAAACAGGTGCTGTTTCCCTAACGTTAGTATCCGTTTGTACCACTTTTAGATTCGTGAGTACCTCAAAGGGGGTGGAAATACGGACACTTGAAAATACGCGGAAGGGGTAGATTCCTCATTTTTGAAGATATTTTAATTCTGATAACGGGTGCTGCTTCCCTAACGCGAGTACCCGTTTGTACCACTTTTAGATTCGTTCGGACCTGAAAGGGGGCGGAAATACGGACACTTGAAAATACGCGAAAGGGGTAGATTCGTCATTTTTGGAGATATTTTAATTCTGAAAACGGGTGCTGTTTCCCTAACGTTAGTACCCGTTTGTACCACTTTTTCAATCGTTAGCACCTCAAAGGGGGCGGAAATACGGGCACTCGAAAATACGCGACAGGGGCAGATTCCTCATTTTTGGAGATATTTTAATTCTGAAAACGGGTGCTGTTTCCCAATCGTTAGTACCCGTTTGTACCCCTTTTCCATCGTTAGCACCTCAATGAGGGCGGAAATACGGGCACTTGAAAATACGCGAAAGGGCTATCTTCGCCAATTTTCAAAATTTTTGAATTCTGAAAACAGGTGCTGTTTCCCTAACGTTAGTATCCGTTTGTACCACTTTTAGATTCGTGAGTACCTCAAAGGGGGTGGAAATACGGGTACTTGAAAATACGCGGAAGGGGTAGATTCCTCATTTTTGGAGATATTTTAATTCTGAAAACAGGTGCTGTTTCCCTAACGTTAGTATCCGTTTGTACCACTTTTAGATTCGTGAGTACCTCAAAGGGGGTGGAAATACGGACACTTGAAAATACGCGAGAGGGCTATCTTCGCCAATTTTCAAAATTTTTGAATTCTGAAAACAGGTGCTGTTTCCCTAACGTTAGTATCCGTTTGTACCACTTTTAGATTCGTGAGTACCTCAAAGGGGGCGGAAATACGGGCACTTGAAAATACGCGGAAGGGGTAGATTCCTCATTTTTGAAGATATTTTAATTCTGATAACGGGTGCTGCTTCCCTAACGCTAGTACCCGTTTGTACCACTTTTACAATTGTTAGTACTTCAAAGGGGCCGGAAATACGGACATTTGAAAATACGCGACAGGGGCAGATTCCTCATTTTTGGAGATATTTTAATTCTGAAAACGGGTGCTGTTTCCCAATCGTTAGTACCCGTTTGTACCCCTTTTCCATCGTTAGCACCTCAATGAGGGCGGAAATACGGGCACTTGAAAATACGCGAAAGGGCTATCTTCGCCAATTTTCAAAATTTTTGAATTCTGAAAACAGGTGCTGTTTCCCTAACGTTAGTATCCGTTTGTACCACTTTTAGATTCGTGAGTACCTCAAAGGGGGCGGAAATACGGGCACTTGAAAATACGCGGAAGGGGCAGATTCCTCATTTTTGGAGATATTTTAATTCTGAAAACGGGTGCCGTTTCCCAATCGTTAGTACCCGTTTGTACCCCTTTTCCATCGTTAGCACCTCAATGAGGGCGGAAATACGGGCACTTGAAAATACGCGAAAGGGCTATCTTCGCCAATTTTCAAAATTTTTGAATTCTGAAAACAGGTGCTGTTTCCCTAACGTTAGTATCCGTTTGTACCACTTTTAGATTCGTGAGTACCTCAAAGGGGGTGGAAATACGGGCACTTGAAAATACGCGGAAGGGGTAGATTCCTCATTTTTGAAGATATTTTAATTCTGATAACGGGTGCTGCTTCCCTAACGCTAGTACCCGTTTGTACCACTTTTAGATTCGTTCGTACCTCAAAGGGGGCGGAAATACGGACATTTGAAAATACGCGACAGGGGCAGATTCCTCATTTTTGGAGATATTTTAATTCTGAAAACAGGTGCTGTTTCCCTAACGTTAGTATCCGTTTGTACCAGTTTTAAATTCGTGAGTACCTCAAAGGGGGTGGAAATACGGACACTTGAAAATACGCGAGAGGGCTATCTTCGCCAATTTTCAAAATTTTTGAATTCTGAAAACGGGTGCTGTTTCGCCATCGTTAGTAGGCGTTTGTACCACTTTTACAATTCTTAGTACCTCGGAGGGGGCGGAAATACGGACACTTGAAAATACGCGAAAGGGGTAGATTCGTCATTTTTGGAGATATTTTAATTCTGAAAACGGGTGCTGTTTCCCTAACGTTAGTACCCGTTTCTACCACTTTTTCAATCGTTAGCACCTCAAAGGGGACGGAAATACGGGCACTCGAAAATACGCGACAGGGGCAGATTCCTCATTTTTGAAGATATTTTAATTCTGATAACGGGTGCTGTTTCCCTAACGTTAGTACCCGTTTGTACCACTTTTAGATTCGTTCGTACCTCAAAGGGGGCGGAAATACGGACACTTGAAAATACGCGAGAGGGCTATCTTCGCCAATTTTCAAAATTTTTGAATTCTGAAAACAGGTGCTGTTTCCCTAACGTTAGTATCCGTTTGTACCACTTTTAGATTCGTGAGTACCTCAAAGGGGGTGGAAATACGGGTACTTGAAAATACGCGGAAGGGGTAGATTCCTCATTTTTGGAGATATTTTAATTCTGAAAACAGGTGCTGTTTCCCTAACGTTAGTATCCGTTTGTACCACTTTTAGATTCGTGAGTACCTCAAAGGGGGTGGAAATACGGACACTTGAAAATACGCGGAAGGGGTAGATTCCTCATTTTTGAAGATATTTTAATTCTGATAACGGGTGCTGCTTCCCTAACGCGAGTACCCGTTTGTACCACTTTTAGATTCGTTCGGACCTGAAAGGGGGCGGAAATACGGACACTTGAAAATACGCGAAAGGGGTAGATTCGTCATTTTTGGAGATATTTTAATTCTGAAAACGGGTGCTGTTTCCCTAACGTTAGTACCCGTTTGTACCACTTTTTCAATCGTTAGCACCTCAAAGGGGGCGGAAATACGGGCACTCGAAAATACGCGACAGGGGCAGATTCCTCATTTTTGGAGATATTTTAATTCTGAAAACGGGTGCTGTTTCCCAATCGTTAGTACCCGTTTGTACCCCTTTTCCATCGTTAGCACCTCAATGAGGGCGGAAATACGGGCACTTGAAAATACGCGAAAGGGCTATCTTCGCCAATTTTCAAAATTTTTGAATTCTGAAAACAGGTGCTGTTTCCCTAACGTTAGTATCCGTTTGTACCACTTTTAGATTCGTGAGTACCTCAAAGGGGGTGGAAATACGGGCACTTGAAAATACGCGAGAGGGCTATCTTCGCCAATTTTCAAAATTTTTGAATTCTGAAAACGGGTGCTGTTTCCCTATCATTAGTACGCGTTTGTACCACTCTTACAATTGTTAGTACCTCAAAGGGGCCGGAAATACGGACATTTGAAAATACGCGACAGGGGCAGATTCCTCATTTTTGGAGATATTTTAATTCTGAAAACAGGTGCTGTTTCCCTAACGTTAGTATCCGTTTGTACCACTTTTACATTCGTGAGTACCTCAAAGGGGGTGGAAATACGGACACTTGAAAATACGCGAGAGGGCTATCTTCGCCAATTTTCAAAATTTTTGAATTCTGAAAACGGGTGCTGTTGCCCTATCGTTAGTACGCGTTTGTACCACTTTTACAATTGTTAGTACCTCAAAGGGGCCGGAAATACGGACATTTGAAAATACGCGACAGGGGCAGATTCCTCATTTTTGGAGATATTTTAAATCTGAAAACAGGTGCTGTTTCCCTAACGTTAGTATCCGTTTGTACCACTTTTAGATTCGTGAGTACCTCAAAGGGGGTGGAAATACGGACACTTGAAAATACGCGGAAGGGGTAGATTCGTCATTTTTGGAGATATTTTAATTCTGAAAACGGGTGCTGTTTCCCAATCGTTAGTACCCGTTTGTACCCCTTTTCCATCGTTAGCACCTCAATGAGGGCGGAAATACGGGCACT
Organism: Trypoxylon attenuatum; assembly: GCA_963989405.1. Taxonomy (NCBI): domain Eukaryota; kingdom Metazoa; phylum Arthropoda; class Insecta; order Hymenoptera; family Crabronidae; genus Trypoxylon; species Trypoxylon attenuatum. Next base: position 18,104,963 of record OZ022489.1, read on the forward strand.
TGAAAATACGCGAAAGGGCTATCTTCGCCAATTTTCAAAATTTTTGAATTCTGAAAACAGGTGCTGTTTCCCTAACGTTAGTATCCGTTTGTACCACTTTTAGATTCGTGAGTACCTCAAAGGGGGTGGAAATACGGGCACTTGAAAAAACGCGGAAGGGGTAGATTCCTCATTTTTGAAGATATTTTAATTCTGATAACGGGTGCTGCTTCCCTAACGCTAGTACCCGTTTGTACCACTTTTAGATTCGTTCGTACCTCAAAGGGGGCGGAAATACGGACATTTGAAAATACGCGACAGGGGCAGATTCCTCATTTTTGGAGATATTTTAATTCTGAAAACAGGTGCTGTTTCCCTAACGTTAGTATCCGTTTGTACCAGTTTTAGATTCGTGAGTACCTCAAAGGGGGTGGAAATACGGACACTTGAAAATACGCGAGAGGGCTATCTTCGCCAATTTTCAAAATTTTTGAATTCTGAAAACGGGTGCTGTTTCCCTATCGTTAGTAGGCGTTTGTACCACTTTTACAATTCGTAGTACCTCGGAGGGGGCGGAAATACGGACACTTGAAAATACGCGAAAGGGGTAGATTCGTCATTTTTGGAGATATTTTAATTCTGAAAACGGGTGCTGTTTCCCTAACGTTAGTACCCGCTTGTACCACTTTTTCAATCGTTAGCACCTCAAAGGGGGCGGAAATACGGGCACTCGAAAATACGCGACAGGGGCAGACTCCTCATTTTTGGAGATATTTTAATTCTGAAAACGGGTGCTGTTTCCCAATCGTTAGTACCCGTTTGTACCCCTTTTCCATCGTTAGCACCTCAATGAGGGCGGAAATACGGGCACTTGAAAATACGCGAAAGGGCTATCTTCGCCAATTTTCAAAATTTTTGAATTCTGAAAACAGGTGCTGTTTCCCTAACGTTAGTATCCGTTTGTACCACTTTTATATTCGTGAGTACCTCAAAGGGGGTGGAAATACGGGCACTTGAAAATACGCGGAAGGGGTAGATTCCTCATTTTTGAAGATATTTTAATTCTGATAACGGGTGCTGCTTCCCTAACGCTAGTACCCGTTTGTACCACTTTTACAATTAGTTAGTACTTCAACGGGGCCGGAAATACGGACATTTGAAAATACGCGACAGGCGCAGATTCCTCATTTTTGGAGATATTTTAATTCTGAAAACAGGTGCTGTTTCCCTAACGTTAGTATCCGTTTGTACCACTTTTAGATTCGTGAGTACCTCAAAGGGGGTGGAAATACGGACACTTGAAAATACGCGGAAGGGGTAGATTCCTCATTTTTGAAGATATTTTAATTCTGATAACGGGTGCTGCTTCCCTAACGCGAGTACCCGTTTGTACCACTTTTAGATTCGTTCGGACCTGAAAGGGGGCGGAAATACGGACACTTGAAAATACGCGAAAGGGGTAGATTCGTCATTTTTGGAGATATTTTAATTCTGAAAACGGGTGCTGTTTCCCTAACGTTAGTACCCGTTTGTACCACTTTTTCAATCGTTAGCACCTCAAAGGGGGCGGAAATACGGGCACTCGAAAATACGCGACAGGGGCAGATTCCTCATTTTTGGAGATATTTTAATTCTGAAAACGGGTGCTGTTTCCCAATCGTTAGTACCCGTTTGTACCCCTTTTCCATCGTTAGCACCTCAATGAGGGCGGAAATACGGGCACTTGAAAATACGCGAAAGGGCTATCTTCGCCAATTTTCAAAATTTTTGAATTCTGAAAACAGGTGCTGTTTCCCTAACGTTAGTATCCGTTTGTACCACTTTTAGATTCGTGAGTACCTCAAAGGGGGTGGAAATACGGGCACTTGAAAATACGCGAGAGGGCTATCTTCGCCAATTTTCAAAATTTTTGAATTCTGAAAACGGGTGCTGTTTCCCTATCATTGGTACGCGTTTGTACCACTCTTACAATTGTTAGTACCTCAAAGGGGCCGGAAATACGGACATTTGAAAATACGCGACAGGGGCAGATTCCTCATTTTTGGAGATATTTTAATTCTGAAAACAGGTGCTGTTTCCCTAACGTTAGTATCCGTTTGTACCACTTTTACATTCGTGAGTACCTCAAAGGGGGTGGAAATACGGACACTTGAAAATACGCGAGAGGGCTATCTTCGCCAATTTTCAAAATTTTTGAATTCTGAAAACGGGTGCTGTTGCCCTATCGTTAGTACGCGTTTGTACCACTTTTACAATTGTTAGTACCTCAAAGGGGCCGGAAATACGGACATTTGAAAATACGCGACAGGGGCAGATTCCTCATTTTTGGAGATATTTTAAATCTGAAAACAGGTGCTGTTTCCCTAACGTTAGTATCCGTTTGTACCAGTTTTAGATTCGTTAGCACCTCAATGAGGGCGGAAATACGGGCACTTGAAAATACGCGAAAGGGCTATCTTCGCCAATTTTCAAAATTTTTGAATTCTGAAAACAGGTGCTGTTTCCCTAACGTTAGTATCCGTTTGTACCACTTTTAGATTCGTGAGTACCTCAAAGGGGGTGGAAATACGGGCACTTGAAAATACGCGAGAGGGCTATCTTCGCCAATTTTCAAAATTTTTGAATTCTGAAAACGGGTGCTGTTTCCCTATCATTGGTACGCGTTTGTACCACTCTTACAATTGTTAGTACCTCAAAGGGGCCGGAAATACGGACATTTGAAAATACGCGACAGGGGCAGATTCCTCATTTTTGGAGATATTTTAATTCTGAAAACAGGTGCTGTTTCCCTAACGTTAGTATCCGTTTGTACCACTTTTACATTCGTGAGTACCTCAAAGGGGGTGGAAATACGGACACTTGAAAATACGCGAGAGGGCTATCTTCGCCAATTTTCAAAATTTTTGAATTCTGAAAACGGGTGCTGTTGCCCTATCGTTAGTACGCGTTTGTACCACTTTTACAATTGTTAGTACCTCAAAGGGGCCGGAAATACGGACATTTGAAAATACGCGACAGGGGCAGATTCCTCATTTTTGGAGATATTTTAAATCTGAAAACAGGTGCTGTTTCCCTAACGTTAGTATCCGTTTGTACCACTTTTAGATTCGTGAGTACCTCAAAGGGGGTGGAAATACGGACACTTGAAAATACGCGGAAGGGGTAGATTCGTCATTTTTGGAGATATTTTAATTCTGAAAACGGGTGCTGTTTCCCAATCGTTAGTACCCGTTTGTACCCCTTTTCCATCGTTAGCACCTCAATGAGGGCGGAAATACGGGCACTTGAAAATACGCGAAAGGGCTATCTTCGCCAATTTTCAAAATTTTTGAATTCTGAAAACAGGTGCTGTTTCCCTAACGTTAGTATCCGTTTGTACCACTTTTAGATTCGTGAGTACCTCAAAGGGGGTGGAAATACGGGCACTTGAAAATACGCGGAAGGGGTAGATTCCTCATTTTTGAAGATATTTTAATTCTGATAACGGGTGCTGCTTCCCTAACGCTAGTACCCGTTTGTACCACTTTTAGATTCGTTCGTACCTCAAAGGGGGCGGAAATACGGACATTTGAAAATACGCGACAGGGGCAGATTCCTCATTTTTGGAGATATTTTAATTCTGAAAACAGGTGCTGTTTCCCTAACGTTAGTATCCGTTTGTACCAGTTTTAGATTCGTGAGTACCTCAAAGGGGGTGGAAATACGGACACTTGAAAATACGCGAGAGGGCTATCTTCGCCAATTTTCAAAATTTTTGAATTCTGAAAACGGGTGCTGTTTCCCTATCGTTAGTAGGCGTTTGTACCACTTTTACAATTCGTAGTACCTCGGAGGGGGCGGAAATACGGACACTTGAAAATACGCGAAAGGGGTAGATTCGTCATTTTTGGAGATATTTTAATTCTGAAAACGGGTGCTGTTTCCCTAACGTTAGTACCCGCTTGTACCACTTTTTCAATCGTTAGCACCTCAAAGGGGGCGGAAATACGGGCACTCGAAAATACGCGACAGGGGCAGACTCCTCATTTTTGGAGATATTTTAATTCTGAAAACGGGTGCTGTTTCCCAATCGTTAGTACCCGTTTGTACCCCTTTTCCATCGTTAGCACCTCAATGAGGGCGGAAATACGGGCACTTGAAAATACGCGAAAGGGCTATCTTCGCCAATTTTCAAAATTTTTGAATTCTGAAAACAGGTGCTGTTTCCCTAACGTTAGTATCCGTTTGTACCACTTTTAGATTCGTGAGTACCTCAAAGGGGGTGGAAATACGGGTACTTGAAAATACGCGGAAGGGGTAGATTCCTCATTTTTGGAGATATTTTAATTCTGAAAACAGGTGCTGTTTCCCTAACGTTAGTATCCGTTTGTACCACTTTTAGATTCGTGAGTACCTCAAAGGGGGTGGAAATACGGACACTTGAAAATACGCGAGAGGGCTATCTTCGCCAATTTTCAAAATTTTTGAATTCTGAAAACAGGTGCTGTTTCCCTAACGTTAGTATCCGTTTGTACCACTTTTAGATTCGTGAGTACCTCAAAGGGGGCGGAAATACGGGCACTTGAAAATACGCGGAAGGGGTAGATTCCTCATTTTTGAAGATATTTTAATTCTGATAACGGGTGCTGCTTCCCTAACGCTAGTACCCGTTTGTACCACTTTTACAATTGTTAGTACTTCAAAGGGGCCGGAAATACGGACATTTGAAAATACGCGACAGGGGCAGATTCCTCATTTTTGGAGATATTTTAATTCTGAAAACGGGTGCTGTTTCCCAATCGTTAGTACCCGTTTGTACCCCTTTTCCATCGTTAGCACCTCAATGAGGGCGGAAATACGGGCACTTGAAAATACGCGAAAGGGCTATCTTCGCCAATTTTCAAAATTTTTGAATTCTGAAAACAGGTGCTGTTTCCCTAACGTTAGTATCCGTTTGTACCACTTTTAGATTCGTGAGTACCTCAAAGGGGGCGGAAATACGGGCACTTGAAAATACGCGGAAGGGGCAGATTCCTCATTTTTGGAGATATTTTAATTCTGAAAACGGGTGCCGTTTCCCAATCGTTAGTACCCGTTTGTACCCCTTTTCCATCGTTAGCACCTCAATGAGGGCGGAAATACGGGCACTTGAAAATACGCGAAAGGGCTATCTTCGCCAATTTTCAAAATTTTTGAATTCTGAAAACAGGTGCTGTTTCCCTAACGTTAGTATCCGTTTGTACCACTTTTAGATTCGTGAGTACCTCAAAGGGGGTGGAAATACGGGCACTTGAAAATACGCGGAAGGGGTAGATTCCTCATTTTTGAAGATATTTTAATTCTGATAACGGGTGCTGCTTCCCTAACGCTAGTACCCGTTTGTACCACTTTTAGATTCGTTCGTACCTCAAAGGGGGCGGAAATACGGACATTTGAAAATACGCGACAGGGGCAGATTCCTCATTTTTGGAGATATTTTAATTCTGAAAACAGGTGCTGTTTCCCTAACGTTAGTATCCGTTTGTACCAGTTTTAAATTCGTGAGTACCTCAAAGGGGGTGGAAATACGGACACTTGAAAATACGCGAGAGGGCTATCTTCGCCAATTTTCAAAATTTTTGAATTCTGAAAACGGGTGCTGTTTCGCCATCGTTAGTAGGCGTTTGTACCACTTTTACAATTCTTAGTACCTCGGAGGGGGCGGAAATACGGACACTTGAAAATACGCGAAAGGGGTAGATTCGTCATTTTTGGAGATATTTTAATTCTGAAAACGGGTGCTGTTTCCCTAACGTTAGTACCCGTTTCTACCACTTTTTCAATCGTTAGCACCTCAAAGGGGACGGAAATACGGGCACTCGAAAATACGCGACAGGGGCAGATTCCTCATTTTTGAAGATATTTTAATTCTGATAACGGGTGCTGTTTCCCTAACGTTAGTACCCGTTTGTACCACTTTTAGATTCGTTCGTACCTCAAAGGGGGCGGAAATACGGACACTTGAAAATACGCGAGAGGGCTATCTTCGCCAATTTTCAAAATTTTTGAATTCTGAAAACAGGTGCTGTTTCCCTAACGTTAGTATCCGTTTGTACCACTTTTAGATTCGTGAGTACCTCAAAGGGGGTGGAAATACGGGTACTTGAAAATACGCGGAAGGGGTAGATTCCTCATTTTTGGAGATATTTTAATTCTGAAAACAGGTGCTGTTTCCCTAACGTTAGTATCCGTGTGTACCACTTTTAGATTCGTGAGTACCTCAAAGGGGGTGGAAATACGGACACTTGAAAATACGCGGAAGGGGTAGATTCCTCATTTTTGAAGATATTTTAATTCTGATAACGGGTGCTGCTTCCCTAACGCGAGTACCCGTTTGTACCACTTTTAGATTCGTTCGGACCTGAAAGGGGGCGGAAATACGGACACTTGAAAATACGCGAAAGGGGTAGATTCGTCATTTTTGGAGATATTTTAATTCTGAAAACGGGTGCTGTTTCCCTAACGTTAGTACCCGTTTGTACCACTTTTTCAATCGTTAGCACCTCAAAGGGGGCGGAAATACGGGCACTCGAAAATACGCGACAGGGGCAGATTCCTCATTTTTGGAGATATTTTAATTCTGAAAACGGGTGCTGTTTCCCAATCGTTAGTACCCGTTTGTACCCCTTTTCCATCGTTAGCACCTCAATGAGGGCGGAAATACGGGCACTTGAAAATACGCGAAAGGGCTATCTTCGCCAATTTTCAAAATTTTTGAATTCTGAAAACAGGTGCTGTTTCCCTAACGTTAGTATCCGTTTGTACCACTTTTAGATTCGTGAGTACCTCAAAGGGGGTGGAAATACGGGCACTTGAAAATACGCGAGAGGGCTATCTTCGCCAATTTTCAAAATTTTTGAATTCTGAAAACGGGTGCTGTTTCCCTATCATTAGTACGCGTTTGTACCACTCTTACAATTGTTAGTACCTCAAAGGGGCCGGAAATACGGACATTTGAAAATACGCGACAGGGGCAGATTCCTCATTTTTGGAGATATTTTAATTCTGAAAACAGGTGCTGTTTCCCTAACGTTAGTATCCGTTTGTACCACTTTTACATTCGTGAGTACCTCAAAGGGGGTGGAAATACGGACACTTGAAAATACGCGAGAGGGCTATCTTCGCCAATTTTCAAAATTTTTGAATTCTGAAAACGGGTGCTGTTGCCCTATCGTTAGTACGCGTTTGTACCACTTTTACAATTGTTAGTACCTCAAAGGGGCCGGAAATACGGACATTTGAAAATACGCGACAGGGGCAGATTCCTCATTTTTGGAGATATTTTAAATCTGAAAACAGGTGCTGTTTCCCTAACGTTAGTATCCGTTTGTACCACTTTTAGATTCGTGAGTACCTCAAAGGGGGTGGAAATACGGACACTTGAAAATACGCGGAAGGGGTAGATTCGTCATTTTTGGAGATATTTTAATTCTGAAAACGGGTGCTGTTTCCCAATCGTTAGTACCCGTTTGTACCCCTTTTCCATCGTTAGCACCTCAATGAGGGCGGAAATACGGGCACTTGAAAATACGCGAAAGGGCTATCTTCGCCAATTTTCAAAATTTTTGAATTCTGAAAACAGGTGCTGTTTCCCTAACGTTAGTATCCGTTTGTACCACTTTTATATTCGTGAGTACCTCAAAGGGGGTGGAAATACGGGCACTTGAAAATACGCGGAAGGGGTAGATTCCTCATTTTTGAAGATATTTTAATTCTGATAACGGGTGCTGCTTCCCTAACGCTAGTACCCGTTTGTACCACTTTTAGATTCGTTCGTACCTCAAAGGGGGCGGAAATACGGACATTTGAAAATACGCGACAGGGGCAGATTCCTCATTTTTGGAGATATTTTAATTCTGAAAACAGGTGCTGTTTCCCTAACGTTAGTATCCGTTTGTACCAGTTTTAGATTCGTGAGTACCTCAAAGGGGGTGGAAATACGGACACTTGAAAATACGCGAGAGGGCTATCTTCGCCAATTTTCAAAATTTTTGAATTCTGAAAACGGGTGCTGTTTCCCTATCGTTAGTAGGCGTTTGTACCACTTTTACAATTCGTAGTACCTCGGAGGGGGCGGAAATACGGACACTTGAAAATACGCGAAAGGGGTAGATTCGTCATTTTTGGAGATATTTTAATTCTGAAAACGGGTGCTGTTTCCCTAACGTTAGTACCCGCTTGTACCACTTTTTCAATCGTTAGCACCTCAAAGGGGGCGGAAATACGGGCACTCGAAAATACGCGACAGGGGCAGACTCCTCATTTTTGGAGATATTTTAATTCTGAAAACGGGTGCTGTTTCCCAATCGTTAGTACCCGTTTGTACCCCTTTTCCATCGTTAGCACCTCAATGAGGGCGGAAATACGGGCACTTGAAAATACGCGAAAGGGCTATCTTCGCCAATTTTCAAAATTTTTGAATTCTGAAAACAGGTGCTGTTTCCCTAACGTTAGTATCCGTTTGTACCACTTTTATATTCGTGAGTACCTCAAAGGGGGTGGAAATACGGGCACTTGAAAATACGCGGAAGGGCTATCTTCGCCAATTTTCAAAATTTTTGAATTCTGAAAACGGGTGCTGTTTCCCTATCATTAGTACGCGTTTGTACCACTCTTACAATTGTTAGTACCTCAAAGGGGCCGGAAATACGGACATTTGAAAATACGCGACAGGGGCAGATTCCTCATTTTTGGAGATATTTTAATTCTGAAAACAGGTGCTGTTTCCCTAACGTTAGTATCCGTTTGTACCACTTTTACATTCGTGAGTACCTCAAAGGGGGTGGAAATACGGACACTTGAAAATACGCGAGAGGGCTATCTTCGCCAATTTTCAAAATTTTTGAATTCTGAAAACGGGTGCTGTTGCCCTATCGTTAGTACGCGTTTGTACCACTTTTACAATTGTTAGTACCTCAAAGGGGCCGGAAATACGGACATTTGAAAATACGCGACAGGGGCAGATTCCTCATTTTTGGAGATATTTTAAATCTGAAAACAGGTGCTGTTTCCCTAACGTTAGTATCCGTTTGTACCACTTTTAGATTCGTGAGTACCTCAAAGGGGGTGGAAATACGGACACTTGAAAATACGCGGAAGGGGTAGATTCGTCATTTTTGGAGATATTTTAATTCTGAAAACGGGTGCTGTTTCCCAATCGTTAGTACCCGTTTGTACCCCTTTTCCATCGTTAGCACCTCAATGAGGGCGGAAATACGGGCACTTGAAAATACGCGAAAGGGCTATCTTCGCCAATTTTCAAAATTTTTGAATTCTGAAAACAGGTGCTGTTTCCCTAACGTTAGTATCCGTTTGTACCACTTTTATATTCGTGAGTACCTCAAAGGGGGTGGAAATACGGGCACTTGAAAATACGCGGAAGGGGTAGATTCCTCATTTTTGAAGATATTTTAATTCTGATAACGGGTGCTGCTTCCCTAACGCTAGTACCCGTTTGTACCACTTTTAGATTCGTTCGTACCTCAAAGGGGGCGGAAATACGGACATTTGAAAATACGCGACAGGGGCAGATTCCTCATTTTTGGAGATATTTTAATTCTGAAAACAGGTGCTGTTTCCCTAACGTTAGTATCCGTTTGTACCAGTTTTAGATTCGTGAGTACCTCAAAGGGGGTGGAAATACGGACACTTGAAAATACGCGAGAGGGCTATCTTCGCCAATTTTCAAAATTTTTGAATTCTGAAAACGGGTGCTGTTTCCCTATCGTTAGTAGGCGTTTGTACCACTTTTACAATTCGTAGTACCTCGGAGGGGGCGGAAATACGGACACTTGAAAATACGCGAAAGGGGTAGATTCGTCATTTTTGGAGATATTTTAATTCTGAAAACGGGTGCTGTTTCCCTAACGTTAGTACCCGCTTGTACCACTTTTTCAATCGTTAGCACCTCAAAGGGGGCGGAAATACGGGCACTCGAAAATACGCGACAGGGGCAGACTCCTCATTTTTGGAGATATTTTAATTCTGAAAACGGGTGCTGTTTCCCAATCGTTAGTACCCGTTTGTACCCCTTTTCCATCGTTAGCACCTCAATGAGGGCGGAAATACGGGCACTTGAAAATACGCGAAAGGGCTATCTTCGCCAATTTTCAAAATTTTTGAATTCTGAAAACAGGTGCTGTTTCCCTAACGTTAGTATCCGTTTGTACCACTTTTATATTCGTGAGTACCTCAAAGGGGGTGGAAATACGGGCACTTGAAAATACGCGGAAGGGGTAGATTCCTCATTTTTGAAGATATTTTAATTCTGATAACGGGTGCTGCTTCCCTAACGCTAGTACCCGTTTGTACCACTTTTACAATTAGTTAGTACTTCAACGGGGCCGGAAATACGGACATTTGAAAATACGCGACAGGGGCAGATTCCTCATTTTTGGAGATATTTTAATTCTGAAAACAGGTGCTGTTTCCCTAACGTTAGTATCCGTTTGTACCACTTTTAGATTCGTGAGTACCTCAAAGGGGGTGGAAATACGGACACTTGAAAATACGCGGAAGGGGTAGATTCCTCATTTTTGAAGATATTTTAATTCTGATAACGGGTGCTGCTTCCCTAACGCGAGTACCCGTTTGTACCACTTTTAGATTCGTTCGGACCTGAAAGGGGGCGGAAATACGGACACTTGAAAATACGCGAAAGGGGTAGATTCGTCATTTTTGGAGATATTTTAATTCTGAAAACGGGTGCTGTTTCCCTAACGTTAGTACCCGTTTGTACCACTTTTTCAATCGTTAGCACCTCAAAGGGGGCGGAAATACGGGCACTCGAAAATACGCGACAGGGGCAGATTCCTCATTTTTGGAGATATTTTAATTCTGAAAACGGGTGCTGTTTCCCAATCGTTAGTACCCGTTTGTACCCCTTTTCCATCGTTAGCACCTCAATGAGGGCGGAAATACGGGCACTTGAAAATACGCGAAAGGGCTATCTTCGCCAATTTTCAAAATTTTTGAATTCTGAAAACAGGTGCTGTTTCCCTAACGTTAGTATCCGTTTGTACCACTTTTAGATTCGTGAGTACCTCAAAGGGGGTGGAAATACGGGCACTTGAAAATACGCGGAAGGGGTAGATTCCTCATTTTTGAAGATATTTTAATTCTGATAACGGGTGCTGCTTCCCTAACGCTAGTACCCGTTTGTACCACTTTTAGATTCGTTCGTACCTCAAAGGGGGCGGAAATACGGACATTTGAAAATACGCGACAGGGGCAGATTCCTCATTTTTGGAGATATTTTAATTCTGAAAACAGGTGCTGTTTCCCTAACGTTAGTATCCGTTTGTACCAGTTTTAGATTCGTGAGTACCTCAAAGGGGGTGGAAATACGGACACTTGAAAATACGCGAGAGGGCTATCTTCGCCAATTTTCAAAATTTTTGAATTCTGGAAACGGGTGCTGTTTCCCTATCGTTAGTAGGCGTTTGTACCACTTTTACAATTCGTAGTACCTCGGAGGGGGCGGAAATACGGACACTTGAAAATACGCGAAAGGGGTAGATTCGTCATTTTTGGAGATATTTTAATTCTGAAAACGGGTGCTGTTTCCCTAACGTTAGTACCCGCTTGTACCACTTTTTCAATCGTTAGCACCTCAAAGGGGGCGGAAATACGGGCACTCGAAAATACGCGACAGGGGCAGACTCCTCATTTTTGGAGATATTTTAATTCTGAAAACGGGTGCTGTTTCCCAATCGTTAGTACCCGTTTGTACCCCTTTTCCATCGTTAGCACCTCAATGAGGGCGGAAATACGGGCACTTGAAAATACGCGAAAGGGCTATCTTCGCCAATTTTCAAAATTTTTGAATTCTGAAAACAGGTGCTGTTTCCCTAACGTTAGTATCCGTTTGTACCACTTTTAGATTCGTGAGTACCTCAAAGGGGGTGGAAATACGGGCACTTGAAAATACGCGGAAGGGGTAGATTCCTCATTTTTGAAGATATTTTAATTCTGATAACGGGTGCTGCTTCCCTAACGCTAGTACCCGTTTGTACCACTTTTACAATTAGTTAGTACTTCAACGGGGCCGGAAATACGGACATTTGAAAATACGCGACAGGGGCAGATTCCTCATTTTTGGAGATATTTTAATTCTGAAAACAGGTGCTGTTTCCCTAACGTTAGTATCCGTTTGTACCACTTTTAGATTCGTGAGTACCTCAAAGGGGGTGGAAATACGGACACTTGAAAATACGCGGAAGGGGTAGATTCCTCATTTTTGAAGATATTTTAATTCTGATAACGGGTGCTGCTTCCCTAACGCGAGTACCCGTTTGTACCACTTTTAGATTCGTTCGGACCTGAAAGGGGGCGGAAATACGGACACTTGAAAATACGCGAAAGGGGTAGATTCGTCATTTTTGGAGATATTTTAATTCTGAAAACGGGTGCTGTTTCCCTAACGTTAGTACCCGTTTGTACCACTTTTTCAATCGTTAGCACCTCAAAGGGGGCGGAAATACGGGCACTCGAAAATACGCGACAGGGGCAGATTCCTCATTTTTGGAGATATTTTAATTCTGAAAACGGGTGCTGTTTCCCAATCGTTAGTACCCGTTTGTACCCCTTTTCCATCGTTAGCACCTCAATGAGGGCGGAAATACGGGCACTTGAAAATACGCGAAAGGGCTATCTTCGCCAATTTTCAAAATTTTTGAATTCTGAAAACAGGTGCTGTTTCCCTAACGTTAGTATCCGTTTGTACCACTTTTAGATTCGTGAGTACCTCAAAGGGGGTGGAAATACGGGCACTTGAAAATACGCGAGAGGGCTATCTTCGCCAATTTTCAAAATTTTTGAATTCTGAAAACGGGTGCTGTTTCCCTATCATTGGTACGCGTTTGTACCACTCTTACAATTGTTAGTACCTCAAAGGGGCCGGAAATACGGACATTTGAAAATACGCGACAGGGGCAGATTCCTCATTTTTGGAGATATTTTAAATCTGAAAACAGGTGCTGTTTCCCTAACGTTAGTATCCGTTTGTACCACTTTTAGATTCGTGAGTACCTCAAAGGGGGTGGAAATACGGACACTTGAAAATACGCGGAAGGGGTAGATTCGTCATTTTTGGAGATATTTTAATTCTGAAAACGGGTGCTGTTTCCCAATCGTTAGTACCCGTTTGTACCCCTTTTCCATCGTTAGCACCTCAATGAGGGCGGAAATACGGGCACTTGAAAATACGCGAAAGGGCTATCTTCGCCAATTTTCAAAATTTTTGAATTCTGAAAACAGGTGCTGTTTCCCTAACGTTAGTATCCGTTTGTACCACTTTTAGATTCGTGAGTACCTCAAAGGGGGTGGAAATACGGGCACTTGAAAATACGCGGAAGGGGTAGATTCCTCATTTTTGAAGATATTTTAATTCTGATAACGGGTGCTGCTTCCCTAACGCTAGTACCCGTTTGTACCACTTTTAGATTCGTTCGTACCTCAAAGGGGGCGGAAATACGGACATTTGAAAATACGCGACAGGGCAGATTCCTCATTTTTGGAGATATTTTAATTCTGAAAACAGGTGCTGTTTCCCTAACGTTAGTATCCGTTTGTACCAGTTTTAGATTCGTGAGTACCTCAAAGGGGGTGGAAATACGGACACTTGAAAATACGCGAGAGGGCTATCTTCGCCAATTTTCAAAATTTTTGAATTCTGAAAACGGGTGCTGTTTCCCTAACGTTAGTATCCGTTTGTACCACTTTTAGATTCGTGAGTACCTCAAAGGGGGTGGAAATACGGGTACTTGAAAATACGCGGAAGGGGTAGATTCCTCATTTTTGGAGATATTTTAATTCTGAAAACAGGTGCTGTTTCCCTAACGATAGTATCCGTTTGTACCACTTTTAGATTCGTGAGTACCTCAAAGGGGGTGGAAATACGGACACTTGAAAATACGCGAGAGGGCTATCTTCGCCAATTTTCAAAATTTTTGAATTCTGAAAACAGGTGCTGTTTCCCTAACGTTAGTATCCGTTTGTACCACTTTTAGATTCGTGAGTACCTCAAAGGGGGCGGAAATACGGGCACTTGAAAATACGCGGAAGGGGCAGATTCCTCATTTTTGGAGATATTTTAATTCTGAAAACGGGTGCCGTTTCCCAATCGTTAGTACCCGTTTGTACCCCTTTTCCATCGTTAGCACCTCAATGAGGGCGGAAATACGGGCACTTGAAAATACGCGAAAGGGCTATCTTCGCCAATTTTCAAAATTTTTGAATTCTGAAAACAGGTGCTGTTTCCCTAACGTTAGTATCCGTTTGTACCACTTTTAGATTCGTGAGTACCTCAAAGGGGGTGGAAATACGGGCACTTGAAAATACGCGGAAGGGGTAGATTCCTCATTTTTGAAGATATTTTAATTCTGATAACGGGTGCTGCTTCCCTAACGCTAGTACCCGTTTGTACCACTTTTAGATTCGTTCGTACCTCAAAGGGGGCGGAAATACGGACATTTGAAAATACGCGACAGGGGCAGATTCCTCATTTTTGGAGATATTTTAATTCTGAAAACAGGTGCTGTTTCCCTAACGTTAGTATCCGTTTGTACCAGTTTTAAATTCGTGAGTACCTCAAAGGGGGTGGAAATACGGACACTTGAAAATACGCGAGAGGGCTATCTTCGCCAATTTTCAAAATTTTTGAATTCTGAAAACGGGTGCTGTTTCGCCATCGTTAGTAGGCGTTTGTACCACTTTTACAATTCTTAGTACCTCGGAGGGGGCGGAAATACGGACACTTGAAAATACGCGAAAGGGGTAGATTCGTCATTTTTGGAGATATTTTAATTCTGAAAACGGGTGCTGTTTCCCTAACGTTAGTACCCGTTTCTACCACTTTTTCAATCGTTAGCACCTCAAAGGGGACGGAAATACGGGCACTCGAAAATACGCGACAGGGGCAGATTCCTCATTTTTGAAGATATTTTAATTCTGATAACGGGTGCTGTTTCCCTAACGTTAGTACCCGTTTGTACCACTTTTTCAATCGTTAGCACCTCAAAGGGGGCGGAAATACGGGCACTCGAAAATACGCGACAGGGGCAGATTCCTCATTTTTGGAGATATTTTAATTCTGAAAACGGGTGCTGTTTCCCAATCGTTAGTACCCGTTTGTACCCCTTTTCCATCGTTAGCACCTCAATGAGGGCGGAAATACGGGCACTTGAAAATACGCGAAAGGGCTATCTTCGCCAATTTTCAAAATTTTTGAATTCTGAAAACAGGTGCTGTTTCCCTAACGTTAGTATCCGTTTGTACCACTTTTAGATTCGTGAGTACCTCAAAGGGGGTGGAAATACGGGCACTTGAAAATACGCGGAAGGGGTAGATTCCTCATTTTTGAAGATATTTTAATTCTGATAACGGGTGCTGCTTCCCTAACGCTAGTACCCGTTTGTACCACTTTTAGATTCGTTCGTACCTCAAAGGGGGCGGAAATACGGACATTTGAAAATACGCGACAGGGGCAGATTCCTCATTTTTGGAGATATTTTAATTCTGAAAACAGGTGCTGTTTCCCTAACGTTAGTATCCGTTTGTACCAGTTTTAGATTCGTGAGTACCTCAAAGGGGGTGGAAATACGGACACTTGAAAATACGCGAGAGGGCTATCTTCGCCAATTTTCAAAATTTTTGAATTCTGGAAACGGGTGCTGTTTCCCTATCGTTAGTAGGCGTTTGTACCACTTTTACAATTCGTAGTACCTCGGAGGGGGCGGAAATACGGACACTTGAAAATACGCGAAAGGGGTAGATTCGTCATTTTTGGAGATATTTTAATTCTGAAAACGGGTGCTGTTTCCCTAACGTTAGTACCCGCTTGTACCACTTTTTCAATCGTTAGCACCTCAAAGGGGGCGGAAATACGGGCACTCGAAAATACGCGACAGGGGCAGACTCCTCATTTTTGGAGATATTTTAATTCTGAAAACGGGTGCTGTTTCCCAATCGTTAGTACCCGTTTGTACCCCTTTTCCATCGTTAGCACCTCAATGAGGGCGGAAATACGGGCACTTGAAAATACGCGAAAGGGCTATCTTCGCCAATTTTCAAAATTTTTGAATTCTGAAAACAGGTGCTGTTTCCCTAACGTTAGTATCCGTTTGTACCACTTTTAGATTCGTGAGTACCTCAAAGGGGGTGGAAATACGGGCACTTGAAAATACGCGGAAGGGGTAGATTCCTCATTTTTGAAGATATTTTAATTCTGATAACGGGTGCTGCTTCCCTAACGCTAGTACCCGTTTGTACCACTTTTACAATTAGTTAGTACTTCAACGGGGCCGGAAATACGGACATTTGAAAATACGCGACAGGGGCAGATTCCTCATTTTTGGAGATATTTTAATTCTGAAAACAGGTGCTGTTTCCCTAACGTTAGTATCCGTTTGTACCACTTTTAGATTCGTGAGTACCTCAAAGGGGGTGGAAATACGGACACTTGAAAATACGCGGAAGGGGTAGATTCCTCATTTTTGAAGATATTTTAATTCTGATAACGGGTGCTGCTTCCCTAACGCGAGTACCCGTTTGTACCACTTTTAGATTCGTTCGGACCTGAAAGGGGGCGGAAATACGGACACTTGAAAATACGCGAAAGGGGTAGATTCGTCATTTTTGGAGATATTTTAATTCTGAAAACGGGTGCTGTTTCCCTAACGTTAGTACCCGTTTGTACCACTTTTTCAATCGTTAGCACCTCAAAGGGGGCGGAAATACGGGCACTCGAAAATACGCGACAGGGGCAGATTCCTCATTTTTGGAGATATTTTAATTCTGAAAACGGGTGCTGTTTCCCAATCGTTAGTACCCGTTTGTACCCCTTTTCCATCGTTAGCACCTCAATGAGGGCGGAAATACGGGCACTTGAAAATACGCGAAAGGGCTATCTTCGCCAATTTTCAAAATTTTTGAATTCTGAAAACAGGTGCTGTTTCCCTAACGTTAGTATCCGTTTGTACCACTTTTAGATTCGTGAGTACCTCAAAGGGGGTGGAAATACGGGCACTTGAAAATACGCGAGAGGGCTATCTTCGCCAATTTTCAAAATTTTTGAATTCTGAAAACGGGTGCTGTTTCCCTATCATTGGTACGCGTTTGTACCACTCTTACAATTGTTAGTACCTCAAAGGGGCCGGAAATACGGACATTTGAAAATACGCGACAGGGGCAGATTCCTCATTTTTGGAGATATTTTAATTCTGAAAACAGGTGCTGTTTCCCTAACGTTAGTATCCGTTTGTACCACTTTTACATTCGTGAGTACCTCAAAGGGGGTGGAAATACGGACACTTGAAAATACGCGAGAGGGCTATCTTCGCCAATTTTCAAAATTTTTGAATTCTGAAAACGGGTGCTGTTGCCCTATCGTTAGTACGCGTTTGTACCACTTTTACAATTGTTAGTACCTCAAAGGGGCCGGAAATACGGACATTTGAAAATACGCGACAGGGGCAGATTCCTCATTTTTGGAGATATTTTAAATCTGAAAACAGGTGCTGTTTCCCTAACGTTAGTATCCGTTTGTACCACTTTTAGATTCGTGAGTACCTCAAAGGGGGTGGAAATACGGACACTTGAAAATACGCGGAAGGGGTAGATTCGTCATTTTTGGAGATATTTTAATTCTGAAAACGGGTGCTGTTTCCCAATCGTTAGTACCCGTTTGTACCCCTTTTCCATCGTTAGCACCTCAATGAGGGCGGAAATACGGGCACTTGAAAATACGCGAAAGGGCTATCTTCGCCAATTTTCAAAATTTTTGAATTCTGAAAACAGGTGCTGTTTCCCTAACGTTAGTATCCGTTTGTACCACTTTTAGATTCGTGAGTACCTCAAAGGGGGTGGAAATACGGGCACTTGAAAATACGCGGAAGGGGTAGATTCCTCATTTTTGAAGATATTTTAATTCTGATAACGGGTGCTGCTTCCCTAACGCTAGTACCCGTTTGTACCACTTTTAGATTCGTTCGTACCTCAAAGGGGGCGGAAATACGGACATTTGAAAATACGCGACAGGGCAGATTCCTCATTTTTGGAGATATTTTAATTCTGAAAACAGGTGCTGTTTCCCTAACGTTAGTATCCGTGTGTACCAGTTTTAGATTCGTGAGTACCTCAAAGGGGGTGGAAATACGGACACTTGAAAATACGCGAGAGGGCTATCTTCGCCAATTTTCAAAATTTTTGAATTCTGAAAACGGGTGCTGTTTCCCTAACGTTAGTATCCGTTTGTACCACTTTTAGATTCGTGAGTACCTCAAAGGGGGTGGAAATACGGGTACTTGAAAATACGCGGAAGGGGTAGATTCCTCATTTTTGGAGATATTTTAATTCTGAAAACAGGTGCTGTTTCCCTAACGATAGTATCCGTTTGTACCACTTTTAGATTCGTGAGTACCTCAAAGGGGGTGGAAATACGGACACTTGAAAATACGCGAGAGGGCTATCTTCGCCAATTTTCAAAATTTTTGAATTCTGAAAACAGGTGCTGTTTCCCTAACGTTAGTATCCGTTTGTACCACTTTTAGATTCGTGAGTACCTCAAAGGGGGCGGAAATACGGGCACTTGAAAATACGCGGAAGGGGTAGATTCCTCATTTTTGAAGATATTTTAATTCTGATAACGGGTGCTGCTTCCCTAACGCTAGTACCCGTTTGTACCACTTTTACAATTGTTAGTACTTCAAAGGGGCCGGAAATACGGACATTTGAAAATACGCGACAGGGGCAGATTCCTCATTTTTGGAGATATTTTAATTCTGAAAACGGGTGCTGTTTCCCAATCGTTAGTACCCGTTTGTACCCCTTTTCCATCGTTAGCACCTCAATGAGGGCGGAAATACGGGCACTTGAAAATACGCGAAAGGGCTATCTTCGCCAATTTTCAAAATTTTTGAATTCTGAAAACAGGTGCTGTTTCCCTAACGTTAGTATCCGTTTGTACCACTTTTAGATTCGTGAGTACCTCAAAGGGGGCGGAAATACGGGCACTTGAAAATACGCGGAAGGGGCAGATTCCTCATTTTTGGAGATATTTTAATTCTGAAAACGGGTGCCGTTTCCCAATCGTTAGTACCCGTTTGTACCCCTTTTCCATCGTTAGCACCTCAATGAGGGCGGAAATACGGGCACTTGAAAATACGCGAAAGGGCTATCTTCGCCAATTTTCAAAATTTTTGAATTCTGAAAACAGGTGCTGTTTCCCTAACGTTAGTATCCGTTTGTACCACTTTTAGATTCGTGAGTACCTCAAAGGGGGTGGAAATACGGGCACTTGAAAATACGCGGAAGGGGTAGATTCCTCATTTTTGAAGATATTTTAATTCTGATAACGGGTGCTGCTTCCCTAACGCTAGTACCCGTTTGTACCACTTTTAGATTCGTTCGTACCTCAAAGGGGGCGGAAATACGGACATTTGAAAATACGCGACAGGGGCAGATTCCTCATTTTTGGAGATATTTTAATTCTGAAAACAGGTGCTGTTTCCCTAACGTTAGTATCCGTTTGTACCAGTTTTAAATTCGTGAGTACCTCAAAGGGGGTGGAAATACGGACACTTGAAAATACGCGAGAGGGCTATCTTCGCCAATTTTCAAAATTTTTGAATTCTGAAAACGGGTGCTGTTTCGCCATCGTTAGTAGGCGTTTGTACCACTTTTACAATTCTTAGTACCTCGGAGGGGGCGGAAATACGGACACTTGAAAATACGCGAAAGGGGTAGATTCGTCATTTTTGGAGATATTTTAATTCTGAAAACGGGTGCTGTTTCCCTAACGTTAGTACCCGTTTCTACCACTTTTTCAATCGTTAGCACCTCAAAGGGGACGGAAATACGGGCACTCGAAAATACGCGACAGGGGCAGATTCCTCATTTTTGAAGATATTTTAATTCTGATAACGGGTGCTGTTTCCCTAACGTTAGTACCCGTTTGTACCACTTTTTCAATCGTTAGCACCTCAAAGGGGGCGGAAATACGGGCACTCGAAAATACGCGACAGGGGCAGATTCCTCATTTTTGGAGATATTTTAATTCTGAAAACGGGTGCTGTTTCCCAATCGTTAGTACCCGTTTGTACCCCTTTTCCATCGTTAGCACCTCAATGAGGGCGGAAATACGGGCACTTGAAAATACGCGAAAGGGCTATCTTCGCCAATTTTCAAAATTTTTGAATTCTGAAAACAGGTGCTGTTTCCCTAACGTTAGTATCCGTTTGTACCACTTTTAGATTCGTGAGTACCTCAAAGGGGGTGGAAATACGGGCACTTGAAAATACGCGGAAGGGGTAGATTCCTCATTTTTGAAGATATTTTAATTCTGATAACGGGTGCTGCTTCCCTAACGCTAGTACCCGTTTGTACCACTTTTAGATTCGTTCGTACCTCAAAGGGGGCGGAAATACGGACATTTGAAAATACGCGACAGGGGCAGATTCCTCATTTTTGGAGATATTTTAATTCTGAAAACAGGTGCTGTTTCCCTAACGTTAGTATCCGTTTGTACCAGTTTTAGATTCGTGAGTACCTCAAAGGGGGTGGAAATACGGACACTTGAAAATACGCGAGAGGGCTATCTTCGCCAATTTTCAAAATTTTTGAATTCTGGAAACGGGTGCTGTTTCCCTATCGTTAGTAGGCGTTTGTACCACTTTTACAATTCGTAGTACCTCGGAGGGGGCGGAAATACGGACACTTGAAAATACGCGAAAGGGGTAGATTCGTCATTTTTGGAGATATTTTAATTCTGAAAACGGGTGCTGTTTCCCTAACGTTAGTACCCGCTTGTACCACTTTTTCAATCGTTAGCACCTCAAAGGGGGCGGAAATACGGGCACTCGAAAATACGCGACAGGGGCAGACTCCTCATTTTTGGAGATATTTTAATTCTGAAAACGGGTGCTGTTTCCCAATCGTTAGTACCCGTTTGTACCCCTTTTCCATCGTTAGCACCTCAATGAGGGCGGAAATACGGGCACTTGAAAATACGCGAAAGGGCTATCTTCGCCAATTTTCAAAATTTTTGAATTCTGAAAACAGGTGCTGTTTCCCTAACGTTAGTATCCGTTTGTACCACTTTTAGATTCGTGAGTACCTCAAAGGGGGTGGAAATACGGGCACTTGAAAATACGCGGAAGGGGTAGATTCCTCATTTTTGAAGATATTTTAATTCTGATAACGGGTGCTGCTTCCCTAACGCTAGTACCCGTTTGTACCACTTTTACAATTAGTTAGTACTTCAACGGGGCCGGAAATACGGACATTTGAAAATACGCGACAGGGGCAGATTCCTCATTTTTGGAGATATTTTAATTCTGAAAACAGGTGCTGTTTCCCTAACGTTAGTATCCGTTTGTACCACTTTTAGATTCGTGAGTACCTCAAAGGGGGTGGAAATACGGACACTTGAAAATACGCGGAAGGGGTAGATTCCTCATTTTTGAAGATATTTTAATTCTGATAACGGGTGCTGCTTCCCTAACGCGAGTACCCGTTTGTACCACTTTTAGATTCGTTCGGACCTGAAAGGGGGCGGAAATACGGACACTTGAAAATACGCGAAAGGGGTAGATTCGTCATTTTTGGAGATATTTTAATTCTGAAAACGGGTGCTGTTTCCCTAACGTTAGTACCCGTTTGTACCACTTTTTCAATCGTTAGCACCTCAAAGGGGGCGGAAATACGGGCACTCGAAAATACGCGACAGGGGCAGATTCCTCATTTTTGGAGATATTTTAATTCTGAAAACGGGTGCTGTTTCCCAATCGTTAGTACCCGTTTGTACCCCTTTTCCATCGTTAGCACCTCAATGAGGGCGGAAATACGGGCACTTGAAAATACGCGAAAGGGCTATCTTCGCCAATTTTCAAAATTTTTGAATTCTGAAAACAGGTGCTGTTTCCCTAACGTTAGTATCCGTTTGTACCACTTTTAGATTCGTGAGTACCTCAAAGGGGGTGGAAATACGGGCACTTGAAAATACGCGAGAGGGCTATCTTCGCCAATTTTCAAAATTTTTGAATTCTGAAAACGGGTGCTGTTTCCCTATCATTGGTACGCGTTTGTACCACTCTTACAATTGTTAGTACCTCAAAGGGGCCGGAAATACGGACATTTGAAAATACGCGACAGGGGCAGATTCCTCATTTTTGGAGATATTTTAATTCTGAAAACAGGTGCTGTTTCCCTAACGTTAGTATCCGTTTGTACCACTTTTACATTCGTGAGTACCTCAAAGGGGGTGGAAATACGGACACTTGAAAATACGCGAGAGGGCTATCTTCGCCAATTTTCAAAATTTTTGAATTCTGAAAACGGGTGCTGTTGCCCTATCGTTAGTACGCGTTTGTACCACTTTTACAATTGTTAGTACCTCAAAGGGGCCGGAAATACGGACATTTGAAAATACGCGACAGGGGCAGATTCCTCATTTTTGGAGATATTTTAAATCTGAAAACAGGTGCTGTTTCCCTAACGTTAGTATCCGTTTGTACCACTTTTAGATTCGTGAGTACCTCAAAGGGGGTGGAAATACGGACACTTGAAAATACGCGGAAGGGGTAGATTCGTCATTTTTGGAGATATTTTAATTCTGAAAACGGGTGCTGTTTCCCAATCGTTAGTACCCGTTTGTACCCCTTTTCCATCGTTAGCACCTCAATGAGGGCGGAAATACGGGCACTTGAAAATACGCGAAAGGGCTATCTTCGCCAATTTTCAAAATTTTTGAATTCTGAAAACAGGTGCTGTTTCCCTAACGTTAGTATCCGTTTGTACCACTTTTAGATTCGTGAGTACCTCAAAGGGGGTGGAAATACGGGCACTTGAAAATACGCGGAAGGGGTAGATTCCTCATTTTTGAAGATATTTTAATTCTGATAACGGGTGCTGCTTCCCTAACGCTAGTACCCGTTTGTACCACTTTTAGATTCGTTCGTACCTCAAAGGGGGCGGAAATACGGACATTTGAAAATACGCGACAGGGCAGATTCCTCATTTTTGGAGATATTTTAATTCTGAAAACAGGTGCTGTTTCCCTAACGTTAGTATCCGTTTGTACCAGTTTTAGATTCGTGAGTACCTCAAAGGGGGTGGAAATACGGACACTTGAAAATACGCGAGAGGGCTATCTTCGCCAATTTTCAAAATTTTTGAATTCTGAAAACGGGTGCTGTTTCCCTATCGTTAGTAGGCGTTTGTACCACTTTTACAATTCGTAGTACCTCGGAGGGGGCGGAAATACGGACACTTGAAAATACGCGAAAGGGGTAGATTCGTCATTTTTGGAGATATTTTAATTCTGAAAACGGGTGCTGTTTCCCTAACGTTAGTACCCGCTTGTACCACTTTTTCAATCGTTAGCACCTCAAAGGGGGCGGAAATACGGGCACTCGAAAATACGCGACAGGGGCAGACTCCTCATTTTTGGAGATATTTTAATTCTGAAAACGGGTGCTGTTTCCCAATCGTTAGTACCCGTTTGTACCCCTTTTCCATCGTTAGCACCTCAATGAGGGCGGAAATACGGGCACTTGAAAATACGCGAAAGGGCTATCTTCGCCAATTTTCAAAATTTTTGAATTCTGAAAACAGGTGCTGTTTCCCTAACGTTAGTATCCGTTTGTACCACTTTTAGATTCGTGAGTACCTCAAAGGGGGTGGAAATACGGGTACTTGAAAATACGCGGAAGGGGTAGATTCCTCATTTTTGGAGATATTTTAATTCTGAAAACAGGTGCTGTTTCCCTAACGATAGTATCCGTTTGTACCACTTTTAGATTCGTGAGTACCTCAAAGGGGGTGGAAATACGGACACTTGAAAATACGCGAGAGGGCTATCTTCGCCAATTTTCAAAATTTTTGAATTCTGAAAACAGGTGCTGTTTCCCTAACGTTAGTATCCGTTTGTACCACTTTTAGATTCGTGAGTACCTCAAAGGGGGCGGAAATACGGGCACTTGAAAATACGCGGAAGGGGTAGATTCCTCATTTTTGAAGATATTTTAATTCTGATAACGGGTGCTGCTTCCCTAACGCTAGTACCCGTTTGTACCACTTTTACAATTGTTAGTACTTCAAAGGGGCCGGAAATACGGACATTTGAAAATACGCGACAGGGGCAGATTCCTCATTTTTGGAGATATTTTAATTCTGAAAACGGGTGCTGTTTCCCAATCGTTAGTACCCGTTTGTACCCCTTTTCCATCGTTAGCACCTCAATGAGGGCGGAAATACGGGCACTTGAAAATACGCGAAAGGGCTATCTTCGCCAATTTTCAAAATTTTTGAATTCTGAAAACAGGTGCTGTTTCCCTAACGTTAGTATCCGTTTGTACCACTTTTAGATTCGTGAGTACCTCAAAGGGGGCGGAAATACGGGCACTTGAAAATACGCGGAAGGGGCAGATTCCTCATTTTTGGAGATATTTTAATTCTGAAAACGGGTGCCGTTTCCCAATCGTTAGTACCCGTTTGTACCCCTTTTCCATCGTTAGCACCTCAATGAGGGCGGAAATACGGGCACTTGAAAATACGCGAAAGGGCTATCTTCGCCAATTTTCAAAATTTTTGAATTCTGAAAACAGGTGCTGTTTCCCTAACGTTAGTATCCGTTTGTACCACTTTTAGATTCGTGAGTACCTCAAAGGGGGTGGAAATACGGGCACTTGAAAATACGCGGAAGGGGTAGATTCCTCGTTTTTGAAGATATTTTAATTCTGATAACGGGTGCTGCTTCCCTAACGCTAGTACCCGTTTGTACCACTTTTAGATTCGTTCGTACCTCAAAGGGGGCGGAAATACGGACATTTGAAAATACGCGACAGGGGCAGATTCCTCATTTTTGGAGATATTTTAATTCTGAAAACAGGTGCTGTTTCCCTAACGTTAGTATCCGTTTGTACCAGTTTTAAATTCGTGAGTACCTCAAAGGGGGTGGAAATACGGACACTTGAAAATACGCGAGAGGGCTATCTTCGCCAATTTTCAAAATTTTTGAATTCTGAAAACGGGTGCTGTTTCGCCATCGTTAGTAGGCGTTTGTACCACTTTTACAATTCTTAGTACCTCGGAGGGGGCGGAAATACGGACACTTGAAAATACGCGAAAGGGGTAGATTCGTCATTTTTGGAGATATTTTAATTCTGAAAACGGGTGCTGTTTCCCTAACGTTAGTACCCGTTTCTACCACTTTTTCAATCGTTAGCACCTCAAAGGGGACGGAAATACGGGCACTCGAAAATACGCGACAGGGGCAGATTCCTCATTTTTGAAGATATTTTAATTCTGATAACGGGTGCTGTTTCCCTAACGTTAGTACCCGTTTGTACCACTTTTAGATTCGTTCGTACCTCAAAGGGGGCGGAAATACGGACACTTGAAAATACGCGAGAGGGCTATCTTCGCCAATTTTCAAAATTTTTGAATTCTGAAAACAGGTGCTGTTTCCCTAACGTTAGTATCCGTTTGTACCACTTTTAGATTCGTGAGTACCTCAAAGGGGGTGGAAATACGGGTACTTGAAAATACGCGGAAGGGGTAGATTCCTCATTTTTGGAGATATTTTAATTCTGAAAACAGGTGCTGTTTCCCTAACGTTAGTATCCGTTTGTACCACTTTTAGATTCGTGAGTACCTCAAAGGGGGTGGAAATACGGACAC
The DNA here is from genome assembly GCA_963989405.1 of Trypoxylon attenuatum. NCBI lineage: Eukaryota > Metazoa > Arthropoda > Insecta > Hymenoptera > Crabronidae > Trypoxylon > Trypoxylon attenuatum. The sequence continues at coordinate 18,130,637 of OZ022489.1, forward strand.
TTGAAAATACGCGAGAGGGCTATCTTCGCCAATTTTCAAAATTTTTGAATTCTGAAAACAGGTGCTGTTTCCCTAACGTTAGTATCCGTTTGTACCACTTTTAGATTCGTGAGTACCTCAATGGGGGCGGAAATACGGGCACTTGAAAATACGCGGAAGGGGTAGATTCCTCATTTTTGAAGATATTTTAATTCTGATAACGGGTGCTGCTTCCCTAACGCTAGTACCCGTTTGTACCACTTTTACAATTGTTAGTACTTCAAAGGGGCCGGAAATACGGACATTTGAAAATACGCGACAGGGGCAGATTCCTCATTTTTGGAGATATTTTAATTCTGAAAACAGGTGCTGTTTCCCTAACGTTAGTATCCGTTTGTACCACTTTTAGATTCGTGAGTACCTCAAAGGGGGTGGAAATACGGACACTTGAAAATACGCGGAAGGGGTAGATTCCTCATTTTTGAAGATATTTTAATTCTGATAACGGGTGCTGCTTCCCTAACGCTAGTACCCGTTTGTACCACTTTTAGATTCGTTCGGACCTGAAAGGGGGCGGAAATACGGACACTTGAAAATACGCGAAAGGGGTAGATTCGTCATTTTTGGAGATATTTGAATTCTGAAAACAGGTGCTGTTTCCCTAACGTTAGTATCCGTTTGTACCACTTTTAGATTCGTTCGTACCTCAAAGGGGGCGGAAATACGGACATTTGAAAATACGCGACAAGGGCAGATTCCTCATTTTTGGAGATATCTTAATTCTGAAAACAGGTGCTGTTTCCCTAACGTTAGTATCCGTTTGTACCACTTTTAGATTCGTGAGTACCTCAAAGGGGGTGGAAATACGGACACTTGAAAATACGCGGAAGGGGTAGATTCCTCATTTTTGAAGATATTTTAATTCTGATAACGGGTGCTGCTTCCCTAACGCTAGTACCCGTTTGTACCACTTTTAGATTCGTTCGGACCTGAAAGGGGGCGGAAATACGGACACTTGAAAATACGCGAAAGGGGTAGATTCGTCATTTTTGGAGATATTTTAATTCTGAAAACGGGTGCTGCTTCCCTAACGCTAGTACCCGTTTGTACCACTTTTAGATTCGTTCGTACCTCAAAGGGGGCGGAAATACGGACATTTGAAAATACGCGACAAGGGCAGATTCCTCATTTTTGGAGATATTTTAATTCTGAAAACAGGTGCTGTTTCCCTAACGTTAGTATCCGTTTGTACCACTTTTAGATTCGTGAGTACCTCAAAGGGGGTGGAAATACGGACACTTGAAAATACGCGAGAGGGCTATCTTCGCCAATTTTCAAAATTTTTGAATTCTGAAAACAGGTGCTGTTTCCCTAACGTTAGTATCCGTTTGTACCACTTTTAGATTCGTGAGTACCTCAAAGGGGGTGGAAATACGGGCACTTGAAAATACGCGGAAGGGGTAGATTCCTCATTTTTGAAGATATTTTAATTCTGATAACGGGTGCTGCTTCCCTAACGCTAGTACCCGTTTGTACCACTTTTAGATTCGTTCGTACCTCAAAGGGGGCGGAAATACGGACATTTGAAAATACGCGACAAGGGCAGATTCCTCATTTTTGGAGATATTTTAATTCTGAAAACAGGTGCTGTTTCCCTAACGTTAGTATCCGTTTGTACCACTTTTAGATTCGTGAGTACCTCAAAGGGGGTGGAAATACGGACACTTGAAAATACGCGAGAGGGCTATCTTCGCCAATTTTCAAAATTTTTGAATTCTGAAAACAGGTGCTGTTTCCCTAACGTTAGTATCCGTTTGTACCACTTTTAGATTCGTGAGTACCTCAAAGGGGGTGGAAATACGGGCACTTGAAAATACGCGGAAGGGGTAGATTCCTCATTTTTGAAGATATTTTAATTCTGATAACGGGTGCTGCTTCCCTAACGCTAGTACCCGTTTCTACCACTTCTAGATTCGTTCGTACCTCGAAGGGGGCGGAAATACGGACACTTCAAAATACGCGAGAGGGCTATCTTCGCCAATTTTCAAAATTTTTGAATTCTGAAAACGGGTGCTGTTTCCCTATCGTTAGTACGCGTTTGTACCACTCTTACAATTGTTAGTACCTCAAAGGGGCCGGAAATACGGACATTTGAAAATACGCGACAGGGGCAGATTCCTCATTTTTGGAGATATTTTAATTCTGAAAACAGGTGCTGTTTCCCTAACGTTAGTATCCGTTTGTACCACTTTTACATTCGTGAGTACCTCAAAGGGGGTGGAAATACGGACACTTGAAAATACGCGAGAGGGCTATCTTCGCCAATTTTCAAAATTTTTGAATTCTGAAAACGGGTGCTGTTGCCCTATCGTTAGTAGGCGTTTGTACCACTTTTACAATTCGTAGTACCTCGGAGGGGGCGGAAATACGGACACTTGAAAATACGCGAAAGGGGTAGATTCGTCATTTTTGGAGATATTTTAATTCTGAAAACGGGTGCTGTTTCCCTAACGTTAGTACCCGCTTGTACCACTTTTTCAATCGTTAGCACCTCAAAGGGGGCGGAAATACGGGCACTCGAAAATAAGCGACAGGGGCAGACTCCTCATTTTTGGAGATATTTTAATTCTGAAAACTGGTGCTGTTTCCCAATCGTTAGTACCCGTTTGTACCCCTTTTCCATCGTTAGCACCTCAATGAGGGCGCAAATACGGGCACTTGAAAAAACGCGAAAGGGCTATCTTCGCCAATTTTCAAAATTTTTGAATTCTGAAAACAGGTGCTGTTTCCCTAACGTTAGTATCCGTTTGTACCACTTTTAGATTCGTGAGTACCTCAAAGGGGGTGGAAATACGGGCACTTGAAAATACGCGGAAGGGGTAGATTCCTCATTTTTGAAGATATTTTAATTCTGATAACGGGTGCTGCTTCCCTAACGCTAGTACCCGTTTGTACCACTTTTAGATTCGTTCGTACCTCAAAGGGGGCGGAAATACGGACATTTGAAAATACGCGACAAGGGCAGATTCCTCATTTTTGGAGATATTTTAATTCTGAAAACAGGTGCTGTTTCCCTAACGTTAGTATCCGTTTGTACCACTTTTAGATTCGTGAGTACCTCAAAGGGGGTGGAAATACGGACACTTGAAAATACGCGAGAGGGCTATCTTCGCCAATTTTCAAAATTTTTGAATTCTGAAAACAGGTGCTGTTTCCCTAACGTTAGTATCCGTTTGTACCACTTTTAGATTCGTGAGTACCTCAAAGGGGGTGGAAATACGGGCACTTGAAAATACGCGGAAGGGGTAGATTCCTCATTTTTGAAGATATTTTAATTCTGATAACGGGTGCTGCTTCCCTAACGCTAGTACCCGTTTGTACCACTTTTAGATTCGTTCGTACCTCAAAGGGGGCGGAAATACGGACATTTGAAAATACGCGACAAGGGCAGATTCCTCATTTTTGGAGATATTTTAATTCTGAAAACAGGTGCTGTTTCCCTAACGTTAGTATCCGTTTGTACCACTTTTAGATTCGTGAGTACCTCAAAGGGGGTGGAAATACGGACACTTGAAAATACGCGAGAGGGCTATCTTCGCCAATTTTCAAAATTTTTGAATTCTGAAAACAGGTGCTGTTTCCCTAACGTTAGTATCCGTTTGTACCACTTTTAGATTCGTGAGTACCTCAAAGGGGGTGGAAATACGGGCACTTGAAAATACGCGGAAGGGGTAGATTCCTCATTTTTGAAGATATTTTAATTCTGATAACGGGTGCTGCTTCCCTAACGCTAGTACCCGTTTCTACCACTTCTAGATTCGTTCGTACCTCGAAGGGGGCGGAAATACGGACACTTCAAAATACGCGAGAGGGCTATCTTCGCCAATTTTCAAAATTTTTGAATTCTGAAAACGGGTGCTGTTTCCCTATCGTTAGTACGCGTTTGTACCACTCTTACAATTGTTAGTACCTCAAAGGGGCCGGAAATACGGACATTTGAAAATACGCGACAGGGGCAGATTCCTCATTTTTGGAGATATTTTAATTCTGAAAACAGGTGCTGTTTCCCTAACGTTAGTATCCGTTTGTACCACTTTTACATTCGTGAGTACCTCAAAGGGGGTGGAAATACGGACACTTGAAAATACGCGAGAGGGCTATCTTCGCCAATTTTCAAAATTTTTGAATTCTGAAAACGGGTGCTGTTGCCCTATCGTTAGTACGCGTTTGTACCACTTTTACAATTGTTAGTACCTCAAAGGGGCCGGAAATACGGACATTTGAAAATACGCGACAGGGGCAGATTCCTCATTTTTGGAGATATTTTAAATCTGAAAACAGGTGCTGTTTCCCTAACGTTAGTATCCGTTTGTACCACTTTTAGATTCGTGAGTACCTCAAAGGGGGTGGAAATACGGACACTTGAAAATACGCGAGAGGGCTATCTTCGCCAATTTTCAAAATTTTTGAATTCTGAAAACGGGTGCTGTTTCCCTATCGTTAGTAGGCGTTTGTACCACTTTTACAATTCGTAGTACCTCGGAGGGGGCGGAAATACGGACACTTGAAAATACGCGAAAGGGGTAGATTCGTCATTTTTGGAGATATTTTAATTCTGAAAACGGGTGCTGTTTCCCTAACGTTAGTACCCGCTTGTACCACTTTTTCAATCGTTAGCACCTCAAAGGGGGCGGAAATACGGGCACTCGAAAATAAGCGACAGGGGCAGACTCCTCATTTTTGGAGATATTTTAATTCTGAAAACTGGTGCTGTTTCCCAATCGTTAGTACCCGTTTGTACCCCTTTTCCATCGTTAGCACCTCAATGAGGGCGGAAATACGGGCACTTGAAAATACGCGAAAGGGCTATCTTCGCCAATTTTCAAAATTTTTGAATTCTGAAAACAGGTGCTGTTTCCCTAACGTTAGTATCCGTTTGTACCACTTTTAGATTCGCGAGTACCTCAAAGGGGGTGGAAATACGGGTACTTGAAAATACGCGGAAGGGGTAGATTCCTCATTTTTGAAGATATTTTAATTCTGATAACGGGTGCTGCTTCCCTAACGCTAGTACCCGTTTGTACCACTTCTAGATTCGTTCGTACCTCAAAGGGGGCGGAAATACGGACACTTGAAAATACGCGAAAGGGGTAGATTCGTCATTTTTGGAGATATTTTAATTCTGAAAACGGGTGCTGTTTCCCAATCGTTAGTACACGTTTGTACCCCTTTTCCATCGTTAGCACCTCAATGAGGGCGGAAATACGGGCACTTGAAAATACGCGGAAGGGGTAGATTCCTCATTTTTGAAGATATTTTAATTCTGATAACGGGTGCTGCTTCCCTAACGCTAGTACCCGTTTGTACCACTTTTAGATTCGTTCGTACCTCAAAGGGGGCGGAAATACGGACATTTGAAAATACGCGACAAGGGCAGATTCCTCATTTTTGGAGATATTTTAATTCTGAAAACAGGTGCTGTTTCCCTAACGTTAGTATCCGTTTGTACCACTTTTAGATTCGTGAGTACCTCAAAGGGGGTGGAAATACGGACACTTGAAAATACGCGAGAGGGCTATCTTCGCCAATTTTCAAAATTTTTGAATTCTGAAAACGGGTGCTGTTTCCCTATCGTTAGTACGCGTTTGTACCCCTTTTCCATCGTTAGCACCTCAATGAGGGCGGAAATACGGGCACTTGAAAATACGCGAAAGGGCTATCTTCGCCAATCTTCAAAATTTTTGAATTCTGAAAACAGGTGCTGTTTCCCTAACGTTAGTATCCGTTTGTACCACTTTTAGATTCGTGAGTACCTCAAAGGGGGTGGAAATACGGACACTTGACAATACGCGGAAGGGGTAGATTCCTCATTTTTGAAGATATTTTAATTCTGATAACGGGTGCTGCTTCCCTAACGCGAGTACCCGTTTGTACCACTTTTAGATTCGTTCGGACCTGAAAGGGGGCGGAAATACGGACACTTGAAAATACGCGAAAGGGGTAGATTCGTCATTTTTGGAGATATTTTAATTCTGAAAACGGGTGCTGTTTCCCTAACGTTAGTACCCGTTTGTACCACTTTTTCAATCGTTAGCACCTCAAAGGGGGCGGAAATACGGGCACTCGAAAATACGCGACAGGGGCAGATTCGTCATTTTTGGAGATATTTTAATTCTGAAAACGGGTGCTGTTTCCCAATCGTTAGTACCCGTTTGTACCCCTTTTCCATCGTTAGCACCTCAATGAGGGCGGAAATACGGGCACTTGAAAATACGCGAAAGGGCTATCTTCGCCAATTTTCAAAATTTTGGAATTCTGAAAACAGGTGCTGTTTCCCTAACGTTAGTATCCGTTTGTACCACTTTTAGATTCGTGAGTACCTCAAAGGGGGTGGAAATACGGGCACTTGAAAATACGCGAGAGGGCTATCTTCGCCAATTTTCAAAATTTTTGAATTCTGAAAACGGGTGCTGTTTCCCTATCATTAGTACGCGTTTGTACCACTCTTACAATTGTTAGTACCTCAAAGGGGCCGGAAATACGGACATTTGAAAATACGCGACAGGGGCAGATTCCTCATTTTTGGAGATATTTTAATTCTGAAAACAGGTGCTGTTTCCCTAACGTTAGTATCCGTTTGTACCACTTTTACATTCGTGAGTACCTCAAAGGGGGTGGAAATACGGACACTTGAAAATACGCGAGAGGGCTATCTTCGCCAATTTTCAAAATTTTTGAATTCTGAAAACGGGTGCTGTTGCCCTATCGTTAGTACGCGTTTGTACCACTTTTACAATTGTTAGTACCTCAAAGGGGCCGGAAATACGGACATTTGAAAATACGCGACAGGGGCAGATTCCTCATTTTTGGAGATATTTTAAATCTGAAAACAGGTGCTGTTTCCCTAACGTTAGTATCCGTTTGTACCACTTTTAGATTCATGAGTACCTCAAAGGGGGTGGAAATACGGACACTTGAAAATACGCGGAAGGGGTAGATTCGTCATTTTTGGAGATATTTTAATTCTGAAAACGGGTGCTGTTTCCCAATCGTTAGTACCCGTTTGTACCCCTTTTCCATCGTTAGCACCTCAATGAGGGCGGAAATACGGGCACTTGAAAATACGCGAAAGGGCTATCTTCGCCAATTTTCAAAATTTTTGAATTCTGAAAACAGGTGCTGTTTCCCTAACGTTAGTATCCGTTTGTACCACTTTAAGATTCGTGAGTACCTCAAAGGGGGTGGAAATACGGGTACTTGAAAATACGCGGAAGGGGTAGATTCCTCATTTTTGGAGATATTTTAATTCTGAAAACAGGTGCTGTTTCCCTAACGTTAGTATCCGTTTGTACCACTTTTAGATTCGTGAGTACCTCAAAGGGGGTGGAAATACGGACACTTGAAAATACGCGAGAGGGCTATCTTCGCCAATTTTCAAAATTTTTGAATTCTGAAAACAGGTGCTGTTTCCCTAACGTTAGTATCCGTTTGTACCACTTTTAGATTCGTGAATACCTCAAAGGGGGTGGAAATACGGGTACTTGAAATTACGCGGAAGGGGTAGATTCCTCATTTTTGAAGATATTTTAATTCTGATAACGGGTGCTGCTTCCCTAACGCTAGTACCCGTTTGTACCACTTCTAGATTCGTTCGTACCTCAAAGGGGGCGGAAATACGGACACTTGAAAATACGCGAAAGGGGTAGATTCGTCATTTTTGGAGATATTTTAATTCTGAAAACGGGTGCTGTTTCCCTAACGTTAGTACCCGCTTGTACCACTTTTTCAATCGTTAGCACCTCAAAGGGGCCGGAAATACGGACATTTGAAAATACGCGACAGGGGCAGATTCCTCATTTTTGGAGATATTTTAATTCTGAAAACGGGTGCTGTTTCCCAATCGTTAGTACCCGTTTGTACCCCTTTTCCATCGTTAGCACCTCAATGAGGGCGGAAATACGGGCACTTGAAAATACGCGAAAGGGCTATCTTCGCCAATTTTCAAAATTTTTGAATTCTGAAAACAGGTGCTGTTTCCCTAACGTTAGTATCCGTTTGTACCACTTTTAGATTCGTGAGTACCTCAAAGGGGGTGGAAATACGGGTACTTGAAAATACGCGGAAGGGGTAGATTCCTCATTTTTGGAGATATTTTAATTCTGAAAACAGGTGCTGTTTCCCTAACGTTAGTATCCGTTTGTACCACTTTTAGATTCGTGAGTACCTCAAAGGGGGTGGAAATACGGACACTTGAAAATACGCGAGAGGGCTATCTTCGCCAATTTTCAAAATTTTTGAATTCTGAAAACAGGTGCTGTTTCCCTAACGTTAGTATCCGTTTGTACCACTTTTAGATTCGTGAGTACCTCAAAGGGGGCGGAAATACGGGCACTTGAAAATACGCGGAAGGGGTAGATTCCTCATTTTTGAAGATATTTTAATTCTGATAACGGGTGCTGCTTCCCTAACGCTAGTACCCGTTTGTACCACTTTTACAATTGTTAGTACTTCAAAGGGGCCGGAAATACGGACATTTGAAAATACGCGACAGGGGCAGATTCCTCATTTTTGGAGATATTTTAATTCTGAAAACGGGTGCTGTTTCCCAATCGTTAGTACCCGTTTGTACCCCTTTTCCATCGTTAGCACCTCAATGAGGGCGGAAATACGGGCACTTGAAAATACGCGAAAGGGCTATCTTCGCCAATTTTCAAAATTTTGGAATTCTGAAAACAGGTGCTGTTTCCCTAACGTTAGTATCCGTTTGTACCACTTTTAGATTCGTGAGTACCTCAAAGGGGGTGGAAATACGGGCACATGAAAATACGCGAGAGGGCTATCTTCGCCAATTTTCAAAATTTTTGAATTCTGAAAACGGGTGCTGTTTCCCTATCATTAGTACGCGTTTGTACCACTCTTACAATTGTTAGTACCTCAAAGGGGCCGGAAATACGGACATTTGAAAATACGCGACAGGGGCAGATTCCTCATTTTTGGAGATATTTTAATTCTGAAAACAGGTGCTGTTTCCCTAACGTTAGTATCCGTTTGTACCACTTTTACATTCGTGAGTACCTCAAAGGGGGTGGAAATACGGACACTTGAAAATACGCGAGAGGGCTATCTTCGCCAATTTTCAAAATTTTTGAATTCTGAAAACGGGTGCTGTTGCCCTATCGTTAGTACGCGTTTGTACCACTTTTACAATTGTTAGTACCTCAAAGGGGCCGGAAATACGGACATTTGAAAATACGCGACAGGGGCAGATTCCTCATTTTTGGAGATATTTTAAATCTGAAAACAGGTGCTGTTTCCCTAACGTTAGTATCCGTTTGTACCACTTTTAGATTCGTGAGTACCTCAAAGGGGGTGGAAATACGGACACTTGAAAATACGCGGAAGGGGTAGATTCGTCATTTTTGGAGATATTTTAATTCTGAAAACGGGTGCTGTTTCCCAATCGTTAGTACCCGTTTGTACCCCTTTTCCATCGTTAGCACCTCAATGAGGGCGGAAATACGGGCACTTGAAAATACGCGAAAGGGCTATCTTCGCCAATTTTCAAAATTTTTGAATTCTGAAAACAGGTGCTGTTTCCCTAACGTTAGTATCCGTTTGTACCACTTTTAGATTCGTGAGTACCTCAAAGGGGGTGGAAATACGGGTACTTGAAATTACGCGGAAGGGGTAGATTCCTCATTTTTGAAGATATTTTAATTCTGATAACGGGTGCTGCTTCCCTAACGCTAGTACCCGTTTGTACCACTTCTAGATTCGTTCGTACCTCAAAGGGGGCGGAAATACGGACACTTGAAAATACGCGAAAGGGGTAGATTCGTCATTTTTGGAGATATTTTAATTCTGAAAACGGGTGCTGTTTCCCTAACGTTAGTACCCGCTTGTACCACTTTTTCAATCGTTAGCACCTCAAAGGGGGCGGAAATACGGGCACTCGAAAATACGCGACAGGGGCAGATTCCTCATTTTTGGAGATATTTTAATTCTGAAAACGGGTGCTGTTTCCCAATCGTTAGTACCCGTTTGTACCCCTTTTCCATCGTTAGCACCTCAATGAGGGCGGAAATACGGGCACTTGAAAATACGCGAAAGGGCTATCTTCGCCAATTTTCAAAATTTTTGAATTCTGAAAACAGGTGCTGTTTCCCTAACGTTAGTATCCGTTTGTACCACTTTTAGATTCGTGAGTACCTCAAAGGGGGTGGAAATACGGGTACTTGAAAATACGCGGAAGGGGTAGATTCCTCATTTTTGGAGATATTTTAATTCTGAAAACAGGTGCTGTTTCCCTAACGTTAGTATCCGTTTGTACCACTTTTAGATTCGTGAGTACCTCAAAGGGGGTGGAAATACGGACACTTGAAAATACGCGAGAGGGCTATCTTCGCCAATTTTCAAAATTTTTGAATTCTGAAAACAGGTGCTGTTTCCCTAACGTTAGTATCCGTTTGTACCACTTTTAGATTCGTGAGTACCTCAAAGGGGGCGGAAATACGGGCACTTGAAAATACGCGGAAGGGGTAGATTCCTCATTTTTGAAGATATTTTAATTCTGATAACGGGTGCTGCTTCCCTAACGCTAGTACCCGTTTGTACCACTTTTACAATTGTTAGTACTTCAAAGGGGCCGGAAATACGGACATTTGAAAATACGCGACAGGGGCAGATTCCTCATTTTTGGAGATATTTTAATTCTGAAAACAGGTGCTGTTTCCCTAACGTTAGTATCCGTTTGTACCACTTTTAGATTCGTGAGTACCTCAAAGGGGGTGGAAATACGGACACTTGAAAATACGCGGAAGGGGTAGATTCCTCATTTTTGAAGATATTTTAATTCTGATAACGGGTGCTGCTTCCCTAACGCTAGTACCCGTTTGTACCACTTTTAGATTCGTTCGGACCTGAAAGGGGGCGGAAATACGGACACTTGAAAATACGCGAAAGGGGTAGATTCGTCATTTTTGGAGATATTTGAATTCTGAAAACAGGTGCTGTTTCCCTAACGTTAGTATCCGTTTGTACCACTTTTAGATTCGTTCGTACCTCAAAGGGGGCGGAAATACGGACATTTGAAAATACGCGACAAGGGCAGATTCCTCATTTTTGGAGATATCTTAATTCTGAAAACAGGTGCTGTTTCCCTAACGTTAGTATCCGTTTGTACCACTTTTAGATTCGTGAGTACCTCAAAGGGGGTGGAAATACGGACACTTGAAAATACGCGGAAGGGGTAGATTCCTCATTTTTGAAGATATTTTAATTCTGATAACGGGTGCTGCTTCCCTAACGCTAGTACCCGTTTGTACCACTTTTAGATTCGTTCGGACCTGAAAGGGGGCGGAAATACGGACACTTGAAAATACGCGAAAGGGGTAGATTCGTCATTTTTGGAGATATTTTAATTCTGAAAACGGGTGCTGTTTCCCTAACGTTAGTACCCGTTTGTACCACTTTTTCAATCGTTAGCACCTCAAAGGGGGCGGAAATACGGGCACTCGAAAATACGCGACAGGGGCAGATTCCTCATTTTTGGAGATATTTTAATTCTGAAAACGGGTGCTGTTTCCCAATCGTTAGTACCCGTTTGTACCCCTTTTCCATCGTTAGCACCTCAATGAGGGCGGAAATACGGGCACTTGAAAATACGCGAAAGGGCTATCTTCGCCAATTTTCAAAATTTTGGAATTCTGAAAACAGGTGCTGTTTCCCTAACGTTAGTATCCGTTTGTACCACTTTTAGATTCGTGAGTACCTCAAAGGGGGTGGAAATACGGACACTTGAAAATACGCGAGAGGGCTATCTTCGCCAATTTTCAAAATTTTTGAATTCTGAAAACGGGTGCTGTTTCCCTATCATTAGTACGCGTTTGTACCACTCTTACAATTGTTAGTACCTCAAAGGGGCCGGAAATACGGACATTTGAAAATACGCGACAGGGGCAGATTCCTCATTTTTGGAGATATTTTAATTCTGAAAACAGGTGCTGTTTCCCTAACGTTAGTATCCGTTTGTACCACTTTTACATTCGTGAGTACCTCAAAGGGGGTGGAAATACGGACACTTGAAAATACGCGAGAGGGCTATCTTCGCCAATTTTCAAAATTTTTGAATTCTGAAAACGGGTGCTGTTGCCCTATCGTTAGTACGCGTTTGTACCACTTTTACAATTGTTAGTACCTCAAAGGGGCCGGAAATACGGACATTTGAAAATACGCGACAGGGGCAGATTCCTCATTTTTGGAGATATTTTAAATCTGAAAACAGGTGCTGTTTCCCTAACGTTAGTATCCGTTTGTACCACTTTTAGATTCGTGAGTACCTCAAAGGGGGTGGAAATACGGACACTTGAAAATACGCGGAAGGGGTAGATTCGTCATTTTTGGAGATATTTTAATTCTGAAAACGGGTGCTGTTTCCCAATCGTTAGTACCCGTTTGTACCCCTTTTCCATCGTTAGCACCTCAATGAGGGCGGAAATACGGGCACTTGAAAATACGCGAAAGGGCTATCTTCGCCAATTTTCAAAATTTTTGAATTCTGAAAACAGGTGCTGTTTCCCTAACGTTAGTATCCGTTTGTACCACTTTTAGATTCGTGAGTACCTCAAAGGGGGTGGAAATACGGGTACTTGAAATTACGCGGAAGGGGTAGATTCCTCATTTTTGAAGATATTTTAATTCTGATAACGGGTGCTGCTTCCCTAACGCTAGTACCCGTTTGTACCACTTCTAGATTCGTTCGTACCTCAAAGGGGGCGGAAATACGGACACTTGAAAATACGCGAAAGGGGTAGATTCGTCATTTTTGGAGATATTTTAATTCTGAAAACGGGTGCTGTTTCCCTAACGTTAGTACCCGCTTGTACCACTTTTTCAATCGTTAGCACCTCAAAGGGGGCGGAAATACGGGCACTCGAAAATACGCGACAGGGGCAGATTCCTCATTTTTGGAGATATTTTAATTCTGAAAACGGGTGCTGTTTCCCAATCGTTAGTACCCGTTTGTACCCCTTTTCCATCGTTAGCACCTCAATGAGGGCGGAAATATAGGCACTTGAAAATACGCGAAAGGGCTATCTTCGCCAATTTTCAAAATTTTTGAATTCTGAAAACAGGTGCTGTTTCCCTAACGTTAGTATCCGTTTGTACCACTTTTAGATTCGTGAGTACCTCAAAGGGGGTGGAAATACGGGTACTTGAAAATACGCGGAAGGGGTAGATTCCTCATTTTTGGAGATATTTTAATTCTGAAAACAGGTGCTGTTTCCCTAACGTTAGTATCCGTTTGTACCACTCTTACAATTGTTAGTACCTCAAAGGGGCCGGAAATACGGACATTTGAAAATACGCGACAGGGGCAGATTCCTCATTTTTGGAGATATTTTAATTCTGAAAACAGGTGCTGTTTCCCTAACGTTAGTATCCGTTTGTACCACTTTTAGATTCGTGAGTACCTCAAAGGGGGTGGAAATACGGGTACTTGAAATTACGCGGAAGGGGTAGATTCCTCATTTTTGAAGATATTTTAATTCTGATAACGGGTGCTGCTTCCCTAACGCTAGTACCCGTTTGTACCACTTCTAGATTCGTTCGTACCTCAAAGGGGGCGGAAATACGGACACTTGAAAATACGCGAAAGGGGTAGATTCGTCATTTTTGGAGATATTTTAATTCTGAAAACGGGTGCTGTTTCCCTAACGTTAGTACCCGCTTGTACCACTTTTTCAATCGTTAGCACCTCAAAGGGGGCGGAAATACGGGCACTCGAAAATACGCGACAGGGGCAGATTCCTCATTTTTGGAGATATTTTAATTCTGAAAACGGGTGCTGTTTCCCAATCGTTAGTACCCGTTTGTACCCCTTTTCCATCGTTAGCACCTCAATGAGGGCGGAAATACGGGCACTTGAAAATACGCGAAAGGGCTATCTTCGCCAATTTTCAAAATTTTTGAATTCTGAAAACAGGTGCTGTTTCCCTAACGTTAGTATCCGTTTGTACCACTTTTAGATTCGTGAGTACCTCAAAGGGGGTGGAAATACGGGTACTTGAAAATACGCGGAAGGGGTAGATTCCTCATTTTTGGAGATATTTTAATTCTGAAAACAGGTGCTGTTTCCCTAACGTTAGTATCCGTTTGTACCACTTTTAGATTCGTGAGTACCTCAAAGGGGGTGGAAATACGGACACTTGAAAATACGCGAGAGGGCTATCTTCGCCAATTTTCAAAATTTTTGAATTCTGAAAACAGGTGCTGTTTCCCTAACGTTAGTATCCGTTTGTACCACTTTTAGATTCGTGAATACCTCAAAGGGGGTGGAAATACGGGTACTTGAAATTACGCGGAAGGGGTAGATTCCTCATTTTTGAAGATATTTTAATTCTGATAACGGGTGCTGCTTCCCTAACGCTAGTACCCGTTTGTACCACTTCTAGATTCGTTCGTACCTCAAAGGGGGCGGAAATACGGACACTTGAAAATACGCGAAAGGGGTAGATTCGTCATTTTTGGAGATATTTTAATTCTGAAAACGGGTGCTGTTTCCCTAACGTTAGTACCCGCTTGTACCACTTTTTCAATCGTTAGCACCTCAAAGGGGGCGGAAATACGGGCACTCGAAAATACGCGACAGGGGCAGATTCCTCATTTTTGGAGATATTTTAATTCTGAAAACGGGTGCTGTTTCCCAATCGTTAGTACCCGTTTGTACCCCTTTTCCATCGTTAGCACCTCAATGAGGGCGGAAATACGGGCACTTGAAAATACGCGAAAGGGCTATCTTCGCCAATTTTCAAAATTTTTGAATTCTGAAAACAGGTGCTGTTTCCCTAACGTTAGTATCCGTTTGTACCACTTTTAGATTCGTGAGTACCTCAAAGGGGGCGGAAATACGGGCACTTGAAAATACGCGGAAGGGGCAGATTCCTCATTTTTGGAGATATTTTAATTCTGAAAACGGGTGCCGTTTCCCAATCGTTAGTACCCGTTTGTACCCCTTTTCCATCGTTAGCACCTCAATGAGGGCGGAAATACGGGCACTTGAAAATACGCGAAAGGGCTATCTTCGCCAATTTTCAAAATTTTTGAATTCTGAAAACAGGTGCTGTTTCCCTAACGTTAGTATCCGTTTGTACCACTTTTAGATTCGTGAGTACCTCAAAGGGGGTGGAAATACGGGCACTTGAAAATACGCGGAAGGGGTAGATTCCTCATTTTTGAAGATATTTTAATTCTGATAACGGGTGCTGCCTCCCTAACGCTAGTACCCGTTTGTACCACTTTTAGATTCGTTCGTACCTCAAAGGGGGCGGAAATACGGACATTTGAAAATACGCGACAGGGGCAGATTCCTCATTTTTGGAGATATTTTAATTCTGAAAACAGGTGCTGTTTCCCTAACGTTAGTATCCGTTTGTACCAGTTTTAAATTCGTGAGTACCTCAAAGGGGGTGGAAATACGGACACTTGAAAATACGCGAGAGGGCTATCTTCGCCAATTTTCAAAATTTTTGAATTCTGAAAACGGGTGCTGTTTCGCCATCGTTAGTAGGCGTTTGTACCACTTTTACAATTCTTAGTACCTCGGAGGGGGCGGAAATACGGACACTTGAAAATACGCGAAAGGGGTAGATTCGTCATTTTTGGAGATATTTTAATTCTGAAAACGGGTGCTGTTTCCCTAACGTTAGTACCCGTTTCTACCACTTTTTCAATCGTTAGCACCTCAAAGGGGACGGAAATACGGGCACTCGAAAATACGCGACAGGGGCAGATTCCTCATTTTTGAAGATATTTTAATTCTGATAACGGGTGCTGTTTCCCTAACGTTAGTACCCGTTTGTACCACTTTTAGATTCGTTCGTACCTCAAAGGGGGCGGAAATACGGACACTTGAAAATACGCGAGAGGGCTATCTTCGCCAATTTTCAAAATTTTTGAATTCTGAAAACAGGTGCTGTTTCCCTAACGTTAGTATCCGTTTGTACCACTTTTAGATTCGCGAGTACCTCAAAGGGGGTGGAAATACGGGTACTTGAAAATACGCGGAAGGGGTAGATTCCTCATTTTTGAAGATATTTTAATTCTGATAACGGGTGCTGCTTCCCTAACGCTAGTACCCGTTTGTACCACTTCTAGATTCGTTCGTACCTCAAAGGGGGCGGAAATACGGACACTTGAAAATACGCGAAAGGGGTAGATTCGTCATTTTTGGAGATATTTTAATTCTGAAAACGGGTGCTGTTTCCCAATCGTTAGTACACGTTTGTACCCCTTTTCCATCGTTAGCACCTGAATGAGGGCGGAAATACGGGCACTTGAAAATACGCGGAAGGGGTAGATTCCTCATTTTTGAAGATATTTTAATTCTGATAACGGGTGCTGCTTCCCTAACGCTAGTACCCGTTTGTACCACTTTTACAATTAGTTAGTACTTCAAAGGGGCCGGAAATACGGACATTTGAAAATACGCGACAGGGGCAGATTCCTCATTTTTGGAGATATTTTAATTCTGAAAACAGGTGCTGTTTCCCTAACGTTAGTATCCGTTTGTACCACTTTTAGATTCGTGAGTACCTCAAAGGGGGTGGAAATACGGACACTTGAAAATACGCGCAAGGGGTAGATTCCTCATTTTTGAAGATATTTTAATTCTGATAACGGGTGCTGCTTCCCTAACGCGAGTACCCGTTTGTACCACTTTTAGATTCGTTCGGACCTGAAAGGGGGCGGAAATACGGACACTTGAAAATACGCGAAAGGGGTAGATTCGTCATTTTTGGAGATATTTGAATTCTGAAAACGGGTGCTGTTTCCCTAACGTTAGTACCCGTTTGTACCACTTTTTCAATCGTTAGCACCTCAAAGGGGGCGGAAATACGGGCACTCGAAAATACGCGACAGGGGCAGATTCCTCATTTTTGGAGATATTTTAATTCTGAAAACGGGTGCTGTTTCCCAATCGTTAGTACCCGTTTGTACCCCTTTTCCATCGTTAGCACCTCAATGAGGGCGGAAATACGGGCACTTGAAAATACGCGAAAGGGCTATCTTCGCCAATTTTCAAAATTTTTGAATTCTGAAAACAGGTGCTGTTTCCCTAACGTTAGTATCCGTTTGTACCACTTTTAGATTCGTGAGTACCTCAAAGGGGGTGGAAATACGGGCACTTGAAAATACGCGGAAGGGGTAGATTCCTCATTTTTGAAGATATTTTAATTCTGATAACGGGTGCTGCTTCCCTAACGCTAGTACCCGTTTGTACCACTTTTACAATTAGTTAGTACTTCAACGGGGCCGGAAATACGGACATTTGAAAATACGCGACAGGGGCAGATTCCTCATTTTTGGAGATATTTTAATTCTGAAAACAGGTGCTGTTTCCCTAACGTTAGTATCCGTTTGTACCACTTTTAGATTCGTGAGTACCTCAAAGGGGGTGGAAATACGGACACTTGAAAATACGCGGAAGGGGTAGATTCCTCATTTTTGAAGATATTTTAATTCTGATAACGGGTGCTGCTTCCCTAACGCGAGTACCCGTTTGTACCACTTTTAGATTCGTTCGGACCTGAAAGGGGGCGGAAATACGGACACTTGAAAATACGCGAAAGGGGTAGATTCGTCATTTTTGGAGATATTTTAATTCTGAAAACGGGTGCTGTTTCCCTAACGTTAGTACCCGTTTGTACCACTTTTTCAATCGTTAGCACCTCAAAGGGGGCGGAAATACGGGCACTCGAAAATACGCGACAGGGGCAGATTCCTCATTTTTGGAGATATTTTAATTCTGAAAACGGGTGCTGTTTCCCAATCGTTAGTACCCGTTTGTACCCCTTTTCCATCGTTAGCACCTCAATGAGGGCGGAAATACGGGCACTTGAAAATACGCGAAAGGGCTATCTTCGCCAATTTTCAAAATTTTTGAATTCTGAAAACAGGTGCTGTTTCCCTAACGTTAGTATCCGTTTGTACCACTTTTAGATTCGTGAGTACCTCAAAGGGGGTGGAAATACGGGCACTTGAAAATACGCGGAAGGGGTAGATTCCTCATTTTTGAAGATATTTTAATTCTGATAACGGGTGCTGCTTCCCTAACGCTAGTACCCGTTTGTACCACTTTTAGATTCGTTCGTACCTCAAAGGGGGCGGAAATACGGACATTTGAAAATACGCGACAGGGGCAGATTCCTCATTTTTGGAGATATTTTAATTCTGAAAACAGGTGCTGTTTCCCTAACGTTAGTATCCGTTTGTACCAGTTTTAGATTCGTGAGTACCTCAAAGGGGGTGGAAATACGGACACTTGAAAATACGCGAGAGGGCTATCTTCGCCAATTTTCAAAATTTTTGAATTCTGAAAACGGGTGCTGTTTCCCTATCGTTAGTAGGCGTTTGTACCACTTTTACAATTCGTAGTACCTCGGAGGGGGCGGAAATACGGACACTTGAAAATACGCGGAAGGGGTAGATTCCTCATTTTTGAAGATATTTTAATTCTGATAACGGGTGCTGCTTCCCTAACGCTAGTACCCGTTTGTACCACTTTTAGATTCGTTCGTACCTCAAAGGGGGCGGAAATACGGACATTTGAAAATACGCGACAGGGGCAGATTCCTCATTTTTGGAGATATTTTAATTCTGAAAACAGGTGCTGTTTCCCTAACGTTAGTATCCGTTTGTACCAGTTTTAGATTCGTGAGTACCTCAAAGGGGGTGGAAATACGGACACTTGAAAATACGCGAGAGGGCTATCTTCGCCAATTTTCAAAATTTTTGAATTCTGAAAACGGGTGCTGTTTCCCTATCGTTAGTAAGCGTTTGTACCACTTTTACAATTCGTAGTACCTCGGAGGGGGCGGAAATACGGACACTTGAAAATACGCGAAAGGGGTAGATTCGTCATTTTTGGAGATATTTTAATTCTGAAAACGGGTGCTGTTTCCCTAACGTTAGTACCCGCTTGTACCACTTTTTCAATCGTTAGCACCTCAAAGGGGGCGGAAATACGGGCACTCGAAAATACGCGACAGGGGCAGACTCCTCATTTTTGGAGATATTTTAATTCTGAAAACGGGTGCTGTTTCCCAATCGTTAGTACCCGTTTGTACCCCTTTTCCATCGTTAGCACCTCAATGAGGGCGGAAATACGGGCACTTGAAAATACGCGAAAGGGCTATCTTCGCCAATTTTCAAAATTTTTGAATTCTGAAAACAGGTGCTGTTTCCCTAACGTTAGTATCCGTTTGTACCACTTTTAGATTCGTGAGTACCTCAAAGGGGGTGGAAATACGGGCACTTGAAAATACGCGGAAGGGGTAGATTCCTCATTTTTGAAGATATTTTAATTCTGATAACGGGTGCTGCTTCCCTAACGCTAGTACCCGTTTGTACCACTTTTACAACTAGTTAGTACTTCAACGGGGCCGGAAATACGGACATTTGAAAATACGCGACAGGGGCAGATTCCTCATTTTTGGAGATATTTTAATTCTGAAAACAGGTGCTGTTTCCCTAACGTTAGTATCCGTTTGTACCACTTTTAGATTCGTGAGTACCTCAAAGGGGGTGGAAATACGGACACTTGAAAATACGCGGAAGGGGTAGATTCCTCATTTTTGAAGATATTTTAATTCTGATAACGGGTGCTGCTTCCCTAACGCGAGTACCCGTTTGTACCACTTTTAGATTCGTTCGGACCTGAAAGGGGGCGGAAATACGGACACTTGAAAATACGCGAAAGGGGTAGATTCGTCATTTTTGGAGATATTTTAATTCTGAAAACGGGTGCTGTTTCCCTAACGTTAGTACCCGTTTGTACCACTTTTTCAATCGTTAGCACCTCAAAGGGGGCGGAAATACGGGCACTCGAAAATACGCGACAGGGGCAGATTCCTCATTTTTGGAGATATTTTAATTCTGAAAACGGGTGCTGTTTCCCAATCGTTAGTACCCGTTTGTACCCCTTTTCCATCGTTAGCACCTCAATGAGGGCGGAAATACGGGCACTTGAAAATACGCGAAAGGGCTATCTTCGCCAATTTTCAAAATTTTTGAATTCTGAAAACAGGTGCTGTTTCCCTAACGTTAGTATCCGTTTGTACCACTTTTAGATTCGTGAGTACCTCAAAGGGGGTGGAAATACGGGCACTTGAAAATACGCGAGAGGGCTATCTTCGCCAATTTTCAAAATTTTTGAATTCTGAAAACGGGTGCTGTTTCCCTATCATTGGTACGCGTTTGTACCACTCTTACAATTGTTAGTACCTCAAAGGGGCCGGAAATACGGACATTTGAAAATACGCGACAGGGGCAGATTCCTCATTTTTGGAGATATTTTAATTCTGAAAACAGGTGCTGTTTCCCTAACGTTAGTATCCGTTTGTACCACTTTTAGATTCGTGAGTACCTCAAAGGGGGTGGAAATACGGACACTTGAAAATACGCGAGAGGGCTATCTTCGCCAATTTTCAAAATTTTTGAATTCTGAAAACAGGTGCTGTTTCCCTAACGTTAGTATCCGTTTGTACCACTTTTAGATTCGTGAGTACCTCAAAGGGGGCGGAAATACGGGCACTTGAAAATACGCGGAAGGGGTAGATTCCTCATTTTTGAAGATATTTTAATTCTGATAACGGGTGCTGCTTCCCTAACGCTAGTACCCGTTTGTACCACTTTTACAATTGTTAGTACTTCAAAGGGGCCGGAAATACGGACATTTGAAAATACGCGACAGGGGCAGATTCCTCATTTTTGGAGATATTTTAATTCTGAAAACGGGTGCTGTTTCCCAATCGTTAGTACCCGTTTGTACCCCTTTTCCATCGTTAGCACCTCAATGAGGGCGGAAATACGGGCACTTGAAAATACGCGAAAGGGCTATCTTCGCCAATTTTCAAAATTTTTGAATTCTGAAAACAGGTGCTGTTTCCCTAACGTTAGTATCCGTTTGTACCACTTTTAGATTCGTGAGTACCTCAAAGGGGGCGGAAATACGGGCACTTGAAAATACGCGGAAGGGGCAGATTCCTCATTTTTGGAGATATTTTAATTCTGAAAACGGGTGCCGTTTCCCAATCGTTAGTACCCGTTTGTACCCCTTTTCCATCGTTAGCACCTCAATGAGGGCGGAAATACGGGCACTTGAAAATACGCGAAAGGGCTATCTTCGCCAATTTTCAAAATTTTTGAATTCTGAAAACAGGTGCTGTTTCCCTAACGTTAGTATCCGTTTGTACCACTTTTAGATTCGTGAGTACCTCAAAGGGGGTGGAAATACGGGCACTTGAAAATACGCGGAAGGGGTAGATTCCTCATTTTTGAAGATATTTTAATTCTGATAACGGGTGCTGCTTCCCTAACGCTAGTACCCGTTTGTACCACTTTTAGATTCGTTCGTACCTCAAAGGGGGCGGAAATACGGACATTTGAAAATACGCGACAGGGGCAGATTCCTCATTTTTGGAGATATTTTAATTCTGAAAACAGGTGCTGTTTCCCTAACGTTAGTATCCGTTTGTACCAGTTTTAAATTCGTGAGTACCTCAAAGGGGGTGGAAATACGGACACTTGAAAATACGCGAGAGGGCTATCTTCGCCAATTTTCAAAATTTTTGAATTCTGAAAACGGGTGCTGTTTCGCCATCGTTAGTAGGCGTTTGTACCACTTTTACAATTCTTAGTACCTCGGAGGGGGCGGAAATACGGACACTTGAAAATACGCGAAAGGGGTAGATTCGTCATTTTTGGAGATATTTTAATTCTGAAAACGGGTGCTGTTTCCCTAACGTTAGTACCCGTTTCTACCACTTTTTCAATCGTTAGCACCTCAAAGGGGACGGAAATACGGGCACTCGAAAATACGCGACAGGGGCAGATTCCTCATTTTTGAAGATATTTTAATTCTGATAACGGGTGCTGTTTCCCTAACGTTAGTACCCGTTTGTACCACTTTTAGATTCGTTCGTACCTCAAAGGGGGCGGAAATACGGACACTTGAAAATACGCGAGAGGGCTATCTTCGCCAATTTTCAAAATTTTTGAATTCTGAAAACAGGTGCTGTTTCCCTAACGTTAGTATCCGTTTGTACCACTTTTAGATTCGTGAGTACCTCAAAGGGGGTGGAAATACGGGTACTTGAAAATACGCGGAAGGGGTAGATTCCTCATTTTTGGAGATATTTTAATTCTGAAAACAGGTGCTGTTTCCCTAACGTTAGTATCCGTTTGTACCACTTTTAGATTCGTGAGTACCTCAAAGGGGGTGGAAATACGGACACTTGAAAATACGCGAGAGGGCTATCTTCGCCAATTTTCAAAATTTTTGAATTCTGAAAACAGGTGCTGTTTCCCTAACGTTAGTATCCGTTTGTACCACTTTTAGATTCGTGAGTACCTCAAAGGGGGCGGAAATACGGGCACTTGAAAATACGCGGAAGGGGTAGATTCCTCATTTTTGAAGATATTTTAATTCTGATAACGGGTGCTGCTTCCCTAACGCTAGTACCCGTTTGTACCACTTTTACAATTGTTAGTACTTCAAAGGGGCCGGAAATACGGACATTTGAAAATACGCGACAGGGGCAGATTCCTCATTTTTGGAGATATTTTAATTCTGAAAACAGGTGCTGTTTCCCTAACGTTAGTATCCGTTTGTACCACTTTTAGATTCGTGAGTACCTCAAAGGGGGTGGAAATACGGACACTTGAAAATACGCGGAAGGGGTAGATTCCTCATTTTTGAAGATATTTTAATTCTGATAACGGGTGCTGCTTCCCTAACGCTAGTACCCGTTTGTACCACTTTTAGATTCGTTCGGACCTGAAAGGGGGCGGAAATACGGACACTTGAAAATACGCGAAAGGGGTAGATTCGTCATTTTTGGAGATATTTGAATTCTGAAAACAGGTGCTGTTTCCCTAACGTTAGTATCCGTTTGTACCACTTTTAGATTCGTTCGTACCTCAAAGGGGGCGGAAATACGGACATTTGAAAATACGCGACAAGGGCAGATTCCTCATTTTTGGAGATATCTTAATTCTGAAAACAGGTGCTGTTTCCCTAACGTTAGTATCCGTTTGTACCACTTTTAGATTCGTGAGTACCTCAAAGGGGGTGGAAATACGGACACTTGAAAATACGCGGAAGGGGTAGATTCCTCATTTTTGAAGATATTTTAATTCTGATAACGGGTGCTGCTTCCCTAACGCTAGTACCCGTTTGTACCACTTTTAGATTCGTTCGGACCTGAAAGGGGGCGGAAATACGGACACTTGAAAATACGCGAAAGGGGTAGATTCGTCATTTTTGGAGATATTTTAATTCTGAAAACGGGTGCTGTTTCCCTAACGTTAGTACCCGTTTGTACCACTTTTTCAATCGTTAGCACCTCAAAGGGGGCGGAAATACGGGCACTCGAAAATACGCGACAGGGGCAGATTCCTCATTTTTGGAGATATTTTAATTCTGAAAACGGGTGCTGTTTCCCAATCGTTAGTACCCGTTTGTACCCCTTTTCCATCGTTAGCACCTCAATGAGGGCGCAAATACGGGCACTTGAAAAAACGCGAAAGGGCTATCTTCGCCAATTTTCAAAATTTTTGAATTCTGAAAACAGGTGCTGTTTCCCTAACGTTAGTATCCGTTTGTACCAGTTTTAAATTCGTGAGTACCTCAAAGGGGGTGGAAATACGGACACTTGAAAATACGCGAGAGGGCTATCTTCGCCAATTTTCAAAATTTTTGAATTCTGAAAACGGGTGCTGTTTCGCCATCGTTAGTAGGCGTTTGTACCACTTTTACAATTCTTAGTACCTCGGAGGGGGCGGAAATACGGACACTTGAAAATACGCGAAAGGGGTAGATTCGTCATTTTTGGAGATATTTTAATTCTGAAAACGGGTGCTGTTTCCCTAACGTTAGTACCCGTTTCTACCACTTTTTCAATCGTTAGCACCTCAAAGGGGACGGAAATACGGGCACTCGAAAATACGCGACAGGGGCAGATTCCTCATTTTTGAAGATATTTTAATTCTGATAACGGGTGCTGTTTCCCTAACGTTAGTACCCGTTTGTACCACTTTTAGATTCGTTCGTACCTCAAAGGGGGCGGAAATACGGACACTTGAAAATACGCGAGAGGGCTATCTTCGCCAATTTTCAAAATTTTTGAATTCTGAAAACAGGTGCTGTTTCCCTAACGTTAGTATCCGTTTGTACCACTTTTAGATTCGTGAGTACCTCAAAGGGGGTGGAAATACGGGTACTTGAAAATACGCGGAAGGGGTAGATTCCTCATTTTTGGAGATATTTTAATTCTGAAAACAGGTGCTGTTTCCCTAACGTTAGTATCCGTTTGTACCACTTTTAGATTCGTGAGTACCTCAAAGGGGGTGGAAATACGGACACTTGAAAATACGCGAGAGGGCTATCTTCGCCAATTTTCAAAATTTTTGAATTCTGAAAACAGGTGCTGTTTCCCTAACGTTAGTATCCGTTTGTACCACTTTTAGATTCGTGAGTACCTCAAAGGGGGCGGAAATACGGGCACTTGAAAATACGCGGAAGGGGTAGATTCCTCATTTTTGAAGATATTTTAATTCTGATAACGGGTGCTGCTTCCCTAACGCTAGTACCCGTTTGTACCACTTTTACAATTGTTAGTACTTCAAAGGGGCCGGAAATACGGACATTTGAAAATACGCGACAGGGGCAGATTCCTCATTTTTGGAGATATTTTAATTCTGAAAACAGGTGCTGTTTCCCTAACGTTAGTATCCGTTTGTACCACTTTTAGATTCGTGAGTACCTCAAAGGGGGTGGAAATACGGACACTTGAAAATACGCGGAAGGGGTAGATTCCTCATTTTTGAAGATATTTTAATTCTGATAACGGGTGCTGCTTCCCTAACGCTAGTACCCGTTTGTACCACTTTTAGATTCGTTCGGACCTGAAAGGGGGCGGAAATACGGACACTTGAAAATACGCGAAAGGGGTAGATTCGTCATTTTTGGAGATATTTGAATTCTGAAAACAGGTGCTGTTTCCCTAACGTTAGTATCCGTTTGTACCACTTTTAGATTCGTTCGTACCTCAAAGGGGGCGGAAATACGGACATTTGAAAATACGCGACAAGGGCAGATTCCTCATTTTTGGAGATATCTTAATTCTGAAAACAGGTGCTGTTTCCCTAACGTTAGTATCCGTTTGTACCACTTTTAGATTCGTGAGTACCTCAAAGGGGGTGGAAATACGGACACTTGAAAATACGCGGAAGGGGTAGATTCCTCATTTTTGAAGATATTTTAATTCTGATAACGGGTGCTGCTTCCCTAACGCTAGTACCCGTTTGTACCACTTTTAGATTCGTTCGGACCTGAAAGGGGGCGGAAATACGGACACTTGAAAATACGCGAAAGGGGTAGATTCGTCATTTTTGGAGATATTTTAATTCTGAAAACGGGTGCTGTTTCCCTAACGTTAGTACCCGTTTGTACCACTTTTTCAATCGTTAGCACCTCAAAGGGGGCGGAAATACGGGCACTCGAAAATACGCGACAGGGGCAGATTCCTCATTTTTGGAGATATTTTAATTCTGAAAACGGGTGCTGTTTCCCAATCGTTAGTACCCGTTTGTACCCATTTTCCATCGTTAGCACCTCAATGAGGGCGCAAATACGGGCACTTGAAAAAACGCGAAAGGGCTATCTTCGCCAATTTTCAAAATTTTTGAATTCTGAAAACAGGTGCTGTTTCCCTAACGTTAGTATCCGTTTGTACCACTTTTAGATTCGTGAGTACCTCAAAGGGGGTGGAAATACGGGCACTTGAAAATACGCGGAAGGGGTAGATTCCTCATTTTTGAAGATATTTTAATTCTGATAACGGGTGCTGCTTCCCTAACGCTAGTACCCGTTTGTACCACTTTTAGATTCGTTCGTACCTCAAAGGGGGCGGAAATACGGACATTTGAAAATACGCGACAAGGGCAGATTCCTCATTTTTGGAGATATTTTAATTCTGAAAACAGGTGCTGTTTCCCTAACGTTAGTATCCGTTTGTACCACTTTTAGATTCGTGAGTACCTCAAAGGGGGTGGAAATACGGACACTTGAAAATACGCGAGAGGGCTATCTTCGCCAATTTTCAAAATTTTTGAATTCTGAAAACAGGTGCTGTTTCCCTAACGTTAGTATCCGTTTGTACCACTTTTAGATTCGTGAGTACCTCAAAGGGGGTGGAAATACGGGCACTTGAAAATACGCGGAAGGGGTAGATTCCTCATTTTTGAAGATATTTTAATTCTGATAACGGGTGCTGCTTCCCTAACGCTAGTACCCGTTTGTACCACTTTTAGATTCGTTCGTACCTCAAAGGGGGCGGAAATACGGACATTTGAAAATACGCGACAAGGGCAGATTCCTCATTTTTTGAGATATTTTAATTCTGAAAACAGGTGCTGTTTCCCTAACGTTAGTATCCGTTTGTACCACTTTTAGATTCGTGAGTACCTCAAAGGGGGTGGAAATACGGACACTTGAAAATACGCGAGAGGGCTATCTTCGCCAATTTTCAAAATTTTTGAATTCTGAAAACAGGTGCTGTTTCCCTAACGTTAGTATCCGTTTGTACCACTTTTAGATTCGTGAGTACCTCAAAGGGGGTGGAAATACGGGCACTTGAAAATACGCGGAAGGGGTAGATTCCTCATTTTTGAAGATATTTTAATTCTGATAACGGGTGCTGCTTCCCTAACGCTAGTACCCGTTTATACCACTTCTAGATTCGTTCGTACCTCGAAGGGGGCGGAAATACGGACACTTCAAAATACGCGAGAGGGCTATCTTCGCCAATTTTCAAAATTTTTGAATTCTGAAAACGGGTGCTGTTTCCCTATCGTTAGTACGCGTTTGTACCACTCTTACAATTGTTAGTACCTCAAAGGGGCCGGAAATACGGACATTTGAAAATACGCGACAGGGGCAGATTCCTCATTTTTGGAGATATTTTAATTCTGAAAACAGGTGCTGTTTCCCTAACGTTAGTATCCGTTTGTACCACTTTTACATTCGTGAGTACCTCAAAGGGGGTGGAAATACGGACACTTGAAAATACGCGAGAGGGCTATCTTCGCCAATTTTCAAAATTTTTGAATTCTGAAAACGGGTGCTGTTGCCCTATCGTTAGTACGCGTTTGTACCACTTTTACAATTGTTAGTACCTCAAAGGGGCCGGAAATACGGACATTTGAAAATACGCGACAGGGGCAGATTCCTCATTTTTGGAGATATTTTAAATCTGAAAACAGGTGCTGTTTCCCTAACGTTAGTATCCGTTTGTACCACTTTTAGATTCGTGAGTACCTCAAAGGGGGTGGAAATACGGACACTTGAAAATACGCGAGAGGGCTATCTTCGCCAATTTTCAAAATTTTTGAATTCTGAAAACGGGTGCTGTTTCCCTATCGTTAGTAGGCGTTTGTACCACTTTTACAATTCGTAGTACCTCGGAGGGGGCGGAAATACGGACACTTGAAAATACGCGAAAGGGGTAGATTCGTCATTTTTGGAGATATTTTAATTCTGAAAACGGGTGCTGTTTCCCTAACGTTAGTACCCGCTTGTACCACTTTTTCAATCGTTAGCACCTCAAAGGGGGCGGAAATACGGGCACTCGAAAATAAGCGACAGGGGCAGACTCCTCATTTTTGGAGATATTTTAATTCTGAAAACTGGTGCTGTTTCCCAATCGTTAGTACCCGTTTGTACCCCTTTTCCATCGTTAGCACCTCAATGAGGGCGGAAATACGGGCACTTGAAAATACGCGAAAGGGCTATCTTCGCCAATTTTCAAAATTTTTGAATTCTGAAAACAGGTGCTGTTTCCCTAACGTTAGTATCCGTTTGTACCACTTTTAGATTCGCGAGTACCTCAAAGGGGGTGGAAATACGGGTACTTGAAAATACGCGGAAGGGGTAGATTCCTCATTTTTGAAGATATTTTAATTCTGATAACGGGTGCTGCTTCCCTAACGCTAGTACCCGTTTGTACCACTTCTAGATTCGTTCGTACCTCAAAGGGGGCGGAAATACGGACACTTGAAAATACGCGAAAGGGGTAGATTCGTCATTTTTGGAGATATTTTAATTCTGAAAACGGGTGCTGTTTCCCAATCGTTAGTACACGTTTGTACCCCTTTTCCATCGTTAGCACC
This sequence comes from Trypoxylon attenuatum, assembly GCA_963989405.1. NCBI lineage: Eukaryota > Metazoa > Arthropoda > Insecta > Hymenoptera > Crabronidae > Trypoxylon > Trypoxylon attenuatum. The sequence continues at coordinate 18,158,846 of OZ022489.1, forward strand.
TCAATGAGGGCGGAAATACGGGCACTTGAAAATACGCGGAAGGGGTAGATTCCTCATTTTTGAAGATATTTTAATTCTGATAACGGGTGCTGCTTCCCTAACGCTAGTACCCGTTTGTACCACTTTTAGATTCGTTCGTACCTCAAAGGGGGCGGAAATACGGACATTTGAAAATACGCGACAAGGGCAGATTCCTCATTTTTGGAGATATTTTAATTCTGAAAACAGGTGCTGTTTCCCTAACGTTAGTATCCGTTTGTACCACTTTTAGATTCGTGAGTACCTCGAAGGGGGTGGAAATACGGACACTTGAAAATACGCGAGAGGGCTATCTTCGCCAATTTTCAAAATTTTTGAATTCTGAAAACGGGTGCTGTTTCCCTATCGTTAGTACGCGTTTGTACCCCTTTTCCATCGTTAGCACCTCAATGAGGGCGGAAATACGGGCACTTGAAAATACGCGAAAGGGCTATCTTCGCCAATCTTCAAAATTTTTGAATTCTGAAAACAGGTGCTGTTTCCCTAACGTTAGTATCCGTTTGTACCACTTTTAGATTCGTGAGTACCTCAAAGGGGGTGGAAATACGGACACTTGAAAATACGCGACAGGGGCAGATTCCTCATTTTTGGAGATATTTTAATTCTGAAAACGGGTGCTGTTTCCCAATCGTTAGTACCCGTTTGTACCCCTTTTCCATCGTTAGCACCTCAATGAGGGCGGAAATACGGGCACTTGAAAATACGCGAAAGGGCTATCTTCGCCAATCTTCAAAATTTTTGAATTCTGAAAACAGGTGCTGTTTCCCTAACGTTAGTATCCGTTTGTACCACTTTTAGATTCGTGAGTACCTCAAAGGGGGTGGAAATACGGACACTTGAAAATACGCGGAAGGGGTAGATTCCTCATTTTTGAAGATATTTTAATTCTGATAACGGGTGCTGCTTCCCTAACGCGAGTACCCGTTTGTACCACTTTTAGATTCGTTCGGACCTGAAAGGGGGCGGAAATACGGACACTTGAAAATACGCGAAAGGGGTAGATTCGTCATTTTTGGAGATATTTTAATTCTGAAAACGGGTGCTGTTTCCCTAACGTTAGTACCCGTTTGTACCACTTTTTCAATCGTTAGCACCTCAAAGGGGGCGGAAATACGGGCACTCGAAAATACGCGACAGGGGCAGATTCCTCATTTTTGGAGATATTTTAATTCTGAAAACGGGTGCTGTTTCCCAATCGTTAGTACCCGTTTGTACCCCTTTTCCATCGTTAGCACCTCAATGAGGGCGGAAATACGGGCACTTGAAAATACGCGAAAGGGCTATCTTCGCCAATTTTCAAAATTTTGGAATTCTGAAAACAGGTGCTGTTTCCCAATCGTTAGTACCCGTTTGTACCCCTTTTCCATCGTTAGCACCTCAATGAGGGCGGAAATACGGGCACTTGAAAATACGCGAAAGGGCTATCTTCGCCAATTTTCAAAATTTTTGAATTCTGAAAACAGGTGCTGTTTCCCTAACGTTAGTATCCGTTTGTACCACTTTTAGATTCGTGAGTACCTCAAAGGGGGTGGAAATACGGGTACTTGAAATTACGCGGAAGGGGTAGATTCCTCATTTTTGAAGATATTTTAATTCTGATAACGGGTGCTGCTTCCCTAACGCTAGTACCCGTTTGTACCACTTCTAGATTCGTTCGTACCTCAAAGGGGGCGGAAATACGGACACTTGAAAATACGCGAAAGGGGTAGATTCGTCATTTTTGGAGATATTTTAATTCTGAAAACGGGTGCTGTTTCCCTAACGTTAGTACCCGCTTGTACCACTTTTTCAATCGTTAGCACATCAAAGGGGGCGGAAATACGGGCACTCGAAAATACGCGACAGGGGCAGATTCCTCATTTTTGGAGATATTTTAATTCTGAAAACGGGTGCTGTTTCCCAATCGTTAGTACCCGTTTGTACCCCTTTTCCATCGTTAGCACTTCAATGAGGGCGGAAATACGGGCACTTGAAAATACGCGAAAGGGCTATCTTCGCCAATTTTCAAAATTTTTGAATTCTGAAAACAGGTGCTGTTTCCCTAACGTTAGTATCCGTTTGTACCACTTTTAGATTCGTGAGTACCTCAAAGGGGGTGGAAATACGGGTACTTGAAAATACGCGGAAGGGGTAGATTCCTCATTTTTGGAGATATTTTAATTCTGAAAACAGGTGCTGTTTCCCTAACGTTAGTATCCGTTTGTACCACTTTTAGATTCGTGAGTACCTCAAAGGGGGTGGAAATACGGACACTTGAAAATACGCGAGAGGGCTATCTTCGCCAATTTTCAAAATTTTTGAATTCTGAAAACAGGTGCTGTTTCCCTAACGTTAGTATCCGTTTGTACCACTTTTAGATTCGTGAATACCTCAAAGGGGGTGGAAATACGGGTACTTGAAATTACGCGGAAGGGGTAGATTCCTCATTTTTGAAGATATTTTAATTCTGATAACGGGTGCTGCTTCCCTAACGCTAGTACCCGTTTGTACCACTTCTAGATTCGTTCGTACCTCAAAGGGGGCGGAAATACGGACACTTGAAAATACGCGAAAGGGGTAGATTCGTCATTTTTGGAGATATTTTAATTCTGAAAACGGGTGCTGTTTCCCTAACGTTAGTACCCGCTTGTACCACTTTTTCAATCGTTAGCACCTCAAAGGGGGCGGAAATACGGGCACTCGAAAATACGCGACAGGGGCAGATTCCTCATTTTTGGAGATATTTTAATTCTGAAAACGGGTGCTGTTTCCCAATCGTTAGTACCCGTTTGTACCCCTTTTCCATCGTTAGCACCTCAATGAGGGCGGAAATACGGGCACTTGAAAATACGCGAAAGGGCTATCTTCGCCAATTTTCAAAATTTTTGAATTCTGAAAACAGGTGCTGTTTCCCTAACGTTAGTATCCGTTTGTACCACTTTTAGATTCGTGAGTACCTCAAAGGGGGTGGAAATACGGGTACTTGAAAATACGCGGAAGGGGTAGATTCCTCATTTTTGGAGATATTTTAATTCTGAAAACAGGTGCTGTTTCCCTAACGTTAGTATCCGTTTGTACCACTTTTAGATTCGTGAGTACCTCAAAGGGGGTGGAAATACGGACACTTGAAAATACGCGAGAGGGCTATCTTCGCCAATTTTCAAAATTTTTGAATTCTGAAAACAGGTGCTGTTTCCCTAACGTTAGTATCCGTTTGTACCACTTTTAGATTCGTGAGTACCTCAAAGGGGGCGGAAATACGGGCACTTGAAAATACGCGGAAGGGGTAGATTCCTCATTTTTGAAGATATTTTAATTCTGATAACGGGTGCTGCTTCCCTAACGCTAGTACCCGTTTGTACCACTTTTACAATTGTTAGTACTTCAAAGGGGCCGGAAATACGGACATTTGAAAATACGCGACAGGGGCAGATTCCTCATTTTTGGAGATATTTTAATTCTGAAAACGGGTGCTGTTTCCCAATCGTTAGTACCCGTTTGTACCCCTTTTCCATCGTTAGCACCTCAATGAGGGCGGAAATACGGGCACTTGAAAATACGCGAAAGGGCTATCTTCGCCAATTTTCAAAATTTTTGAATTCTGAAAACAGGTGCTGTTTCCCTAACGTTAGTATCCGTTTGTACCACTTTTAGATTCGTGAGTACCTCAAAGGGGGCGGAAATACGGGCACTTGAAAATACGCGGAAGGGGCAGATTCCTCATTTTTGGAGATATTTTAATTCTGAAAACGGGTGCCGTTTCCCAATCGTTAGTACCCGTTTGTACCCCTTTTCCATCGTTAGCACCTCAATGAGGGCGGAAATACGGGCACTTGAAAATACGCGAAAGGGCTATCTTCGCCAATTTTCAAAATTTTTGAATTCTGAAAACAGGTGCTGTTTCCCTAACGTTAGTATCCGTTTGTACCACTTTTAGATTCGTGAGTACCTCAAAGGGGGTGGAAATACGGGCACTTGAAAATACGCGGAAGGGGTAGATTCCTCATTTTTGAAGATATTTTAATTCTGATAACGGGTGCTGCTTCCCTAACGCTAGTACCCGTTTGTACCACTTTTAGATTCGTTCGTACCTCAAAGGGGGCGGAAATACGGACATTTGAAAATACGCGACAGGGGCAGATTCCTCATTTTTGGAGATATTTTAATTCTGAAAACAGGTGCTGTTTCCCTAACGTTAGTATCCGTTTGTACCAGTTTTAAATTCGTGAGTACCTCAAAGGGGGTGGAAATACGGACACTTGAAAATACGCGAGAGGGCTATCTTCGCCAATTTTCAAAATTTTTGAATTCTGAAAACGGGTGCTGTTTCGCCATCGTTAGTAGGCGTTTGTACCACTTTTACAATTCTTAGTACCTCGGAGGGGGCGGAAATACGGACACTTGAAAATACGCGAAAGGGGTAGATTCGTCATTTTTGGAGATATTTTAATTCTGAAAACGGGTGCTGTTTCCCTAACGTTAGTACCCGTTTCTACCACTTTTTCAATCGTTAGCACCTCAAAGGGGACGGAAATACGGGCACTCGAAAATACGCGACAGGGGCAGATTCCTCATTTTTGAAGATATTTTAATTCTGATAACGGGTGCTGTTTCCCTAACGTTAGTACCCGTTTGTACCACTTTTAGATTCGTTCGTACCTCAAAGGGGGCGGAAATACGGACACTTGAAAATACGCGAGAGGGCTATCTTCGCCAATTTTCAAAATTTTTGAATTCTGAAAACAGGTGCTGTTTCCCTAACGTTAGTATCCGTTTGTACCACTTTTAGATTCGTGAGTACCTCAAAGGGGGTGGAAATACGGGTACTTGAAAATACGCGGAAGGGGTAGATTCCTCATTTTTGGAGATATTTTAATTCTGAAAACAGGTGCTGTTTCCCTAACGTTAGTATCCGTTTGTACCACTTTTAGATTCGTGAGTACCTCAAAGGGGGTGGAAATACGGACACTTGAAAATACGCGAGAGGGCTATCTTCGCCAATTTTCAAAATTTTTGAATTCTGAAAACAGGTGCTGTTTCCCTAACGTTAGTATCCGTTTGTACCACTTTTAGATTCGTGAGTACCTCAAAGGGGGCGGAAATACGGGCACTTGAAAATACGCGGAAGGGGTAGATTCCTCATTTTTGAAGATATTTTAATTCTGATAACGGGTGCTGCTTCCCTAACGCTAGTACCCGTTTGTACCACTTTTACAATTGTTAGTACTTCAAAGGGGCCGGAAATACGGACATTTGAAAATACGCGACAGGGGCAGATTCCTCATTTTTGGAGATATTTTAATTCTGAAAACAGGTGCTGTTTCCCTAACGTTAGTATCCGTTTGTACCACTTTTAGATTCGTGAGTACCTCAAAGGGGGTGGAAATACGGACACTTGAAAATACGCGGAAGGGGTAGATTCCTCATTTTTGAAGATATTTTAATTCTGATAACGGGTGCTGCTTCCCTAACGCTAGTACCCGTTTGTACCACTTTTAGATTCGTTCGGACCTGAAAGGGGGCGGAAATACGGACACTTGAAAATACGCGAAAGGGGTAGATTCGTCATTTTTGGAGATATTTGAATTCTGAAAACAGGTGCTGTTTCCCTAACGTTAGTATCCGTTTGTACCACTTTTAGATTCGTTCGTACCTCAAAGGGGGCGGAAATACGGACATTTGAAAATACGCGACAAGGGCAGATTCCTCATTTTTGGAGATATCTTAATTCTGAAAACAGGTGCTGTTTCCCTAACGTTAGTATCCGTTTGTACCACTTTTAGATTCGTGAGTACCTCAAAGGGGGTGGAAATACGGACACTTGAAAATACGCGGAAGGGGTAGATTCCTCATTTTTGAAGATATTTTAATTCTGATAACGGGTGCTGCTTCCCTAACGCTAGTACCCGTTTGTACCACTTTTAGATTCGTTCGGACCTGAAAGGGGGCGGAAATACGGACACTTGAAAATACGCGAAAGGGGTAGATTCGTCATTTTTGGAGATATTTTAATTCTGAAAACGGGTGCTGTTTCCCAATCGTTAGTACCCGTTTGTACCCCTTTTCCATCGTTAGCACCTCAATGAGGGCGCAAATACGGGCACTTGAAAAAACGCGAAAGGGCTATCTTCGCCAATTTTCAAAATTTTTGAATTCTGAAAACAGGTGCTGTTTCCCTAACGTTAGTATCCGTTTGTACCACTTTTAGATTCGTGAGTACCTCAAAGGGGGTGGAAATACGGGCACTTGAAAATACGCGGAAGGGGTAGATTCCTCATTTTTGAAGATATTTTAATTCTGATAACGGGTGCTGCTTCCCTAACGCTAGTACCCGTTTGTACCACTTTTAGATTCGTTCGTACCTCAAAGGGGGCGGAAATACGGACATTTGAAAATACGCAACAAGGGCAGATTCCTCATTTTTGGAGATATTTTAATTCTGAAAACAGGTGCTGTTTCCCTAACGTTAGTATCCGTTTGTACCACTTTTAGATTCGTGAGTACCTCAAAGGGGGTGGAAATACGGACACTTGAAAATACGCGAGAGGGCTATCTTCGCCAATTTTCAAAATTTTTGAATTCTGAAAACAGGTGCTGTTTCCCTAACGTTAGTATCCGTTTGTACCACTTTTAGATTCGTGAGTACCTCAAAGGGGGTGGAAATACGGGCACTTGAAAATACGCGGAAGGGGTAGATTCCTCATTTTTGAAGATATTTTAATTCTGATAACGGGTGCTGCTTCCCTAACGCTAGTACCCGTTTGTACCACTTTTAGATTCGTTCGTACCTCAAAGGGGGCGGAAATACGGACATTTGAAAATACGCGACAAGGGCAGATTCCTCATTTTTGGAGATATTTTAATTCTGAAAACAGGTGCTGTTTCCCTAACGTTAGTATCCGTTTGTACCACTTTTAGATTCGTGAGTACCTCAAAGGGGGTGGAAATACGGACACTTGAAAATACGCGAGAGGGCTATCTTCGCCAATTTTCAAAATTTTTGAATTCTGAAAACAGGTGCTGTTTCCCTAACGTTAGTATCCGTTTGTACCACTTTTAGATTCGTGAGTACCTCAAAGGGGGTGGAAATACGGGCACTTGAAAATACGCGGAAGGGGTAGATTCCTCATTTTTGAAGATATTTTAATTCTGATAACGGGTGCTGCTTCCCTAACGCTAGTACCCGTTTCTACCACTTCTAGATTCGTTCGTACCTCGAAGGGGGCGGAAATACGGACACTTCAAAATACGCGAGAGGGCTATCTTCGCCAATTTTCAAAATTTTTGAATTCTGAAAACGGGTGCTGTTTCCCTATCGTTAGTACGCGTTTGTACCACTCTTACAATTGTTAGTACCTCAAAGGGGCCGGAAATACGGACATTTGAAAATACGCGACAGGGGCAGATTCCTCATTTTTGGAGATATTTTAATTCTGAAAACAGGTGCTGTTTCCCTAACGTTAGTATCCGTTTGTACCACTTTTACATTCGTGAGTACCTCAAAGGGGGTGGAAATACGGACACTTGAAAATACGCGAGAGGGCTATCTTCGCCAATTTTCAAAATTTTTGAATTCTGAAAACGGGTGCTGTTGCCCTATCGTTAGTACGCGTTTGTACCACTTTTACAATTGTTAGTACCTCAAAGGGGCCGGAAATACGGACATTTGAAAATACGCGACAGGGGCAGATTCCTCATTTTTGGAGATATTTTAAATCTGAAAACAGGTGCTGTTTCCCTAACGTTAGTATCCGTTTGTACCACTTTTAGATTCGTGAGTACCTCAAAGGGGGTGGAAATACGGACACTTGAAAATACGCGAGAGGGCTATCTTCGCCAATTTTCAAAATTTTTGAATTCTGAAAACGGGTGCTGTTTCCCTATCGTTAGTAGGCGTTTGTACCACTTTTACAATTCGTAGTACCTCGGAGGGGGCGGAAATACGGACACTTGAAAATACGCGAAAGGGGTAGATTCGTCATTTTTGGAGATATTTTAATTCTGAAAACGGGTGCTGTTTCCCTAACGTTAGTACCCGTTTCTACCACTTTTTCAATCGTTAGCACCTCAAAGGGGACGGAAATACGGGCACTCGAAAATACGCGACAGGGGCAGATTCCTCATTTTTGAAGATATTTTAATTCTGATAACGGGTGCTGTTTCCCTAACGTTAGTACCCGTTTGTACCACTTTTAGATTCGTTCGTACCTCAAAGGGGGCGGAAATACGGACACTTGAAAATACGCGAGAGGGCTATCTTCGCCAATTTTCAAAATTTTTGAATTCTGAAAACAGGTGCTGTTTCCCTAACGTTAGTATCCGTTTGTACCACTTTTAGATTCGTGAGTACCTCAAAGGGGGTGGAAATACGGGTACTTGAAAATACGCGGAAGGGGTAGATTCCTCATTTTTGGAGATATTTTAATTCTGAAAACAGGTGCTGTTTCCCTAACGTTAGTATCCGTTTGTACCACTTTTAGATTCGTGAGTACCTCAAAGGGGGTGGAAATACGGACACTTGAAAATACGCGAGAGGGCTATCTTCGCCAATTTTCAAAATTTTTGAATTCTGAAAACAGGTGCTGTTTCCCTAACGTTAGTATCCGTTTGTACCACTTTTAGATTCGTGAGTACCTCAAAGGGGGCGGAAATACGGGCACTTGAAAATACGCGGAAGGGGTAGATTCCTCATTTTTGAAGATATTTTAATTCTGATAACGGGTGCTGCTTCCCTAACGCTAGTACCCGTTTGTACCACTTTTACAATTGTTAGTACTTCAAAGGGGCCGGAAATACGGACATTTGAAAATACGCGACAGGGGCAGATTCCTCATTTTTGGAGATATTTTAATTCTGAAAACAGGTGCTGTTTCCCTAACGTTAGTATCCGTTTGTACCACTTTTAGATTCGTGAGTACCTCAAAGGGGGTGGAAATACGGACACTTGAAAATACGCGGAAGGGGTAGATTCCTCATTTTTGAAGATATTTTAATTCTGATAACGGGTGCTGCTTCCCTAACGCTAGTACCCGTTTGTACCACTTTTAGATTCGTTCGGACCTGAAAGGGGGCGGAAATACGGACACTTGAAAATACGCGAAAGGGGTAGATTCGTCATTTTTGGAGATATTTGAATTCTGAAAACAGGTGCTGTTTCCCTAACGTTAGTATCCGTTTGTACCACTTTTAGATTCGTTCGTACCTCAAAGGGGGCGGAAATACGGACATTTGAAAATACGCGACAAGGGCAGATTCCTCATTTTTGGAGATATCTTAATTCTGAAAACAGGTGCTGTTTCCCTAACGTTAGTATCCGTTTGTACCACTTTTAGATTCGTGAGTACCTCAAAGGGGGTGGAAATACGGACACTTGAAAATACGCGGAAGGGGTAGATTCCTCATTTTTGAAGATATTTTAATTCTGATAACGGGTGCTGCTTCCCTAACGCTAGTACCCGTTTGTACCACTTTTAGATTCGTTCGGACCTGAAAGGGGGCGGAAATACGGACACTTGAAAATACGCGAAAGGGGTAGATTCGTCATTTTTGGAGATATTTTAATTCTGAAAACGGGTGCTGTTTCCCTAACGTTAGTACCCGTTTGTACCACTTTTTCAATCGTTAGCACCTCAAAGGGGGCGGAAATACGGGCACTCGAAAATACGCGACAGGGGCAGATTCCTCATTTTTGGAGATATTTTAATTCTGAAAACGGGTGCTGTTTCCCAATCGTTAGTACCCGTTTGTACCCATTTTCCATCGTTAGCACCTCAATGAGGGCGCAAATACGGGCACTTGAAAAAACGCGAAAGGGCTATCTTCGCCAATTTTCAAAATTTTTGAATTCTGAAAACAGGTGCTGTTTCCCTAGCGTTAGTATCCGTTTGTACCACTTTTAGATTCGTGAGTACCTCAAAGGGGGTGGAAATACGGGCACTTGAAAATACGCGGAAGGGGTAGATTCCTCATTTTTGAAGATATTTTAATTCTGATAACGGGTGCTGCTTCCCTAACGCTAGTACCCGTTTGTACCACTTTTAGATTCGTTCGTACCTCAAAGGGGGCGGAAATACGGACATTTGAAAATACGCGACAAGGGCAGATTCCTCATTTTTGGAGATATTTTAATTCTGAAAACAGGTGCTGTTTCCCTAACGTTAGTATCCGTTTGTACCACTTTTAGATTCGTGAGTACCTCAAAGGGGGTGGAAATACGGACACTTGAAAATACGCGAGAGGGCTATCTTCGCCAATTTTCAAAATTTTTGAATTCTGAAAACAGGTGCTGTTTCCCTAACGTTAGTATCCGTTTGTACCACTTTTAGATTCGTGAGTACCTCAAAGGGGGTGGAAATACGGGCACTTGAAAATACGCGGAAGGGGTAGATTCCTCATTTTTGAAGATATTTTAATTCTGATAACGGGTGCTGCTTCCCTAACGCTAGTACCCGTTTGTACCACTTTTAGATTCGTTCGTACCTCAAAGGGGGCGGAAATACGGACATTTGAAAATACGCGACAAGGGCAGATTCCTCATTTTTTGAGATATTTTAATTCTGAAAACAGGTGCTGTTTCCCTAACGTTAGTATCCGTTTGTACCACTTTTAGATTCGTGAGTACCTCAAAGGGGGTGGAAATACGGACACTTGAAAATACGCGAGAGGGCTATCTTCGCCAATTTTCAAAATTTTTGAATTCTGAAAACAGGTGCTGTTTCCCTAACGTTAGTATCCGTTTGTACCACTTTTAGATTCGTGAGTACCTCAAAGGGGGTGGAAATACGGGCACTTGAAAATACGCGGAAGGGGTAGATTCCTCATTTTTGAAGATATTTTAATTCTGATAACGGGTGCTGCTTCCCTAACGCTAGTACCCGTTTATACCACTTCTAGATTCGTTCGTACCTCGAAGGGGGCGGAAATACGGACACTTCAAAATACGCGAGAGGGCTATCTTCGCCAATTTTCAAAATTTTTGAATTCTGAAAACGGGTGCTGTTTCCCTATCGTTAGTACGCGTTTGTACCACTCTTACAATTGTTAGTACCTCAAAGGGGCCGGAAATACGGACATTTGAAAATACGCGACAGGGGCAGATTCCTCATTTTTGGAGATATTTTAATTCTGAAAACAGGTGCTGTTTCCCTAACGTTAGTATCCGTTTGTACCACTTTTACATTCGTGAGTACCTCAAAGGGGGTGGAAATACGGACACTTGAAAATACGCGAGAGGGCTATCTTCGCCAATTTTCAAAATTTTTGAATTCTGAAAACGGGTGCTGTTGCCCTATCGTTAGTACGCGTTTGTACCACTTTTACAATTGTTAGTACCTCAAAGGGGCCGGAAATACGGACATTTGAAAATACGCGACAGGGGCAGATTCCTCATTTTTGGAGATATTTTAAATCTGAAAACAGGTGCTGTTTCCCTAACGTTAGTATCCGTTTGTACCACTTTTAGATTCGTGAGTACCTCAAAGGGGGTGGAAATACGGACACTTGAAAATACGCGAGAGGGCTATCTTCGCCAATTTTCAAAATTTTTGAATTCTGAAAACGGGTGCTGTTTCCCTATCGTTAGTAGGCGTTTGTACCACTTTTACAATTCGTAGTACCTCGGAGGGGGCGGAAATACGGACACTTGAAAATACGCGAAAGGGGTAGATTCGTCATTTTTGGAGATATTTTAATTCTGAAAACGGGTGCTGTTTCCCTAACGTTAGTACCCGCTTGTACCACTTTTTCAATCGTTAGCACCTCAAAGGGGGCGGAAATACGGGCACTCGAAAATAAGCGACAGGGGCAGACTCCTCATTTTTGGAGATATTTTAATTCTGAAAACTGGTGCTGTTTCCCAATCGTTAGTACCCGTTTGTACCCCTTTTCCATCGTTAGCACCTCAATGAGGGCGGAAATACGGGCACTTGAAAATACGCGAAAGGGCTATCTTCGCCAATTTTCAAAATTTTTGAATTCTGAAAACAGGTGCTGTTTCCCTAACGTTAGTATCCGTTTGTACCACTTTTAGATTCGCGAGTACCTCAAAGGGGGTGGAAATACGGGTACTTGAAAATACGCGGAAGGGGTAGATTCCTCATTTTTGAAGATATTTTAATTCTGATAACGGGTGCTGCTTCCCTAACGCTAGTACCCGTTTGTACCACTTCTAGATTCGTTCGTACCTCAAAGGGGGCGGAAATACGGACACTTGAAAATACGCGAAAGGGGTAGATTCGTCATTTTTGGAGATATTTTAATTCTGAAAACGGGTGCTGTTTCCCAATCGTTAGTACACGTTTGTACCCCTTTTCCATCGTTAGCACCTCAATGAGGGCGGAAATACGGGCACTTGAAAATACGCGGAAGGGGTAGATTCCTCATTTTTGAAGATATTTTAATTCTGATAACGGGTGCTGCTTCCCTAACGCTAGTACCCGTTTGTACCACTTTTAGATTCGTTCGTACCTCAAAGGGGGCGGAAATACGGACATTTGAAAATACGCGACAAGGGCAGATTCCTCATTTTTGGAGATATTTTAATTCTGAAAACAGGTGCTGTTTCCCTAACGTTAGTATCCGTTTGTACCACTTTTAGATTCGTGAGTACCTCGAAGGGGGTGGAAATACGGACACTTGAAAATACGCGAGAGGGCTATCTTCGCCAATTTTCAAAATTTTTGAATTCTGAAAACGGGTGCTGTTTCCCTATCGTTAGTACGCGTTTGTACCCCTTTTCCATCGTTAGCACCTCAATGAGGGCGGAAATACGGGCACTTGAAAATACGCGAAAGGGCTATCTTCGCCAATCTTCAAAATTTTTGAATTCTGAAAACAGGTGCTGTTTCCCTAACGTTAGTATCCGTTTGTACCACTTTTAGATTCGTGAGTACCTCAAAGGGGGTGGAAATACGGACACTTGAAAATACGCGACAGGGGCAGATTCCTCATTTTTGGAGATATTTTAATTCTGAAAACGGGTGCTGTTTCCCAATCGTTAGTACCCGTTTGTACCCCTTTTCCATCGTTAGCACCTCAATGAGGGCGGAAATACGGGCACTTGAAAATACGCGAAAGGGCTATCTTCGCCAATCTTCAAAATTTTTGAATTCTGAAAACAGGTGCTGTTTCCCTAACGTTAGTATCCGTTTGTACCACTTTTAGATTCGTGAGTACCTCAAAGGGGGTGGAAATACGGACACTTGAAAATACGCGGAAGGGGTAGATTCCTCATTTTTGAAGATATTTTAATTCTGATAACGGGTGCTGCTTCCCTAACGCGAGTACCCGTTTGTACCACTTTTAGATTCGTTCGGACCTGAAAGGGGGCGGAAATACGGACACTTGAAAATACGCGAAAGGGGTAGATTCGTCATTTTTGGAGATATTTTAATTCTGAAAACGGGTGCTGTTTCCCTAACGTTAGTACCCGTTTGTACCACTTTTTCAATCGTTAGCACCTCAAAGGGGGCGGAAATACGGGCACTCGAAAATACGCGACAGGGGCAGATTCCTCATTTTTGGAGATATTTTAATTCTGAAAACGGGTGCTGTTTCCCAATCGTTAGTACCCGTTTGTACCCCTTTTCCATCGTTAGCACCTCAATGAGGGCGGAAATACGGGCACTTGAAAATACGCGAAAGGGCTATCTTCGCCAATTTTCAAAATTTTGGAATTCTGAAAACAGGTGCTGTTTCCCTAACGTTAGTATCCGTTTGTACCACTTTTAGATTCGTGAGTACCTCAAAGGGGGTGGAAATACGGGCACTTGAAAATACGCGAGAGGGCTATCTTCGCCAATTTTCAAAATTTTTGAATTCTGAAAACGGGTGCTGTTTCCCTATCATTAGTACGCGTTTGTACCACTCTTACAATTGTTAGTACCTCAAAGGGGCCGGAAATACGGACATTTGAAAATACGCGACAGGGGCAGATTCCTCATTTTTGGAGATATTTTAATTCTGAAAACAGGTGCTGTTTCCCTAACGTTAGTATCCGTTTGTACCACTTTTACATTCGTGAGTACCTCAAAGGGGGTGGAAATACGGACACTTGAAAATACGCGAGAGGGCTATCTTCGCCAATTTTCAAAATTTTTGAATTCTGAAAACGGGTGCTGTTGCCCTATCGTTAGTACGCGTTTGTACCACTTTTACAATTGTTAGTACCTCAAAGGGGCCGGAAATACGGACATTTGAAAATACGCGACAGGGGCAGATTCCTCATTTTTGGAGATATTTTAAATCTGAAAACAGGTGCTGTTTCCCTAACGTTAGTATCCGTTTGTACCACTTTTAGATTCGTGAGTACCTCAAAGGGGGTGGAAATACGGACACTTGAAAATACGCGGAAGGGGTAGATTCGTCATTTTTGGAGATATTTTAATTCTGAAAACGGGTGCTGTTTCCCAATCGTTAGTACCCGTTTGTACCCCTTTTCCATCGTTAGCACCTCAATGAGGGCGGAAATACGGGCACTTGAAAATACGCGAAAGGGCTATCTTCGCCAATTTTCAAAATTTTTGAATTCTGAAAACAGGTGCTGTTTCCCTAACGTTAGTATCCGTTTGTACCACTTTTAGATTCGTGAGTACCTCAAAGGGGGTGGAAATACGGGTACTTGAAATTACGCGGAAGGGGTAGATTCCTCATTTTTGAAGATATTTTAATTCTGATAACGGGTGCTGCTTCCCTAACGCTAGTACCCGTTTGTACCACTTCTAGATTCGTTCGTACCTCAAAGGGGGTGGAAATACGGACACTTGAAAATACGCGAGAGGGCTATCTTCGCCAATTTTCAAAATTTTTGAATTCTGAAAACGGGTGCTGTTGCCCTATCGTTAGTACGCGTTTGTACCACTTTTACAATTGTTAGTACCTCAAAGGGGCCGGAAATACGGACATTTGAAAATACGCGACAGGGGCAGATTCCTCATTTTTGGAGATATTTTAAATCTGAAAACAGGTGCTGTTTCCCTAACGTTAGTATCCGTTTGTACCACTTTTAGATTCGTGAGTACCTCAAAGGGGGTGGAAATACGGACACTTGAAAATACGCGGAAGGGGTAGATTCGTCATTTTTGGAGATATTTTAATTCTGAAAACGGGTGCTGTTTCCCAATCGTTAGTACCCGTTTGTACCCCTTTTCCATCGTTAGCACCTCAATGAGGGCGGAAATACGGGCACTTGAAAATACGCGAAAGGGCTATCTTCGCCAATTTTCAAAATTTTTGAATTCTGAAAACAGGTGCTGTTTCCCTAACGTTAGTATCCGTTTGTACCACTTTTAGATTCGTGAGTACCTCAAAGGGGGTGGAAATACGGGTACTTGAAATTACGCGGAAGGGGTAGATTCCTCATTTTTGAAGATATTTTAATTCTGATAACGGGTGCTGCTTCCCTAACGCTAGTACCCGTTTGTACCACTTCTAGATTCGTTCGTACCTCAAAGGGGGCGGAAATACGGACACTTGAAAATACGCGAAAGGGGTAGATTCGTCATTTTTGGAGATATTTTAATTCTGAAAACGGGTGCTGTTTCCCTAACGTTAGTACCCGCTTGTACCACTTTTTCAATCGTTAGCACATCAAAGGGGGCGGAAATACGGGCACTCGAAAATACGCGACAGGGGCAGATTCCTCATTTTTGGAGATATTTTAATTCTGAAAACGGGTGCTGTTTCCCAATCGTTAGTACCCGTTTGTACCCCTTTTCCATCGTTAGCACTTCAATGAGGGCGGAAATACGGGCACTTGAAAATACGCGAAAGGGCTATCTTCGCCAATTTTCAAAATTTTTGAATTCTGAAAACAGGTGCTGTTTCCCTAACGTTAGTATCCGTTTGTACCACTTTTAGATTCGTGAGTACCTCAAAGGGGGTGGAAATACGGGTACTTGAAAATACGCGGAAGGGGTAGATTCCTCATTTTTGGAGATATTTTAATTCTGAAAACAGGTGCTGTTTCCCTAACGTTAGTATCCGTTTGTACCACTTTTAGATTCGTGAGTACCTCAAAGGGGGTGGAAATACGGACACTTGAAAATACGCGAGAGGGCTATCTTCGCCAATTTTCAAAATTTTTGAATTCTGAAAACAGGTGCTGTTTCCCTAACGTTAGTATCCGTTTGTACCACTTTTAGATTCGTGAATACCTCAAAGGGGGTGGAAATACGGGTACTTGAAATTACGCGGAAGGGGTAGATTCCTCATTTTTGAAGATATTTTAATTCTGATAACGGGTGCTGCTTCCCTAACGCTAGTACCCGTTTGTACCACTTCTAGATTCGTTCGTACCTCAAAGGGGGCGGAAATACGGACACTTGAAAATACGCGAAAGGGGTAGATTCGTCATTTTTGGAGATATTTTAATTCTGAAAACGGGTGCTGTTTCCCTAACGTTAGTACCCGCTTGTACCACTTTTTCAATCGTTAGCACCTCAAAGGGGGCGGAAATACGGGCACTCGAAAATACGCGACAGGGGCAGATTCCTCATTTTTGGAGATATTTTAATTCTGAAAACGGGTGCTGTTTCCCAATCGTTAGTACCCGTTTGTACCCCTTTTCCATCGTTAGCACCTCAATGAGGGCGGAAATACGGGCACTTGAAAATACGCGAAAGGGCTATCTTCGCCAATTTTCAAAATTTTTGAATTCTGAAAACAGGTGCTGTTTCCCTAACGTTAGTATCCGTTTGTACCACTTTTAGATTCGTGAGTACCTCAAAGGGGGTGGAAATACGGGTACTTGAAAATACGCGGAAGGGGTAGATTCCTCATTTTTGGAGATATTTTAATTCTGAAAACAGGTGCTGTTTCCCTAACGTTAGTATCCGTTTGTACCACTTTTAGATTCGTGAGTACCTCAAAGGGGGTGGAAATACGGACACTTGAAAATACGCGAGAGGGCTATCTTCGCCAATTTTCAAAATTTTTGAATTCTGAAAACAGGTGCTGTTTCCCTAACGTTAGTATCCGTTTGTACCACTTTTAGATTCGTGAGTACCTCAAAGGGGGCGGAAATACGGGCACTTGAAAATACGCGGAAGGGGTAGATTCCTCATTTTTGAAGATATTTTAATTCTGATAACGGGTGCTGCTTCCCTAACGCTAGTACCCGTTTGTACCACTTTTACAATTGTTAGTACTTCAAAGGGGCCGGAAATACGGACATTTGAAAATACGCGACAGGGGCAGATTCCTCATTTTTGGAGATATTTTAATTCTGAAAACGGGTGCTGTTTCCCAATCGTTAGTACCCGTTTGTACCCCTTTTCCATCGTTAGCACCTCAATGAGGGCGGAAATACGGGCACTTGAAAATACGCGAAAGGGCTATCTTCGCCAATTTTCAAAATTTTTGAATTCTGAAAACAGGTGCTGTTTCCCTAACGTTAGTATCCGTTTGTACCACTTTTAGATTCGTGAGTACCTCAAAGGGGGCGGAAATACGGGCACTTGAAAATACGCGGAAGGGGCAGATTCCTCATTTTTGGAGATATTTTAATTCTGAAAACGGGTGCCGTTTCCCAATCGTTAGTACCCGTTTGTACCCCTTTTCCATCGTTAGCACCTCAATGAGGGCGGAAATACGGGCACTTGAAAATACGCGAAAGGGCTATCTTCGCCAATTTTCAAAATTTTTGAATTCTGAAAACAGGTGCTGTTTCCCTAACGTTAGTATCCGTTTGTACCACTTTTAGATTCGTGAGTACCTCAAAGGGGGTGGAAATACGGGCACTTGAAAATACGCGGAAGGGGTAGATTCCTCATTTTTGAAGATATTTTAATTCTGATAACGGGTGCTGCTTCCCTAACGCTAGTACCCGTTTGTACCACTTTTAGATTCGTTCGTACCTCAAAGGGGGCGGAAATACGGACATTTGAAAATACGCGACAGGGGCAGATTCCTCATTTTTGGAGATATTTTAATTCTGAAAACAGGTGCTGTTTCCCTAACGTTAGTATCCGTTTGTACCAGTTTTAAATTCGTGAGTACCTCAAAGGGGGTGGAAATACGGACACTTGAAAATACGCGAGAGGGCTATCTTCGCCAATTTTCAAAATTTTTGAATTCTGAAAACGGGTGCTGTTTCGCCATCGTTAGTAGGCGTTTGTACCACTTTTACAATTCTTAGTACCTCGGAGGGGGCGGAAATACGGACACTTGAAAATACGCGAAAGGGGTAGATTCGTCATTTTTGGAGATATTTTAATTCTGAAAACGGGTGCTGTTTCCCTAACGTTAGTACCCGTTTCTACCACTTTTTCAATCGTTAGCACCTCAAAGGGGACGGAAATACGGGCACTCGAAAATACGCGACAGGGGCAGATTCCTCATTTTTGAAGATATTTTAATTCTGATAACGGGTGCTGTTTCCCTAACGTTAGTACCCGTTTGTACCACTTTTAGATTCGTTCGTACCTCAAAGGGGGCGGAAATACGGACACTTGAAAATACGCGAGAGGGCTATCTTCGCCAATTTTCAAAATTTTTGAATTCTGAAAACAGGTGCTGTTTCCCTAACGTTAGTATCCGTTTGTACCACTTTTAGATTCGTGAGTACCTCAAAGGGGGTGGAAATACGGGTACTTGAAAATACGCGGAAGGGGTAGATTCCTCATTTTTGGAGATATTTTAATTCTGAAAACAGGTGCTGTTTCCCTAACGTTAGTATCCGTTTGTACCACTTTTAGATTCGTGAGTACCTCAAAGGGGGTGGAAATACGGACACTTGAAAATACGCGAGAGGGCTATCTTCGCCAATTTTCAAAATTTTTGAATTCTGAAAACAGGTGCTGTTTCCCTAACGTTAGTATCCGTTTGTACCACTTTTAGATTCGTGAGTACCTCAAAGGGGGCGGAAATACGGGCACTTGAAAATACGCGGAAGGGGTAGATTCCTCATTTTTGAAGATATTTTAATTCTGATAACGGGTGCTGCTTCCCTAACGCTAGTACCCGTTTGTACCACTTTTACAATTGTTAGTACTTCAAAGGGGCCGGAAATACGGACATTTGAAAATACGCGACAGGGGCAGATTCCTCATTTTTGGAGATATTTTAATTCTGAAAACAGGTGCTGTTTCCCTAACGTTAGTATCCGTTTGTACCACTTTTAGATTCGTGAGTACCTCAAAGGGGGTGGAAATACGGACACTTGAAAATACGCGGAAGGGGTAGATTCCTCATTTTTGAAGATATTTTAATTCTGATAACGGGTGCTGCTTCCCTAACGCTAGTACCCGTTTGTACCACTTTTAGATTCGTTCGGACCTGAAAGGGGGCGGAAATACGGACACTTGAAAATACGCGAAAGGGGTAGATTCGTCATTTTTGGAGATATTTGAATTCTGAAAACAGGTGCTGTTTCCCTAACGTTAGTATCCGTTTGTACCACTTTTAGATTCGTTCGTACCTCAAAGGGGGCGGAAATACGGACATTTGAAAATACGCGACAAGGGCAGATTCCTCATTTTTGGAGATATCTTAATTCTGAAAACAGGTGCTGTTTCCCTAACGTTAGTATCCGTTTGTACCACTTTTAGATTCGTGAGTACCTCAAAGGGGGTGGAAATACGGACACTTGAAAATACGCGGAAGGGGTAGATTCCTCATTTTTGAAGATATTTTAATTCTGATAACGGGTGCTGCTTCCCTAACGCTAGTACCCGTTTGTACCACTTTTAGATTCGTTCGGACCTGAAAGGGGGCGGAAATACGGACACTTGAAAATACGCGAAAGGGGTAGATTCGTCATTTTTGGAGATATTTTAATTCTGAAAACGGGTGCTGTTTCCCTAACGTTAGTACCCGTTTGTACCACTTTTTCAATCGTTAGCACCTCAAAGGGGGCGGAAATACGGGCACTCGAAAATACGCGACAGGGGCAGATTCCTCATTTTTGGAGATATTTTAATTCTGAAAACGGGTGCTGTTTCCCAATCGTTAGTACCCGTTTGTACCCCTTTTCCATCGTTAGCACCTCAATGAGGGCGCAAATACGGGCACTTGAAAAAACGCGAAAGGGCTATCTTCGCCAATTTTCAAAATTTTTGAATTCTGAAAACAGGTGCTGTTTCCCTAACGTTAGTATCCGTTTGTACCACTTTTAGATTCGTGAGTACCTCAAAGGGGGTGGAAATACGGGCACTTGAAAATACGCGGAAGGGGTAGATTCCTCATTTTTGAAGATATTTTAATTCTGATAACGGGTGCTGCTTCCCTAACGCTAGTACCCGTTTGTACCACTTTTAGATTCGTTCGTACCTCAAAGGGGGCGGAAATACGGACATTTGAAAATACGCAACAAGGGCAGATTCCTCATTTTTGGAGATATTTTAATTCTGAAAACAGGTGCTGTTTCCCTAACGTTAGTATCCGTTTGTACCACTTTTAGATTCGTGAGTACCTCAAAGGGGGTGGAAATACGGACACTTGAAAATACGCGAGAGGGCTATCTTCGCCAATTTTCAAAATTTTTGAATTCTGAAAACAGGTGCTGTTTCCCTAACGTTAGTATCCGTTTGTACCACTTTTAGATTCGTGAGTACCTCAAAGGGGGTGGAAATACGGGCACTTGAAAATACGCGGAAGGGGTAGATTCCTCATTTTTGAAGATATTTTAATTCTGATAACGGGTGCTGCTTCCCTAACGCTAGTACCCGTTTGTACCACTTTTAGATTCGTTCGTACCTCAAAGGGGGCGGAAATACGGACATTTGAAAATACGCGACAAGGGCAGATTCCTCATTTTTGGAGATATTTTAATTCTGAAAACAGGTGCTGTTTCCCTAACGTTAGTATCCGTTTGTACCACTTTTAGATTCGTGAGTACCTCAAAGGGGGTGGAAATACGGACACTTGAAAATACGCGAGAGGGCTATCTTCGCCAATTTTCAAAATTTTTGAATTCTGAAAACAGGTGCTGTTTCCCTAACGTTAGTATCCGTTTGTACCACTTTTAGATTCGTGAGTACCTCAAAGGGGGTGGAAATACGGGCACTTGAAAATACGCGGAAGGGGTAGATTCCTCATTTTTGAAGATATTTTAATTCTGATAACGGGTGCTGCTTCCCTAACGCTAGTACCCGTTTCTACCACTTCTAGATTCGTTCGTACCTCGAAGGGGGCGGAAATACGGACACTTCAAAATACGCGAGAGGGCTATCTTCGCCAATTTTCAAAATTTTTGAATTCTGAAAACGGGTGCTGTTTCCCTATCGTTAGTACGCGTTTGTACCACTCTTACAATTGTTAGTACCTCAAAGGGGCCGGAAATACGGACATTTGAAAATACGCGACAGGGGCAGATTCCTCATTTTTGGAGATATTTTAATTCTGAAAACAGGTGCTGTTTCCCTAACGTTAGTATCCGTTTGTACCACTTTTACATTCGTGAGTACCTCAAAGGGGGTGGAAATACGGACACTTGAAAATACGCGAGAGGGCTATCTTCGCCAATTTTCAAAATTTTTGAATTCTGAAAACGGGTGCTGTTGCCCTATCGTTAGTACGCGTTTGTACCACTTTTACAATTGTTAGTACCTCAAAGGGGCCGGAAATACGGACATTTGAAAATACGCGACAGGGGCAGATTCCTCATTTTTGGAGATATTTTAAATCTGAAAACAGGTGCTGTTTCCCTAACGTTAGTATCCGTTTGTACCACTTTTAGATTCGTGAGTACCTCAAAGGGGGTGGAAATACGGACACTTGAAAATACGCGAGAGGGCTATCTTCGCCAATTTTCAAAATTTTTGAATTCTGAAAACGGGTGCTGTTTCCCTATCGTTAGTAGGCGTTTGTACCACTTTTACAATTCGTAGTACCTCGGAGGGGGCGGAAATACGGACACTTGAAAATACGCGAAAGGGGTAGATTCGTCATTTTTGGAGATATTTTAATTCTGAAAACGGGTGCTGTTTCCCTAACGTTAGTACCCGCTTGTACCACTTTTTCAATCGTTAGCACCTCAAAGGGGGCGGAAATACGGGCACTCGAAAATAAGCGACAGGGGCAGACTCCTCATTTTTGGAGATATTTTAATTCTGAAAACTGGTGCTGTTTCCCAATCGTTAGTACCCGTTTGTACCCCTTTTCCATCGTTAGCACCTCAATGAGGGCGGAAATACGGGCACTTGAAAATACGCGAAAGGGCTATCTTCGCCAATTTTCAAAATTTTTGAATTCTGAAAACAGGTGCTGTTTCCCTAACGTTAGTATCCGTTTGTACCACTTTTAGATTCGCGAGTACCTCAAAGGGGGTGGAAATACGGGTACTTGAAAATACGCGGAAGGGGTAGATTCCTCATTTTTGAAGATATTTTAATTCTGATAACGGGTGCTGCTTCCCTAACGCTAGTACCCGTTTGTACCACTTCTAGATTCGTTCGTACCTCAAAGGGGGCGGAAATACGGACACTTGAAAATACGCGAAAGGGGTAGATTCGTCATTTTTGGAGATATTTTAATTCTGAAAACGGGTGCTGTTTCCCAATCGTTAGTACACGTTTGTACCCCTTTTCCATCGTTAGCACCTCAATGAGGGCGGAAATACGGGCACTTGAAAATACGCGGAAGGGGTAGATTCCTCATTTTTGAAGATATTTTAATTCTGATAACGGGTGCTGCTTCCCTAACGCTAGTACCCGTTTGTACCACTTTTAGATTCGTTCGTACCTCAAAGGGGGCGGAAATACGGACATTTGAAAATACGCGACAAGGGCAGATTCCTCATTTTTGGAGATATTTTAATTCTGAAAACAGGTGCTGTTTCCCTAACGTTAGTATCCGTTTGTACCACTTTTAGATTCGTGAGTACCTCAAAGGGGGTGGAAATACGGACACTTGAAAATACGCGAGAGGGCTATCTTCGCCAATTTTCAAAATTTTTGAATTCTGAAAACGGGTGCTGTTTCCCTATCGTTAGTACGCGTTTGTACCCCTTTTCCATCGTTAGCACCTCAATGAGGGCGGAAATACGGGCACTTGAAAATACGCGAAAGGGCTATCTTCGCCAATCTTCAAAATTTTTGAATTCTGAAAACAGGTGCTGTTTCCCTAACGTTAGTATCCGTTTGTACCACTTTTAGATTCGTGAGTACCTCAAAGGGGGTGGAAATACGGACACTTGAAAATACGCGGAAGGGGTAGATTCCTCATTTTTGAAGATATTTTAATTCTGATAACGGGTGCTGCTTCCCTAACGCGAGTACCCGTTTGTACCACTTTTAGATTCGTTCGGACCTGAAAGGGGGCGGAAATACGGACACTTGAAAATACGCGAAAGGGGTAGATTCGTCATTTTTGGAGATATTTTAATTCTGAAAACGGGTGCTGTTTCCCTAACGTTAGTACCCGTTTGTACCACTTTTTCAATCGTTAGCACCTCAAAGGGGGCGGAAATACGGGCACTCGAAAATACGCGACAGGGGCAGATTCCTCATTTTTGGAGATATTTTAATTCTGAAAACGGGTGCTGTTTCCCAATCGTTAGTACCCGTTTGTACCCCTTTTCCATCGTTAGCACCTCAATGAGGGCGGAAATACGGGCACTTGAAAATACGCGAAAGGGCTATCTTCGCCAATTTTCAAAATTTTGGAATTCTGAAAACAGGTGCCGTTTCCCTAACGTTAGTATCCGT
Source organism: Trypoxylon attenuatum (assembly GCA_963989405.1). Lineage (NCBI taxonomy): Eukaryota > Metazoa > Arthropoda > Insecta > Hymenoptera > Crabronidae > Trypoxylon > Trypoxylon attenuatum. The sequence continues at coordinate 18,182,506 of OZ022489.1, forward strand.
TTGTACCACTTTTAGATTCGTGAGTACCTCAAAGGGGGTGGAAATACGGGCACTTGAAAATACGCGAGAGGGCTATCTTCGCCAATTTTCAAAATTTTTGAATTCTGAAAACGGGTGCTGTTTCCCTATCATTAGTACGCGTTTGTACCACTCTTACAATTGTTAGTACCTCAAAGGGGCCGGAAATACGGACATTTGAAAATACGCGACAGGGGCAGATTCCTCATTTTTGGAGATATTTTAATTCTGAAAACAGGTGCTGTTTCCCTAACGTTAGTATCCGTTTGTACCACTTTTACATTCGTGAGTACCTCAAAGGGGGTGGAAATACGGACACTTGAAAATACGCGAGAGGGCTATCTTCGCCAATTTTCAAAATTTTTGAATTCTGAAAACGGGTGCTGTTGCCCTATCGTTAGTACGCGTTTGTACCACTTTTACAATTGTTAGTACCTCAAAGGGGCCGGAAATACGGACATTTGAAAATACGCGACAGGGGCAGATTCCTCATTTTTGGAGATATTTTAAATCTGAAAACAGGTGCTGTTTCCCTAACGTTAGTATCCGTTTGTACCACTTTTAGATTCGTGAGTACCTCAAAGGGGGTGGAAATACGGACACTTGAAAATACGCGGAAGGGGTAGATTCGTCATTTTTGGAGATATTTTAATTCTGAAAACGGGTGCTGTTTCCCAATCGTTAGTACCCGTTTGTACCCCTTTTCCATCGTTAGCACCTCAATGAGGGCGGAAATACGGGCACTTGAAAATACGCGAAAGGGCTATCTTCGCCAATTTTCAAAATTTTTGAATTCTGAAAACAGGTGCTGTTTCCCTAACGTTAGTATCCGTTTGTACCACTTTTAGATTCGTGAGTACCTCAAAGGGGGTGGAAATACGGGTACTTGAAATTACGCGGAAGGGGTAGATTCCTCATTTTTGAAGATATTTTAATTCTGATAACGGGTGCTGCTTCCCTAACGCTAGTACCCGTTTGTACCACTTCTAGATTCGTTCGTACCTCAAAGGGGGCGGAAATACGGACACTTGAAAATACGCGAAAGGGGTAGATTCGTCATTTTTGGAGATATTTTAATTCTGAAAACGGGTGCTGTTTCCCTAACGTTAGTACCCGCTTGTACCACTTTTTCAATCGTTAGCACCTCAAAGGGGGCGGAAATACGGGCACTCGAAAATACGCGACAGGGGCAGATTCCTCATTTTTGGAGATATTTTAATTCTGAAAACGGGTGCTGTTTCCCAATCGTTAGTATCCGTTTGTACCCCTTTTCCATCGTTAGCACCTCAATGAGGGCGGAAATACGGGCACTTGAAAATACGCGAAAGGGCTATCTTCGCCAATTTTCAAAATTTTTGAATTCTGAAAACAGGTGCTGTTTCCCTAACGTTAGTATCCGTTTGTACCACTTTTAGATTCGTGAGTACCTCAAAGGGGGTGGAAATACGGGTACTTGAAAATACGCGGAAGGGGTAGATTCCTCATTTTTGGAGATATTTTAATTCTGAAAACAGGTGCTGTTTCCCTAACGTTAGTATCCGTTTGTACCACTTTTAGATTCGTGAGTACCTCAAAGGGGGTGGAAATACGGACACTTGAAAATACGCGAGAGGGCTATCTTCGCCAATTTTTAAAATTTTTGAATTCTGAAAACAGGTGCTGTTTCCCTAACGTTAGTATCCGTTTGTACCACTTTTAGATTCGTGAGTACCTCAAAGGGGGCGGAAATACGGGCACTTGAAAATACGCGGAAGGGGTAGATTCCTCATTTTTGAAGATATTTTAATTCTGATAACGGGTGCTGCTTCCCTAACGCTAGTACCCGTTTGTACCACTTTTACAATTGTTAGTACTTCAAAGGGGCCGGAAATACGGACATTTGAAAATACGCGACAGGGGCAGATTCCTCATTTTTGGAGATATTTTAATTCTGAAAACGGGTGCTGTTTCCCAATCGTTAGTACCCGTTTGTACCCCTTTTCCATCGTTAGCACCTCAATGAGGGCGGAAATACGGGCACTTGAAAATACGCGAAAGGGCTATCTTCGCCAATTTTCAAAATTTTTGAATTCTGAAAACAGGTGCTGTTTCCCTAACGTTAGTATCCGTTTGTACCACTTTTAGATTCGTGAGTACCTCAAAGGGGGCGGAAATACGGGCACTTGAAAATACGCGGAAGGGGCAGATTCCTCATTTTTGGAGATATTTTAATTCTGAAAACGGGTGCCGTTTCCCAATCGTTAGTACCCGTTTGTACCCCTTTTCCATCGTTAGCACCTCAATGAGGGCGGAAATACGGGCACTTGAAAATACGCGAAAGGGCTATCTTCGCCAATTTTCAAAATTTTTGAATTCTGAAAACAGGTGCTGTTTCCCTAACGTTAGTATCCGTTTGTACCACTTTTAGATTCGTGAGTACCTCAAAGGGGGTGGAAATACGGGCACTTGAAAATACGCGGAAGGGGTAGATTCCTCATTTTTGAAGATATTTTAATTCTGATAACGGGTGCTGCTTCCCTAACGCTAGTACCCGTTTGTACCACTTTTAGATTCGTTCGTACCTCAAAGGGGGCGGAAATACGGACATTTGAAAATACGCGACAGGGGCAGATTCCTCATTTTTGGAGATATTTTAATTCTGAAAACAGGTGCTGTTTCCCTAACGTTAGTATCCGTTTGTACCAGTTTTAAATTCGTGAGTACCTCAAAGGGGGTGGAAATACGGACACTTGAAAATACGCGAGAGGGCTATCTTCGCCAATTTTCAAAATTTTTGAATTCTGAAAACGGGTGCTGTTTCGCCATCGTTAGTAGGCGTTTGTACCACTTTTACAATTCTTAGTACCTCGGAGGGGGCGGAAATACGGACACTTGAAAATACGCGAAAGGGGTAGATTCGTCATTTTTGGAGATATTTTAATTCTGAAAACGGGTGCTGTTTCCCTAACGTTAGTACCCGTTTCTACCACTTTTTCAATCGTTAGCACCTCAAAGGGGACGGAAATACGGGCACTCGAAAATACGCGACAGGGGCAGATTCCTCATTTTTGAAGATATTTTAATTCTGATAACGGGTGCTGTTTCCCTAACGTTAGTACCCGTTTGTACCACTTTTAGATTCGTTCGTACCTCAAAGGGGGCGGAAATACGGACACTTGAAAATACGCGAGAGGGCTATCTTCGCCAATTTTCAAAATTTTTGAATTCTGAAAACAGGTGCTGTTTCCCTAACGTTAGTATCCGTTTGTACCACTTTTAGATTCGCGAGTACCTCAAAGGGGGTGGAAATACGGGTACTTGAAAATACGCGGAAGGGGTAGATTCCTCATTTTTGAAGATATTTTAATTCTGATAACGGGTGCTGCTTCCCTAACGCTAGTACCCGTTTGTACCACTTCTAGATTCGTTCGTACCTCAAAGGGGGCGGAAATACGGACACTTGAAAATACGCGAAAGGGGTAGATTCGTCATTTTTGGAGATATTTTAATTCTGAAAACGGGTGCTGTTTCCCAATCGTTAGTACACGTTTGTACCCCTTTTCCATCGTTAGCACCTCAATGAGGGCGGAAATACGGGCACTTGAAAATACGCGGAAGGGGTAGATTCCTCATTTTTGAAGATATTTTAATTCTGATAACGGGTGCTGCTTCCCTAACGCTAGTACCCGTTTGTACCACTTTTAGATTCGTTCGTACCTCAAAGGGGGCGGAAATACGGACATTTGAAAATACGCGACAAGGGCAGATTCCTCATTTTTGGAGATATTTTAATTCTGAAAACAGGTGCTGTTTCCCTAACGTTAGTATCCGTTTGTACCACTTTTAGATTCGTGAGTACCTCAAAGGGGGTGGAAATACGGACACTTGAAAATACGCGAGAGGGCTATCTTCGCCAATCTTCAAAATTTTTGAATTCTGAAAACAGGTGCTGTTTCCCTAACGTTAGTATCCGTTTGTACCACTTTTAGATTCGTGAGTACCTCAAAGGGGGTGGAAATACGGACACTTGAAAATACGCGGAAGGGGTAGATTCCTCATTTTTGAAGATATTTTAATTCTGATAACGGGTGCTGCTTCCCTAACGCGAGTACCCGTTTGTACCACTTTTAGATTCGTTCGGACCTGAAAGGGGGCGGAAATACGGACACTTGAAAATACGCGAAAGGGGTAGATTCGTCATTTTTGGAGATATTTTAATTCTGAAAACGGGTGCTGTTTCCCTAACGTTAGTACCCGTTTGTACCACTTTTTCAATCGTTAGCACCTCAAAGGGGGCGGAAATACGGGCACTCGAAAATACGCGACAGGGGCAGATTCCTCATTTTTGGAGATATTTTAATTCTGAAAACGGGTGCTGTTTCCCAATCGTTAGTACCCGTTTGTACCCCTTTTCCATCGTTAGCACCTCAATGAGGGCGGAAATACGGGCACTTGAAAATACGCGAAAGGGCTATCTTCGCCAATTTTCAAAATTTTGGAATTCTGAAAACAGGTGCTGTTTCCCTAACGTTAGTATCCGTTTGTACCACGTTTAGATTCGTGAGTACCTCAAAGGGGGTGGAAATACGGGCACTTGAAAATACGCGAGAGGGCTATCTTCGCCAATTTTCAAAATTTTTGAATTCTGAAAACGGGTGCTGTTTCCCTATCATTAGTACGCGTTTGTACCACTCTTACAATTGTTAGTACCTCAAAGGGGCCGGAAATACGGACATTTGAAAATACGCGACAGGGGCAGATTCCTCATTTTTGGAGATATTTTAATTCTGAAAACAGGTGCTGTTTCCCTAACGTTAGTATCCGTTTGTACCACTTTTACATTCGTGAGTACCTCAAAGGGGGTGGAAATACGGACACTTGAAAATACGCGAGAGGGCTATCTTCGCCAATTTTCAAAATTTTTGAATTCTGAAAACGGGTGCTGTTGCCCTATCGTTAGTACGCGTTTGTACCACTTTTACAATTGTTAGTACCTCAAAGGGGCCGGAAATACGGACATTTGAAAATACGCGACAGGGGCAGATTCCTCATTTTTGGAGATATTTTAAATCTGAAAACAGGTGCTGTTTCCCTAACGTTAGTATCCGTTTGTACCTCTTTTAGATTCGTGAGTACCTCAAAGGGGGTGGAAATACGGACACTTGAAAATACGCGGAAGGGGTAGATTCGTCATTTTTGGAGATATTTTAATTCTGAAAACGGGTGCTGTTTCCCAATCGTTAGTACCCGTTTGTACCCCTTTTCCATCGTTAGCACCTCAATGAGGGCGGAAATACGGGCACTTGAAAATACGCGAAAGGGCTATCTTCGCCAATTTTCAAAATTTTTGAATTCTGAAAACAGGTGCTGTTTCCCTAACGTTAGTATCCGTTTGTACCACTTTTAGATTCGTGAGTACCTCAAAGGGGGTGGAAATACGGGTACTTGAAATTACGCGGAAGGGGTAGATTCCTCATTTTTGAAGATATTTTAATTCTGATAACGGGTGCTGCTTCCCTAACGCTAGTACCCGTTTGTACCACTTCTAGATTCGTTCGTACCTCAAAGGGGGCGGAAATACGGACACTTGAAAATACGCGAAAGGGCTATCTTCGCCAATTTTCAAAATTTTTGAATTCTGAAAACAGGTGCTGTTTCCCTAACGTTAGTATCCGTTTGTACCACTTTTAGATTCGTGAGTACCTCAAAGGGGGCGGAAATACGGGCACTTGAAAATACGCGGAAGGGGTAGATTCCTCATTTTTGAAGATATTTTAATTCTGATAACGGGTGCTGCTTCCCTAACGCTAGTACCCGTTTGTACCACTTTTACAATTGTTAGTACTTCAAAGGGGCCGGAAATACGGACATTTGAAAATACGCGACAGGGGCAGATTCCTCATTTTTGGAGATATTTTAATTCTGAAAACGGGTGCTGTTTCCCAATCGTTAGTACCCGTTTGTACCCCTTTTCCATCGTTAGCACCTCAATGAGGGCGGAAATACGGGCACTTGAAAATACGCGAAAGGGCTATCTTCGCCAATTTTCAAAATTTTTGAATTCTGAAAACAGGTGCTGTTTCCCTAACGTTAGTATCCGTTTGTACCACTTTTAGATTCGTGAGTACCTCAAAGGGGGCGGAAATACGGGCACTTGAAAATACGCGGAAGGGGCAGATTCCTCATTTTTGGAGATATTTTAATTCTGAAAACGGGTGCCGTTTCCCAATCGTTAGTACCCGTTTGTACCACTTTTCCATCGTTAGCACCTCAATGAGGGCGGAAATACGGGCACTTGAAAATACGCGAAAGGGCTATCTTCGCCAATTTTCAAAATTTTTGAATTCTGAAAACAGGTGCTGTTTCCCTAACGTTAGTATCCGTTTGTACCACTTTTAGATTCGTGAGTACCTCAAAGGGGGTGGAAATACGGGCACTTGAAAATACGCGGAAGGGGTAGATTCCTCATTTTTGAAGATATTTTAATTCTGATAACGGGTGCTGCTTCCCTAACGCTAGTACCCGTTTGTACCACTTTTAGATTCGTTCGTACCTCAAAGGGGGCGGAAATACGGACATTTGAAAATACGCGACAGGGGCAGATTCCTCATTTTTGGAGATATTTTAATTCTGAAAACAGGTGCTGTTTCCCTAACGTTAGTATCCGTTTTTACCAGTTTTAAATTCGTGAGTACCTCAAAGGGGGTGGAAATACGGACACTTGAAAATACGCGAGAGGGCTATCTTCGCCAATTTTCAAAATTTTTGAATTCTGAAAACGGGTGCTGTTTCGCCATCGTTAGTAGGCGTTTGTACCACTTTTACAATTCTTAGTACCTCGGAGGGGGCGGAAATACGGACACTTGAAAATACGCGAAAGGGGTAGATTCGTCATTTTTGGAGATATTTTAATTCTGAAAACGGGTGCTGTTTCCCTAACGTTAGTACCCGTTTCTACCACTTTTTCAATCGTTAGCACCTCAAAGGGGACGGAAATACGGGCACTCAAAAATACGCGACAGGGGCAGATTCCTCATTTTTGAAGATATTTTAATTCTGATAACGGGTGCTGTTTCCCTAACGTTAGTACCCGTTTGTACCACTTTTAGATTCGTTCGTACCTCAAAGGGGGCGGAAATACGGACACTTGAAAATACGCGAGAGGGCTATCTTCGCCAATTTTCAAAATTTTTGAATTCTGAAAACGGGTGCTGTTTCGCCATCGTTAGTAGGCGTTTGTACCACTTTTACAATTCTTAGTACCTCGGAGGGGGCGGAAATACGGACACTTGAAAATACGCGAAAGGGGTAGATTCGTCATTTTTGGAGATATTTTAATTCTGAAAACGGGTGCTGTTTCCCTAACGTTAGTACCCGTTTCTACCACTTTTTCAATCGTTAGCACCTCAAAGGGGACGGAAATACGGGCACTCGAAAATACGCGACAGGGGCAGATTCCTCATTTTTGAAGATATTTTAATTCTGATAACGGGTGCTGTTTCCCTAACGTTAGTACCCGTTTGTACCACTTTTAGATTCGTTCGTACCTCAAAGGGGGCGGAAATACGGACACTTGAAAATACGCGAGAGGGCTATCTTCGCCAATTTTCAAAATTTTTGAATTCTGAAAACAGGTGCTGTTTCCCTAACGTTAGTATCCGTTTGTACCACTTTTAGATTCGTGAGTACCTCAAAGGGGGTGGAAATACGGGTACTTGAAAATACGCGGAAGGGGTAGATTCCTCATTTTTGGAGATATTTTAATTCTGAAAACAGGTGCTGTTTCCCTAACGTTAGTATCCGTTTGTACCACTTTTAGATTCGTGAGTACCTCAAAGGGGGTGGAAATACGGACACTTGAAAATACGCGAGAGGGCTATCTTCGCCAATTTTCAAAATTTCTGAATTCTGAAAACAGGTGCTGTTTCCCTAACGTTAGTATCCGTTTGTACCACTTTTAGATTCGTGAGTACCTCAAAGGGGGCGGAAATACGGGCACTTGAAAATACGCGGAAGGGGTAGATTCCTCATTTTTGAAGATATTTTAATTCTGATAACGGGTGCTGCTTCCCTAACGCTAGTACCCGTTTGTACCACTTTTACAATTGTTAGTACTTCAAAGGGGCCGGAAATACGGACATTTGAAAATACGCGACAGGGGCAGATTCCTCATTTTTGGAGATATTTTAATTCTGAAAACAGGTGCTGTTTCCCTAACGTTAGTATCCGTTTGTACCACTTTTAGATTCGTGAGTACCTCAAAGGGGGTGGAAATACGGACACTTGAAAATACGCGGAAGGGGTAGATTCCTCATTTTTGAAGATATTTTAATTCTGATAACGGGTGCTGCTTCCCTAACGCTAGTACCCGTTTGTACCACTTTTAGATTCGTTCGGACCTGAAAGGGGGCGGAAATACGGACACTTGAAAATACGCGAAAGGGGTAGATTCGTCATTTTTGGAGATATTTGAATTCTGAAAACAGGTGCTGTTTCCCTAACGTTAGTATCCGTTTGTACCACTTTTAGATTCGTTCGTACCTCAAAGGGGGCGGAAATACGGACATTTGAAAATACGCGACAAGGGCAGATTCCTCATTTTTGGAGATATCTTAATTCTGAAAACGGGTGCTGTTTCCCAATCGTTAGTACACGTTTGTACCCCTTTTCCATCGTTAGCACCTCAATGAGGGCGGAAATACGGGCACTTGAAAATACGCGAAAGGGCTATCTTCGCCAATTTTCAAAATTTTTGAATTCTGAAAACAGGTGCTGTTTCCCTAACGTTAGTATCCGTTTGTACCACTTTTAGATTCGTGAGTACCTCAAAGGGGGCGGAAATACGGGCACTTGAAAATACGCGGAAGGGGCAGATTCCTCATTTTTGGAGATATTTTAATTCTGAAAACGGGTGCCGTTTCCCAATCGTTAGTACCCGTTTGTACCCCTTTTCCATCGTTAGCACCTCAATGAGGGCGGAAATACGGGCACTTGAAAATACGCGAAAGGGCTATCTTCGCCAATTTTCAAAATTTTTGAATTCTGAAAACAGGTGCTGTTTCCCTAACGTTAGTATCCGTTTGTACCACTTTTAGATTCGTGAGTACCTCAAAGGGGGTGGAAATACGGGCACTTGAAAATACGCGGAAGGGGTAGATTCCTCATTTTTGAAGATATTTTAATTCTGATAACGGGTGCTGCTTCCCTAACGCTAGTACCCGTTTGTACCACTTTTAGATTCGTGAGTACCTCAAAGGGGGTGGAAATACGGACACTTGAAAATACGCGAGAGGGCTATCTTCGCCAATTTTCAAAATTTTTGAATTCTGAAAACAGGTGCTGTTTCCCTAACGTTAGTATCCGTTTGTACCACTTTTAGATTCGTGAGTACCTCAAAGGGGGCGGAAATACGGGCACTTGAAAATACACGGAAGGGGTAGATTCCTCATTTTTGAAGATATTTTAATTCTGATAACGGGTGCTGCTTCCCTAACGCTAGTACCCGTTTGTACCACTTTTACAATTGTTAGTACTTCAAAGGGGCCGGAAATACGGACATTTGAAAATACGCGACAGGGGCAGATTCCTCATTTTTGGAGATATTTTAATTCTGAAAACAGGTGCTGTTTCCCTAACGTTAGTATCCGTTTGTACCACTTTTAGATTCGTGAGTACCTCAAAGGGGGTGGAAATACGGACACTTGAAAATACGCGGAAGGGGTAGATTCCTCATTTTTGAAGATATTTTAATTCTGATAACGGGTGCTGCTTCCCTAACGCTAGTACCCGTTTGTACCACTTTTAGATTCGTTCGGACCTGAAAGGGGGCGGAAATACGGACACTTGAAAATACGCGAAAGGGGTAGATTCGTCATTTTTGGAGATATTTGAATTCTGAAAACAGGTGCTGTTTCCCTAACGTTAGTATCCGTTTGTACCACTTTTAGATTCGTTCGTACCTCAAAGGGGGCGGAAATACGGACATTTGAAAATACGCGACAAGGGCAGATTCCTCATTTTTGGAGATATTTTAATTCTGAAAACAGGTGCTGTTTCCCTAACGTTAGTATCCGTTTCTACCACTTTTAGATTCGTGAGTACCTCAAAGGGGGTGGAAATACGGACACTTGAAAATACGCGAGAGGGCTATCTTCGCCAATTTTCAAAATTTTTGAATTCTGAAAACGGGTGCTGTTTCCCTATCGTTAGTACGCGTTTGTACCACTTTTACAATTGTTAGTACCTCAAAGGGGCCGGAAATACGGACATTTGAAAATACGCGACAGGGGCAGATTCCTCATTTTTGGAGATATTTTAATTCTGAAAACAGGTGCTGTTTCCCTAACGTTAGTATCCGTTTGTACCACTTTTAGATTCGTGAGTACCTCAAAGGGGGTGGAAATACGGACACTTGAAAATACGCGGAAGGGGTAGATTCCTCATTTTTGAAGATATTTTAATTCTGATAACGGGTGCTGCTTCCCTAACGCTAGTACCCGTTTGTACCACTTTTAGATTCGTTCGGACCTGAAAGGGGGCGGAAATACGGACACTTGAAAATACGCGAAAGGGGTACATTCGTCATTTTTGGAGATATTTTAATTCTGAAAACGGGTGCTGTTTCCCAATTGTTAGTACCCGTTTGTACCCCTTTTCCATCGTTAGCACCTCAATGAGGGCGGAAATACGGGCACTTGAAAATACGCGAATGGGCTATCTTCGCCAATTTTCAAAATTTTTGAATTCTGAAAACAGGTGCTGTTTCCCTGACGTTAGTATCCGTTTGTACCACTTTTAGATTCGTGAGTACCTCAAAGGGGGCGGAAATACGGGCACTTGAAAATACGCGGAAGGGGCAGATTCCTCATTTTTGGAGATATTTTAATTCTGAAAACGGGTGCCGTTTCCCAATCGTTAGTACCCGTTTGTACCCCTTTTCCATCGTTAGCACCTCAATGAGGGCGGAAATACGGGCACTTGAAAATACGCGAAAGGGCTATCTTCGCCAATTTTCAAAATTTTTGAATTCTGAAAACAGGTGCTGTTTCCCTAACGTTAGTATCCGTTTGTACCACTTTTAGATTCGTGAGTACCTCAAAGGGGGTGGAAATACGGGCACTTGAAAATACGCGGAAGGGGTAGATTCCTCATTTTTGAAGATATTTTAATTCTGATAACGGGTGCTGCTTCTCTAACGCTAGTACCCGTTTGTACCACTTTTAGATTCGTTCGTACCTCAAAGGGGGCGGAAATACGGACATTTGAAAATACGCGACAGGGGCAGATTCCTCATTTTTGGAGATATTTTAATTCTGAAAACAGGTGCTGTTTCCCTAACGTTAGTATCCGTTTGTACCAGTTTTAAATTCGTGAGTACCTCAAAGGGGGTGGAAATACGGACACTTGAAAATACGCGAGAGGGCTATCTTCGCCAATTTTCAAAATTTTTGAATTCTGAAAACGGGTGCTGTTTCGCCATCGTTAGTAGGCGTTTGTACCACTTTTACAATTCTTAGTACCTCGGAGGGGGCGGAAATACGGACACTTGAAAATACGCGAAAGGGGTAGATTCGTCATTTTTGGAGATATTTTAATTCTGAAAACGGGTGCTGTTTCCCTAACGTTAGTACCCGTTTCTACCACTTTTTCAATCGTTAGCACCTCAAAGGGGACGGAAATACGGGCACTCGAAAATACGCGACAGGGGCAGATTCCTCATTTTTGAAGATATTTTAATTCTGATAACGGGTGCTGTTTCCCTAACGTTAGTACCCGTTTGTACCACTTTTAGATTCGTTCGTACCTCAAAGGGGGCGGAAATACGGACATTTGAAAATACGCGACAAGGGCAGATTCCTCATTTTTGGAGATATTTTAATTCTGAAAACAGGTGCTGTTTCCCTAACGTTAGTATCCGTTTGTACCACTTTTAGATTCGTGAGTACCTCAAAGGGGGTGGAAATACGGGCACTTGAAAATACGCGGAAGGGGTAGATTCCTCATTTTTGAAGATATTTTAATTCTGATAACGGGTGCTGCTTCCCTAACGCTAGTACCCGTTTGTACCACTTTTAGATTCGTTCGTACCTCAAAGGGGGCGGAAATACGGACATTTGAAAATACGCGACAAGGGCAGATTCCTCATTTTTGGAGATATTTTAATTCTGAAAACAGGTGCTGTTTCCCTAACGTTAGTATCCGTTTGTACCACTTTTAGATTCGTGAGTACCTCAAAGGGGGTGGAAATACGGACACTTGAAAATACGCGAGAGGGCTATCTTCGCCAATTTTCAAAATTTTTGAATTCTGAAAACGGGTGCTGTTTCCCTATCGTTAGTACGCGTTTGTACCACTTTTACAATTGTTAGTACCTCAAAGGGGCCGGAAATACGGACATTTGAAAATACGCGACAGGGGCAGATTCCTCATTTTTGAAGATATTTTAATTCTGAAAACAGGTGCTGTTTCCCTAACGTTAGTATCCGTTTGTACCACTTTTAGATTCGTTCGGACCTGAAAGGGGGCGGAAATACGGACACTTGAAAATACGCGACAGGGGCAGATTCCTCATTTTTGAAGATATTTTAATTCTGAAAACAGGTGCTGTTTCCCTAACGTTAGTATCCGTTTGTACCACTTTTAGATTCGTTCGGACCTGAAAGGGGGCGGAAATACGGGCACTTGAAAATACGCGGAAGGGGTAGATTCCTCATTTTTGAAGATATTTTAATTCTGATAACGGGTGCTGTTTCCCTAACGTTAGTATCCGTTTGTACCACTTTTAGATTCGTGAGTACCTCAAAGGGGGTGGAAATACGGACACTTGAAAATACGCGGAAGGGGTAGATTCCTCATTTTTGAAGATATTTTAATTCTGATAACGGGTGCTGCTTCCCTAACGCTAGTACCCGTTTGTACCACTTTTAGATTCGTTCGGACCTGAAAGGGGGCGGAAATACGGACACTTGAAAATACGCGAAAGGGGTAGATTCGTCATTTTTGGAGATATTTTAATTCTGAAAACGGGTGCTGTTTCCCAATCGTTAGTACCCGTTTGTACCACTTTTTCAATCGTTAGCACCTCAAAGGGGGCGGAAATACGGGCACTCGAAAATACGCGACAGGGGCAGATTCCTCATTTTTGGAGATATTTTAATTCTGAAAACGGGTGCTGTTTCCCTAACGTTAGTACCCGTTTGTACCACTTTTAGATTCGTTCGTACCTCAAAGGGGGCGGAAATACGGACATTTGAAAATACGCGGAAGGGGTAGATTCCTCATTTTTGAAGATATTTTAATTCTGATAACGGGTGCTGCTTCCCTAACGCTAGTACCCGTTTGTACCACTTTTAGATTCGTTCGTACCTCAAAGGGGGCGGAAATACGGACATTTGAAAATACGCGACAGGGGCAGATTCCTCATTTTTGGAGATATTTTAATTCTGAAAACAGGTGCTGTTTCCCTAACGTTAGTATCCGTTTGTACCAGTTTTAAATTCGTGAGTACCTCAAAGGGGGTGGAAATACGGACACTTGAAAATACGCGAGAGGGCTATCTTCGCCAATTTTCAAAATTTTTGAATTCTGAAAACGGGTGCTGTTTCGCCATCGTTAGTAGGCGTTTGTACCACTTTTACAATTCTTAGTACCTCGGAGGGGGCGGAAATACGGACACTTGAAAATACGCGAAAGGGGTAGATTCGTCATTTTTGGAGATATTTTAATTCTGAAAACGGGTGCTGTTTCCCTAACGTTAGTACCCGTTTCTACCACTTTTACATTCGTGAGTACCTCAAAGGGGGTGGAAATACGGACACTTGAAAATACGCGAGAGGGCTATCTTCGCCAATTTTCAAAATTTTTGAATTCTGAAAACGGGTGCTGTTGCCCTATCGTTAGTACGCGTTTGTACCACTTTTACAATTGTTAGTACCTCAAAGGGGCCGGAAATACGGACATTTGAAAATACGCGACAGGGGCAGATTCCTCATTTTTGGAGATATTTTAAATCTGAAAACAGGTGCTGTTTCCCTAACGTTAGTATCCGTTTGTACCTCTTTTAGATTCGTGAGTACCTCAAAGGGGGTGGAAATACGGACACTTGAAAATACGCGGAAGGGGTAGATTCGTCATTTTTGGAGATATTTTAATTCTGAAAACGGGTGCTGTTTCCCAATCGTTAGTACCCGTTTGTACCCCTTTTCCATCGTTAGCACCTCAATGAGGGCGGAAATACGGGCACTTGAAAATACGCGAAAGGGCTATCTTCGCCAATTTTCAAAATTTTTGAATTCTGAAAACAGGTGCTGTTTCCCTAACGTTAGTATCCGTTTGTACCACTTTTAGATTCGTGAGTACCTCAAAGGGGGTGGAAATACGGGTACTTGAAATTACGCGGAAGGGGTAGATTCCTCATTTTTGAAGATATTTTAATTCTGATAACGGGTGCTGCTTCCCTAACGCTAGTACCCGTTTGTACCACTTCTAGATTCGTTCGTACCTCAAAGGGGGCGGAAATACGGACACTTGAAAATACGCGAAAGGGCTATCTTCGCCAATTTTCAAAATTTTTGAATTCTGAAAACAGGTGCTGTTTCCCTAACGTTAGTATCCGTTTGTACCACTTTTAGATTCGTGAGTACCTCAAAGGGGGCGGAAATACGGGCACTTGAAAATACGCGGAAGGGGTAGATTCCTCATTTTTGAAGATATTTTAATTCTGATAACGGGTGCTGCTTCCCTAACGCTAGTACCCGTTTGTACCACTTTTAGATTCGTTCGTACCTCAAAGGGGGCGGAAATACGGACATTTGAAAATACGCGACAAGGGCAGATTCCTCATTTTTGGAGATATTTTAATTCTGAAAACAGGTGCTGTTTCCCTAACGTTAGTATCCGTTTGTACCACTTTTAGATTCGTGAGTACCTCAAAGGGGGTGGAAATACGGGCACTTGAAAATACGCGGAAGGGGTAGATTCCTCATTTTTGAAGATATTTTAATTCTGATAACGGGTGCTGCTTCCCTAACGCTAGTACCCGTTTGTACCACTTTTAGATTCGTTCGTACCTCAAAGGGGGCGGAAATACGGACATTTGAAAATACGCGACAAGGGCAGATTCCTCATTTTTGGAGATATTTTAATTCTGAAAACAGGTGCTGTTTCCCTAACGTTAGTATCCGTTTGTACCACTTTTAGATTCGTGAGTACCTCAAAGGGGGTGGAAATACGGACACTTGAAAATACGCGACAGGGGCAGATTCCTCATTTTTGGAGATATTTTAATTCTGAAAACAGGTGCTGTTTCCCTAACGTTAGTATCCGTTTGTACCACTTTTAGATTCGTGAGTACCTCAAAGGGGGTGGAAATACGGACACTTGAAAATACGCGGAAGGGGTAGATTCCTCATTTTTGAAGATATTTTAATTCTGATAACGGGTGCTGCTTCCCTAACGCTAGTACCCGTTTGTACCACTTTTAGATTCGTTCGGACCTGAAAGGGGGCGGAAATACGGACACTTGAAAATACGCGAAAGGGGTAGATTCGTCATTTTTGGAGATATTTTAATTCTGAAAACGGGTGCTGTTTCCCAATCGTTAGTACCCGTTTGTACCACTTTTTCAATCGTTAGCACCTCAAAGGGGGCGGAAATACGGTCACTCGAAAATACGCGACAGGGGCAGATTCCTCATTTTTGGAGATATTTTAATTCTGAAAACGGGTGCTGTTTCCCAATCGTTAGTACCCGTTTGTACCCCTTTTCCATCGTTAGCACCTCAATGAGGTCGGAAATACGGGCACTTGAAAATACGCGAAAGGGCTATCTTCGCCAATTTTCAAAATTTTTGAATTCTGAAAACAGGTGCTGTTTCCCTAACGTTAGTATCCGTTTGTACCACTTTTAGATTCGTGAGTACCTCAAAGGGGGTGGAAATACGGGCACTTGAAAATACGCGGAAGGGGTAGATTCCTCATTTTTGAAGATATTTTAATTCTGATAACGGGTGCTGTTTCCCTAACGTTAGTACCCGTTTCTACCACTTTTTCAATCGTTAGCACCTCAAAGGGGGCGGAAATACGGGCACTCGAAAATACGCGACAGGGGCAGATTCCTCATTTTTGGAGATATTTTAATTCTGAAAACGGGTGCTGTTTCCCAATCGTTAGTACCCGTTTGTACCCCTTTTCCATCGTTAGCACCTCAATGAGGGCGGAAATACGGGCACTTGAAAATACGCGAAAGGGCTATCGTCGCCAATTTTCAAAATTTTTGAATTCTGAAAACAGGTGCTGTTTCCCTAACGTTAGTATCCGTTTGTACCACTTTTAGATTCGTGAGTACCTCAAAGGGGGTGGAAATACGGGCACTTGAAAATACGCGGAAGGGGTAGATTCCTCATTTTTGAAGATATTTTAATTCTGATAACGGGTGCTGCTTCCCTAACGCTAGTACCCGTTTGTACCACTTTTAGATTCGTTCGTACCTGAAAGGGGGCGGAAATACGGACACTTGAAAATACGCGACAGGGGCAGATTCCTCATTTTTGGAGATATTTTAATTCTGAAAACGGGTGCTGTTTCCCAATCGTTAGTATCCGTTTGTACCACTTTTAGATTCGTTAGTACCTCAAAGGGGGTGGCGATACGGGCACTTGAAAATATGCGAAATGGGTAGATTGGTCATTTTTGGAGATATTTGAATTCTGAAAACGATTGCTGTTTCCCTATCGTTAGTACCCGTTTGTACCACTTTTCCATCGTTAGCACCTCAAAGGGGGTGGCGATACGGGCACTTGAAAATACGCGACAGGGGTAGATTCCTCATTTTTGGAGATATTTTAATTCTGAAAACGATTGCTGTTTCCCTATCGTTAGTACCCGTTTGTACCACTTTTCCATCGTTAGCACCTCAAAGGGGGCGGAAATACGGGCACTCGAAAATACGCGACAGGGGCAGATTCCTCATTTTTGGAGATATTTTAATTCTGAAAACGGGTGCTGTTTCCCAATCGTTAGTACCCGTTTGTACCCCTTTTCCATCGTTAGCACCTCAATGAGGGCGGAAATACGGGCACTTGAAAATACGCGAAAGGGCTATCTTCGCCAATTTTCAAAATTTTTGAATTCTGAAAACAGGTGCTGTTTCCCTAACGTTAGTATCCGTTTGTACCACTTTTAGATTCGTGAGTACCTCAAAGGGGGTGGAAATACGGACACTTGAAAATACGCGAGAGGGCTATCTTCGCCAATTTTCAAAATTGTTGAATTCTGAAAACGGGTGCTGTTTCCCTATCGTTAGTACGCGTTTGTACCACTTTTACAATTGTTAGTACCTCAAAGGGGCCGGAAATACGGACATTTGAAAATACGCGACAGGGGCAGATTCCTCATTTTTGGAGATATTTTAATTCTGAAAACAGGTGCTGTTTCCCTAACGTTAGTATCCGTTTGTACCACTTTTAGATTCGTGAGTACCTCAAAGGGGGTGGAAATACGGGCACTTGAAAATACGCGGAAGGGGTAGATTCCTCATTTTTGAAGATATTTTAATTCTGATAACGGGTGCTGCTTCCCTAACGCTAGTACCCGTTTGTACCACTTTTAGATTCGTTCGTACCTCAAAGGGGGCGGAAATACGGACATTTGAAAATACGCGACAAGGGCAGATTCCTCATTTTTGGAGATATTTTAATTCTGAAAACAGGTGCTGTTTCCCTAACGTTAGTACCCGTTTCTACCACTTTTTCAATCGTTAGCACCTCAAAGGGGACGGAAATACGGGCACTCGAAAATACGCGACAGGGGCAGATTCCTCATTTTTGAAGATATTTTAATTCTGATAACGGGTGCTGTTTCCCTAACGTTAGTACCCGTTTGTACCACTTTTAGATTCGTTCGTACCTCAAAGGGGGCGGAAATACGGACATTTGAAAATACGCGACAAGGGCAGATTCCTCATTTTTGGAGATATTTTAATTCTGAAAACAGGTGCTGTTTCCCTAACGTTAGTATCCGTTTGTACCACTTTTAGATTCGTGAGTACCTCAAAGGGGGTGGAAATACGGGCACTTGAAAATACGCGGAAGGGGTAGATTCCTCATTTTTGAAGATATTTTAATTCTGATAACGGGTGCTGCTTCCCTAACGCTAGTACCCGTTTGTACCACTTTTAGATTCGTTCGTACCTCAAAGGGGGCGGAAATACGGACATTTGAAAATACGCGACAAGGGCAGATTCCTCATTTTTGGAGATATTTTAATTCTGAAAACAGGTGCTGTTTCCCTAACGTTAGTATCCGTTTGTACCACTTTTAGATTCGTGAGTACCTCAAAGGGGGTGGAAATACGGACACTTGAAAATACGCGGAAGGGGTAGATTCCTCATTTTTGAAGATATTTTAATTCTGATAACGGGTGCTGCTTCCCTAACGCTAGTACCCGTTTGTACCACTTTTAGATTCGTTCGGACCTGAAAGGGGGCGGAAATACGGACACTTGAAAATACGCGAAAGGGGTAGATTCGTCATTTTTGGAGATATTTTAATTCTGAAAACGGGTGCTGTTTCCCAATCGTTAGTACCCGTTTGTACCACTTTTTCAATCGTTAGCACCTCAAAGGGGGCGGAAATACGGTCACTCGAAAATACGCGACAGGGGCAGATTCCTCATTTTTGGAGATATTTTAATTCTGAAAACGGGTGCTGTTTCCCAATCGTTAGTACCCGTTTGTACCCCTTTTCCATCGTTAGCACCTCAATGAGGTCGGAAATACGGGCACTTGAAAATACGCGAAAGGGCTATCTTCGCCAATTTTCAAAATTTTTGAATTCTGAAAACAGGTGCTGTTTCCCTAACGTTAGTATCCGTTTGTACCACTTTTAGATTCGTGAGTACCTCAAAGGGGGTGGAAATACGGGCACTTGAAAATACGCGGAAGGGGTAGATTCCTCATTTTTGAAGATATTTTAATTCTGATAACGGGTGCTGCTTCCCTAACGCTAGTACCCGTTTGTACCACTTTTAGATTCGTTCGTACCTGAAAGGGGGCGGAAATACGGACACTTGAAAATACGCGACAGGGGCAGATTCCTCATTTTTGGAGATATTTTAATTCTAAAAACGGGTGCTGTTTCCCAATCGTTAGTACGCGTTTGTACCCCTTTTCCATCGTTAGCACCTCAATGAGGGCGGAAATACGGACACTTGAAAATACGCGGAAGGGGTAGATTCCTCATTTTTGAAAATATTTTAATTCTGATAACGGGTGCTGCTTCCCTAACGCTAGTACCCGTTTGTACCACTTTTAGATTCGTTCGTACCTCAAAGGGGCCGGAAATACAGACATTTGAAAATACGCGACAGGGGCAGATTCCTCATTTTTGGAGATATTTTAATTCTGAAAACAGGTGCTGTTTCCCTAACGTTAGTATCCGTTTGTACCACTTTTAGATTCGTGAGTACCTCAAAGGGGGTGGAAATACGGACACTTGAAAATACGCGGAAGGGGTAGATTCCTCATTTTTGAAGATATTTTAATTCTGATAACGGGTGCTGCTTCCCTAACGCTAGTACCCGTTTGTACCACTTTTAGATTCGTTCGGACCTGAAAGGGGGCGGAAATACGGACACTTGAAAATACGCGAAAGGGGTAGATTCGTCATTTTTGGAGATATTTTAATTCTGAAAACGGGTGCTGTTTCCCTAACGTTAGTACCCGTTTCTACCACTTTTTCAATCGTTAGCACCTCAAAGGGGGCGGAAATACGGGCACTCGAAAATACGCGACAGGGGCAGATTCCTCATTTTTGGAGATATTTTAATTCTGAAAACGGGTGCTGTTTCCCAATCGTTAGTGCCCGTTTGTACCCCTTTTCCATCGTTAGCACCTCAATGAGGGCGGAAATACGGGCACTTGAAAATACGCGAAAGGGCTATCGTCGCCAATTTTCAAAATTTTTGAATTCTGAAAACAGGTGCTGTTTCCCTAACGTTAGTATCCGTTTGTACCACTTTTAGATTCGTGAGTACCTCAAAGGGGGTGGAAATACGGGCACTTGAAAATACGCGGAAGGGGTAGATTCCTCATTTTTGAAGATATTTTAATTCTGATAACGGGTGCTGCTTCCCTAACGCTAGTACCCGTTTGTACCACTTTTAGATTCGTTCGTACCTGAAAGGGGGCGGAAATACGGACACTTGAAAATACGCGACAGGGGCAGATTCCTCATTTTTGGAGATATTTTAATTCTGAAAACGGGTGCTGTTTCCCAATCGTTAGTATCCGTTTGTACCACTTTTAGATTCGTTAGTACCTCAAAGGGGGTGGCGATACGGGCACTTGAAAATATGCGAAATGGGTAGATTGGTCATTTTTGGAGATATTTGAATTCTGAAAACGATTGCTGTTTCCCTATCGTTAGTACCCGTTTGTACCACTTTTCCATCGTTAGCACCTCAAAGGGGGTGGCGATACGGGCACTTGAAAATACGCGACAGGGGTAGATTCCTCATTTTTGGAGATATTTTAATTCTGAAAACGATTGCTGTTTCCCTATCGTTAGTACCCGTTTGTACCACTTTTCCATCGTTAGCACCTCAAAGGGGGCGGAAATACGGGCACTCGAAAATACGCGACAGGGGCAGATTCCTCATTTTTGGAGATATTTTAATTCTGAAAACGGGTGCTGTTTCCCAATCGTTAGTACCCGTTTGTACCCCTTTTCCATCGTTAGCACCTCAATGAGGGCGGAAATACGGGCACTTGAAAATACGCGAAAGGGCTATCTTCGCCAATTTTCAAAATTTTTGAATTCTGAAAACAGGTGCTGTTTCCCTAACGTTAGTATCCGTTTGTACCACTTTTAGATTCGTGAGTACCTCAAAGGGGGTGGAAATACGGACACTTGAAAATACGCGAGAGGGCTATCTTCGCCAATTTTCAAAATTGTTGAATTCTGAAAACGGGTGCTGTTTCCCTATCGTTAGTACGCGTTTGTACCACTTTTACAATTGTTAGTACCTCAAAGGGGCCGGAAATACGGACATTTGAAAATACGCGACAGGGGCAGATTCCTCATTTTTGGAGATATTTTAATTCTGAAAACAGGTGCTGTTTCCCTAACGTTAGTATCCGTTTGTACCACTTTTAGATTCGTGAGTACCTCAAAGGGGGTGGAAATACGGGCACTTGAAAATACGCGGAAGGGGTAGATTCCTCATTTTTGAAGATATTTTAATTCTGATAACGGGTGCTGCTTCCCTAACGCTAGTACCCGTTTGTACCACTTTTAGATTCGTTCGTACCTCAAAGGGGGCGGAAATACGGACATTTGAAAATACGCGACAAGGGCAGATTCCTCATTTTTGGAGATATTTTAATTCTGAAAACAGGTGCTGTTTCCCTAACGTTAGTACCCGTTTCTACCACTTTTTCAATCGTTAGCACCTCAAAGGGGACGGAAATACGGGCACTCGAAAATACGCGACAGGGGCAGATTCCTCATTTTTGAAGATATTTTAATTCTGATAACGGGTGCTGTTTCCCTAACGTTAGTACCCGTTTGTACCACTTTTAGATTCGTTCGTACCTCAAAGGGGGCGGAAATACGGACATTTGAAAATACGCGACAAGGGCAGATTCCTCATTTTTGGAGATATTTTAATTCTGAAAACAGGTGCTGTTTCCCTAACGTTAGTATCCGTTTGTACCACTTTTAGATTCGTGAGTACCTCAAAGGGGGTGGAAATACGGGCACTTGAAAATACGCGGAAGGGGTAGATTCCTCATTTTTGAAGATATTTTAATTCTGATAACGGGTGCTGCTTCCCTAACGCTAGTACCCGTTTGTACCACTTTTAGATTCGTTCGTACCTCAAAGGGGGCGGAAATACGGACATTTGAAAATACGCGACAAGGGCAGATTCCTCATTTTTGGAGATATTTTAATTCTGAAAACAGGTGCTGTTTCCCTAACGTTAGTATCCGTTTGTACCACTTTTAGATTCGTGAGTACCTCAAAGGGGGTGGAAATACGGACACTTGAAAATACGCGAGAGGGCTATCTTCGCCAATTTTCAAAATTGTTGAATTCTGAAAACGGGTGCTGTTTCCCTATCGTTAGTACGCGTTTGTACCACTTTTACAATTGTTAGTACCTCAAAGGGGCCGGAAATACGGACATTTGAAAATACGCGACAGGGGCAGATTCCTCATTTTTGGAGATATTTTAATTCTGAAAACAGGTGCTGTTTCCCTAACGTTAGTATCCGTTTGTACCACTTTTAGATTCGTGAGTACCTCAAAGGGGGTGGAAATACGGACACTTGAAAATACGCGGAAGGGGTAGATTCCTCATTTTTGAAGATATTTTAATTCTGATAACGGGTGCTGCTTCCCTAACGCTAGTACCCGTTTGTACCACTTTTAGATTCGTTCGGACCTGAAAGGGGGCGGAAATACGGACACTTGAAAATACGCGAAAGGGGTAGATTCGTCATTTTTGGAGATATTTTAATTCTGAAAACGGGTGCTGTTTCCCAATCGTTAGTACCCGTTTGTACCACTTTTTCAATCGTTAGCACCTCAAAGGGGGCGGAAATACGGTCACTCGAAAATACGCGACAGGGGCAGATTCCTCATTTTTGGAGATATTTTAATTCTGAAAACGGGTGCTGTTTCCCAATCGTTAGTACCCGTTTGTACCCCTTTTCCATCGTTAGCACCTCAATGAGGTCGGAAATACGGGCACTTGAAAATACGCGAAAGGGCTATCTTCGCCAATTTTCAAAATTTTTGAATTCTGAAAACAGGTGCTGTTTCCCTAACGTTAGTATCCGTTTGTACCACTTTTAGATTCGTGAGTACCTCAAAGGGGGTGGAAATACGGGCACTTGAAAATACGCGGAAGGGGTAGATTCCTCATTTTTGAAGATATTTTAATTCTGATAACGGGTGCTGCTTCCCTAACGCTAGTACCCGTTTGTACCACTTTTAGATTCGTTCGTACCTGAAAGGGGGCGGAAATACGGACACTTGAAAATACGCGACAGGGGCAGATTCCTCATTTTTGGAGATATTTTAATTCTAAAAACGGGTGCTGTTTCCCAATCGTTAGTACGCGTTTGTACCCCTTTTCCATCGTTAGCACCTCAATGAGGGCGGAAATACGGACACTTGAAAATACGCGGAAGGGGTAGATTCCTCATTTTTGAAGATATTTTAATTCTGATAACGGGTGCTGCTTCCCTAACGCTAGTACCCGTTTGTACCACTTTTAGATTCGTTCGTACCTCAAAGGGGCCGGAAATACAGACATTTGAAAATACGCGACAGGGGCAGATTCCTCATTTTTGGAGATATTTTAATTCTGAAAACAGGTGCTGTTTCCCTAACGTTAGTATCCGTTTGTACCACTTTTAGATTCGTGAGTACCTCAAAGGGGGTGGAAATACGGACACTTGAAAATACGCGGAAGGGGTAGATTCCTCATTTTTGAAGATATTTTAATTCTGATAACGGGTGCTGCTTCCCTAACGCTAGTACCCGTTTGTACCACTTTTAGATTCGTTCGGACCTGAAAGGGGGCGGAAATACGGACACTTGAAAATACGCGAAAGGGGTAGATTCGTCATTTTTGGAGATATTTTAATTCTGAAAACGGGTGCTGTTTCCCTAACGTTAGTACCCGTTTCTACCACTTTTTCAATCGTTAGCACCTCAAAGGGGGCGGAAATACGGGCACTCGAAAATACGCGACAGGGGCAGATTCCTCATTTTTGGAGATATTTTAATTCTGAAAACGGGTGCTGTTTCCCAATCGTTAGTACCCGTTTGTACCCCTTTTCCATCGTTAGCACCTCAATGAGGGCGGAAATACGGGCACTTGAAAATACGCGAAAGGGCTATCGTCGCCAATTTCAAAATTTTTGAATTCTGAAAACAGGTGCTGTTTCCCTAACGTTAGTATCCGTTTGTACCACTTTTAGATTCGTGAGTACCTCAAAGGGGGTGGAAATACGGGCACTTGAAAATACGCGGAAGGGGTAGATTCCTCATTTTTGAAGATATTTTAATTCTGATAACGGGTGCTGCTTCCCTAACGCTAGTACCCGTTTGTACCACTTTTAGATTCGTTCGTACCTGAAAGGGGGCGGAAATACGGACACTTGAAAATACGCGACAGGGGCAGATTCCTCATTTTTGGAGATATTTTAATTCTGAAAACGGGTGCTGTTTCCCAATCGTTAGTATCCGTTTGTACCACTTTTAGATTCGTTAGTACCTCAAAGGGGGTGGCGATACGGGCACTTGAAAATATGCGAAATGGGTAGATTGGTCATTTTTGGAGATATTTGAATTCTGAAAACGATTGCTGTTTCCCTATCGTTAGTACCCGTTTGTACCACTTTTCCATCGTTAGCACCTCAAAGGGGGTGGCGATACGGGCACTTGAAAATACGCGACAGGGGTAGATTCCTCATTTTTGGAGATATTTTAATTCTGAAAACGATTGCTGTTTCCCTATCGTTAGTACCCGTTTGTACCACTTTTCCATCGTTAGCACCTCAAAGGGGGCGGAAATACGGGCACTCGAAAATACGCGACAGGGGCAGATTCCTCATTTTTGGAGATATTTTAATTCTGAAAACGGGTGCTGTTTCCCAATCGTTAGTACCCGTTTGTACCCCTTTTCCATCGTTAGCACCTCAATGAGGGCGGAAATACGGGCACTTGAAAATACGCGAAAGGGCTATCTTCGCCAATTTTCAAAATTTTTGAATTCTGAAAACAGGTGCTGTTTCCCTAACGTTAGTATCCGTTTGTACCACTTTTAGATTCGTGAGTACCTCAAAGGGGGTGGAAATACGGACACTTGAAAATACGCGAGAGGGCTATCTTCGCCAATTTTCAAAATTGTTGAATTCTGAAAACGGGTGCTGTTTCCCTATCGTTAGTACGCGTTTGTACCACTTTTACAATTGTTAGTACCTCAAAGGGGCCGGAAATACGGACATTTGAAAATACGCGACAGGGGCAGATTCCTCATTTTTGGAGATATTTTAATTCTGAAAACAGGTGCTGTTTCCCTAACGTTAGTATCCGTTTGTACCACTTTTAGATTCGTGAGTACCTCAAAGGGGGTGGAAATACGGACACTTGAAAATACGCGGAAGGGGTAGATTCCTCATTTTTGAAGATATTTTAATTCTGATAACGGGTGCTGCTTCCCTAACGCTAGTACCCGTTTGTACCACTTTTAGATTCGTTCGGACCTGAAAGGGGGCGGAAATACGGACACTTGAAAATACGCGAAAGGGGTAGATTCGTCATTTTTGGAGATATTTTAATTCTGAAAACGGGTGCTGTTTCCCAATCGTTAGTACCCGTTTGTACCACTTTTTCAATCGTTAGCACCTCAAAGGGGGCGGAAATACGGGCACTCGAAAATACGCGACAGGGGCAGATTCCTCATTTTTGGAGATATTTTAATTCTGAAAACGGGTGCTGTTTCCCAATCGTTAGTATCCGTTTGTACCACTTTTAGATTCGTTAGTACCTCAAAGGGGGTGGCGATACGGGCACTTGAAAATATGCGAAATGGGTAGATTGGTCATTTTTGGAGATATTTGAATTCTGAAAACGATTGCTGTTTCCCTATCGTTAGTACCCGTTTGTACCACTTTTCCATCGTTAGCACCTCAAAGGGGGTGGCGATACGGGCACTTGAAAATACGCGACAGGGGTAGATTCCTCATTTTTGGAGATATTTTAATTCTGAAAACGATTGCTGTTTCCCTATCGTTAGTACCCGTTTGTACCACTTTTCCATCGTTAGCACCTCAAAGGGGGCGGAAATACGGGCACTCGAAAATACGCGACAGGGGCAGATTCCTCATTTTTGGAGATATTTTAATTCTGAAAACGGGTGCTGTTTCCCAATCGTTAGTACCCGTTTGTACCCCTTTTCCATCGTTAGCACCTCAATGAGGGCGGAAATACGGGCACTTGAAAATACGCGAAAGGGCTATCTTCGCCAATTTTCAAAATTTTTGAATTCTGAAAACAGGTGCTGTTTCCCTAACGTTAGTATCCGTTTGTACCACTTTTAGATTCGTGAGTACCTCAAAGGGGGTGGAAATACGGGCACTTGAAAATACGCGGAAGGGGTAGATTGGTCATTTTTGGAGATATTTGAATTCTGAAAACGATTGCTGTTTCCCTATCGTTAGTACCCGTTTGTACCACTTTTCCATCGTTAGCACCTCAAAGGGGGTGGCAATACGGGCACTTGAAAATACGCGACAGGGGTAGATTCCTCATTTTTGGAGATATTTTAATTCTGAAAACGATTGCTGTTTCCCTATCGTTAGTACCCGTTTGTACCACTTTTCCATCGTTAGCACCTCAAAGGGGGCGGAAATACGGGCACTCGAAAATACGCGACAGGGGCAGATTCCTCATTTTTGGAGATATTTTAATTCTGAAAACGGGTGCTGTTTCCCAATCGTTAGTACCCGTTTGTACCCCTTTTCCATCGTTAGCACCTCAATGAGGGCGGAAATACGGGCACTTGAAAATACGCGAAAGGGCTATCTTCGCCAATTTTCAAAATTTTTGAATTCTGAAAACAGGTGCTGTTTCCCTAACGTTAGTATCCGTTTGTACCACTTTTAGATTCGTGAGTACCTCAAAGGGGGTGGAAATACGGGCACTTGAAAATACGCGGAAGGGGTAGATTCCTCATTTTTGAAGATATTTTAATTCTGATAACGGGTGCTGTTTCCCTAACGTTAGTACCCGTTTGTACCACTTTTTCAATCGTTAGCATCAATATCAATTTAATAAAATTATTTTTACAAAAATTTTTTTAAAAAATTTTTTTTTTAAAAAATGACTAGTTGAATTTATTTAAATTTAATATTTTTAAAATTTAAATATAAATATCAATTTAATATAACATTTATATAATATAATAATTTTATTTATCCCACTTTTTTTAGATGAATACATTTTATTAATATAATAGTATAAATTATAGTTTAATTTATTAGTTTTTTTTATAAACATTTTTTCTCGTATTTATATTTAATAAATTTAAATAAATTTAAACTTGATAAATTTAAATTAGTTTAATTTATTAGTTTTTTTATAAAAATTTTTTCTCGTATTTATATTTAATAAATTTAAATTAATTTAAACTTGATAAGTCGTGAATTTATTACCACGGTGTTGTAGAACACGAAAGTTCGAAAATATTGTATGAACACCACTGTATAAAAATATCAGACTATCAAGAATGAACCACATTACAATTTTCTATAAAACATCAATAAACGACAATAAAAATTTTAAAGTCCTGATTCTATTACCACGATGGGGTTGTTACATCCGTATTTTACGCACGCAATTTTTCCTCTTTAAAATACGAGAATATTCTAGCGTTCATCTAAAATCATAGTTTCAAGCTCAAACCGCGTCCAGCGAGACGACCCTCCTGTAAACATTCACACGACCTCCCCCGACTCTCAAGACACTTGTGCAGCTGCATGCACGCTGCGCCCGGGCTCATGCCCATATTTGGTCATATCCTAGGCCTCGCCTAGGAATCCGAAGGTTTTACCCCACTTTTTACCTCAAACTAGCGCTGGTCTCAAGTATACAGGGTGGTCGAAAAAGATGGAAACACCTGAATATCTTCTGAGGAAAGTAAAGTTTCGAAAACTTCAATACTGTTTCCTTTGTAATTTTTTCCGCTCTTTCGAATGGCGTACTCAGTTTTTGGGCCCAATGTTAAGAAAGGTCCCAAATCGGACCCAACTTAAAAATTTTAAATGGAAACCCCTATTTTTTATTGCAGATTTGAATTCTACGGGAAATTTTACGTCCGAATATGATGTTTTTAAATATTAAAATAATTAATTTTTGGGCCTGAAAATGGGCCCGAAACATTGAAAACTACGGGCATCCTGAAATCGTTTAAGTTCAATGAACCTTGATTAGGGACCCTTATTGGCATTGGGCCCAAAAACTGAATACTCCATTCGAAAGAACGGAAAAAAATATAAAAGAAACCGTAGTAAGATTCATTAACTTAAACGATTTGAGAATGCCCATAGTTTTTGATGTTTTGGGCCCATTTTCAGGCCCAAAGAATGAATTATTTTAATATTAATAAACATCATATTCGGACGTAAAATTTCCCGTAGAATTCAAATCTGCAATAAAAAATAGGGGTTTCCATTTAAAATTTTTAAGTTGGGTCCGATTTGGGACCTTTCTTAACATTGGGCCCAAAAACTGAGTACGCCATTCGAAAGAGCGGAAAAAATTACAAAGGAAACAGTATTGAAGTTCTCGAAACTTTACTTTCCTCAGAAGATATTCAGGTGTTTCCATCTTTTTCGACCACCCTGTATAAACCACCAGTAACCTTACCCATTAGAGTATTTAGTAGCTTGATCTTCCGAAGGGCGAAGCTCTGCCCTTCCGAGGATCGACGGCGCTAGTTCTCTCCGAAGTTCAGTCTTTGATTCCTCCGCGAAGGGCGAAGCTCTGTTCTTCTTGTAGTAGATCGTGCATCAGGCCCTTTCGAAGCATATCAAACGTTTATAAACCGTAAACGTTGGAGTACGGGGTTACTCCGAGGAAGATCGTACACGTTACTTTCGACCAATCCTTACGCATTAGTGCGTTTATTAGATTTAGTTCTCACAATCCTTCAACGGGCGAAGCTCTCCCCAACCGAGTAGTAGATCGTGCTCTGCACTTTCGAAGCATTTCAAACTAGCAGTTTTGCTTAGTGGAGTACGGGGTTACTCCGAGGAAGATCGTACGCGTTACTTTCAACCAATTCTTTGTGTATAGTGACTAGCAGTTTTGCTTAGTGGAGTACGGGGTTACTCCGAGGGAGATCGTACACAATACCTTCAACCAATCTATATAAATATATATATCTTATTGCAACATTTATTAGAGTCAATTTCAAATAGAGAAGCCTATTATAATTGAATACAACGGCAACGAGACAGACGAGGTACATAAATAATTATAACACCGAAAACACACACTGAACATAAATTGTATTATTTCTAAACTTTGCTTTACCAGATATTCTACATTGTCTTTGAATATAGAGATCATATCTTCAAATACAAATCACTGTGTCAAAATCACTTTACCACCTGTCGAATCCTAACATTGAGAAATCATTAGAGGAAAGAACCCACACAATTAGGAATATTCTTTACCGCTCGAGAATATCCTTACCCTCGACCCCACGAAGTCTTGGAAGGCGATCCGTTAACCTCCGGGAACGGACCAACTTCTGAAACCGAGTGATGTCCTACCTTTAATCCTAAACATTGCAGTGCTAAGGTGAAGGCTCGTTATCCTATGGGAACGTCTCGACTACTTTTTCACTGCGGTGTACCTCATTCAAAATTTGGAAATACCGAACCCGTTCCTTTTCTCCTTGAACTCCGAAAAGTCGAGTGGGAAAGACCGGGCTCGCGAGGCTAGCCCGTAACAGGGTAGAACACGAAAGTTCGAAAATATTGTATTAACACCTCTATAACACAAAATCAGAATGTCAAAAATGAACCGTACTATAATTTTCTATAACACATCAGACAATGACAATGAAGCTTTTAAAATCCGGAGTTTATTACCACGGTGGGGTAGAACACGAAAATTCGAAAATATTGTATAACACCACTGTATAAAAATATCAGAATGTTAAAATGAACCGTACTACAATTTTCTATAGAACATCAATGAACGACAATGAAAATTTTAAAGTCGTGAATTTATTACCACGGTGGGGTAGAACACGAAAATTCGAAAATATTTTATTAACACCACTGTATAAAAATATCAGAATGTTAAAAATGAACGGCATTACAATTTTCTATAACACATCAGTCAATGACAATGAAACTGTTGTGTATTGAAGGTGAAATAATATGGGTACGAACTTTTGTTGATTAAATGATAATCACTACCGAGAACTTTTGTGTTAATAATCTATATATTTCTCCAACTCCTCCATTTAACATGTAACTCCTTCCGCAGTCCGTACACGACTCCGCGGTCCTTCGCGCACGCACCTTTGTCGCACGCGGATAAGTGTAGCGCCGCCAATCGCGCATTCGCCTAATTACTGGCGGGCGGTCGCGGCACATTCGAAGCCATCATAACAGAAACTTTTAAGATCCTGATTTTATTACCATGGTGGGGTAGAACACGAAAATTCAAAAATATTATATAACACCACTGTAAAAATATCAGAATGTCAAAAATGAACCGTAAGACAATTCTCTATAGAACATCAATGAACGACAATGAAAATTTTAAAATCCGGAGTTTATTACCACGGTGCGGTAGACCAAGAAAATTCGAAAATATTGTCTCACACCACTGTATAAAAATATCAGAATGTTAAAATGAACCGTACTACAATTTTCTATAGAACATCAATGAACGACAATGAAAATTTTAAAATCCAGATTTTATTACCACGGTGTGGTAGAACACGAAAGTACGAAAATATTGTATAATACCACTGTTAAAATATCAGAATGTCAAAAATGAACCGTACTACAATTTTCTCTAGAACATCAATGAACGACAATGAAAATTTTAAGGTCCTGAATTCATTACCACGTCGGGCTGGACCAGGAAAAATCGAAATATTATATAACACCACTGTATAAAAATGTCAGAATGTCAAAAATGAACCGTATTACAATTTTCAATAAGACATCAATGAACGACAATGAAAATTTTAAGGTCCTGAATTCATTACCACGTCGGGGTGGACCAGGAAAATTCGAAAGTATTGTATTAACACCACTAAATAAAGATATCCGAATGCCAAAAATGAACCGTATTTCAATGTTCTATAACACATCAATCAACGTCAATGAAAATTTTAACGTCCTGAGTTTATTACCACTGTGCGGTAGACCAAGAAAATTCGAAATATTGTGTAACACCACTGTATAAAAATGTCGGAATGTCAAAAATGAACCGTATTTCAATATTCTATAAGACATCAATCAACGACAATCAAAATTTTAAAGTCCTGAGTTTATTACCACTGTGCGGTAGACCAAGAAAATTCGAAATATTGTATAACACCACTGTATAAAAATGTCAGAATGTCAAAAATGAACCGTATTACAATTTTCTATAAGACATCAATGAACGACAATGAAAATTTTAAGGTCCTGAATTCATTACCACGTCGGGGTGGACCAGGAAAATTCGAAATATTGTATAACACCACTGTAGAAAAATATCAGAATGTCAAAAATGAACCGTATTACAATTTTCTATAAGACGTCAATGAACGGCAATGAAAATTTTAAGGTCCTGAATTCATTACCACGTCGGGGTGGACCAGGAAAATTCGAAAGTATTGTATTAACACCACTAAATAAAGATATCCGAATGCCGAAATGAACCGTATTTCAATTTTCTATAAGACATCAATCAACGTCAATGAAAATTTTAACGTCCTGAGTTTATTACCACTTTGCGGTAGACCAAGAAAATTCCAAATATTGTCTAACACCACTGTATAAAAATATCAGAATGCCAAAAATGAACCGTATTTCAATGTTCTATAACACATCAATCAACGTCAATGAAAATTTTAACGTCCTGAGTTTATTACCACTGTGCGGTAGACCAAGAAAATTCGAAATATTTTGTAACACCACTGTATAAAAATGTCGGAATGTCAAAAATGAACCGTATTTCAATATTCTATAAGACATCAATCAACGACAATCAAAATTTTAAGGTCCTGAATTCATTACCACGTCGGGCTGGACCAGGAAAATTCGAAATAATATATAACACCACTGTATAAAAATATCAGAATGCCAAAAATGAACCGTATTTCAATGTTCTATAACACATCAATCAACGTCAATGAAAATTTTAACGTCCTGAGTTTATTACCACTGTGCGGTAGACCAAGAAAATTCGAAATATTTTGTAACACCACTGTATAAAAATGTCGGAATGTCAAAAATGAACCGTATTTCAATATTCTATAAGACATCAATCAACGACAATCAAAATTTTAAGGTCCTGAATTCATTACCACGTCGGGCTGGACCAGGAAAATTCGAAATAATATATAACACCACTGTATAAAAATGTCAGAATGTCAAAAATGAACCGTATTACAATTTTCAATAAGACATCTGTTGAGGCCTAACAACCTCATACAGGCAGCTACCCGTTGCGGTTTATGACAGCAATTTAAATACTTAACTACAGCATGGTCGTACTTTTAATTAAGCTAAAACTCAGAACCTTTTTGGAAAGCGAACACACCTCAATACTGTCATAAACCGCGCGGGTCCCCGAGTACCGCTACAATCACGAGCTACAAGTCCCCGCTTACCTGCAAATGTTTAAACTTTTGGGCCTCCCTCCACGGGACCCACTGACCCTCTGCTGAGTTGCGCCGAGGGTGGTGTCAATACTCCAAAAATCCAATCAGATGCCGACTTTGCGATTGACACCACCCCCTGGACACCAGCGAAAATCGTCAGGAGAGGGACACTACGTCCAGGAAAAATCCTCCGAGACTTAACTCCGGTAGAACTCATTCGTACATCACATAGAGCACACTTATCCATCGACGAGCACACTCACATCTACGCACTACATAAAATTTGCCTCTCAGAACGTACCGTTTTTTGAGGAGCGTCTGAATTACAACTAACATCGATCGAGGAAACACACACACCAAGGCGATAGTTGTTACCAGGCGCCAATACGCAACACAAAAGTTTGGTCCTTCGAGCCGGATGCTAGTGTCAAGAGACGCACACTGCTCCCAATCACATCGCAATCAAACGAAGATTACGGATGCCAGTGTCGAGAGAAGCACATTGCTCCTAATCACGATCACAACATACAAGGGAATACAGTACCGAGCAAAGCGTACTGACTCCAAACATCGCAACACGACGTCGAGTACCAGTGCCAATTGAAGCGCAGCAACTCCAAACGTCGGCATACCACAACGAGCACCAGCAGTGAGTGAAGCGTGCTGACTCCAGACTCAGAACGAGACGACGAACGCCGGTGCCACGAGAAGCGCATCGAGTTCGAGCAGCTGAGGTCTAAGCAACGAAGCGATCATCGGTGTCACCAGAGGCACATCGGAACAATCCAGCACGGAACAGCAGTCCCGTCAGCCACAACGCAGCCAGACGACATCACAAGACGACTTTCACGCTCTGCAGTTCCGGCATCAACGAGACAACCCAAGCAACGATCGGCAAGTCATTTAATTTGAATCGCTATCCTATCTATCATATACTCGTCCCTTCCAAACTTCGATTCTGTCAAGATGACGAGCACGGTTGATATCAAGGCTCTCAAGCAAAAGCGCACGACATTCAAGGGTCAATTAACACGTTTTCAAACATACTTAGACGAATTTAATGGGCGAGACATATCAGCTCTAAAATTACGTACCGCGCGAATCGAGGAGATGTTTAAGCAATTCGACATCGTGCAAACGGAACTAGAGATCGCGGACGAAACTACCGACCACTCCAGAGAGCGTGAAGTAGTTGAAGAAATAGCTTTCCAACACATCGCGAGAGCCCACGACTTGTTGCTAAACGTAGAGTCTTCCGCGTCAACGAGCTCCCCACCAAATACTCCGGGCGATCAGCGTCAACCCTTAGACTCCTCTGACGACGTATGGCTGCCTAAAATCAAGTTGCCGACCTTCGACGGAACATACGAGGATTGGCCAAGTTTCGCGGATCAGTTTAAATCGGCCGTAGACCACAATAGTCGCATCAGTGAGTGTAGGAAGCTGTTGTATTTGAGATCCTGTCTCACGGGAGACGCCGCGCGAAGCATCGAGACAATAGAAAACTCGGCGGCAAATTACGCAGTTGCATGGTCCATTTTACAGCGCGAATACGATCAGCCAGCAATTATCGTCGGAAATCATTTGAAAGCCTTATTCGAAATAACCGCATGTCAACATCCCTCGCAACTTGAGCTTCGCCGATTCCTAAACACGGTAGAGTCTCGATTCCGGGCATTACAATCCATGGAACAGCCATCTATCGATACGATACTTATACATCTTTTTAAAACAAAACTCGATAAGCAAACCGTAACGAAGTGGAAGGAACGCACTCACTCCACTTCCTTTCCAACGCTTGCAGAATTCTTTGAATTTCTCGCGGAAAGATGCAAGGTCCTCGAACCTCCGACGAGTGAACCGAAAGCGCGCGCGCCTCAGAAATCCGCGTCTCGACAACCCCAAAACCAAACCGTTCGGGGAACATACTCTGGCGCAAACAACGCTACAGCGCAACAATCATACTCCGTACAGAGCGCAGCGAGTTGCGGAATCTGCAGGGGCTCACACTACACGCAATATTGCGAACAATTAAATACCGCGACCGTCGCCGAGCGCTCTAACATCGTAAAAAAAGCGAAGTTATGCCTAAACTGTCTTCGCGATAACCACACCATAAGCGACTGTAGGGCGAGCATGTGTAAGAAGTGTCACAAGAAACACCATACCCTTTTACATTACGAATCCACTACACCGCAAAACACTCAATCCGACGCCGTCCCAGCCTTAACAGCGAACATAGCATCTCAAGTTATTTTATCTACGGCAATAGTTGATATGGTCGACGCGGGCGGAAAATTTCACCCTTGTCGAGTTCTTATGGATACCGGATCACAGTCGCATTTCATCACGGAAGAGTTCGCGAAACGATTAAACTTAACGCAATACAAAACCAACATTCCGGTGACCGGCATAACTCAGGCAATATCCTATATTAGAGCACGAGTGAATGCACAAATCAAATCACGACACGGGCAATTCAACGTAGATGCATCATTTCTAGTACTTCCGAAAATCACTGACACGGTGCCCTCACGTCGCATAGACACGCGCGTGATAAAAATTCCGTGTGGCGTACGATTAGCCGACCCGCAATAGTTCGAATCGGGTAAAATTGACGCTCTCCTCGGTTCCGAACTATTTTTAAATCTATTGTGCGTGGGACAGTTTCGCGTTGGAAACTCTATAACGTTACAGAAAACGCGATTAGGTTGGATTATAGCTGGCAAGATTCAGGGACCGTCGCCCACCGCAACGTTATCGTGCAATCTAGCAACGGACCTCGACTCCCAAATCAATCGATTTTGGGAGATTGAAGAAATCCCGTTCAAGAAATCATTGTCTCTGGAGGAACAGACCTGCGAAGACCATTATGTTCGCACCACAACGCGCGACCCCAACAGCGGCAAATACACCGTCAGGCTCCCATTCAATGCTAAGGTCCACTCAATTGGGGAATCCCACACCAATGCGGTCAAACGGTTTCATGCCTTGGAAAACTCGCTAAATAGAAATCCCGATCGTAAAACTCTCTACGTAAACTTTATGCGAGAATACGAACAACTCGAACAGTCCGAAATCACTAACCCCAATCACGAGGAGGGCTATTATCTCCCTCATCACGCAGTTTTTAAACAATCGAGTCTTACCACCAAACTCCGCGTCGTATTCGACGGTTCGGCGCGATCTTCCACATCGGTATCATTGAATCACGCGTTATTAGTAGGCCCGACAATACAAGAGGATTTGCTGAGCCTCATGATAAAGTTTCGTTCACACGCGTACGTGTTAACCGCCGACATCGCGAAGATGTATCGCCAAATATTGGTGCATCAAGATGACCGAAAATTCCAAAAAATCGTTTGGCGCGAAAACTCTCAACAACCATTAAAAACTTACAATTTAAACACAGTTACATACGGCACGTCATCCGCTTCCTTCTTGGCAATCCGATTTCTATACCAACTCGCTTCGGATGAACAGAACACATATCCCTTGGCCGCAAAAATACTCAAAGAAGACCTGTATGTCGACGATTTGATAACCGGGGCGCAAACTTATCAAGAAGCGGAACAAATCAGGGACGAACTTGTACAAATTACGAGATCAGGCGGACTACAATTAAGACAGTGGTCATCCAATACACCGGGGCTCATTGGGTCATTGGAACCGTCCTCCAATGGCATACACTTTACATCTCAAGCCGGGGAGAAAACCACCGCGCTCGGAACCGGGTGGAATCCTCGCCTCGACTGCATCTATTATACCGTGAAACCTCATTCAAGCACCGGGCATGTTACGAAGCGTGTCATATTATCGCGCATAGCCCAACTATTTGACCCGTTAGGACTTCTTGGGCCCGTAATGCTAAAGGCAAAAATCATAATGCAAGCTCTGTGGTCCTCCAACGTCACCTGGGATGAATCCATACCTGCGCACATCCACACAGCTTGGTCGGAATACCAAGCACAACTCCCATTGCTCGAGCAGATCTCTTTTAATAGAAAAATAATCGCGGATAATCCAATCAACGTACAGATTCACGGTTTCTGCGACGCGAGCGAGAAAGGATACGGCGCATATATATATTCGTTCAACTTCGACCGATGACATTAGTATAACGAGGGTCCTGTGCTCCAAATCGCGAGTCGCGCCTTTAAAAACGCAATTCATACCGCGCCTAGAACTCTGTGCTGCGCTCCTTCTTGCAAGACTGTACAAAATCACAACGCAAGCTCTGCGCAGAATGACCATCGACACGGCTGTCTTTTCGTCAGACTCTATGATCGCACTGCAGTGGATCAATACTAGTCCTAACACTTTAAAAACCTTTGTCGCTAACCGCGTCTCCGAAATTCAAACTAATACCGAGAAAACTCAGTGGCGACATGTATCGTCTCAAGATAACCCGGCCGACATCTTATCACGAGGCGCATCGCCCAGCGAATTGCTGGAGAATTCACTTTGGCTAAACGGACCGTCATGGCTTACTGAACGCGAACAACAATGGCCTTATACGGAAATCATCATAGGCAATCCGCCCGAACAGAAACCTATAATAACTCTCTCGATCAGCAGCCCTAGCGACGACCTATTAACACGATTCTCCTGTTTTACGAAGCTTAAACGGATCACCGCGTATTGCCTTCGATTCATTAGCAACCTACGCCTTAAAACACGAAACGCGGAACGAAACTAACTCCGCAGGAGCTGCACACCGCCGGCAATCGAATCATCAAATGCGTACAGCACACAGGATTCACGCGAGAATTAGCGAAGCTCAAGGCAGGAGAAACAGACTCGAGACTTTTACCGCTCAGTCCATTTGTAGACGACGAAGGCATTCTACGAGTAGGCGGTCGTCTAGCTCGATCAAATTTACCATACCGCAGCAAACACCCGGCATTGCTCCCCAGTACGCATCCCGTGACAAAGCTTATCATTCGGTACGAACACGAGAAATCTCTCCATGCTGGCGTTCTAGCCACTCTTGCTAGCCTGCGTCGAAAATATTGGATCACCAACGGTAGACGCACTGTAAAGAGCGTACTAGGCAAATGCATGACTTGCTACCGCGCGAAGCCTTCCCTCACGGAGTATCCCATGTGCATGCTTCCAACGAGCCGCGTAACCCAAAATCGACCTTTCACACACACCCGTATCGACTATTGTGGTCCACTGTTCATAAAGGAGAAACGTCATAGAAATCGCAATAAGCTCAAAACTTACGTGACCATATTCGTCTGCTTCGCCACGAAGGCGATTCACATAGAACTCGTCAGCGATCTAACTACTGAGGCATTTTTGTCCGCGCTCAAACGTTTCATTGCACGCCGCGGAAAACCATCAGATATTTACTCGGACAACGCTACCAATTTTGTCGGAGCCAATCACGAATTAATGGAAATAGTCGCGAATCTCCACTCAAAGGCATGCATGACCAATATAACGCATGCCCTCGCAAACGAGGGAATCAATTGGCATTTCATCCCCCCACGATCGCCGAACTTCGGCGGGTTATGGGAGGCCGCGGTGAAATCTGCCAAACACCACGTCGTGCGCGTCTTAGGTAACACATTACTGACATTTGAAGCACTGGCTACCTGCTTGACAGAAATCGAGGCGATTCTTAATTCCCGTCCTCTCACGCCCTTGTCATCCGACCCAAACGATCTCCAACCATTAACCCCCGGCCACTTCCTAATTGGCGATTCATTGACTTGTGCACCTGAACACGATCTCGCCGGCATCCCCACCGGGCGACTTTCTTCTTGGCAGCACGCACAACAACTGAAGCAGCATTTCTGGTCGCGCTGGCATAAAGAATACCTGCATGAACTGCTGGTACGAAAGGGTTGGCACACCGGAACTCCGCAAACCGTGAACGTGGGAGATTTGGTCACTTTGATTGAGGACAACACCACCTCCATGAGATGGCCACTAGGTCGCATCACAGCAACACATCCCGGCGCGGATGGCATCGTACGAGTGGTCTCAGTCAAGACCAATTCCGGAGAATACAAGCGCAGTCTCCGAAAACTCTCCCCATTACCACTGTAACTTTCATACCCTGAAAATCTAGTAATAAGCGCGAACAACACATATATGTAACTCACACACATACCTTTCGTTATCATATCTTAGAATAATTGAACGCCGACTGTTCAAGGGGGCCGGTATGTTGAGGCCTAACAACCTCATACAGGCAGCTACCCGGTGTGGTTTATGACAGCAATTTAAATACTTAACTACAGCATGGTCGTACTTTTAATTAAGCTAAAACTCAGAACCTTTTTGGAAAGCGAACACACCTCAATACTGTCATAAACCGCGCGGGTCCCCGAGTACCGCTACAATCACGGGCTACAAGTCCCCGCTTACCTGCAAATGTTTAAACTTTTGGGCCTCCCTCCACGGGACCCACTGACCCTCTGCTGAGTTGCGCCGAGGGTGGTGTCAATACTCCAAAAATCCAATCAGATGCCGACTTTGCGATTGACACCACCCCCTGGACACCAGCAAAAATCGTCAGGAGAGGGACACTACGTCCAGGAAAAATCCTCCGAGACTTAACTCCGGTAGAACTCATTCGTACATCACATAGAGCACACTTATCCATCGACGAGCACACTCACATCTACGCACTACATAAAATTTGCCTCTCAGAACGTACCGTTTTTTGAGGAGCGTCTGAATTACAACTAACATCGATCGAGGAAACACACACACCAAGGCGATAGTTGTTACCAGGCGCCAATACGCAACAATATCAATGAACGACAATGAAAATTTTAAGGTCCTGAATTCATTACCACGTCGGGGTGGACCAGGAAAATTCGAAAGTATTGTATTAACACCGCTAAATAAAGATATACGAATGCCGAAAATGAACAGTATTTCAATATTCTATAAGACATCAATCAACGACAATCAAAATTTTTAAGTCCTGAGTTTATTACCACTTTGCGGTAGACCAAGAAAATTCCAAATATTGTCTAACACCACTGTATAAAAATATCAGAATGCCAAAAGTGAACCGTATTTCAATGTTCTATAACACATCAATCAACGTCAATGAAAATTTTAACGTCCTGAGTTTATTACCACTGTGCGGTAGACCAAGAAAATTCGAAATATTGTGTAACACCACTGTATAAAAATGTCGGAATGTCAAAAATGAACCGTATTACAATTTTCTATAAGACATCAATCAACGACAATCAAAATTTTAAAGTCCTGAGTTTATTACCACTTTGGGGTAGACCAAGAAAATTCCAAATATTGTCTAACACCACTGTATAAAAATATCAGAGTGTCAAAAATGAACCGTATTACAATTTTCAATAAGACATCAATGAACGACAATGAAAATTTTAAGGTCCTGAATTCATTACCACGTCGGGGTGGACCAGGAAAATTCGAAAGTATTGTATTAACACCGCTAAATAAAGATATCCGAATGCCGAAAATGAACAGTATTTCAATATTCTATAAGACATCAATCAACGACAATCAAAATTTTAAAGTCCTGAGTTTATTACCACTTTGCGGTAGACCAAGAAAATTCCAAATATTGTCTAACACCACTGTATAAAAATATCAGAATGCCAAAAATTAACCGTATTACAATTTTCTATAAGACATCAATGAACGAGAATGAAAATTTTAAAGTACTGAATTTATCACCATGGTGGGGTAGACCACGAAAATTCGAAATATTGTATAACACCACTGTATAAAAATGTCAGAATGTCAAAAATGAACCGTATTACAATTTTCTATAAGACGTCAATGAACGGCAATGAAAATTTTAAGGTCCTGAATTCATTACCACGTCGAGGTGGACCAGGAAAATTCGAAAGTATTGTATTAACACCACTAAATAAAGATATCCGAATGCCGAAAATGAACCGTATTTCAATTTTCTATAACACATCAATCAATGTCAATGAAAATTTTAACGTCCTGAGTTTATTACCACTGTGCGGTAGACCACGAAAATTCGAAATATTGTATAACACCACTGTATAAATATATCAGAGTGTCAAAAATGAAGCACATTACAATTTTCTATAAGACATCAATGAAAGACAATGCAAATTTTAAGGTCCTGAATTCATTACCACGTCGTCGTGGACCAGGAAAATTCGAAAGTATTGTATTAACACCACTGTATAAAAATGTCAGTATGTCAAAAATGAACCGTATTACATTTTTCTATAAGACATCAATGAACGACAATGAAAATTTTAGGGTCCTGAATTCATTACCATGTTACGTCCTCATTTTACGCAGACGATTTTTCCTTTCAATATTTTAGAATACTCCGGAATCGTTCCACATAGAGTCACTTTTCCGTGCCTAGAAACCGGTTTTTTGAGCCCGAGCCTCGCTTCGAGCCGACCACCCCCGCATTCCACAACCTCTTCCAAGGTGAAAAGCTGGTTCCAGGTCAGTTTTCACCTGTCGATCCCGAATCCCTTCTCGCTTTTCCCGCGCTATGGAAAACCATAGCATCGTCCCCACTCCTGAGGCAGATTTTTGGGTATATAAACCTGCTCAAAATCTATCTCGATGACTTAGTCCACCCAACGCCGGGCAGGGCGGAGCCCCTGCCCGAATAGCAGTAGATCGTGCATTAGTCACCTTCGAAGCAATACCAGACGCGAGAATACGGGGTCATTCTCAAGGAAGATCGTACTCAGTTACTTTCGACCAAATCGAGACGCGAGAATACGGGGATATTCTCGAGGAAGGTAGTGCCCTGCACCTCCGACCAAAATCTAGACGTTAGAGTACGGGGTTACTCTGAGCGAGATCGTGCATCAGTCACTTTCGAGCATTTATAATCGCGAATTCATTGTAAAGCGCAAGTAATAGTGAACAGAGTTA
Source organism: Trypoxylon attenuatum (assembly GCA_963989405.1). NCBI lineage: Eukaryota > Metazoa > Arthropoda > Insecta > Hymenoptera > Crabronidae > Trypoxylon > Trypoxylon attenuatum. The sequence continues at coordinate 18,223,805 of OZ022489.1, forward strand.
GATGCAGTGCGCAAACGGACGAGGAAAACACACCGAGGTAATTGTAACAAAACTACACTGACACTGAACTCGTTTTGTAAGACCCATTTTATGCATCACTAATAGAATATAGCGATCTTATTTTTATTCTCAATCACGAGTTTCTTTGCATCTTTTTAACCACCTGTGTTTAATATCCGTTGATACGCGCTAGTATATGAAAAGAAATGTTTAAAACCGACTCGCCCGACTGAGTTGCGTGTTCGGTCATTCCAGTGAAATAAAGTGAAATGTGAAAAGTCGACTCGCCCGACTGAGTTGCGTGTTCGAACGTTTTCACCGGTTAATTTCCTTTATTGTACGCGAGAGAACCAACAGGTGAGCGATAGGTAAGTGCTAATAGAATTCTTACTGAACGCCACCTAGTACGACTCGTCTTTGTTTTCCTTTGGAAAGCATCGAAGACGAGTCGTCACTTACATGCCAACCACAGAGCTGAGCACACGGAACAATCCGAGAGCAATCCTCGTGTTTGTATTCCTCCAGCCTGGTTAATACTCGCTTCGCGAGATTTGCATGAGTCTATTTCCTTCGCGGACTACCTTCGTGATCGCATTCAAAGAATAAATTCTTGAAAAAAAGAGATCAATCGCACTGCTGGTATATCGTGATTGAGCGATAATCAGCTTCGCTATTGTCTCGCGGTCACGAGCGGAACAGATTACCGTCCCGCGCGTCGCTGAACGCAGGCTCCCCGATTCACTGCCGAATTTCCAAGTTCTGCAGTAAAGAGAATTTCGCGATTCGGAGGAAATTAATTTCCCATCAAGAAATCGCACACGCACAGGAGCTTTACGACCTCCTGTGTGTTGAAGAAATTCTGTCTCGGAGAAAGGAAAGAAATTGAAGGATTGGTTTTGCCAATTTCACGATTTAATCAAATCAAATCATTACAGTCCACATATCGAGTTATTCCAGAGTAATTGCGAGTGCTTCGTGCTCGCTATTGCCTCGCTTGAACTATCGAACTGTTTACTAACAATTATTGTGATCTTTTGTTTCCAGGTTGCTGGATAACGGGACACGCAGCTGCTCGCCGAAGATTTCCTCGCCGAGCAAATCAAGACTTACAACGCAATCAGATTGTATATCTTTAAAATAAAATTTATATTGTGTGAAATTAAAATTGTGTCTCTCCAAAAAATTACTCTCCCTCATTTCCGCTTCCCTAGCGAACCCTCGAACCGAGTTGCATTGCGTGCGCGACCGCCGCAATCTAGCAACTATAAAACAACCTGTCTATCGTACAACACTGAGAAAGTAAGGGAAATAGAACCCACAAAATTTAGGATATCTTAGCCGCTCGAGATATTCCTTAATAAGCATTGCTAGGTTGGCCTGTTACTGCGATTACCCAAGGGTAATTGTGCGACCTTGCGAGCCTACGCTTTGCTAAAACCAATCCGTGGCATTACCGGTCTCGGTGATACTGCTGTTATCTAAGGGTAACGGTGCGACCATCGTGCTGGTGATGTGCTCTCCTATTCCTAAACAGAGATATTGGGTTTGGTGATACTTTGGTTATCCAAGGGTAACTGAGCGACCGCCACGTCTAATCATCTCGAATCCTGATCAACACCCTTCTTCTTTGGATTCACACAAAGTTTTAGAGTAGGAACCGAACTCGGTTTTCGTGCCAAAAACGCGAAAAACGGGCTCGAAAGGCCGGCCCGTAACAACCACGTCGGGGTGGACCAGGGAAATTCGAAAGTATTGTATTAACACCACTAAAAAAAGATATCCGAATGCCGAAAATGAACCGTATTTCAATTTTCTATAAGACATCAATCAACGTCAATGAAAATTTTAACGTCCTGAGTTTATTACCACTGTGCGGTAGACCAAGAAAATTCGAAATATTGTATAACACCACTGTATAAAAATGTCAGAATGTCAAAAATGAACCGTATTACAATTTTCTATAAGACATCAATGAACGACAATGAAAATTTTAAGGTCCTGAATTCATTACCACGTCGGGGTGGACCAGGGAAATTCGAAAGTATTGTATTAACACCACTAAATAAAGATATCCGAATGCCGAAAATGAACCGTATTTCAATGTTCTATAACACATCAATCAACGTCAATGAAAATTTTAACGTCCTGAGTTTATTACCACTGTGCGGTAGACCAAGAAAATTCCAAATATTGTCTAACACCACTGTATAAAAATATCAGAGTGTCAAAAATGAAGCACATTACAATTTTCGTCTTTTTTCGAGTTTTCGTACACTATATTCTATTATATTGGATTTTCATCATATACAAAATAAAGATCTATCCTTGAGGAACCCAAAATTATTTTTTTTAATTTGCACAAATTAGCACTTCAAACCGAAAATAATTATTTTATAACAAATCGAGGAGTTTTTCCTGTAAGCCGCGAGTTCCAATATATTTTTCGTGTAAATACCGTTGTAATTATGTTTACGTTGTGCACGGATATTACGCAATGCCTAGCGATAAAGTACAAAGGGTAATCAACAAATAGTATGAATAATATAATATGAATAATGAATAAACATATAATAATAAAGAAACACATCGCGATCCCGTAGCTACGTCAACCTCAAATATTTTCGTCAATTTTATAGATAGCCGAAAATTGTTTAGAGCAAAGTTGTATGGTTCGGAGGGGCTCATAGGTTCGGAGTATGGGGTGTTTTTCCAATGGGGTGGTTTTTAGTTGTTAATGTTAACTTAATTTGATTAAATGGGTCCACTTACTTTTTTTCCGATATTCTCGATGCTGAGGCGAAGACGAATTCAACAAGCTATAACAAAAGGTGTTGGCGGGGGGGGGGGGGGGGTTTAGTCCCCGGGGGGTGTAAATGTTTATGGTTAAATACTGATAAAACCATAAGACTTAGAGAAAACTTTATTCAACGAAAGTTAAACTGTTTGAACCGGACTACCCCGTTCCGCTGAAAAATTAGAAAAAACATAAATATTTTCATGTTTTTGTTTAAACAATATTGTTTTTTGATAATGAAACCGTGTTTTTTTAAAATTTTAATAAAACACCGTGGTAAGCCTATCTGTTTTTCTGTCATTCGGGATGGTAAAATTACACATTTTTTAGGGTGAAGTCTCGAATTTCCTACATACTGTACTACTATACTATATAATCCTAGGAATTTTGTTACTTGTACCCCATACTTGTTACTTACATTTTATCAGTCTGGTTTAGTTTTAGTACTGACTGCGTTATATTTATTTTATAAAGGTTCGTGAATCATCGCGTGTTGTACCAGAGTTCTGGCATACGGTATCCCGTAATAAAATTAAACGGGAATTTTAAAATGTGAATTTTCCTGTTTATGGGTTAATGTTTCATGTTTATCACTTATAACCTAGTCATATTCCGTTGCATTGTCTGCATTTTTGTAAGGGCTATTCGGCACGCTATTCGGTTTATTAAAAGGTTTCGTATTATCGGCATGTCGGTAATTACTGCACCTTTATAATCCATGTCGTTGTTATAATACTTTTAAAATTTTAGTACAGTAATTCCCGACTGATCAACATCTTTCTTCGGGGCAGGAACTTCTATAAAATGGGTCATAAAAATCACGGGTACGGAGTTTTTCCGGACCCCAATGAACTCGTGGTCAATATCGAGGTACCTGTCGGAGTCACTCAAAAGATTCAAGACTTTCTTACCCCTTGTTCGCCCCCTTGTTTTTCGGTACCGTTCGGTTATAAACAGACAGATCCAGTATATATATTCAGGAGCAGGAAAAAAAGAATTCACTTTTCACTGTGACTTCTTACCACTCGTAGTACTTTCGTGTAAACGTGATTTGTAAGTGGGGTTTTCGCTAGAATAGCAGTGTGCTTCATACAGAATAGATCAAGTAAGTGTGTCTCAACTTTTTTATATTATTGGAGAAGATTTCGGACCTCTTTATATCACAGGAATAAGGCGATTCTTGATTTCGTGTAATTAGTTTGCTTCAATTTTAGAATGGCCTTCGAAATCTCTCGGCTATCTGTTTTTGACATATGGTGTCAAAATTGGAAGGAGAACAAGTTCAGTGCAATCTTGAACTACATATTGAAAAATGTAGCTAGGCCATTGTCAGCTACAGATTTAAATAGCGTTAGCATGACAATAAGAGGTTTCTGTCAAACCCTAGAGAAGAAATACGCAAAATCGGGGAAAACACGCCAACGATTTCTAACGGATAATGCAGCATGGCTTCAGGGAGATATCATGTTTTTACCGAAACTTACGGATCATCAACCTAGCACGTCAAGTCAAGAAACCGATATAAGGCTCGGTAGGCCTGAAAAAACTTTTGAAGAGTGCAGCGACAAAGTTCAAAAGCGGAAAGTGCAAAATTTGGTTCGCAGTACCTCCCAAGAAGAATTGTCAGTCGCCGCGGAAGTTTCATTGCGAAAATCAGGAAAGCGAGACTCTGCGGTTATTGTTAAAGAATTAGGTACCGCTTCACCAGAAAGAGGAACAGCAATCAAGAAACTCCGGACAACATCCCTGGAAAAACCGGTACAACTTTCTCCTAATGAAGCATTGGCAATGATGGTGGACGCCAATCTTTCATCAAATCAATATATCGTCATAAGAGACCAAATGAAGAGGCTTAATCTATATATAAATATATATGCTTCATATTATAAAGTGAAGGCGTGCAAGGAACTCTGTTATCCTGTTGGGATTCGCATCACAGAGCTTTCAGCTGAAGTCCCTTTACAATCAGTGATTGACCACACCATAACTAGATTATGCGAAGTGCAGGAAGAAGTGTTGGCAGCCATTAATCTTCCAGAGGACACAATAATTAATATTATTATAAAGTGGGGTTGCGATGGTGCAGAACAAACAAGGTATCGGCAAAAATGTTCAGGAGAACAGCAATCAGATGCAAATTTATTCAGCATTTCATTTGTACCAATACAATTATATAGTGAAATTGACAAGCATAAGACCATAATCTGGCAAAATCCTGCACCATCCTCAACGAGATACTGTCGGCCTATTAGATTTATTTTTGCGAAGGAATCGATAGATCTGATAAGAACCGAAGTTCAGAACATGGAGGCACAAATTGCTGCACTGGTACCAACGCAAATAAGATTAGCTAACTCACAAGACATACGAGTCAAATCAACATTAGTCCTCTGCATGATCGACGGAAAAGTTTGCAATGCTGTCACTTCGTGCCTATCATCGCAAACCTGTTATTTATGTGGAGCAAAGGCGCGAGAAATGAACAATGCGAATATTACTAGTAGAAAAGTAACAGATCAAAATTTGCTTACCTTCGGACTGTCGCCATTACACGCATGGATAAGGTGCTTCGAATGCATGCTACATATTTCCTATAGGCTGGAAATAAAGTCATGGCAAGTGCGCGGCGAGGAAAACAAAGAAAAAGTTAAGCGCAGAAAATTGGACATACAGGAGCAGTTCCGAAAGGAGCTCGGATTATTAGTGGACATGCCTAAACAGCAAGTGGGCAATACCAACGACGGAAACACTGCCCGCAAATTTTTCAGAAATGCTGAAAAATCGGCAGAAATCACAGGGCTTAATGTAGAGTTGGTAAAGCGGTTGTATGTAATATTACAATGCATTAATATGAATTATCATATTAATACAGACAAGTTTGGACAATATACACGAGATACTCTGGAGCTGTATTTACGAGAATACCCATGGTATTTTATGCCCGTCAGTGTGCATAAAATATTATGCCACGGGAAGGACATTATTGCCGCTTGCATTGTTCCCATTGGACAATTTTCAGAAGAGGCCCAAGAAGCAAGGCACAAACATACGAGACGTTACAGAGAGGATTTCACCAGGAAAACATCCAGAATCGACACAAATACTGATCTATTACTGTTAAAAAAATAAACTCGAGATCATACATCCTACCTGCTGAAGTTTCATTTAAATGTATTACCCGCTATAGCATTGACGATCAGGTGTTTAGAGTTACCACGCGACCAGAGGACTCCGCGGGACGAAGCGGAGGCGTGCGGGGGCACCGACGTTTTTTTGTCGACGGACGCGCGACGTCCGCGAGTTCGCCTGCGATCGTCCTCTCACTCGCCTTTTTTACAACGACAAACGAGTTAGTGGTGTTTCAGGTTGCGATTCCCCAAGAGTGAGTCTCACAATTGGCTATACTCCAAATTGCCATATATTTCCTGGTTCCTTGTTCGAACCAAACACCCAAAAGGGGTGGGATTGAGCCAGTCATTCCCTAGTTCGGAATTACTTATTCCTGCTCCTGGGTCCTGCGTCGTACGACTAACCTCTGGTACGCTGACGCTACCGTCCCGAGTTCGGACGTCACGAAGTCCTCTAGCGCATTGTAGCAGCAAGCACCGATCCAGACCTTCCAGCTACACCATTCCGCATCCCTACTGCCCTGTTTCCTCAACCTATCCACCATCCGGTAAGTCCTTTCCTTTTCCTCTAATCCAGTCGTTCGTTGACACGCGTCCTAGCGAAAAATACTCTTTTTCTCATTTCGGACATTCGTGCTTTCCGCTTTAACAATTACGTAGACTGTTAATTACCTCAGATCCTGTGATCGCAAGTTTTCGATCTGTGCCAAAAACCAAACATCATGCAATAACACCAGAAGCTGTAGAATTATTAGACGAACCACCGCAATATTATATTTCAGAAGAGTCTGACAATGATAACCACAGTGATACGGATGTAGAATAATTTATATGTTTCATATTTATATATTATCACTTTATATGTATTTTAAATGTATATGTTATATGTATATGAATATTGTATATGTATTAGGATGTATTGAGGTTGACGTAGCTACGGGATCGCGATGTGTTTCTTTATTTTTGTACTTATTCATATTATTTGTTGATTACCCTTTGTACTTTATCGCTAGGCATTGCGTAATATCCGTGCACAACGTAAACATAATTACAACGGTATTTACACGAAAAATATATTGGAACTCGCGGCTTACAGGAAAAACACCTCGATTTGTTATAAAATAATTATTTTCGGTTTGAAGTGCTAATTTGTGCAAATTAAAAAAAATAATTTTGGGTTCCTCAAGGATAGATCTTTATTTTGTATATGATGAAAATCCAATATAATAGAACATAGTGTACGAAAACTCGAAAAAAGACGAAAAACTGACATTTTCGCAACTAATTATTACTGTAAATGGACTAATTAACGAGTTCTTGAAATAAAAAAATACGTAACATTCAGCTGGTGAATGGATCTTAACGATAGCAGTATTAAAAAAAAAAATAGAAAATTGTCATATCAGTAAAAATCGCATCTAAAGTTTAGCATTACGCTCGCCATCTTTAAGTACCGCTAGATTGGCCAAACACCACACTGTGCGTCGGGGTGGACCAGGGAAATTCGAAAGTATTGTATTAACACCACTAAATAAAGATATCCGAATGCCGAAAATGAACCGTATTTCAGTTTTCTATAACACATCAATCAACGACAATCAAAATTTTAAAGTCCTGAGTTTATTACCACTTTGCGGTAGACCAAGAAAATTCCAAATATTATATAACACCACTGTATAAAAATGTCAGAATGTCAAAAATGAACCGTATTACAATTTTCTATAAGACATCAATGAACGACAATGAAAATTTTAAGGTCCTGAATTCATTACCACGTCGGGGTGGACCAGGAAAATTCGAAATATTGTATAACACCACTGTAGAAAAATATTAGAATGTCAAAAGTGAACCGTATTACAATTTTCTATAAGACATCAATCAACGTCAATGAAAATTTTAACGTCCTGAGTTTATCACCACTTTGCGGTAGACCAAGAAAATGCCAAATATTGTCTAACACCACTGTATAAAAATATCAGAGTGTCAAAAATGAAGCACATTACAATTTTCTATAAGACATCAATGAAAGACAATGCAAATTTTAAGGTCCTCAATTCATTACCACGTCGTCGTGGACCAGGAAAATTCGAAAGTATTGTATTAACACCACTGTATAAAAATGTCAGTATGTCAAAAATGAACCGTATTACATTTTTCTATAAGACATCAATGAACGACAATGAAAATTTTAAAGTCCTGAATTCATTACCACGTCGGGCTGGACCAGGAAAATTCGAAAGTATTGTATTAACACCACTGTATAAGAATGTCAGAATGTCAAAAATGAACCGTATTACAATTTTCTATAACACATAAATGAACGACAATGAAAATTTTAAGGTCCTGAATTCATTACCACGTCGGGGTGGACCAGGAAAATTCGAAAGTATTGTATTAACACCAGTAAATAAATATCCCAAAAAATGACATTACATCGTGCATGTAACGTGCAAAAACGCGCCAAGTACATATAGCGCAGTGGTTTTATGGCGTGAAAAAGTAGTGAAATTAATGTCTGCCAAGTATGTGGGCCAAGGAAATTTGGAATCATATAATATTTTCTATTACTGAAATTACGAAAACAGATTTAAAAAAAATATAAAGTACGTTTCATTGGGACCTCAACAGAATCTCCAGCACCGGCATACTTGGGGCGCCTACTTTAAGATTTAGAAACTATTTTCTACTTTACGAAATCTACAGGATACGAGTGTTTACAAATACAGTAAAGGTAGTGCACTTATACACGTAGTATTCTCTGACGTAAAGGGTTATGTGCCGTGGCCCCCCAAGTATGCCGGTGCTGGAGATTCTGTTGAGGTCCCAATGAAACGTACTTTATATTTTTTTTAAATCTGTTTTCGTAATTTCAGTAATAGAAAATATTATATGATTCCAAATTTCCTTGGCCCACATACTTGGCAGACATTAATTTCACTACTTTTTCACGCCATAAAACCACTGCGCTATATGTACTTGGCTCGTTTTTGCACGTTACATGCACGATGTAATGTCATTTTTTGGGATTTCAATCCTTTTTGTACATTCATTATTCTAAAATATTTCTGTTGTTTAACTTCAGCTTTCACTTTTACCGGTTTTATGCGACACATTGCATACAATGTGTGCTCATTTGTTTTTTTAGTAAGTATACCCAATTTCCATTTCCTGTCCTTATATTAAGTGTCGTGTTAGAGTAAAAAACAATATCTTAAAAATTACCAGAGCATATCCAAAGAACCATACGAATTCGTCATCGGATTGAAAGCGAAATTTATGATTAAATTGTTCATTAGATCAAATTAATTGCATATTACATATTAAATGCGCACGAGAAATTGGAAGTATCAAAAAAGCATATGCAAAGTTGGGTAAAATAAAATTTTAGAAGATCACAATTCGGCCTAATGAACAATTTAATCACAAATTTCGCTTTCAATCTGATGACGAATTCGTATGGTTCTTTGGATATGCCCTTGTAATTTTCATGAATTTGCTAATACTGCTATTACAAATTGCAAAATTCAAATTTGTATTGTGTATTATTTACTCTAACACGAAACTCGTAAATGTAACGTCAAAATTAGCGCAGGAAATAATACAACGTGGAGTACAAACCCAAGTCTTGCAACTTCATTTATTGTAAACAGACTATTAACAAATTTCCGATTATTACAAGGGTATATTTGGAGACACTTACGAATCCGCCAACAGAAATCAGTCTCCAAATGTACTCTAGTAATGGTCAGAAATTTGTTAACAGTTTGTTTACAACAAATAAAGTTGCACGATTTGGAGTTGTACTCCGCGTTGTATTATTTCCTATGCTTATATTAACATTTACGAGTTTCGTGTTAGAGTAAGTAATACACAATACATGGTATAAATGGGGCTTTCGTCTGCCGTTAATTATTTTTTCCAATAATTATTTTTATAATTTATAAACAATTATGTCCTTTAACAATGATTGTGATGCAGGATCGCAAGGCGAATCCACCCATCTGCACTATAAAATCGTTTGAGACCCACCCCTAAAAAGTGTAAAGGACTCCCCTCTTGAATAACAAGAGAACGGTACGGTAGAGAGAAAAATGTTATAAGGAAAAGTAGGAAAAGTAGGAAAACTCACGGAATACTTTGGAAAGGCATGCAAGAATTCACGAAAATTTCATTTGTTAAAACAGCTTAAACATGTTGCAAATTACACAAGATTAATGTATATCATATAAAATAATATGGTTTCATATTTGCTTTCATGAAAATTGTATTTTTTACATATTTATATTAAAATTCCTACTTGTGCGACTTTATTATTCTTGTAATTATACTTACGGTAGGTACATCAGAAGTGTGAGGTAACATTTTACCAGTTGGATTTGCAATATAAAGATGTAATAAATATCATTTACAAGAAATTAAACATTAAACGATATAATGTATACATGTTACATATAGTATATCGTACATAAGTTTGTATATAAAGTAATGATTAACATGCATCAGAGTTGCAAATTGCACAAAATTAATGTATATCATATAAAATAGCATGGTTCGATATTTGGTTTCTTGTAAATTATATTCATTACATATTTATATTGTAAATCCTACTGGTAGAACTGTACCTCACACTTCTGATGTACTTACCGTAACTATAATAATTACAAGAATTAGTGTTTGAGTTGGTTGGATTGGAGGTATTCATAACGCAGGTAAGTTCTGGCCATGCACACAATCCTTAAGAGTATGATGAGATTAAAACACACTTTACGTTTCAACTCCCAGGTTTGGAGTCCTCTTCAATTATATTACAACATACTGTCAATAAAAATAAAAAACAAACATGAAAAATCTTATCCACTTCCTACATTTGGCGTTAGGTATGGGACTAGAACAAAGTGCGCAGGGAAGGTGATAAGTATTAATGCTAACTTACTTTAATCGAAGGCTGACGGAGCGCTTTCAAACATGAACTTGTGAGTTTAAGCGAGCCTGGAACGCTTGCATACAACAAATGACATAACGAGGCATGAAATTCTATATCTTGAAGAACAAAACTTGTAAACCGTGGCATTCCAATCCTGTATGTTGACAAAGTCCTATGTAAAGAACAGGGTACATAGCGGTGAGAGTTATGTAAAGAACAGGGTATGAAGCGGTGAGAGTTATGTAAAGAACAGGGTATGTAGCGGTGAGAGTTAGCAAAATGCTGTGGGTGCGAAAACTTACATGCATAGGAGGAACGCAGTAGAACACAATTAATTGTATAGCAAAAGTGCAATCCCTTCGCCTATCCAACGCTTGTGAATGCTAGTTAATGTAGTACGCAACCTTTTTGTCATTGCTTAGCAGACTATTTTACAAAGCCAGTATCACTTGATCCGAGTTCAGGATTACCTTGTTCCCTTGATGTTTGTGAAAATGGTCTGCGAAGCACTGAGAAAAATGTTGCATACTACATTAAATAGCATTCACAAGTGTTGGATAGGCGAAGCGATTGGACTCTTGCTATACAATTTATTCTGTTTTACTGCATTCCTCGTATGCATGTAAGTTTTCGCACCCGTAGCATTTTGCTAATTCTCACCGCTGCATACCCTGTTCTTTACATAACTCTCACCGCTTCATACCCTGTTCTTTACATAACTCTCACCGCTACGTACCCTGTTCTTTACATAGGACTTTTTCACCATACAGGATTGGAACGGCACGGTTCACAAGTTTTGTTCTTCAAGATATAGAATTCCATGCCTCGTTATGTCATTTGTTGTACGCAAGCGTTCCATGCTCGCTTGAACTCACAAGTTCATGTTTGAAAGCGCTCCGTCAGCCTTCCATTAAAGTAAATTAGCATTTTAATACTTACCACCTTCCCTGCGAACTTTGTTCTAGTCCCATACCTAACGCCAAATGTAGGAAAAGGATAAGATGTTTCATGCTTGTTTTTTATTTTCATTGACAGCATGTTGTAATATAATTGAATTTCATCATACTCCTAAGGATTGTGTACATGGCCAAAACTTACCTGCGTTATTTTTATCGGATTCAAAGCGAAATTTATGGTTAAATTATTTATTAGATCAAGTTAATTGCATATTACATATTAACCGCGCACGAGAAATAATAAAGCAGGCACAACGAAAACTAGATCCTGGAAGGTATACTAGCAGCGTCTCTCGATTTTGGGCCCGTGAAAACCATCCGGATAGGGCCCGCTAGCTAGTTCGTTCCCGTAAGTTACTTAGTAGTGTAAGCGCCCAGAACTGCCAACGGTCAATTTCGCGCTCAAGATGTTCACGTGCTCGAACGCCGGCTCACTTCGGGTTTCGCGATCACTACCGTTGGGAAAGGGGAAATGACTGGGGCAATCACGACTCGTCGTCTTCGACAGGTTCCAAGATAGCGTTTATTGCGGACTATACAGAGTCCCGACGTAACAGTAAATCGACCCGACAGATTCCGCAATCCCTCTGCACGTGGTGATCGCCGACACTGGAATGGCGACTTGGCGGGCTCTCGCCTCGTGGTGAGTTCCCAGCGCCGCCTCGCGTTCACTTTGGGGCACTAATGCCCGAGCATGCGCGCTTCGCTCTTGGTGGGCTTACAGCTCGGCCATCCTGGCCTTGGCTGCGTCCTCGCAGCTCGCGACTTAACCTCCCAACTGTCCACCTGTCAAATTGGCTACTTAACCTAACCGTCACCCAAATATGTACACGTATTTACAGGAGTATTTACAACCGAGCCATTAGGTACAAAGACTTAACCTAGGGATTGGATATTGCTACGGCCCGATTTGCCGATCGTGGTTCGAGGTCAACGTCCACCTCTTTAACTTATCGCACGAAAGGATCGAATTGTAAGGGCGGTTTGTCAGCGTCAATCCCGGCACATCGGTTATTACATATCGGTGGTTCCCAAGAACCTTGTCGACACGAAACGGACCTCGATACTTCGCTCTTAGTTTGGCGTTTACCCCGGGTGTGGGCCGCGTGTCCCTGATTAACACTAAATCGCCTGCGTCATAGATTGTCGGCCTCTTTGATCTTGCCTCCCGATATGCTTTGTTGTAGGCCTGAAGCTTCTCGGTTGCCCTCAGTGCGACTTCCTCTCTGCCTTGAAGGTCGGTGACCTCCGCTTGAGCTCCAGCTGCTGCGGCCGTCTCTTCCACGAACTGCGCTAGCTCCCGATCGGTGTGTCCACGCTGGTCTCTGCCGAAAACTGCCATCGCTGGGGTCATATTGATTCCGCTATGGTGCGTGTTGTTGATGGTGTACTGCACTCTCGGGAGTGCTCGTTTCCATCCGGTGATCCCTTCTGACGTTTTTGCGAGGCTGCTTCGCACAATTCGGTTTACTCGCTCCACGGTTCCATTCGCCCACGGCGACGCCACGGCTACTTTTCGGTGTATAATTCGCAAACGCCCACAGAAGTCCTCGAATTCTTTTGCCGTAAAGGCCGTACCCCTGTCAGTGACGATAAAGCGCGGATTCCCGAAGGTCGCACACAGGGTTTCGAGAATCGCAGTTACTTCAGCCGCGCTAATGCTCCTTGTCGGGAACAACCAAGTAAATCGCGTGAACGCATCGACTATCACCAGCACGTATTTGGCCGACCCCTCGGTCGTCGCTAATGGCCCGTAGTGGTCCATATGCCATGTTTCCATGAATTCCGTAGGGTTCGGGCCCAAACACGTCTCGGCTTCCCTAGTATTGGACGCTTCGTTTGACATTAGACAAATCAGACAATTCGCAATATGTTCTTGCACCCGCTGCCGCATTCGTGGAAACCAGTAGCTCCTCGCGATTCCCTTTTCCGTTTTCTCGACGCCGACGTGGGACATCTCATCGTGATGCGCCCGAATTATATTGGTTGTCATGCCGCTCGGTACAACAAATTTCAGACCTTCACCCTTTCGCCGATATACGAGTCCGTCTACCAACACAAACTCCGGATCCCCGCCTCGCTCCAATCGCTCCGCTATCGCTTGAATCGCCGGATCGGTCATTTGTCTGAGCTCGAGCTCGCGCTCGAGTGGGATCTCTTCCGCCATCGCCACACATCGGCTGAGCGCATCAGCGTGTGCCATTCGCGTTCCCGCCCGATGAACTAATTTAAAATTGTATATTTGGAGGGCCAAGGTCCAGCGGGCGATTCGGGGGTTCAGTGTAGTTTTATTGATTGCGTGCACGAGCGCGTTACAGTCCGTTACTACCGCAAACTCGATCCCATAGACGTACGCGTGGAATCGTTCGACCGCCCGAACAATGGCTAGCATCTCCAACTCGAAACTGTGATAATTTTTCTCGGCGGTGTTCGTTGCTTGACTGAAATAGGCGACTGCCGCCCACCGTTTATCCTGCTGTTTCTGCAAAAGGACTGCTCCGATCCCGGCTGTGCTTGCGTCAGTGTGGAGTTCTCTCTCCGCCCCGCTATCGTACAATGCTAACGCTGGCGCGCCCAATAACTCCGACTTTAGCACGTCGATAGCGTCCCGACACGATTCATCGAATTTGAACTCCACCCCTTTTCTCAGCAGTTGACTCAATGGCTTGGCTTTAATAGAAAAATCCCGAATGAACCGCCGAAAATATCCCGCTAGCCCTAGGAATCTCTGCACTTCGTGTACGTTCTTCGGTTCTCGATACTGACTAATGGCCTCGGTGTGTCGATCACTTAACTTGACCACCCCTTGTCCTACGATGTATCCCAAGAATTCGATTCGCTCCAGACAAAACTGACATTTGCGCAAATTTAGCTCTAACCCATGTTCTTTGAGGCGCAGCATGACCTCTTGGACCACGCCCAAGTTCTCCTCCACTGACTTCGCGGGAATCAGTATATCATCGATGTAGACAATGATCTTATCCGCTCGCACAAGGGGGTTGAGGATCTGTAGGACTCTTTTCTGGAACTCAGCCGGTGATTCTGAATACCCGAAAGGCAAATAACAATATTCATACTGGCCGTCCGGTGTGGCAAACGAAAAATACTTAGTGTCGTCGGGGTGCACCCTAATTTGATGAAAGCCGTCCCGAAGGTCTAATAAACTGAAAACGGTCGCGTCCCTCAGACGTGCTAAACAGTCTTCCATCAGTGGCAACGGGTATTTTTGTTTTACGACGCGAGCGTTTAATGGCCTTAGATCTACACACATCCTCAATCTCCCGTCCTTCTTTCTGACTGGAATTACACGCGCGCAGTAGGGTGAGGTACTTGTCTTAATAATCTTTCTTTCTAACAAATCGTCTACGATGGCCCGCAGCTGCAGCCGTTCCGCGTGTGCAACACGGCGCGGGGCGTACGCATATACCGACGCGTCCTTCATCGGGACCCTAACAGCATAATCATCTTTTACCTTATTCACTACGGTCGTCTCGACTTTACGGATGGCGTCGCGCACCATATCGGCTACCTCCGGTCCGCCGCCACAGATGAGCTCGTCCTCTGCCTCGTCCTTGACATGCGCAGCTTCGTCGTGTGGCAACTCCAGGAACAGCTCCTGAGTCTTACTGGCCACTCCATCCCTGCGTCGTGCCCGAGGCTCGTAGGTTAGGGAGATCCGGTGTTTATCTAAGAAGTCTCTCCCTAAAATCATTGGCAATTTAGTGGAATCGTCCGCCAACACGTGTAACTTGGTGTCAAACAATTGCCGGCCCAGCGGCTCCACCGCGACCGGCAACTGGACGGTCCCCAGGACGTTAAGGACCCCCACATTCAACCCACGAAGGCCGGTTCTCGACGGCTGCAAAGGCACGCCTTGTGGGCGTATGTAACGCTCGTAAGCCCGACGGGAAACGAATGAGACCGGGCTGCCCGTGTCACCGAGTGCTTGCAGCCGACAGGCCGGGATCCCCAGCCTTGTCACCTCGATTGTTTCTCCTGTGGTGATGTTCCTCGCCCCGAAGTCACCGACGTCTCCCGGGCCCCATTCCGCCTGCTCCGTCCCCTCAGCCACCACCGCTGCAACCACCGCCTGTCCGGTTCCCGATGACCCGCGCTGCCTGAGGCTCGGGCAGTCAAACTGCCGATGACCTGTCTGTTTGCAGTAGAAGCAAAGTACCGCACTACGACACTCTGTATGGCTGTGCCCTGGTTTGTTGCAATTCCTACACTGGCCCGAGCCGCCTCGAACCGGTCCCGAAGAAACCCGACGCGGAGTCGGTGCACTTGGTCGTCCGACGTCCCTAGACATCTCTGCCACCCCTCTCATCTTCGTCAGGAACGCATTCAGGGGAAGATCGGTGAAGGCCAGCGCCGTGGTTCGCACTGCCGGTCCCAAAATACCACTGGCCAGCAGGTGCACCTTCTCCTTATCGCTCATGGTTAGCTTGCTTAACAGGGCGAGCTTCTCCGTCGCGTAGGTGTCGAAAGTCTCTTTGGCCGAATTCCATTTACGGGCCTCGCACTTCTGCAGCACCCTGAAGGTTAGGTCGTTCGACTCGAATCGCGCGGCCATCTCCTCTTTCATACGCGCCCATGACTCGAGCACCTCCCCTTCCAGCGAGTCAAACCATAACCTCGCATTGCCTGTCAGACGGCTAGATGCCGCCAGGAGGATGGTTCCCTGAGGAACTTGGTGCACTCGCGCCACCTGGTCGACCCGCGCGATCCAACGGCCGATCGAATCGTCTTCCCCACCACCGAACTCCGGGAGTAACGTTGCTAACTCCTTTAGCGACACCCGATGACTCGATTCCGACTGGGTCTCCCGCCCAGGAGGGGGCACCACTCGTGGTGATTCGAACGGCTGCGTAACGGTCGCAGGTTCCCCGTGCCAAGCATGCCTAGACATTGACATCCTTACCAGGGCCTGCAATGTCTGCATTTGCTCGTCCATCCTCCTGCGCTCCTCCGCCAGCTTCTCCTGGGAATCCCTCAGGGCGGTCCACCCCAGCTTCGCATGGTCCCGATATGGGGTCGACTCGGCTTCCGTATCGCCGTCCTCCAGGGAGTCGCCGGCACCTTGCTCGTGATGTAAGAGCAGGTCCACCAGCGCCTGCTTGGTCTTTGGCGGCACCAGATTCCTCTGGCGTGCCTCCTCCGTCAATTCCTTCACAGTCAATTTTTCCAATGTCTCGCGGGCACTCGGGCCCGTGCCCCCATCCACACTCACTCCCGCACCTCCAGGCACCGACATACCGACTTTTGCCCCGATTCACTGGTCTCGAATCCCACTTCTGAGATTGTAAGCGCCCAGAACTGCCAACGGTCAATTTCGCGCTCAAGATGTTCACGTGCTCGAACGCCGGCTCACTTCGGGTTTCGCGATCACTACCGTTGGGAAAGGGGAAATGACTGAGGCAATCACGACTCGTCGTCTTCGACAGGTTCCAAGATAGCGTTTATTGCGGACTGTACAGAGTCCCGACGTAACAGTAAATCGACCCGACAGATTCCGCAATCCCTCTGCACGTGGTGATCGCCGACACTGGAATGGCGACTTGGCGGGCTCTCGCCTCGTGGTGACTTCCCAGCGCCGCCTCGCGTTCACTTTGGGGCACTAATGCCCGAGCATGCGCGCTTCGCTCTTGGTGGGCTTACAGTAGCGTCGACGCGATGAGCTGCGCTCGGCTATGTATACTTGGCGCGAGACGCTACCGCGTCTCTTGATTAGGACCGCAAAAATCGTGGGTTTACAAAAATTTCCGCCAGACGGCGCGCGGGAAAGCGTCGCCTGAAGAAAAATCGTAAAACCTCATATTTTGGCAAAATAATTCGTACGAAAAATCGAGATCTCCGCAACGGCTGCACGGATCGACGTCGTTCTGGTCTCATTCGATTGAGAAAAAATCAAGGATTCCAACGGTATCGCGGTTGATGCCACGCATAACGCCAGTTACAGGAAATTTGAGAGTTACCGACCGAACATTACCCGAAAACGAGTTCGCTCTGGAAAAGGATACTTGGTAGCATCTCGCTATTATGATGATGATGACGTGCTATATATACTTGGCGCGAGACGCTACCGCGTCTCTTGATATCCGAATACCGAAAATGAACCGTATTTCAATTTTCAATAAGACATCAATCAACGTCAATGAAAATTTTAACGTCCTGAGTTTATTACCACTTTGCGGTAGACCAAGAAAATTCGAAATATTGTATAACACCACTGTATAAAAATGTCAGAATGTCAAAAATGAACCGTATTACAATTTTCTATAACACATCAACGAACCACAATGAAAATTTTAAGGTCCTGAATTCATTACCACGTCGGGCTGGATCAGGAAAATTCGAAATATTATATAACACCACTGTATAAAAATGTCAGAATGTCAAAAATGAACCGTATTACAATTTTCTATAACACATCAATGAACGACAATGAAAATTTTAACGTCCTGAGTTTATTACCACTTTGCGGTGGACCAAGAAAATTCGAAATATTATATAACACCATTGTATACAAATGTCAGAATGTCAAAAATGAACCGTATTACAATTTTCTATAACACATCAATGAACGACAATGAAAATTTTAAGGTCCTGAATTCATTACCACGTCGGGGTGGACCAGGAAAATTCGAAAGTATTGTATTAACGCCAGTAAATAAATATATCCGAATACCGAAAATGAACCGTATTTCAATTTTCAATAAGACATCAATCAACGTCAATGAAAATTTTAACGTCCTGAGTTTAGTACCACTTTGCGGTAGACCAAGAAACTTCGAAATATTGTATAACACCACTGTATAAAAATGTCAGAATGTCAAAAATGAACCGTATTACAATTTTCTATAACACATCAATGAACGACAATGAAAATTTTAACGTCCTGAGTTTATTACCACTTTGCGGTGGACCAAGAAAATTCGAAATATTATATAACACCATTGTATAAAAATGTCAGAATGTCAAAAATGAACCGTATTACAATTTTCTATAACATATCAATGAACGACAATGAAAATTTTAAGGTCCGGAATTCATTACCACGTCGGGGTGGACCAGGAAAATTCGAAAGTATTGTATTAACGCCAGTAAATAAATATATCCGAATACCGAAAACGAACCGTATTTCAATTTTCAATAAGACATCAATCAACGTCAATGAAAATTTTAACGTCCTGAGTTTATTACCACTTTGCGGTAGACCAAGAAAATTCGAAATATTGTATAACACCACTGTATAAAAATGTCAGAATGTCAAAAATGAACCGTATTACAATTTTCTATAAGACATCAATGAACGACAATGAAAATTTTAAGGTCCTGAATTCGTTACCACGTCGGGGTGGACCAGGAAAATTCGAAAGTATCGTATTAACACCAGTAAATAAATATATCCGAATACCGAAAATGAACAGTATTTCAATTTTCAATAAGACATCAATCAACGTCAATGAAAATTTTAACGTCCTGAGGTTATTACCACTTTGCGGTAGACCAAGAAAATTCGAAATATTGTATAACACCACTGTATAAAAATGTCAGAATGTCAAAAATGAACCGCATTACAATTTTCTATAACACATCAACGAACGACAATGAAAATTTTAAGGTCCTGAATTCATTACCACGTCGGGCTGGATCAGGAAAATTCGAAATATTATATAACACCACTGTATAAAAATGTCAGAATGTCAAAAATGAACCGTATTACAATTTTCTATAAGACATCAATGAACGACAATGAAAATTTTAAGGTCTTGAATTCATTACCACGTCTGGGTGGACCAGGAAAATTCGAAAGTATTGCATTAACACCGTTAAATAAAGATATCCGAATGCCGAAAATGAACCGTATTTCTATTTTTTATAACACATCAATCAACGTCAATGAAAATTTTACCGTCCTGAGGCTATTACCACTTTGCGGTAGACCAAGAAAATTCGAAATATCGTATAACACCACTGTATAAAAATGTCAGAATGTCAAAAATGAACCGCATTACAATTTTCTATAACACATCAACGAACGACAATGAAAATTTTAAGGTCCTGAATTCATTACCACGTCGGGCTGGACCAGGAAAATTCGAAATATTATATAACACCACTGTATAAAAATATCAGAGTGTCAAAAATGAAGCACATTACAATTTTCTATAACACATCAATGAACGACAATGAAAATTTTAACGTCCTGAGTTTATTACCACTTTGCGGTAGACCAAGAAAATTCGAAATATTGTATAACACCACTGTATAAAAATGTCAGAATGTCAAAAATGAACCGTATTACAATTTTCTATAAGACGTCAATGAACGGCAATGAAAATTTTGAGGTCCTGAATTCATTACCACGTCGGGCTGGATCAGGAAAATTCGAAATATTATATAACACCACTGTATAAAAATGTCAGAATGTCAAAAATGAACCGTATTACAATTTTCTATAAGACATCAACGAACGACAATGAAAATTTTAACGTCCTGAGTTTATTACCACTGTGCGGTAGACCAAGAAAATTCGAAATATTGTGTAACACCACTGTATAAAAATGTCGGAATGTCAAAAATGAACCGTATTACAATTTTCTATAAGACATCAATGAACGACAATGAAAATTTTAAGGTCTTGAATTCATTACCACGTCGGGGTGGACCAGGAAAATTCGAAAGTATTGTATTAACACCACTAAATAAAGATATCCGAATGCCGAAATGAACCGTATTTCAATTTTCTATAAGACATCAATCAACGTCAATGAAAATCTTAACGTCCTGAGTTTATTACCACTTTGCGGTAGACCAAGAAAATTCGAGATATTGTATAACACCACTGTATAAAAATGTCAGAATGTCAAAAATGAACCGTATTACAATTTTCTATAAGACATCAATGAACGACAATGAAAATTTTAAGGTCTTGAATTCATTACCACGTCTGGGTGGACCAGGAAAATTCGAAAGTATTGCATTAACACCGTTAAATAAAGATATCCGAATGCCGAAAATGAACCGTATTTCTATTTTTTATAACACATCAATCAACGTCAATGAAAATTTTACCGTCCTGAGGCTATTACCACTTTGCGGTAGACCAAGAAAATTCGAAATATTGTATAACACCACTGTATAAAAATGTCAGAATGTCAAAAATGAACCGCATTACAATTTTCTATAACACATCAACGAACGACAATGAAAATTTTAAGGTCCTGAATTCATTACCACGTCGGGCTGGATCAGGAAAATTCGAAATATTATATAACACCACTGTATAAAAATGTCAGAATGTCAAAAATGAACCGTATTACAATTTTCTATAACACATCAATGAACGACAATGAAAATTTTAAGGTCCTGAATTCATTACCACGTCGGGGTGGACCAGGAAAATTCGAAATATTATATAACACCACTGTATAAAAATATCAGAGTGTCAAAAATGAACCACATTACAATTTTCTATAACACATCAATGAACGACAATGAAAATTTTAACGTCCTGAGTTTATTACCACTTTGCGGTAGACCAAGAAAATTCGAAATATTGTATAACACCACTGTATAAAAATTTCAGAATGTCAAAAATGAACCGTATTACAATTTTCTATAAGACGTCAATGAACGGCAATGAAAATTTTGAGGTCCTGAATTCATTACCACGTCGGGCTGGATCAGGAAAATTCGAAAGTATTGCATTAACACCGTTAAATAAAGATATCCGAATGCCGAAAATGAACCGTATTTCTATTTTTTATAACACATCAATCAACGTCAATGAAAATTTTACCGTCCTGAGGCTATTACCACTTTGCGGTAGACCAAGAAAATTCGAAATATTGTGTAACACCACTGTATAAAAATGTCGGAATGTCAAAAATGAACCGTATTACAATTTTCTATAAGACATCAATCAACGTCAATGAAAATTTTACCGTCCTGAGGCTATTACCACTTTGCGGTAGACCAAGAAAATTCGAAATATTGTATAACACCACTGTATAAAAATGTCGGAATGTCAAAAATGAACCGTATTACAATTTTCTATGAGACATCAATGAACGACAATGAAAATTTTAAGGTCTTGAATTCATTACCACGTCTGGGTGGACCAGGAAAATTCGAAAGTATTGCATTAACACCGTTAAATAAAGATATCCGAATGCCGAAAATGAACCGTATTTCTATTTTTTATAACACATCAATCAACGTCAATGAAAATTTTACCGTCCTGAGGCTATTACCACTTTGCGGTAGACCAAGAAAATTCGAAATATTGTATAACACCAATGTATAAAAATGTCAGAATGTCAAAAATGAACCGCATTACAATTTTCTATAACACATCAACGAACGACAATGAAAATTTTAAGGTCCTGAATTCATTACCACGTCGGGCTGGATCAGGAAAATTCGAAATATTATATAACACCACTGTATAAAAATGTCAGAATGTCAAAAATGAACCGTATTACAATTTTCTATAACACATCAATGAACGACAATGAAAATTTTAAGGTCCTGAATTCATTACCACGTCGGGGTGGACCAGGAAAATTCGAAATATTATATAACACCACTGTATAAAAATATCAGAGTGTCAAAAATGAAGCACATTACAATTTTCTATAACACATCAATGAACGACAATGAAAATTTTAACGTCCTGAGTTTATTACCACTTTGCGGTAGACCAAGAAAATTCGAAATATTGTATAACACCACTGTATAAAAATGTCAGAATGTCAAAAATGAACCGTATTACAATTTTCTATAAGACGTCAATGAACGGCAATGAAAATTTTGAGGTCCTGAATTCATTACCACGTCGGGCTGGATCAGGAAAATTCGAAATATTATATAACACCACTGTATAAAAATGTCAGAATGTCAAAAATGAACCGTATTACAATTTTCTATAAGACATCAACGAACGACAATGAAAATTTTAACGTCCTGAGTTTATTACCACTGTGCGGTAGACCAAGAAAATTCGAAATATTGTGTAACACCACTGTATAAAAATGTCGGAATGTCAAAAATGAACCGTATTACAATTTTCTATAAGACATCAATGAACGACAATGAAAATTTTAAGGTCTTGAATTCATTACCACGTCGGGGTGGACCAGGAAAATTCGAAAGTATTGCATTAACACCGTTAAATAAAGATATCCGAATGCCGAAAATGAACCGTATTTCTATTTTTTATAACACATCAATCAACGTCAATGAAAATTTTACCGTCCTGAGGCTATTACCACTTTGCGGTAGACCAAGAAAATTCGAAATATTGTATAACACCACTGTATAAAAATGTCAGAATGTCAAAAATGAACCGCATTACAATTTTCTATAACACATCAACGAACGACAATGAAAATTTTAAGGTCCTGAATTCATTACCACGTCGGGCTGGATCAGGAAAATTCGAAATATTATATAACACCACTGTATAAAAATGTCAGAATGTCAAAAATGAACCGTATTACAATTTTCTATAACACATCAATGAACGACAATGAAAATTTTGAGGTCCTGAATTCATTACCACGTCGTCGTGGACCAGGAAAATTCGAAAGTATTGTATTAACACCACTGTATAAAAATGTCAGAATGTCAAAAATGAACCGTATTACAATTTTCTATAAGACATCAATGGCGACAATGAAAATTTTAAGGTCCTGAATTCATTACCACGTCGGGCTGGACCAGGAAAATTCGAAATATTATATAACACCACTGTATAGAAATGTCAGAATGTCAAAAATGAACCGTATTACAATTCTCAATAAGACATCAATGAACGACAATGAAAATTTTAAGGTCCTGAATTCATTACCACGTCGGGGTGGACCAGGGAAATTCGAAAGTATTGTATTAACACCGCTAAATAAAGATATCCGAATGCCGAAAATGAACAGTATTTCAATATTCTATAAGACATCAATCAACGACAATCAAAATTTTTAAGTCCTGAGTTTATTACCACTTTGCGGTAGACCAAGGAAATTCCAAATATTGTCTAACACCACTGTATAAAAATATCAGAATGCCAAAAATGAACCGTATTTCAATGTTCTATAACACATGAATCAACGTCAATGAAAATTTTAACGTCCTGAGTTTATTACCACTGTGCGGTAGACCAAGAAAATTCGAAATATTGTGTAACACCACTGTATAAAAATGTCGGAATGTCAAAAATGAACCGTATTACAATTTTCTATAAGACATCAATGAACGACAATGAAAATTTTAAGGTCTTGAATTCATTACCACGTCTGGGTGGACCAGGAAAATTCGAAAGTATTGCATTAACACCGTTAAATAAAGATATCCGAATGCCGAAAATGAACCGTATTTCTATTTTTTATAACACATCAATCAACGTCAATGAAAATTTTACCGTCCTGAGGCTATTACCACTTTGCGGTAGACCAAGAAAATTCGAAATATTGTATAACACCACTGTATAAAAATGTCGGAATGTCAAAAATGAACCGTATTACAATTTTCTATGAGACATCAATGAACGACAATGAAAATTTTAAGGTCTTGAATTCATTACCACGTCTGGGTGGACCAGGAAAATTCGAAAGTATTGCATTAACACCGTTAAATAAAGATATCCGAATGCCGAAAATGAACCGTATTTCTATTTTTTATAACACATCAATCAACGTCAATGAAAATTTTACCGTCCTGAGGCTATTACCACTTTGCGGTAGACCAAGAAAATTCGAAATATTGTATAACACCACTGTATAAAAATATCAGAATATCAAAAATGAACCGCATTACAATTTTCTATAACACATCAACGAACGACAATGAAAATTTTAAGGTCCTGAATTCATTACCACGTCGGGCTGGATCAGGAAAATTCGAAATATTATATAACACCACTGTATAAAAATGTCAGAATGTCAAAAATGAACCGTATTACAATTTTCTATAACACATCAATGAACGACAATGAAAATTTTAAGGTCCTGAATTCATTACCACGTCGGGGTGGACCAGGAAAATTCGAAATATTATATAACACCACTGTATAAAAATATCAGAGTGTCAAAAATGAAGCACATTACAATTTTCTATAACACATCAATGAACGACAATGAAAATTTTAACGTCCTGAGTTTATTACCACTTTGCGGTAGACCAAGAAAATTCGAAATATTGTATAACACCACTGTATAAAAATGTCAGAATGTCAAAAATGAACCGTATTACAATTTTCTATAAGACGTCAATGAACGGCAATGAAAATTTTGAGGTCCTGAATTCATTACCACGTCGGGCTGGATCAGGAAAATTCGAAATATTATATAACACCACTGTATAAAAATGTCAGAATGTCAAAAATGAACCGTATTACAATTTTCTATAAGACATCAACGAACGACAATGAAAATTTTAACGTCCTGAGTTTATTACCACTGTGCGGTAGACCAAGAAAATTCGAAATATTGTGTAACACCACTGTATAAAAATGTCGGAATGTCAAAAATGAACCGTATTACAATTTTCTATAAGACATCAATGAACGACAATGAAAATTTTAAGGTCTTGAATTCATTACCACGTCGGGGTGGACCAGGAAAATTCGAAAGTATTGTATTAACACCACTAAATAAAGATATCCGAATGCCGAAATGAACCGTATTTCAATTTTCTATAAGACATCAATCAACGTCAATGAAAATCTTAACGTCCTGAGTTTATTACCACTTTGCGGTAGACCAAGAAAATTCGAGATATTGTATAACACCACTGTATAAAAATGTCAGAATGTCAAAAATGAACCGTATTACAATTTTCTATAAGACATCAATGAACGACAATGAAAATTTTAAGGTCTTGAATTCATTACCACGTCTGGGTGGACCAGGAAAATTCGAAAGTATTGCCTTAACACCGTTAAATAAAGATATCCGAATGCCGAAAATGAACCGTATTTCTATTTTTTATAACACATCAATCAACGTCAATGAAAATTTTACCGTCCTGAGGCTATTACCACTTTGCGGTAGACCAAGAAAATTCGAAATATTGTATAACACCACTGTATAAAAATGTCAGAATGTCAAAAATGAACCGCATTACAATTTTCTATAACACATCAACGAACGACAATGAAAATTTTAAGGTCCTGAATTCATTACCACGTCGGGCTGGATCAGGAAAATTCGAAATATTATATAACACCACTGTATAAAAATGTCAGAATGTCAAAAATGAACCGTATTACAATTTTCTATAACACATCAATGAACGACAATGAAAATTTTGAGGTCCTGAATTCATTACCACGTCGTCGTGGACCAGGAAAATTCGAAAGTATTGTATTAACACCACTGTATAAAAATGTCAGAATGTCAAAAATGAACCGTATTACAATTTTCTATAAGACATCAATGGCGACAATGAAAATTTTAAGGTCCTGAATTCATTACCACGTCGGGCTGGACCAGGAAAATTCGAAATATTATATAACACCACTGTATAGAAATGTCAGAATGTCAAAAATGAACCGTATTACAATTCTCAATAAGACATCAATGAACGACAATGAAAATTTTAAGGTCCTGAATTCATTACCACGTCGGGGTGGACCAGGGAAATTCGAAAGTATTGTATTAACACCGCTAAATAAAGATATCCGAATGCCGAAAATGAACAGTATTTCAATATTCTATAAGACATCAATCAACGACAATCAAAATTTTTAAGTCCTGAGTTTATTACCACTTTGCGGTAGACCAAGGAAATTCCAAATATTGTCTAACACCACTGTATAAAAATATCAGAATGCCAAAAATGAACCGTATTTCAATGTTCTATAACACATGAATCAACGTCAATGAAAATTTTAACGTCCTGAGTTTATTACCACTGTGCGGTAGACCAAGAAAATTCGAAATATTGTGTAACACCACTGTATAAAAATGTCGGAATGTCAAAAATGAACCGTATTACAATTTTCTATAAGACATCAATGAACGACAATGAAAATTTTAAGGTCTTGAATTCATTACCACGTCTGGGTGGACCAGGAAAATTCGAAAGTATTGCATTAACACCGTTAAATAAAGATATCCGAATGCCGAAAATGAACCGTATTTCTATTTTTTATAACACATCAATCAACGTCAATGAAAATTTTACCGTCCTGAGGCTATTACCACTTTGCGGTAGACCAAGAAAATTCGAAATATTGTATAACACCACTGTATAAAAATGTCGGAATGTCAAAAATGAACCGAATTACAATTTTCTATGAGACATCAATGAACGACAATGAAAATTTTAAGGTCTTGAATTCATTACCACGTCTGGGTGGACCAGGAAAATTCGAAAGTATTGCATTAACACTGTTAAATAAAGATATCCGAATGCCGAAAATGAACCGTATTTCTATTTTTTATAACACATCAATCAACGTCAATGAAAATTTTACCGTCCTGAGTTTATTACCACTGTGCGGTAGACCAAGAAAATTCGAAATATTGTGTAACACCACTGTATAAAAATGTCAGAATGTCAAAAATGAACCGTATTACAATTTTCTATAAGACATCAATGAACGACAATGAAAATTTTAAGGTCTTGAATTCATTACCACGTCTGGGTGGACCAGGAAAATTCGAAAGTATTGCCTTAACACCGTTAAATAAAGATATCCGAATGCCGAAAATGAACCGTATTTCTATTTTTTATAACACATCAATCAACGTCAATGAAAATTTTACCGTCCTGAGGCTATTACCACTTTGCGGTAGACCAAGAAACTTCGAAATATTGTATAACACCACTGTATAAAAATGTCAGAATGTCAAAAATGAACCGCATTACAATTTTCTATAACACATCAACGAACGACAATGAAAATTTTAAGGTCCTGAATTCATTACCACGTCGGGCTGGATCAGGAAAATTCGAAATATTATATAACACCACTGTATAAAAATGTCAGAATGTCAAAAATGAACCGTATTACAATTTTCTATAACACATCAATGAACGACAATGAAAATTTTAACGTCCTGAGTTTATTACCACTTTGCGGTGGACCAAGAAAATTCGAAATATTATATAACACCATTGTATAAAAATGTCAGAATGTCAAAAATGAACCGTATTACAATTTTCTATAACATATCAATGAACGACAATGAAAATTTTAAGGTCCGGAATTCATTACCACGTCGGGGTGGACCAGGAAAATTCGAAAGTATTGTATTAACGCCAGTAAATAAATATATCCGAATACCGAAAACGAACCGTATTTCAATTTTCAATAAGACATCAATCAACGTCAATGAAAATTTTAACGTCCTGAGTTTATTACCACTTTGCGGTAGACCAAGAAAATTCGAAATATTGTATAACACCACTGTATAAAAATGTCAGAATGTCAAAAATGAACCGTATTACAATTTTCTATAAGACATCAATGAACGACAATGAAAATTTTAAGGTCCTGAATTCATTACCACGTCGGGGTGGACCAGGAAAATTCGAAAGTATCGTATTAACACCAGTAAATAAATATATCCGAATACCGAAAATGAACAGTATTTCAATTTTCAATAAGACATCAATCAACGTCAATGAAAATTTTAACGTCCTGAGGTTATTACCACTTTGCGGTAGACCAAGAAAATTCGAAATATTGTATAACACCACTGTATAAAAATGTCAGAATGTCAAAAATGAACCGCATTACAATTTTCTATAACACATCAACGAACGACAATGAAAATTTTAAGGTCCTGAATTCATTACCACGTCGGGCTGGATCAGGAAAATTCGAAATATTATATAACACCACTGTATAAAAATGTCAGAATGTCAAAAATGAACCGTATTACAATTTTCTATAAGACATCAATGAACGACAATGAAAATTTTAAGGTCTTGAATTCATTACCACGTCTGGGTGGACCAGGAAAATTCGAAAGTATTGCATTAACACCGTTAAATAAAGATATCCGAATGCCGAAAATGAACCGTATTTCTATTTTTTATAACACATCAATCAACGTCAATGAAAATTTTACCGTCCTGAGGCTATTACCACTTTGCGGTAGACCAAGAAAATTCGAAATATCGTATAACACCACTGTATAAAAATGTCAGAATGTCAAAAATGAACCGCATTACAATTTTCTATAACACATCAACGAACGACAATGAAAATTTTAAGGTCCTGAATTCATTACCACGTCGGGCTGGACCAGGAAAATTCGAAATATTATATAACACCACTGTATAAAAATATCAGAGTGTCAAAAATGAAGCACATTACAATTTTCTATAACACATCAATGAACGACAATGAAAATTTTAACGTCCTGAGTTTATTACCACTTTGCGGTAGACCAAGAAAATTCGAAATATTGTATAACACCACTGTATAAAAATGTCAGAATGTCAAAAATGAACCGTATTACAATTTTCTATAAGACGTCAATGAACGGCAATGAAAATTTTGAGGTCCTGAATTCATTACCACGTCGGGCTGGATCAGGAAAATTCGAAATATTATATAACACCACTGTATAAAAATGTCAGAATGTCAAAAATGAACCGTATTACAATTTTCTATAAGACATCAACGAACGACAATGAAAATTTTAACGTCCTGAGTTTATTACCACTGTGCGGTAGACCAAGAAAATTCGAAATATTGTGTAACACCACTGTATAAAAATGTCGGAATGTCAAAAATGAACCGTATTACAATTTTCTATAAGACATCAATGAACGACAATGAAAATTTTAAGGTCTTGAATTCATTACCACGTCGGGATGGACCAGGAAAATTCGAAAGTATTGTATTAACACCACTAAATAAAGATATCCGAATGCCGAAATGAACCGTATTTCAATTTTCTATAAGACATCAATCAACGTCAATGAAAATCTTAACGTCCTGAGTTTATTACCACTTTGCGGTAGACCAAGAAAATTCGAGATATTGTATAACACCACTGTATAAAAATGTCAGAATGTCAAAAATGAACCGTATTACAATTTTCTATAAGACATCAATGAACGACAATGAAAATTTTAAGGTCTTGAATTCATTACCACGTCTGGGTGGACCAGGAAAATTCGAAAGTATTGCATTAACACCGTTAAATAAAGATATCCGAATGCCGAAAATGAACCGTATTTCTATTTTTTATAACACATCAATCAACGTCAATGAAAATTTTACCGTCCTGAGGCTATTACCACTTTGCGGTAGACCAAGAAAATTCGAAATATTGTATAACACCACTGTATAAAAATGTCAGAATGTCAAAAATGAACCGCATTACAATTTTCTATAACACATCAACGAACGACAATGAAAATTTTAAGGTCCTGAATTCATTACCACGTCGGGCTGGATCAGGAAAATTCGAAATATTATATAACACCACTGTATAAAAATGTCAGAATGTCAAAAATGAACCGTATTACAATTTTCTATAACACATCAATGAACGACAATGAAAATTTTAAGGTCCTGAATTCATTACCACGTCGGGGTGGACCAGGAAAATTCGAAATATTATATAACACCACTGTATAAAAATATCAGAGTGTCAAAAATGAACCACATTACAATTTTCTATAACACATCAATGAACGACAATGAAAATTTTAACGTCCTGAGTTTATTACCACTTTGCGGTAGACCAAGAAAATTCGAAATATTGTATAACACCACTGTATAAAAATTTCAGAATGTCAAAAATGAACCGTATTACAATTTTCTATAAGACGTCAATGAACGGCAATGAAAATTTTGAGGTCCTGAATTCATTACCACGTCGGGCTGGATCAGGAAAATTCGAAAGTATTGCATTAACACCGTTAAATAAAGATATCCGAATGCCGAAAATGAACCGTATTTCTATTTTTTATAACACATCAATCAACGTCAATGAAAATTTTACCGTCCTGAGGCTATTACCACTTTGCGGTAGACCAAGAAAATTCGAAATATTGTGTAACACCACTGTATAAAAATGTCGGAATGTCAAAAATGAACCGTATTACAATTTTCTATAAGACATCAATCAACGTCAATGAAAATTTTACCGTCCTGAGGCTATTACCACTTTGCGGTAGACCAAGAAAATTCGAAATATTGTATAACACCACTGTATAAAAATGTCGGAATGTCAAAAATGAACCGTATTACAATTTTCTATGAGACATCAATGAACGACAATGAAAATTTTAAGGTCTTGAATTCATTACCACGTCTGGGTGGACCAGGAAAATTCGAAAGTATTGCATTAACACCGTTAAATAAAGATATCCGAATGCCGAAAATGAACCGTATTTCTATTTTTTATAACACATCAATCAACGTCAATGAAAATTTTACCGTCCTGAGGCTATTACCACTTTGCGGTAGACCAAGAAAATTCGAAATATTGTATAACACCAATGTATAAAAATGTCAGAATGTCAAAAATGAACCGCATTACAATTTTCTATAACACATCAACGAACGACAATGAAAATTTTAAGGTCCTGAATTCATTACCACGTCGGGCTGGATCAGGAAAATTCGAAATATTATATAACACCACTGTATAAAAATGTCAGAATGTCAAAAATGAACCGTATTACAATTTTCTATAACACATCAATGAACGACAATGAAAATTTTAAGGTCCTGAATTCATTACCACGTCGGGGTGGACCAGGAAAATTCGAAATATTATATAACACCACTGTATAAAAATATCAGAGTGTCAAAAATGAAGCACATTACAATTTTCTATAACACATCAATGAACGACAATGAAAATTTTAACGTCCTGAGTTTATTACCACTTTGCGGTAGACCAAGAAAATTCGAAATATTGTATAACACCACTGTATAAAAATGTCAGAATGTCAAAAATGAACCGTATTACAATTTTCTATAAGACGTCAATGAACGGCAATGAAAATTTTGAGGTCCTGAATTCATTACCACGTCGGGCTGGATCAGGAAAATTCGAAATATTATATAACACCACTGTATAAAAATGTCAGAATGTCAAAAATGAACCGTATTACAATTTTCTATAAGACATCAACGAACGACAATGAAAATTTTAACGTCCTGAGTTTATTACCACTGTGCGGTAGACCAAGAAAATTCGAAATATTGTGTAACACCACTGTATAAAAATGTCGGAATGTCAAAAATGAACCGTATTACAATTTTCTATAAGACATCAATGAACGACAATGAAAATTTTAAGGTCTTGAATTCATTACCACGTCGGGGTGGACCAGGAAAATTCGAAAGTATTGCATTAACACCGTTAAATAAAGATATCCGAATGCCGAAAATGAACCGTATTTCTATTTTTTATAACACATCAATCAACGTCAATGAAAATTTTACCGTCCTGAGGCTATTACCACTTTGCGGTAGACCAAGAAAATTCGAAATATTGTATAACACCACTGTATAAAAATGTCAGAATGTCAAAAATGAACCGCATTACAATTTTCTATAACACATCAACGAACGACAATGAAAATTTTAAGGTCCTGAATTCATTACCACGTCGGGCTGGATCAGGAAAATTCGAAATATTATATAACACCACTGTATAAAAATGTCAGAATGTCAAAAATGAACCGTATTACAATTTTCTATAACACATCAATGAACGACAATGAAAATTTTGAGGTCCTGAATTCATTACCACGTCGTCGTGGACCAGGAAAATTCGAAAGTATTGTATTAACACCACTGTATAAAAATGTCAGAATGTCAAAAATGAACCGTATTACAATTTTCTATAAGACATCAATGGCGACAATGAAAATTTTAAGGTCCTGAATTCATTACCACGTCGGGCTGGACCAGGAAAATTCGAAATATTATATAACACCACTGTATAGAAATGTCAGAATGTCAAAAATGAACCGTATTACAATTCTCAATAAGACATCAATGAACGACAATGAAAATTTTAAGGTCCTGAATTCATTACCACGTCGGGGTGGACCAGGGAAATTCGAAAGTATTGTATTAACACCGCTAAATAAAGATATCCGAATGCCGAAAATGAACAGTATTTCAATATTCTATAAGACATCAATCAACGACAATCAAAATTTTTAAGTCCTGAGTTTATTACCACTTTGCGGTAGACCAAGGAAATTCCAAATATTGTCTAACACCACTGTATAAAAATATCAGAATGCCAAAAATGAACCGTATTTCAATGTTCTATAACACATGAATCAACGTCAATGAAAATTTTAACGTCCTGAGTTTATTACCACTGTGCGGTAGACCAAGAAAATTCGAAATATTGTGTAACACCACTGTATAAAAATGTCGGAATGTCAAAAATGAACCGTATTACAATTTTCTATAAGACATCAATGAACGACAATGAAAATTTTAAGGTCTTGAATTCATTACCACGTCTGGGTGGACCAGGAAAATTCGAAAGTATTGCATTAACACCGTTAAATAAAGATATCCGAATGCCGAAAATGAACCGTATTTCTATTTTTTATAACACATCAATCAACGTCAATGAAAATTTTACCGTCCTGAGGCTATTACCACTTTGCGGTAGACCAAGAAAATTCGAAATATTGTATAACACCACTGTATAAAAATGTCGGAATGTCAAAAATGAACCGTATTACAATTTTCTATGAGACATCAATGAACGACAATGAAAATTTTAAGGTCTTGAATTCATTACCACGTCTGGGTGGACCAGGAAAATTCGAAAGTATTGCATTAACACCGTTAAATAAAGATATCCGAATGCCGAAAATGAACCGTATTTCTATTTTTTATAACACATCAATCAACGTCAATGAAAATTTTACCGTCCTGAGGCTATTACCACTTTGCGGTAGACCAAGAAAATTCGAAATATTGTATAACACCACTGTATAAAAATATCAGAATATCAAAAATGAACCGCATTACAATTTTCTATAACACATCAACGAACGACAATGAAAATTTTAAGGTCCTGAATTCATTACCACGTCGGGCTGGATCAGGAAAATTCGAAATATTATATAACACCACTGTATAAAAATGTCAGAATGTCAAAAATGAACCGTATTACAATTTTCTATAACACATCAATGAACGACAATGAAAATTTTAAGGTCCTGAATTCATTACCACGTCGGGGTGGACCAGGAAAATTCGAAATATTATATAACACCACTGTATAAAAATATCAGAGTGTCAAAAATGAAGCACATTACAATTTTCTATAACACATCAATGAACGACAATGAAAATTTTAACGTCCTGAGTTTATTACCACTTTGCGGTAGACCAAGAAAATTCGAAATATTGTATAACACCACTGTATAAAAATGTCAGAATGTCAAAAATGAACCGTATTACAATTTTCTATAAGACGTCAATGAACGGCAATGAAAATTTTGAGGTCCTGAATTCATTACCACGTCGGGCTGGATCAGGAAAATTCGAAATATTATATAACACCACTGTATAAAAATGTCAGAATGTCAAAAATGAACCGTATTACAATTTTCTATAAGACATCAACGAACGACAATGAAAATTTTAACGTCCTGAGTTTATTACCACTGTGCGGTAGACCAAGAAAATTCGAAATATTGTGTAACACCACTGTATAAAAATGTCGGAATGTCAAAAATGAACCGTATTACAATTTTCTATAAGACATCAATGAACGACAATGAAAATTTTAAGGTCTTGAATTCATTACCACGTCGGGGTGGACCAGGAAAATTCGAAAGTATTGTATTAACACCACTAAATAAAGATATCCGAATGCCGAAATGAACCGTATTTCAATTTTCTATAAGACATCAATCAACGTCAATGAAAATCTTAACGTCCTGAGTTTATTACCACTTTGCGGTAGACCAAGAAAATTCGAGATATTGTATAACACCACTGTATAAAAATGTCAGAATGTCAAAAATGAACCGTATTACAATTTTCTATAAGACATCAATGAACGACAATGAAAATTTTAAGGTCTTGAATTCATTACCACGTCTGGGTGGACCAGGAAAATTCGAAAGTATTGCCTTAACACCGTTAAATAAAGATATCCGAATGCCGAAAATGAACCGTATTTCTATTTTTTATAACACATCAATCAACGTCAATGAAAATTTTACCGTCCTGAGGCTATTACCACTTTGCGGTAGACCAAGAAAATTCGAAATATTGTATAACACCACTGTATAAAAATGTCAGAATGTCAAAAATGAACCGCATTACAATTTTCTATAACACATCAACGAACGACAATGAAAATTTTAAGGTCCTGAATTCATTACCACGTCGGGCTGGATCAGGAAAATTCGAAATATTATATAACACCACTGTATAAAAATGTCAGAATGTCAAAAATGAACCGTATTACAATTTTCTATAACACATCAATGAACGACAATGAAAATTTTGAGGTCCTGAATTCATTACCACGTCGTCGTGGACCAGGAAAATTCGAAAGTATTGTATTAACACCACTGTATAAAAATGTCAGAATGTCAAAAATGAACCGTATTACAATTTTCTATAAGACATCAATGGCGACAATGAAAATTTTAAGGTCCTGAATTCATTACCACGTCGGGCTGGACCAGGAAAATTCGAAATATTATATAACACCACTGTATAGAAATGTCAGAATGTCAAAAATGAACCGTATTACAATTCTCAATAAGACATCAATGAACGACAATGAAAATTTTAAGGTCCTGAATTCATTACCACGTCGGGGTGGACCAGGGAAATTCGAAAGTATTGTATTAACACCGCTAAATAAAGATATCCGAATGCCGAAAATGAACAGTATTTCAATATTCTATAAGACATCAATCAACGACAATCAAAATTTTTAAGTCCTGAGTTTATTACCACTTTGCGGTAGACCAAGGAAATTCCAAATATTGTCTAACACCACTGTATAAAAATATCAGAATGCCAAAAATGAACCGTATTTCAATGTTCTATAACACATGAATCAACGTCAATGAAAATTTTAACGTCCTGAGTTTATTACCACTGTGCGGTAGACCAAGAAAATTCGAAATATTGTGTAACACCACTGTATAAAAATGTCGGAATGTCAAAAATGAACCGTATTACAATTTTCTATAAGACATCAATGAACGACAATGAAAATTTTAAGGTCTTGAATTCATTACCACGTCTGGGTGGACCAGGAAAATTCGAAAGTATTGCATTAACACCGTTAAATAAAGATATCCGAATGCCGAAAATGAACCGTATTTCTATTTTTTATAACACATCAATCAACGTCAATGAAAATTTTACCGTCCTGAGGCTATTACCACTTTGCGGTAGACCAAGAAAATTCGAAATATTGTATAACACCACTGTATAAAAATGTCGGAATGTCAAAAATGAACCGAATTACAATTTTCTATGAGACATCAATGAACGACAATGAAAATTTTAAGGTCTTGAATTCATTACCACGTCTGGGTGGACCAGGAAAATTCGAAAGTATTGCATTAACACTGTTAAATAAAGATATCCGAATGCCGAAAATGAACCGTATTTCTATTTTTTATAACACATCAATCAACGTCAATGAAAATTTTACCGTCCTGAGTTTATTACCACTGTGCGGTAGACCAAGAAAATTCGAAATATTGTGTAACACCACTGTATAAAAATGTCAGAATGTCAAAAATGAACCGTATTACAATTTTCTATAAGACATCAATGAACGACAATGAAAATTTTAAGGTCTTGAATTCATTACCACGTCTGGGTGGACCAGGAAAATTCGAAAGTATTGCCTTAACACCGTTAAATAAAGATATCCGAATGCCGAAAATGAACCGTATTTCTATTTTTTATAACACATCAATCAACGTCAATGAAAATTTTACCGTCCTGAGGCTATTACCACTTTGCGGTAGACCAAGAAACTTCGAAATATTGTATAACACCACTGTATAAAAATGTCAGAATGTCAAAAATGAACCGCATTACAATTTTCTATAACACATCAACGAACGACAATGAAAATTTTAAGGTCCTGAATTCATTACCACGTCGGGCTGGATCAGGAAAATTCGAAATATTATATAACACCACTGTATAAAAATGTCAGAATGTCAAAAATGAACCGTATTACAATTTTCTATAACACATCAATGAACGACAATGAAAATTTTAAGGTCCTGAATTCATTACCACGTCGGGGTGGACCAGGAAAATTCGAAATATTATATAACACCACTGTATAAAAATATCAGAGTGTCAAAAATGAAGCACATTACAATTTTCTATAACACATCAATGAACGACAATGAAAATTTTAACGTCCTGAGTTTATTACCACTTTGCGGTAGACCAAGAAAATTCGAAATATTGTATAACACCACTGTATAAAAATGTCAGAATGTCAAAAATGAACCGTATTACAATTTTCTATAAGACGTCAATGAACGGCAATGAAAATTTTGAGGTCCTGAATTCATTACCACGTCGGGCTGGATCAGGAAAATTCGAAATATTATATAACACCACTGTATAAAAATGTCAGAATGTCAAAAATGAACCGTATTACAATTTTCTATAAGACATCAACGAACGACAATGAAAATTTTAACGTCCTGAGTTTATTACCACTGTGCGGTAGACCAAGAAAATTCGAAATATTGTGTAACACCACTGTATAAAAATGTCGGAATGTCAAAAATGAACCGTATTACAATTTTCTATAAGACATCAATGAACGACAATGAAAATTTTAAGGTCTTGAATTCATTACCACGTCGGGGTGGACCAGGAAAATTCGAAAGTATTGTATTAACACCACTAAATAAAGATATCCGAATGCCGAAATGAACCGTATTTCAATTTTCTATAAGACATCAATCAACGTCAATGAAAATCTTAACGTCCTGAGTTTATTACCACTTTGCGGTAGACCAAGAAAATTCGAGATATTGTATAACACCACTGTATAAAAATGTCAGAATGTCAAAAATGAACCGTATTACAATTTTCTATAAGACATCAATGAACGACAATGAAAATTTTAAGGTCTTGAATTCATTACCACGTCTGGGTGGACCAGGAAAATTCGAAAGTATTGCCTTAACACCGTTAAATAAAGATATCCGAATGCCGAAAATGAACAGTATTTCAATTTTCAATAAGACATCAATCAACGTCAATGAAAATTTTAACGTCCTGAGGTTATTACCACTTTGCGGTAGACCAAGAAAATTCGAAATATTGTATAACACCACTGTATAAAAATGTCAGAATGTCAAAAATGAACCGCATTACAATTTTCTATAACACATCAACGAACGACAATGAAAATTTTAAGGTCCTGAATTCATTACCACGTCGGGCTGGATCAGGAAAATTCGAAATATTATATAACACCACTGTATAAAAATGTCAGAATGTCAAAAATGAACCGTATTACAATTTTCTATAAGACATCAATGAACGACAATGAAAATTTTAAGGTCTTGAATTCATTACCACGTCTGGGTGGACCAGGAAAATTCGAAAGTATTGCATTAACACCGTTAAATAAAGATATCCGAATGCCGAAAATGAACCGTATTTCTATTTTTTATAACACATCAATCAACGTCAATGAAAATTTTACCGTCCTGAGGCTATTACCACTTTGCGGTAGACCAAGAAAATTCGAAATATCGTATAACACCACTGTATAAAAATGTCAGAATGTCAAAAATGAACCGCATTACAATTTTCTATAACACATCAACGAACGACAATGAAAATTTTAAGGTCCTGAATTCATTACCACGTCGGGCTGGATCAGGAAAATTCGAAATATTATATAACACCACTGTATAAAAATGTCAGAATGTCAAAAATGAACCGTATTAAAATTTTCTATAACACATCAATGAACGACAATGAAAATTTTGAGGTCCTGAATTCATTACCACGTCGTCGTGGACCAGGAAAATTCGAAAGTATTGTATTAACACCACTGTATAAAAATGTCAGAATGTCAAAAATGAACCGTACTACAATTTTCTATAAGACATCAATGGCGACAATGAAAATTTTAAGGTCCTGAATTCATTACCACGTCGGGCTGGACCAGGAAAATTCGAAATATTATATAACACCACTGTATAGAAATGTCAGAATGTCAAAAATGAACCGTATTACAATTCTCAATAAGACATCAATGAACGACAATGAAAATTTTAAGGTCCTGAATTCATTACCACGTCGGGGTGGACCAGGGAAATTCGAAAGTATTGTATTAACACCGCTAAATAAAGATATCCGAATGCCGAAAATGAACAGTATTTCAATATTCTATAAGACATCAATCAACGACAATCAAAATTTTTAAGTCCTGAGTTTATTACCACTTTGCGGTAGACCAAGGAAATTCCAAATATTGTCTAACACCACTGTATAAAAATATCAGAATGCCAAAAATGAACCGTATTTCAATGTTCTATAACACATGAATCAACGTCAATGAAAATTTTAACGTCCTGAGTTTATTACCACTGTGCGGTAGACCAAGAAAATTCGAAATATTGTGTAACACCACTGTATAAAAATGTCGGAATGTCAAAAATGAACCGTATTACAATTTTCTATAAGACATCAATGAACGACAATGAAAATTTTAAGGTCTTGAATTCATTACCACGTCTGGGTGGACCAGGAAAATTCGAAAGTATTGCATTAACACCGTTAAATAAAGATATCCGAATGCCGAAAATGAACCGTATTTCTATTTTTTATAACACATCAATCAACGTCAATGAAAATTTTACCGTCCTGAGGCTATTACCACTTTGCGGTAGACCAAGAAAATTCGAAATATTGTATAACACCACTGTATAAAAATGTCGAAATGTCAAAAATGAACCGAATTACAATTTTCTATGAGACATCAATGAACGACAATGAAAATTTTAAGGTCTTGAATTCATTACCACGTCTGGGTGGACCAGGAAAATTCGAAAGTATTGCATTAACACCGTTAAATAAAGATATCCGAATGCCGAAAATGAACCGTATTTCTATTTTTTATAACACATCAATCAACGTCAATGAAAATTTTACCGTCCTGAGTTTATTACCACTGTGCGGTAGACCAAGAAAATTCGAAATATTGTGTAACACCACTGTATAAAAATGTCAGAATGTCAAAAATGAACCGTATTACAATTTTCTATAAGACATCAATGAACGACAATGAAAATTTTAAGGTCTTGAATTCATTACCACGTCTGGGTGGACCAGGAAAATTCGAAAGTATTGCCTTAACACCGTTAAATAAAGATATCCGAATGCCGAAAATGAACCGTATTTCTATTTTTTATAACACATCAATCAACGTCAATGAAAATTTTACCGTCCTGAGGCTATTACCACTTTGCGGTAGACCAAGAAACTTCGAAATATTGTATAACACCACTGTATAAAAATGTCAGAATGTCAAAAATGAACCGCATTACAATTTTCTATAACACATCAACGAACGACAATGAAAATTTTAAGGTCCTGAATTCATTACCACGTCGGGCTGGATCAGGAAAATTCGAAATATTATATAACACCACTGTATAAAAATGTCAGAATGTCAAAAATGAACCGTATTACAATTTTCTATAACACATCAATGAACGACAATGAAAATTTTAAGGTCCTGAATTCATTACCACGTCGGGGTGGACCAGGAAAATTCGAAATATTATATAACACCACTGTATAAAAATATCAGAGTGTCAAAAATGAAGCACATTACAATTTTCTATAACACATCAATGAACGACAATGAAAATTTTAACGTCCTGAGTTTATTACCACTTTGCGGTAGACCAAGAAAATTCGAAATATTGTATAACACCACTGTATAAAAATGTCAGAATGTCAAAAATGAACCGTATTACAATTTTCTATAAGACGTCAATGAACGGCAATGAAAATTTTGAGGTCCTGAATTCATTACCACGTCGGGCTGGATCAGGAAAATTCGAAATATTATATAACACCACTGTATAAAAATGTCAGAATGTCAAAAATGAACCGTATTACAATTTTCTATAAGACATCAACGAACGACAATGAAAATTTTAACGTCCTGAGTTTATTACCACTGTGCGGTAGACCAAGAAAATTCGAAATATTGTGTAACACCACTGTATAAAAATGTCGGAATGTCAAAAATGAACCGTATTACAATTTTCTATAA
Source organism: Trypoxylon attenuatum (assembly GCA_963989405.1). Classification (NCBI taxonomy): domain Eukaryota; kingdom Metazoa; phylum Arthropoda; class Insecta; order Hymenoptera; family Crabronidae; genus Trypoxylon; species Trypoxylon attenuatum. The sequence goes on from OZ022489.1 coordinate 18,264,883, forward strand.
GACATCAATGAACGACAATGAAAATTTTAAGGTCTTGAATTCATTACCACGTCGGGGTGGACCAGGAAAATTCGAAAGTATTGTATTAACACCACTAAATAAAGATATCCGAATGCCGAAATGAACCGTATTTCAATTTTCTATAAGACATCAATCAACGTCAATGAAAATCTTAACGTCCTGAGTTTATTACCACTTTGCGGTAGACCAAGAAAATTCGAGATATTGTATAACACCACTGTATAAAAATGTCAGAATGTCAAAAATGAACCGTATTACAATTTTCTATAAGACATCAATGAACGACAATGAAAATTTTAAGGTCTTGAATTCATTACCACGTCTGGGTGGACCAGGAAAATTCGAAAGTATTGCCTTAACACCGTTAAATAAAGATATCCGAATGCCGAAAATGAACAGTATTTCAATTTTCAATAAGACATCAATCAACGTCAATGAAAATTTTAACGTCCTGAGGTTATTACCACTTTGCGGTAGACCAAGAAAATTCGAAATATTGTATAACACCACTGTATAAAAATGTCAGAATGTCAAAAATGAACCGCATTACAATTTTCTATAACACATCAACGAACGACAATGAAAATTTTAAGGTCCTGAATTCATTACCACGTCGGGCTGGATCAGGAAAATTCGAAATATTATATAACACCACTGTATAAAAATGTCAGAATGTCAAAAATGAACCGTATTACAATTTTCTATAAGACATCAATGAACGACAATGAAAATTTTAAGGTCTTGAATTCATTACCACGTCTGGGTGGACCAGGAAAATTCGAAAGTATTGCATTAACACCGTTAAATAAAGATATCCGAATGCCGAAAATGAACCGTATTTCTATTTTTTATAACACATCAATCAACGTCAATGAAAATTTTACCGTCCTGAGGCTATTACCACTTTGCGGTAGACCAAGAAAATTCGAAATATCGTATAACACCACTGTATAAAAATGTCAGAATGTCAAAAATGAACCGCATTACAATTTTCTATAACACATCAACGAACGACAATGAAAATTTTAAGGTCTTGAATTCATTACCACGTCTGGGTGGACCAGGAAAATTCGAAAGTATTGCATTAACACCGTTAAATAAAGATATCCGAATGCCGAAAATGAACCGTATTTCTATTTTTTATAACACATCAATCAACGTCAATGAAAATTTTACCGTCCTGAGGCTATTACCACTTTGCGGTAGACCAAGAAAATTCGAAATATTGTATAACACCACTGTATAAAAATGTCAGAATGTCAAAAATGAACCGCATTACAATTTTCTATAACACATCAACGAACGACAATGAAAATTTTAAGGTCCTGAATTCATTACCACGTCGGGCTGGATCAGGAAAATTCGAAATATTATATAACACCACTGTATAAAAAAGTCAGAATGTCAAAAATGAACCGTATTACAATTTTCTATAACACATCAATGAACGACAATGAAAATTTTAAGGTCCTGAATTCATTACCACGTCGGGGTGGACCAGGAAAATTCGAAATATTATATAACACCACTGTATAAAAATATCAGAGTGTCAAAAATGAACCACATTACAATTTTCTATAACACATCAATGAACGACAATGAAAATTTTAACGTCCTGAGTTTATTACCACTTTGCGGTAGACCAAGAAAATTCGAAATATTGTATAACACCACTGTATAAAAATTTCAGAATGTCAAAAATGAACCGTATTACAATTTTCTATAAGACGTCAATGAACGGCAATTAAAATTTTGAGGTCCTGAATTCATTACCACGTCGGGCTGGATCAGGAAAATTCGAAATATTATATAACACCACTGTATAAAAATGTCAGAATGTCAAAAATGAACCGTATTACAATTTTCTATAAGACATCAACGAACGACAATGAAAATTTTAACGTCCTGAGTTTATTACCACTGTGCGGTAGACCAAGAAAATTCGAAATATTGTGTAACACCACTGTATAAAAATGTCGGAATGTCAAAAATGAACCGTATTACAATTTTCTATAAGACATCAATGAACGACAATGAAAATTTTAAGGTCTTGAATTCATTACCACGTCGGGGTGGACCAGGAAAATTCGAAAGTATTGCATTAACACCGTTAAATAAAGATATCCGAATGCCGAAAATGAACCGTATTTCTATTTTTTATAACACATCAATCAACGTCAATGAAAATTTTACCGTCCTGAGGCTATTACCACTTTGCGGTAGACCAAGAAAATTCGAAATATTGTATAACACCACTGTATAAAAATGTCAGAATGTCAAAAATGAACCGCATTACAATTTTCTATAACACATCAACGAACGACAATGAAAATTTTAAGGTCCTGAATTCATTACCACGTCGGGCTGGATCAGGAAAATTCGAAATATTATATAACACCACTGTATAAAAAAGTCAGAATGTCAAAAATGAACCGTATTACAATTTTCTATAACACATCAATGAACGACAATGAAAATTTTAAGGTCCTGAATTCATTACCACGTCGGGGTGGACCAGGAAAATTCGAAATATTATATAACACCACTGTATAAAAATATCAGAGTGTCAAAAATGAACCACATTACAATTTTCTATAACACATCAATGAACGACAATGAAAATTTTAACGTCCTGAGTTTATTACCACTTTGCGGTAGACCAAGAAAATTCGAAATATTGTGTAACACCACTGTATAAAAATGTCGGAATGTCAAAAATGAACCGTATTACAATTTTCTATAAGACATCAATGAACGACAATGAAAATTTTAAGGTCTTGAATTCATTACCACGTCGGGGTGGACCAGGAAAATTCGAAAGTATTGCATTAACACCGTTAAATAAAGATATCCGAATGCCGAAAATGAACCGTATTTCTATTTTTTATAACACATCAATCAACGTCAATGAAAATTTTACCGTCCTGAGGCTATTACCACTTTGCGGTAGACCAAGAAAATTCGAAATATTGTATAACACCACTGTATAAAAATGTCAGAATGTCAAAAATGAACCGCATTACAATTTTCTATAACACATCAACGAACGACAATGAAAATTTTAAGGTCCTGAATTCATTACCACGTCGGGCTGGATCAGGAAAATTCGAAATATTATATAACACCACTGTATAAAAATGTCAGAATGTCAAAAATGAACCGTATTACAATTTTCTATAACACATCAATGAACGACAATGAAAATTTTAAGGTCCTGAATTCATTACCACGTCGGGGTGGACCAGGAAAATTCGAAATATTATATAACACCACTGTATAAAAATATCAGAGTGTCAAAAATGAACCACATTACAATTTTCTATAACACATCAATGAACGACAATGAAAATTTTAACGTCCTGAGTTTATTACCACTTTGCGGTAGACCAAGAAAATTCGAAATATTGTATAACACCACTGTATAAAAATTTCAGAATGTCAAAAATGAACCGTATTACAATTTTCTATAAGACGTCAATGAACGGCAATGAAAATTTTGAGGTCCTGAATTCATTACCACGTCGGGCTGGATCAGGAAAATTCGAAATATTATATAACACCACTGTATAAAAATGTCAGAATGTCAAAAATGAACCGTATTACAATTTTCTATAAGACATCAACGAACGACAATGAAAATTTTAACGTCCTGAGTTTATTACCACTGTGCGGTAGACCAAGAAAATTCGAAATATTGTGTAACACCACTGTATAAAAATGTCGGAATGTCAAAAATGAACCGTATTACAATTTTCTATAAGACATCAATGAACGACAATGAAAATTTTAAGGTCTTGAATTCATTACCACGTCGGGGTGGACCAGGAAAATTCGAAAGTATTGTATTAACACCACTAAATAAAGATATCCGAATGCCGAAATGAACCGTATTTCAATTTTCTATAAGACATCAATCAACGTCAATGAAAATCTTAACGTCCTGAGTTTATTACCACTTTGCGGTAGACCAAGAAAATTCGAGATATTGTATAACACCACTGTATAAAAATGTCAGAATGTCAAAAATGAACCGTATTACAATTTTCTATAAGACATCAATGAACGACAATGAAAATTTTAAGGTCTTGAATTCATTACCACGTCTGGGTGGACCAGGAAAATTCGAAAGTATTGCCTTAACACCGTTAAATAAAGATATCCGAATGCCGAAAATGAACCGTATTTCTATTTTTTATAACACATCAATCAACGTCAATGAAAATTTTACCGTCCTGAGGCTATTACCACTTTGCGGTAGACCAAGAAAATTCGAAATATTGTATAACACCACTGTATAAAAATGTCAGAATGTCAAAAATGAACCGCATTACAATTTTCTATAACACATCAACGAACGACAATGAAAATTTTAAGGTCCTGAATTCATTACCACGTCGGGCTGGATCAGGAAAATTCGAAATATTATATAACACCACTGTATAAAAATGTCAGAATGTCAAAAATGAACCGTATTACAATTTTCTATAACACATCAATGAACGACAATGAAAATTTTGAGGTCCTGAATTCATTACCACGTCGTCGTGGACCAGGAAAATTCGAAAGTATTGTATTAACACCACTGTATAAAAATGTCAGAATGTCAAAAATGAACCGTATTACAATTTTCTATAAGACATCAATGGCGACAATGAAAATTTTAAGGTCCTGAATTCATTACCACGTCGGGCTGGACCAGGAAAATTCGAAATATTATATAACACCACTGTATAGAAATGTCAGAATGTCAAAAATGAACCGTATTACAATTCTCAATAAGACATCAATGAACGACAATGAAAATTTTAAGGTCCTGAATTCATTACCACGTCGGGGTGGACCAGGGAAATTCGAAAGGATTGTATTAACACCGCTAAATAAAGATATCCGAATGCCGAAAATGAACAGTATTTCAATATTCTATAAGACATCAATCAACGACAATCAAAATTTTTAAGTCCTGAGTTTATTACCACTTTGCGGTAGACCAAGGAAATTCCAAATATTGTCTAACACCACTGTATAAAAATATCAGAATGCCAAAAATGAACCGTATTTCAATGTTCTATAACACATGAATCAACGTCAATGAAAATTTTAACGTCCTGAGTTTATTACCACTGTGCGGTAGACCAAGAAAATTCGAAATATTGTGTAACACCACTGTATAAAAATGTCGGAATGTCAAAAATGAACCGTATTACAATTTCCTATAAGACATCAATGAACGACAATGAAAATTTTAAGGTCTTGAATTCATTACCACGTCTGGGTGGACCAGGAAAATTCGAAAGTATTGCATTAACACCGTTAAATAAAGATATCCGAATGCCGAAAATGAACCGTATTTCTATTTTTTATAACACATCAATCAACGTCAATGAAAATTTTACCGTCCTGAGTTTATTACCACTGTGCGGTAGACCCAGAAAATTCGAAATATTGTGTAACACCACTGTATAAAAATGTCGGAATGTCAAAAATGAACCGTATTACAATTTTCTATAAGACATCAATGAACGACAATGAAAATTTTAAGGTCTTGAATTCATTACCACGTCTGGGTGGACCAGGAAAATTCGAAAGTATTGCATTAACACCGTTAAATAAAGATATCCGAATGCCGAAAATGAACCGTATTTCTATTTTTTATAACACATCAATCAACGTCAATGAAAATTTTACCGTCCTGAGGCTATTACCACTTTGCGGTAGACCAAGAAAATTCGAAATATTGTATAACACCACTGTATAAAAATGTCGGAATGTCAAAAATGAACCGTATTACAATTTTCTATGAGACATCAATGAACGACAATGAAAATTTTAAGGTCTTGAATTCATTACCACGTCTGGGTGGACCAGGAAAATTCGAAAGTATTGCATTAACACCGTTAAATAAAGATATCCGAATGCCGAAAATGAACCGTATTTCTATTTTTTATAACACATCAATCAACGTCAATGAAAATTTTACCGTCCTGAGGCTATTACCACTTTGCGGTAGACCAAGAAAATTCGAAATATTGTATAACACCACTGTATAAAAATGTCAGAATGTCAAAAATGAACCGCATTACAATTTTCTATAACACATCAACGAACGACAATGAAAATTTTAAGGTCCTGAATTCATTACCACGTCGGGCTGGATCAGGAAAATTCGAAATATTATATAACACCACTGTATAAAAATGTCAGAATGTCAAAAATGAACCGTATTACAATTTTCTATAAGACATCAATGAACGACAATGAAAATTTTGAGGTCCTGAATTCATTACCACGTCGGGGTGGACCAGGAAAATTCGAAATATTGTATAACACCACTAAATAAAGATATCCGAATGCCGAAAATGAACCGTATTTCAATTTTCTATAAGACATCAATCAACGTCAATGAAAATTTTAACGTCCTGAGTTTATTACCACTTTGCGGTAGACCAAGAAAATTCGAAATATTGTATAACACCACTGTATAAAAATGTCAGAATGTCAAAAATGAACCGTATTACAATTTTCTATAAGACGTCAATGAACGGCAATGAAAATTTTAAGGTCCTGAATTCGTTATCACGTCGGGGTGGACCAGGAAAATTCGAAATATTGTATAACACCACTAAATAAAGATATCCGAATGCCGAAAATGAACCGTGTTTCAATTTTCTATAAGACATCAATCAACGTCAATGAAAATTTTAACGTCCTGAGTTTATTACCACTTTGCGGTAGACCAAGAAAATTCGAAATATTGTATAACACCACTGTATAAAAATGTCAGAATGTCAAAAATGAACCGTATTACAATTTTCTATAAGACGTCAATGAACGGCAATGAAAATTTTGAGGTCCTGAATTCATTACCACGTCGGGCTGGATCAGGAAAATTCGAAATATTATATAACACCACTGTATAAAAATGTCAGAATGTCAAAAATGAACCGTATTACAATTTTCTATAAGACATCAACGAACGACAATGAAAATTTTAACGTCCTGAGTTTATTACCACTGTGCGGTAGACCAAGAAAATTCGAAATATTGTGTAACACCACTGTATAAAAATGTCGGAATGTCAAAAATGAACCGTATTACAATTTTCTATAAGACATCAATGAACGACAATGAAAATTTTAAGGTCTTGAATTCATTACCACGTCGGGGTGGACCAGGAAAATTCGAAAGTATTGTATTAACACCACTAAATAAAGATATCCGAATGCCGAAATGAACCGTATTTCAATTTTCTATAAGACATCAATCAACGTCAATGAAAATCTTAACGTCCTGAGTTTATTACCACTTTGCGGTAGACCAAGAAAATTCGAAATATTGTATAACACCACTGTATAAAAATGTCAGAATGTCAAAAATGAACCGCATTACAATTTTCTATAACACATCAACGAACGACAATGAAAATTTTAAGGTCCTGAATTCATTACCACGTCGGGCTGGACCAGGAAAATTCGAAATATTATATAACACCACTGTATAAAAATATCAGAGTGTCAAAAATGAAGCACATTACAATTTTCTATAACACATCAATGAACGACAATGAAAATTTTAACGTCCTGAGTTTATTACCACTTTGCGGTAGACCAAGAAAATTCGAAATATTGTATAACACCACTGTATAAAAATGTCAGAATGTCAAAAATGAACCGTATTACAATTTTCTATAAGACGTCAATGAACGGCAATGAAAATTTTGAGGTCCTGAATTCATTACCACGTCGGGCTGGATCAGGAAAATTCGAAATATTATATAACACCACTGTATAAAAATGTCAGAATGTCAAAAATGAACCGTATTACAATTTTCTATAAGACATCAACGAACGACAATGAAAATTTTAACGTCCTGAGTTTATTACCACTGTGCGGTAGACCAAGAAAATTCGAAATATTGTGTAACACCACTGTATAAAAATGTCGGAATGTCAAAAATGAACCGTATTACAATTTTCTATAAGACATCAATGAACGACAATGAAAATTTTAAGGTCTTGAATTCATTACCACGTCGGGGTGGACCAGGAAAATTCGAAAGTATTGTATTAACACCACTAAATAAAGATATCCGAATGCCGAAATGAACCGTATTTCAATTTTCTATAAGACATCAATCAACGTCAATGAAAATCTTAACGTCCTGAGTTTATTACCACTTTGCGGTAGACCAAGAAAATTCGAGATATTGTATAACACCACTGTATAAAAATGTCAGAATGTCAAAAATGAACCGTATTACAATTTTCTATAAGACATCAATGAACGACAATGAAAATTTTAAGGTCTTGAATTCATTACCACGTCTGGGTGGACCAGGAAAATTCGAAAGTATTGCATTAACACCGTTAAATAAAGATATCCGAATGCCGAAAATGAACCGTATTTCTATTTTTTATAACACATCAATCAACGTCAATGAAAATTTTACCGTCCTGAGGCTATTACCACTTTGCGGTAGACCAAGAAAATTCGAAATATTGTATAACACCACTGTATAAAAATGTCGGAATGTCAAAAATGAACCGTATTACAATTTTCTATGAGACATCAATGAACGACAATGAAAATTTTAAGGTCTTGAATTCATTACCACGTCTGGGTGGACCAGGAAAATTCGAAAGTATTGCATTAACACCGTTAAATAAAGATATCCGAATGCCGAAAATGAACCGTATTTCTATTTTTTATAACACATCAATCAACGTCAATGAAAATTTTACCGTCCTGAGGCTATTACCACTTTGCGGTAGACCAAGAAAATTCGAAATATTGTATAACACCACTGTATAAAAATGTCAGAATGTCAAAAATGAACCGCATTACAATTTTCTATAACACATCAACGAACGACAATGAAAATTTTAAGGTCCTGAATTCATTACCACGTCGGGCTGGACCAGGAAAATTCGAAATATTATATAACACCACTGTATAAAAATATCAGAGTGTCAAAAATGAAGCACATTACAATTTTCTATAACACATCAATGAACGACAATGAAAATTTTAACGTCCTGAGTTTATTACCACTTTGCGGTAGACCAAGAAAATTCGAAATATTGTATAACACCACTGTATAAAAATGTCAGAATGTCAAAAATGAACCGTATTACAATTTTCTATAAGACGTCAATGAACGGCAATGAAAATTTTGAGGTCCTGAATTCATTACCACGTCGGGCTGGATCAGGAAAATTCGAAATATTATATAACACCACTGTATAAAAATGTCAGAATGTCAAAAATGAACCGTATTACAATTTTCTATAAGACATCAACGAACGACAATGAAAATTTTAACGTCCTGAGTTTATTACCACTGTGCGGTAGACCAAGAAAATTCGAAATATTGTGTAACACCACTGTATAAAAATGTCGGAATGTCAAAAATGAACCGTATTACAATTTTCTATAAGACATCAATGAACGACAATGAAAATTTTAAGGTCTTGAATTCATTACCACGTCGGGGTGGACCAGGAAAATTCGAAAGTATTGTATTAACACCACTAAATAAAGATATCCGAATGCCGAAATGAACCGTATTTCAATTTTCTATAAGACATCAATCAACGTCAATGAAAATCTTAACGTCCTGAGTTTATTACCACTTTGCGGTAGACCAAGAAAATTCGAGATATTGTATAACACCACTGTATAAAAATGTCAGAATGTCAAAAATGAACCGTATTACAATTTTCTATAAGACATCAATGAACGACAATGAAAATTTTAAGGTCTTGAATTCATTACCACGTCTGGGTGGACCAGGAAAATTCGAAAGTATTGCATTAACACCGTTAAATAAAGATATCCGAATGCCGAAAATGAACCGTATTTCTATTTTTTATAACACATCAATCAACGTCAATGAAAATTTTACCGTCCTGAGGCTATTACCACTTTGCGGTAGACCAAGAAAATTCGAAATATTGTATAACACCACTGTATAAAAATGTCAGAATGTCAAAAATGAACCGCATTACAATTTTCTATAACACATCAACGAACGACAATGAAAATTTTAAGGTCCTGAATTCATTACCACGTCGGGCTGGATCAGGAAAATTCGAAATATTATATAACACCACTGTATAAAAATGTCAGAATGTCAAAAATGAACCGTATTACAATTTTCTATAACACATCAATGAACGACAATGAAAATTTTAAGGTCCTGAATTCATTACCACGTCGGGGTGGACCAGGAAAATTCGAAATATTATATAACACCACTGTATAAAAATATCAGAGTGTCAAAAATGAACCACATTACAATTTTCTATAACACATCAATGAACGACAATGAAAATTTTAACGTCCTGAGTTTATTACCACTTTGCGGTAGACCAAGAAAATTCGAAATATTGTATAACACCACTGTATAAAAATTTCAGAATGTCAAAAATGAACCGTATTACAATTTTCTATAAGACGTCAATGAACGGCAATGAAAATTTTGAGGTCCTGAATTCATTACCACGTCGGGCTGGATCAGGAAAATTCGAAATATTATATAACACCACTGTATAAAAATGTCAGAATGTCAAAAATGAACCGTATTACAATTTTCTATAAGACATCAACGAACGACAATGAAAATTTTAACGTCCTGAGTTTATTACCACTGTGCGGTAGACCAAGAAAATTCGAAATATTGTGTAACACCACTGTATAAAAATGTCGGAATGTCAAAAATGAACCGTATTACAATTTTCTATAAGACATCAATGAACGACAATGAAAATTTTAAGGTCTTGAATTCATTACCACGTCGGGGTGGACCAGGAAAATTCGAAAGTATTGCATTAACACCGTTAAATAAAGATATCCGAATGCCGAAAATGAACCGTATTTCTATTTTTTATAACACATCAATCAACGTCAATGAAAATTTTACCGTCCTGAGGCTATTACCACTTTGCGGTAGACCAAGAAAATTCGAAATATTGTATAACACCACTGTATAAAAATGTCAGAATGTCAAAAATGAACCGCATTACAATTTTCTATAACACATCAACGAACGACAATGAAAATTTTAAGGTCCTGAATTCATTACCACGTCGGGCTGGATCAGGAAAATTCGAAATATTATATAACACCACTGTATAAAAATGTCAGAATGTCAAAAATGAACCGTATTACAATTTTCTATAACACATCAATGAACGACAATGAAAATTTTAAGGTCCTGAATTCATTACCACGTCGGGGTGGACCAGGAAAATTCGAAATATTATATAACACCACTGTATAAAAATATCAGAGTGTCAAAAATGAACCACATTACAATTTTCTATAACACATCAATGAACGACAATGAAAATTTTAACGTCCTGAGTTTATTACCACTTTGCGGTAGACCAAGAAAATTCGAAATATTGTATAACACCACTGTATAAAAATTTCAGAATGTCAAAAATGAACCGTATTACAATTTTCTATAAGACGTCAATGAACGGCAATGAAAATTTTGAGGTCCTGAATTCATTACCACGTCGGGGTGGACCAGGAAAATTCGAAATATTATATAACACCACTGTATAAAAATATCAGAGTGTCAAAAATGAACCGTATTACAATTTTCTATAAGACATCAATGAACGACAATGAAAATTTTAACGTCCTGAGTTTATTACCACTTTGCGGTAGACCAAGAAAATTCGAAATATTGTATAACACCACTGTATAAAAATTTCAGAATGTCAAAAATGAACCGTATTACAATTTTCTATAAGACGTCAATGAACGGCAATGAAAATTTTGAGGTCCTGAATTCATTACCACGTCGGGCTGGATCAGGAAAATTCGAAATATTATATAACACCACTGTATAAAAATGTCAGAATGTCAAAAATGAACCGTATTACAATTTTCTATAAGACATCAACGAACGACAATGAAAATTTTAACGTCCTGAGTTTATTACCACTGTGCGGTAGACCAAGAAAATTCGAAATATTGTGTAACACCACTGTATAAAAATGTCGGAATGTCAAAAATGAACCGTATTACAATTTTCTATAAGACATCAATGAACGACAATGAAAATTTTAAGGTCTTGAATTCATTACCACGTCGGGCTGGATCAGGAAAATTCGAAATATTATATAACACCACTGTATAAAAATGTCAGAATGTCAAAAATGAACCGTATTACAATTTTCTATAAGACATCAACGAACGACAATGAAAATTTTAACGTCCTGAGTTTATTACCACTGTGCGGTAGACCAAGAAAATTCGAAATATTGTGTAACACCACTGTATAAAAATGTCGGAATGTCAAAAATGAACCGTATTACAATTTTCTATAAGACATCAATGAACGACAATGAAAATTTTAAGGTCTTGAATTCATTACCACGTCGGGGTGGACCAGGAAAATTCGAAAGTATTGCATTAACACCGTTAAATAAAGATATCCGAATGCCGAAAATGAACCGTATTTCTATTTTTTATAACACATCAATCAACGTCAATGAAAATTTTACCGTCCTGAGGCTATTACCACTTTGCGGTAGACCAAGAAAATTCGAAATATTGTATAACACCACTGTATAAAAATGTCAGAATGTCAAAAATGAACCGCATTACAATTTTCTATAACACATCAACGAACGACAATGAAAATTTTAAGGTCCTGAATTCATTACCACGTCGGGCTGGATCAGGAAAATTCGAAATATTATATAACACCACTGTATAAAAATGTCAGAATGTCAAAAATGAACCGTATTACAATTTTCTATAACACATCAATGAACGACAATGAAAATTTTAAGGTCCTGAATTCATTACCACGTCGGGGTGGACCAGGAAAATTCGAAATATTATATAACACCACTGTATAAAAATATCAGAGTGTCAAAAATGAACCACATTACAATTTTCTATAACACATCAATGAACGACAATGAAAATTTTAACGTCCTGAGTTTATTACCACTTTGCGGTAGACCAAGAAAATTCGAAATATTGTATAACACCACTGTATAAAAATTTCAGAATGTCAAAAATGAACCGTATTACAATTTTCTATAAGACGTCAATGAACGGCAATGAAAATTTTGAGGTCCTGAATTCATTACCACGTCGGGGTGGACCAGGAAAATTCGAAATATTATATAACACCACTGTATAAAAATATCAGAGTGTCAAAAATGAACCGTATTACAATTTTCTATAAGACATCAATGAACGACAATGAAAATTTTAACGTCCTGAGTTTATTACCACTTTGCGGTAGACCAAGAAAATTCGAAATATTGTATAACACCACTGTATAAAAATTTCAGAATGTCAAAAATGAACCGTATTACAATTTTCTATAAGACGTCAATGAACGGCAATGAAAATTTTGAGGTCCTGAATTCATTACCACGTCGGGCTGGATCAGGAAAATTCGAAATATTATATAACACCACTGTATAAAAATGTCAGAATGTCAAAAATGAACCGTATTACAATTTTCTATAAGACATCAACGAACGACAATGAAAATTTTAACGTCCTGAGTTTATTACCACTGTGCGGTAGACCAAGAAAATTCGAAATATTGTGTAACACCACTGTATAAAAATGTCGGAATGTCAAAAATGAACCGTATTACAATTTTCTATAAGACATCAATGAACGACAATGAAAATTTTAAGGTCTTGAATTCATTACCACGTCGGGGTGGACCAGGAAAATTCGAAAGTATTGCATTAACACCGTTAAATAAAGATATCCGAATGCCGAAAATGAACCGTATTTCTATTTTTTATAACACATCAATCAACGTCAATGAAAATTTTACCGTCCTGAGGCTATTACCACTTTGCGGTAGACCAAGAAAATTCGAAATATTGTATAACACCACTGTATAAAAATGTCAGAATGTCAAAAATGAACCGCATTACAATTTTCTATAACACATCAACGAACGACAATGAAAATTTTAAGGTCCTGAATTCATTACCACGTCGGGCTGGATCAGGAAAATTCGAAATATTATATAACACCACTGTATAAAAATGTCAGAATGTCAAAAATGAACCGTATTACAATTTTCTATAACACATCAATGAACGACAATGAAAATTTTAAGGTCCTGAATTCATTACCACGTCGGGGTGGACCAGGAAAATTCGAAATATTATATAACACCACTGTATAAAAATATCAGAGTGTCAAAAATGAACCACATTACAATTTTCTATAACACATCAATGAACGACAATGAAAATTTTAACGTCCTGAGTTTATTACCACTTTGCGGTAGACCAAGAAAATTCGAAATATTGTATAACACCACTGTATAAAAATGTCAGAATGTCAAAAATGAACCGTATTACAATTTTCTATAAGACGTCAATGAACGGCAATGAAAATTTTGAGGTCCTGAATTCATTACCACGTCGGGCTGGATCAGGAAAATTCGAAATATTATATAACACCACTGTATAAAAATGTCAGAATGTCAAAAATGAACCGTATTACAATTTTCTATAAGACATCAACGAACGACAATGAAAATTTTAACGTCCTGAGTTTATTACCACTGTGCGGTAGACCAAGAAAATTCGAAATATTGTGTAACACCACTGTATAAAAATGTCGGAATGTCAAAAATGAACCGTATTACAATTTTCTATAAGACATCAATGAACGACAATGAAAATTTTAAGGTCTTGAATTCATTACCACGTCGGGGTGGACCAGGAAAATTCGAAAGTATTGTATTAACACCACTAAATAAAGATATCCGAATGCCGAAATGAACCGTATTTCAATTTTCTATAAGACATCAATCAACGTCAATGAAAATCTTAACGTCCTGAGTTTATTACCACTTTGCGGTAGACCAAGAAAATTCGAGATATTGTATAACACCACTGTATAAAAATGTCAGAATGTCAAAAATGAACCGTATTACAATTTTCTATAAGACATCAATGAACGACAATGAAAATTTTAAGGTCTTGAATTCATTACCACGTCTGGGTGGACCAGGAAAATTCGAAAGTATTGCATTAACACCGTTAAATAAAGATATCCGAATGCCGAAAATGAACCACATTACAATTTTCTATAACACATCAATCAACGTCAATGAAAATCTTAACGTCCTGAGTTTATTACCACTTTGCGGTAGACCAAGAAAATTCGAGATATTGTATAACACCACTGTATAAAAATGTCAGAATGTCAAAAATGAACCGTATTACAATTTTCTATAAGACATCAATGAACGACAATGAAAATTTTAAGGTCTTGAATTCATTACCACGTCTGGGTGGACCAGGAAAATTCGAAAGTATTGCATTAACACCGTTAAATAAAGATATCCGAATGCCGAAAATGAACCGTATTTCTATTTTTTATAACAGATCAATCAACGTCAATGAAAATTTTACCGTCCTGAGGCTATTACCACTTTGCGGTAGACCAAGAAAATTCGAAATATTGTATAACACCACTGTATAAAAATGTCAGAATGTCAAAAATGAACCGCATTACAATTTTCTATAACACATCAACGAACGACAATGAAAATTTTAAGGTCCTGAATTCATTACCACGTCGGGCTGGATCAGGAAAATTCGAAATATTATATAACACCACTGTATAAAAATGTCAGAATGTCAAAAATGAACCGTATTACAATTTTCTATAACACATCAATGAACGACAATGAAAATTTTAAGGTCCTGAATTCATTACCACGTCGGGGTGGACCAGGAATATTCGAAATATTATATAACACCACTGTATAAAAATATCAGAGTGTCAAAAATGAACCACATTACAATTTTCTATAACACATCAATGAACGACAATGAAAATTTTAACGTCCTGAGTTTATTACCACTTTGCGGTAGACTGTTACGTCCGTATTTTACGCAAGCAATTTTTCCACTTTAAAAATCGAGAATATTCTAGCATTCAGCTAAAATCTTAGTTTCAAGCTCAAACCGCACCCAACATAATCTCTCAGTCCTGTAAATATTCCCATGCAGCCCCTGCTGCAATGATTCATACACAGCTGCATGCAAGACGCGCTTGAGTCATACAGCTACTTCCTAGGGCTTGTCTAGGAAAATCTTAAGGGTTAGCCCCACTTTTTCCGAGAAATTAGGGCGTGCTCGACTATATAAACCACCGAAAATCCTACTCTGGGAGTTCAGTCTTTGATTCTTTCCCGAAGGGCGAAGCTCTGTCCTCCTTGTAGTAGATCGTGCTAGGCACTTTCGAAGCATTTCAAACCAGTACAAATCTTAGACGCTGGAATACGGGGTTATTCCGAGGAAGATCGTATTAGTTACCTTCGACCAAATTATTCGAATCTCTTTATAAAATCTTAGACGTTGGAATACGGGGATATTCCGAGGAAGATCGTGCACGGCACTTTCAACCAAATCATTGCATTAGTTGCAATTATATTCTTAAGCATTCAGCATACGCCGCGAGTTATATTTGTACAGACAGACGAGGAATACACAAGGTATTTTGTAACAAGCGAACACACACTAAACACGATTGTATTCTCTATTCTTTTTAAATCCTTTCAATATAGTTATCTTATTTTTCGTCTCAATTACTCCTTGTTCTACATTCAATCACCACCTGTCAATAGCGAACAACACTGAAAGCGACATCGTACATAGAACCCACATTTTAGTGTAGGAATAGTTAGCCGCTCAATTATTCCTATCCGGGGTAATATAAGACTCGAGAGAGATTCGGCGCCTTCGTGGAACGCCGTCTGGTACCTCAAGCATTTACCTTTTAGCCATCCTAAACCTTTTTCCTTTCTAGGGACCTTTGAACCGACTCGGGTATAATCGGATTAATATTGTTGTGCCAATAGGTCTCATTGACTATAGCGCAGTGAGATGTGTTTGGACCTCAATTAAAAGATCTGACTATACACCTGGTAGGACGGGTCTCTGGACTGACACCCTCGCGAATCAGGGAAACAGTAGGGTAGTTTAAAGAACGATTATATAAGTAGGGCTACCTGCCTAAAGACATCGTTAGACTTGAGAGAGACTAGGCGCCTTCGTGGAACGCCGTGTGTTACCTCAAGCTGGGTCTTTCCTACCCTTAAACCACATCCTGTACCAATCAGCTTCGACCGTCAAGGAGAATCCGCCTGAAAGGTATTATTTTGCCAATAGTGCTCATTGACTATAGCGCAGTGAGATGTGTTTGGAACCTAATTAATCTCAGGCTTATTCGAATTGGCGACTGTTGATCGGGCTCGCGTATCCTTAAAGGTTTAGGAGCGAGCACACGTTTTTCCGTAACCAAACGGATCTAAAAACGGTCTCGCACGGCTAGCCCGTAACAAAACTGGTGACAGCGGTGGGATACTCAAAAATAGTGGTTTCCTTCCGAAACAGTTGAGTATTCTGTGCACATGTCCTTTTCAGTGTTACTTTCTTGAAAATCAAAGTCTCTTTCAAATCAAACTAAAATGGCTGTTGTCGAGAGTGAACTAACCGTTCTCATGAATGAGATGAGGATTAGTTCAGCAATCCAACAAGCTGCTCAGGGAGTACCGAGATTCGACGGAAAATCAGCTAACCTGAAACATTTCGTGCATCGCGTAGAAGACGGGAAATCTATACTACCCGCAACTTTAGAACAACGATATCTGACAATAGTTTTGACAAAATTAGACGGTCCCGCTAGGGAAGCTGTGGACGGAGAAAAGTTTAAGACCACTGTAGAGTTATTGCAATTTTTGAAGAAGTGTTTCGCGCCGGGACGTAGCCTGCTATCGTTTCAGGCTGAAATAGAACGTCTACGCATAGGTCGCGAGGAAACAGTGCGCGAATACATCGACAGAACTAGACATCTGCTGCACAATACGCGCGCAGCAATTAACGAAGAATACGGAGGCAACTGCACCGAAGTGATTGCCCACAACGAAAAGGAAATCATGAATCGTTTCGTGAACGGATTGCCGACGAAATACGGGTCTCGAATAGATCCAAGCCGATTCAAGAAACTAAAGGAAGTCTTCGAGAAGGTGCTCGAAATCAACCGAAGCTGGACTAGTTGGGCGTCACGCGAAGATCGCAGCGATGGAGAATACGAGGAGTATCGTCCTCGTAGAAGCTTCGTAAGACAACGAAGTTCGTTCAGCCCGCACTGGCGCCGCAGCCCAGAGCCCCGCAACAACGATGACTCAACCAACGAAGAGGACCCTCGCAGATACACACGACCGACAGCATTTGCCCTGGACCGAGAGGGTAGGTCAACAACCCCGGGCCTTTTAAATGTACCTGACCGCCGTTACGAGCGTTCGCCTAGGAGGTCAAGTGCAGAAGGAAGGACCGATAACCATCAGGTCACCCAACGCAGCTGTAAATGCACCTGCACATGCCCAGATGGCAAGCAAACTAACCGAAACCAAGCCTCGTC
The DNA here is from genome assembly GCA_963989405.1 of Trypoxylon attenuatum. Lineage (NCBI taxonomy): Eukaryota > Metazoa > Arthropoda > Insecta > Hymenoptera > Crabronidae > Trypoxylon > Trypoxylon attenuatum. Next base: position 18,283,342 of record OZ022489.1, read on the forward strand.
GAGAAGCCCAAGCCCTCGACCGAGTAGTTTTAAGAAAAATGACTCGAATCATTTAAACTCCAACCGCGTTCGCTTCGCCGGCGGCCAAGCGAACGAGACACAATAAACACGCCGAAGATCAATAACAAAAAAGAAGAAAAGAAGAAAGCAATAGTTAAGGAAGCACCAGTACCAAGGATACGTGCAAAGGTCCCGGAAGTAATCGGAGAATTCGGTGAATTCTTAATAGACGGCGGAGCTGCTGTAAATCTTATTATGCTCGAAGCCCTGGATCTTCAGAAAGCCAAGATCTATGAAGAAGAAATAGAAATCACCGGAGTAGCCTCTGTACCAATTCTCACCATAGGAACTGTATTTATACATATCAACGACATTCCAGTATTGTTTTACGCAATCAAAGGACTGACGTTACCATCTGCAATCGGACTATTGGGTAGCCCCTTCCTGCTTCAAGAAGAGGCAGAGGTTTCTTACTACCATAAAACCTTGGTGATAAGGGACAAACCCACGAGACCGATAAGATTCATCAATTACCCGAATCGTAAGGAAGAAGCAGAGGAAATCAGGAAGTTCGGCGATCTGAGCAACCGCTACACAATACCTGGACGAACCTCGCAACGCATCACCGTACGTCTTGCCAACACCTCAATTCGCGAAGGTTACCTTCCGCGTATCAAGACGCACGACGATGTATTCATTGGCGAAGCAGCCGTAATGAACAACCACGGTTCTTGCCAAGTTATGGCAACAAATACCAGCGACGAAGACATCGACATCGAATTAGACGATCAGGACATCTTCCCGTATGATATCATCAGCTCGTCAGATGAAGAATACTACAAACAACCACCAAGGAAAATCACCTGCATCCAAGACCGAATCAACGAAATAAAGAAACAGTTAGACTTCGGACATTTAAACAGTGAGGAACGAGAACACGTGCACAAGCTAGTGGAGGAGTTCCCAGACCGATTTTTTATACCTGGCGATAATTTGGGGAAGGCCCCGAATTTCTACCACACCATCCACACTACTGATGACATCCCGATCAACACCAGGCAGTACAGGTACCCACCAGTCCACCAAAAAGAAATCGACGATCAGGTAACCGCATTACTTAGAGAAGGGATTATAGAACCCTCGAGCTCGCCGTACAACAGTCCGCTTTGGATTGTTCCCAAGAAACCAGATGCGCAGGGTAATAAACGCTGGCGTATGGTCATCGACTACCGCGCTTTAAATGAAAAAACAGTTAGTGATAAATTCCCATTACCACAAATTACGGAAATACTAGATAGATTGGGTGGAGCCAAATATTTCTCAGTTTTTGATCTCGCGAATGGTTTCCACCAAATACAAATGAACCCGAAAGATCGGCCAAAAACAGCGTTTACGACCCCGACCGGACATTACGAATTTGCACGAATGCCATTTGGTTTAAAAAACGCGCCACCGACATTTCAGCGACTCATGAATCAGGTATTAACCGGATTGCAAGGCACTGAATTGTTCGTATACCTAGATGACATTGTAGTTTATTCCTGCTCTCTAAAAGAACATGAAGTTAAAATCCGGAAACTAATGGAACGATTGAGAGAAAATGGCCTCACCTTGCAAACCGGTAAATGCCAATTCTTGCGAAAAGAAGTAGCGTACCTAGGTCACATAATATCAGCAAAAGGCGTTAAACCAGATCCTCAGAAACTAAAAGCAGTAAGAGAATTTCCAGTACCGAAAACCCAAAGGAACATCCGAGAATTTTTAGGTTTAATAGGGTATTACAGACGTTTTATTGAAAACATTACAGAAAAAGCAAAACCTCTCACTCAACTATTAGGAAAAGGTACCAGATTTAGATGGGATAGCGAACACCAAAATAGTTTCGACCAACTACGCGAAGAACTCTGTAAACAACCGATTTTACAATATCCCGACTTTTCGAAACCGTTTATAATAACCACCGATGCATCAGACGTTGCAGTAGGAGCCGTACTCAGCCAAGGCGAAATAGGGAAAGATTTACCGATAGCATACGCATCGAGAACCCTAAATAAAGCAGAGCAAAACTATTCGACTACAGAGAAAGAATGCTTAGCTATGGTCTACGCGGTTCAATACTTCAGACCATATGTTTACGGGACTACGTTTACTTTAGTCACCGACCATAGACCGTTAGTTTGGTTACACTCAGTAAAGGATCCTACCTCGCGCCTGATGAAATGGAAACTTAGATTACTAGAATACGAATATAAAGTCGTTTACAAGGATGGAAAAAGTAATAAGAATGCAGACGCTCTTTCGCGTAATCCTACCAAATGCTTACCGTTAATGACTAGGGATAACGATCCAGATTTCAAAGCACAAATTCCAAAAGGCACCTCTCGGGCCGAAGGCATCGGTCAACGTATAAGGGAATTAGCTCGGGAAAAACAAAATAGGCGGAATAGATCAAATAGGTCCATAGAAATTTCAGATGACAGTGACGATAACGAGACTCCACAACGACGTAAATTTCCTTTTAACCCTTCCTATTCACCAAGTACAGAAAACCTTAGACCCGATCCGTACCCTCTGCAACCGATTCCCTCACGAAGCAACGATCCACCTGAAAACCTTATGTCCTTCGAAGAATCCACCAGTAATGCAAGCCTAGCGCCGACAGAACTTTTAGAAGATTCAGATGTTCAAAATCTTTCGAGTAGCACCGTTCGTCCACGATCACCACCTTTATTGGCCGATAATTTAGACGATACAGTAGTTTTGCCAGAACCACTCGTACCTACACAATCAGAACCGAATAATTTACTTCCTCCAGTAATATCTCAAAGAATTTCAGATTCAATTTTAGACCTCCCGGAGAACCTAATCTCTTTTGAAAGTAGTGATAGCGAGAGCGACCCGGAAACAAACAACCTTCAAATAGACACATCTGACAGCCCTTTCCTTGCTAGTAAAGCACATTTAGTACATTTCATTTCCGCCGATTGTAACCTAAATACAGCAATAATCAAATCGTTAGAAGAAATGGAATACATAGACAAAGACAGTTTATTGAAACGGAACCCCAAGAAAGGACAGATTTTAGAATCCTCAGATAACAATCAGAAAATTTTCAGTATCGTAGGGACTAAGTATTTCTTTGACCAACTAGACAAACAGGATATAGTAAACGGTTTAGAGAATCTGAAAGTAGCTTTATATAAATCTAGAATCCGCTCATTTAGAATCTCCTTAAAAGGAGATAATCACGACCACATCCCACAGGAAGAATTCACTCAATTATTGAGACAGACTTTTAAACATTCAGACGTTCACATCGCAGTTTGCACATCCGAAGTTACAATTCCGAAACCGGAAATTAGACAGAATTTAATAGAGGAAGCTCATGGTAGTTTGATAGGAGGTCACAAGGGAGTCACAAAAACTTACAAGCGTTTGCGTCCTTACTACTTCTGGCCTGAAATGAAATTGGACATACAGAACCATATTAGAAAGTGCATAAGCTGCCAACAACAGAAATTAGTTCGTGTCAAAACCAAACAACCGATGTTAATAACGGATACACCACTAGAACCTTTTGACAAAATTTCTTTAGACACAGTAGGACCATTACCAACTTCACCAAACGGAAATAAATACATATTGACGATGCAGGATAACCTAACCAAATATTGTCTAGCAGTAGCAATTCCGAACATTAGAGCAGAGACCATAGCTGAAGCATTCGCCAAAAATTTCATAGCCGTCTACGGAACACCGAAAGCAATTTTAACAGACAGAGGTACTAGTTTCATAGGGAAAATATTAACACAACTAGCTGAAATTTTTAAAATTAAGCAAGTAACCACCTCAGGTTACCGTCCGCAAACCAATGGTTCATTGGAAAGGAGCCACATAGTTTTGACAGAATACTTAAAACACTATATGAACGATTACGAAGATTGGGATGATCTTCTACCTTTTGCTATGTTCTCTTACAATACCTCAGTTCATGAAGCCACCAACTTTACTCCTTACCAATTAATCTTTGGAAGACCCGCTAGAATACCTACCGCTTTTGATAAGTATGATAATTTACCAACGTACGATGATTATGTAATAGACCTAATGAAACGCATGGACTGTATGCGGAACGAAGCAACCGATAACTTAATAGCAGCGAAACACAAATCAAAATCATATTACGACAGAAGTGCGCATCCGATAGAAATTAACGTGGGTGACTCAGTATTTGTATTAAAAGAACCTCGCCACAGCAAATTCGATCCACAATATGTGGGACCATATGAAGTTATCAACACTACCGACCTGAATAATATAGTACTTCAAACGCCAGAAAACAAAATTGTGATCAAACATATGGATAAACTTAAATTGGCCCATGTATAAATTTCTTTTAGTTACAGACATCCGCTTCAGCAAAATAATTTTGTCAGTGCACGCACTACACACCTACACTGCGTTCTACACACATTATACACCCCTCGTCTGTATTCTTCTCCGATTATTGTCTAGTTTTTTTTGAAGAGAAAACTTGCCTGCTTTTTCTTGTCGAAGCACCGCGCTCAGCGCGATGTTCAATGTAAGGGGGGAGGTGTTACGTCCGTATTTTACGCAAGCAATTTTTCCACTTTAAAAATCGAGAATATTCTAGCATTCAGCTAAAATCTTAGTTTCAAGCTCAAACCGCACCCAACATAATCTCTCAGTCCTGTAAATATTCCCATGCAGCCCCTGCTGCAATGATTCATACACAGCTGCATGCAAGACGCGCTTGAGTCATACAGCTACTTCCTAGGGCTTGTCTAGGAAAATCTTAAGGGTTAGCCCCACTTTTTCCGAGAAATTAGGGCGTGCTCGACTATATAAACCACCGAAAATCCTACTCTGGGAGTTCAGTCTTTGATTCTTTCCCGAAGGGCGAAGCTCTGTCCTCCTTGTAGTAGATCGTGCTAGGCACTTTCGAAGCATTTCAAACCAGTACAAATCTTAGACGCTGGAATACGGGGTTATTCCGAGGAAGATCGTATTAGTTACCTTCGACCAAATTATTCGAATCTCTTTATAAAATCTTAGACGTTGGAATACGGGGATATTCCGAGGAAGATCGTGCACGGCACTTTCAACCAAATCATTGCATTAGTTGCAATTATATTCTTAAGCATTCAGCATACGCCGCGAGTTATATTTGTACAGACAGACGAGGAATACACAAGGTATTTTGTAACAAGCGAACACACACTAAACACGATTGTATTCTCTATTCTTTTTAAATCCTTTCAATATAGTTATCTTATTTTTCGTCTCAATTACTCCTTGTTCTACATTCAATCACCACCTGTCAATAGCGAACAACACTGAAAGCGACATCGTACATAGAACCCACATTTTAGTGTAGGAATAGTTAGCCGCTCAATTATTCCTATCCGGGGTAATATAAGACTCGAGAGAGATTCGGCGCCTTCGTGGAACGCCGTCTGGTACCTCAAGCATTTACCTTTTAGCCATCCTAAACCTTTTTCCTTTCTAGGGACCTTTGAACCGACTCGGGTATAATCGGATTAATATTGTTGTGCCAATAGGTCTCATTGACTATAGCGCAGTGAGATGTGTTTGGACCTCAATTAAAAGATCTGACTATACACCTGGTAGGACGGGTCTCTGGACTGACACCCTCGCGAATCAGGGAAACAGTAGGGTAGTTTAAAGAACGATTATATAAGTAGGGCTACCTGCCTAAAGACATCGTTAGACTTGAGAGAGACTAGGCGCCTTCGTGGAACGCCGTGTGTTACCTCAAGCTGGGTCTTTCCTACCCTTAAACCACATCCTGTACCAATCAGCTTCGACCGTCAAGGAGAATCCGCCTGAAAGGTATTATTTTGCCAATAGTGCTCATTGACTATAGCGCAGTGAGATGTGTTTGGAACCTAATTAATCTCAGGCTTATTCGAATTGGCGACTGTTGATCGGGCTCGCGTATCCTTAAAGGTTTAGGAGCGAGCACACGTTTTTCCGTAACCAAACGGATCTAAAAACGGTCTCGCACGGCTAGCCCGTAACAAGACCAAGAAAATTCGAAATATTGTATAACACCACTGTATAAAAATTTCAGAATGTCAAAAATGAACCGTATTACAATTTTCTATAAGACGTCAATGAACGGCAATGAAAATTTTGAGGTCCTGAATTCATTACCACGTCGGGCTGGATCAGGAAAATTCGAAATATTATATAACACCACTGTATAAAAATGTCAGAATGTCAAAAATGAACCGTATTACAATTTTCTATAAGACATCAACGAACGACAATGAAAATTTTAACGTCCTGAGTTTATTACCACTGTGCGGTAGACCAAGAAAATTCGAAATATTGTGTAACACCACTGTATAAAAATGTCGGAATGTCAAAAATGAACCGTATTACAATTTTCTATAAGACATCAATGAACGACAATGAAAATTTTAAGGTCTTGAATTCATTACCACGTCGGGGTGGACCAGGAAAATTCGAAAGTATTGCATTAACACCGTTAAATAAAGATATCCGAATGCCGAAAATGAACCGTATTTCTATTTTTTATAACACATCAATCAACGTCAATGAAAATTTTACCGTCCTGAGGCTATTACCACTTTGCGGTAGACCAAGAAAATTCGAAATATTGTATAACACCACTGTATAAAAATGTCAGAATGTCAAAAATGAACCGCATTACAATTTTCTATAACACATCAACGAACGACAATGAAAATTTTAAGGTCCTGAATTCATTACCACGTCGGGCTGGATCAGGAAAATTCGAAATATTATATAACACCACTGTATAAAAATGTCAGAATGTCAAAAATGAACCGTATTACAATTTTCTATAACACATCAATGAACGACAATGAAAATTTTAAGGTCCTGAATTCATTACCACGTCGGGGTGGACCAGGAAAATTCGAAATATTATATAACACCACTGTATAAAAATATCAGAGTGTCAAAAATGAACCACATTACAATTTTCTATAACACATCAATGAACGACAATGAAAATTTTAACGTCCTGAGTTTATTACCACTTTGCGGTAGACCAAGAAAATTCGAAATATTGTATAACACCACTGTATAAAAATTTCAGAATGTCAAAAATGAACCGTATTACAATTTTCTATAAGACGTCAATGAACGGCAATGAAAATTTTGAGGTCCTGAATTCATTACCACGTCGGGCTGGATCAGGAAAATTCGAAATATTATATAACACCACTGTATAAAAATGTCAGAATGTCAAAAATGAACCGTATTACAATTTTCTATAAGACATCAACGAACGACAATGAAAATTTTAACGTCCTGAGTTTATTACCACTGTGCGGTAGACCAAGAAAATTCGAAATATTGTGTAACACCACTGTATAAAAATGTCGGAATGTCAAAAATGAACCGTATTACAATTTTCTATAAGACATCAATGAACGACAATGAAAATTTTAAGGTCTTGAATTCATTACCACGTCGGGGTGGACCAGGAAAATTCGAAAGTATTGTATTAACACCACTAAATAAAGATATCCGAATGCCGAAATGAACCGTATTTCAATTTTCTATAAGACATCCATCAACGTCAATGAAAATCTTAACGTCCTGAGTTTATTACCACTTTGCGGTAGACCAAGAAAATTCGAGACATTGTATAACACCACTGTATAAAAATGTCAGAATGTCAAAAATGAACCGTATTACAATTTTCTATAAGACATCAATGAACGACAATGAAAATTTTGAGGTCCTGAATTCATTACCACGTCGTCGTGGACCAGGAAAATTCGAAAGTATTGTATTAACACCACTGTATAAAAATGTCAGAATGTCAAAAATGAACCGTATTACAATTTTCTATAAGACATCAATGGCGACAATGAAAATTTTAAGGTCCTGAATTCATTACCACGTCGGGCTGGACCAGGAAAATTCGAAATATTATATAACACCACTGTATAGAAATGTCAGAATGTCAAAAATGAACCGTATTACAATTCTCAATAAGACATCAATGAACGACAATGAAAATTTTAAGGTCCTGAATTCATTACCACGTCGGGGTGGACCAGGGAAATTCGAAAGTATTGTATTAACACCGCTAAATAAAGATATCCGAATGCCGAAAATGAACAGTATTTCAATATTCTATAAGACATCAATCAACGACAATCAAAATTTTTAAGTCCTGAGTTTATTACCACTTTGCGGTAGACCAAGGAAATTCCAAATATTGTCTAACACCACTGTATAAAAATATCAGAATGCCAAAAATGAACCGTATTTCAATGTTCTATAACACATGAATCAACGTCAATGAAAATTTTAACGTCCTGAGTTTATTACCACTGTGCGGTAGACCAAGAAAATTCGAAATATTGTGTAACACCACTGTATAAAAATGTCGGAATGTCAAAAATGAACCGTATTACAATTTTCTATAAGACATCAATGAACGACAATGAAAATTTTAAGGTCTTGAATTCATTACCACGTCTGGGTGGACCAGGAAAATTCGAAAGTATTGCATTAACACCGTTAAATAAAGATATCCGAATGCCGAAAATGAACCGTATTTCTATTTTTTATAACACATCAATCAACGTCAATGAAAATTTTACCGTCCTGAGGCTATTACCACTTTGCGGTAGACCAAGAAAATTCGAAATATTGTATAACACCACTGTATAAAAATGTCAGAATGTCAAAAATGAACCGCATTACAATTTTCTATAACACATCAACGAACGACAATGAAAATTTTAAGGTCCTGAATTCATTACCACGTCGGGCTGGATCAGGAAAATTCGAAATATTATATAACACCACTGTATAAAAATGTCAGAATGTCAAAAATGAACCGTATTACAATTTTCTATAACACATCAATGAACGACAATGAAAATTTTAAGGTCCTGAATTCATTACCACGTCGGGGTGGACCAGGAAAATTCGAAATATTATATAACACCACTGTATAAAAATATCAGAGTGTCAAAAATGAAGCACATTACAATTTTCTATAACACATCAATGAACGACAATGAAAATTTTAACGTCCTGAGTTTATTACCACTTTGCGGTAGACCAAGAAAATTCGAAATATTGTATAACACCACTGTATAAAAATGTCAGAATGTCAAAAATGAACCGTATTACAATTTTCTATAAGACGTCAATGAACGGCAATGAAAATTTTGAGGTCCTGAATTCATTACCACGTCGGGCTGGATCAGGAAAATTCGAAATATTATATAACACCACTGTATAAAAATGTCAGAATGTCAAAAATGAACCGTATTACAATTTTCTATAAGACATCAACGAACGACAATGAAAATTTTAACGTTCTGAGTTTATTACCACTGTGCGGTAGACCAGGAAAATTCGAAATATTGTGTAACACCACTGTATAAAAATGTCGGAATGTCAAAAATGAACCGTATTACAATTTTCTATAAGACATCAATGAACGACAATGAAAATTTTAAGGTCTTGTATTCATTACCACGTCGGGGTGGACCAGGAAAATTCGAAAGTATTGTATTAACACCACTAAATAAAGATATCCGAATGCCGAAATGAACCGTATTTCAATTTTCTATAAGACATCAATCAACGTCAATGAAAATCTTAACGTCCTGAGTTTATTACCACTTTGCGGTAGACCAAGAAAATTCGAGGTATTGTATAACACCACTGTATAAAAATGTCAGAATGTCAAAAATGAACCGTATTTCAATGTTCTATAACACATGAATCAACGTCAATGAAAATTTTAACGTCCTGAGTTTATTACTACTGTGCGGTAGACCAAGAAAATTCGAAATATTGTGTAACACCACTGTATAAAAATGTCGGAATGTCAAAAATGAACCGTATTACAATTTTCTATAAGACATCAATGAACGACAATGAAAATTTTAAGGTCTTGAATTCATTACCACGTCTGGGTGGACCAGGAAAATTCGAAAGTATTGCATTAACACCGTTAAATAAAGATATCCGAATGCCGAAAATGAACAGTATTTCAATATTCTATAAGACATCAATCAACGACAATCAAAATTTTTAAGTCCTGAGTTTATTACCACTTTGCGGTAGACCAAGGAAATTCGAAATATTGTGTAACACCACTGTATAAAAATGTCAGAATGTCAAAAATGAACCGCATTACAATTTTCTATAACACATCAACGAACGACAATGAAAATTTTAAGGTCCTGAATTCATTACCACGTCGGGCTGGATCAGGAAAATTCGAAATATTATATAACACCACTGTATAAAAATGTCCGAATGTCAAAAATGAACCGTATTACAATTTTCTATAACACATCAATGAACGACAATGAAAATTTTAAGGTCCTGAATTCATTACCACGTCGGGGTGGACCAGGAAAATTCGAAATATTATATAACACCACTGTATAAAAATATCAGAGTGTCAAAAATGAAGCACATTACAATTTTCTATAACACATCAATGAACGACAATGAAAATTTTAACGTCCTGAGTTTATTACCACTTTGCGGTAGACCAAGAAAATTCGAAATATTGTATAACACCACTGTATAAAAATGTCAGAATGTCAAAAATGAACCGTATTACAATTTTCTATAAGACGTCAATGAACGGCAATGAAAATTTTGAGGTCCTGAATTCATTACCACGTCGGGGTGGACCAGGAAAATTCGAAATATTGTATAACACCACTAAATAAAGATATCCGAATGCCGAAAATGAACCGTATTTCAATTTTCTATAACACATCAATCAACGTCAATGAAAATTTTAACGTCCTGAGTTTATTACCACTTTGCGGTAGACCAAGAAAATTCCAAATATTGTCTAACACCACTGTATAAAAATATCAGAGTGTTGTTACGGGCTAGCCGTGCGAGACCGTTTTTACATCCGTTTGGTTACGGAAAAACGCGTGCTCGCTCCTAAACCTTTAAGGATACGCGAGCCAAATCAACAGTCGCCAATTCGAATAAGCCTAAGATTAATTAAGTTCCAAACACATCTCACTGCGCTATAGTCAATGAGCACTATTGGCAAAATAATACCTTTCAGGCGGATTCTCCTTGACGGTCGAAGCTGATTGGTACAGGATGTGGTTTAAGGGTAGGAAAGACCCAGCTTGAGGTAACACACGGCGTTCCACGAAGGCGCCTAGTCTCTCTCAAGTCTAACGATGTCTTTAGGCAGGTAGCCCTACTTATATAATCGTTCTTTAAACTACCCTACTGTTTCCCTGATTCGCGAGGGTGTCAGTCCAGAGACCCGTCCTACCAGGTGTATAGTCAGATCTTTTAATTGAGGTCCAAACACATCTCACTGCGCTATAGTCAATGAGACCTATTGGCACAACAATATTAATCCGATTATACCCGAGTCGGTTCGAAGGTCCCTAGAAAGGAAAAAGGTTTAGGATGGCTAAAAGGTAAATGCTTGAGGTACCAGACGGCGTTCCACGAAGGCGCCGAATCTCTCTCGAGTCTTATATTACCCCGGATAGGAATATCTGAGCGGCTAAATATTCCTACACTAAAATGTGGGTTCTATGTACGATGTCGCTTTCAGTGTTGTTCGCTATTGACAGGTGGTGATTGAATGAAGAACAAGGAGTAATTGAGACGAAAAATAAGATAACTATATTGAAAGGATTTAAAAGAATAGAGAATACAATCGTGTTTAGTGTGTGTTCGCTTGTTACAAAATACCTTGTGTATTCCTCGTCTGTCTGTACAGATATAACTCGCGGCGTATGTTGAATGCTTAAGAATATAATTGCAACTAATGCAATGATTTGGTTGAAAGTGCCGTGCACGATCTCCCTCGGAATATCCCCGTATTCCAACGTCTAAGATTTTATAAAGAGATTCGAATAATTTGGTCGAAAGTAACTAATACGATCTTCCTCGGAATAACCCCGTATTCCAGCGTCTAAGATTTGTACTGGTTTGAAGTGCTTCGAAAGTGCCTGGCACGATCTACTACAAGGAGGACAGAGCTTCGCCCTTCGGGAAAGAATCAAAGACTGAACTCTCAGAGTAGGATTTTCGGTGGTTTATATAGTCGAGCGCGCCCTAATTTCTCGGAAAAAGTGGGGCTAACCCTTAAGATTTTCCTAGACAAGCCCTAGGATGTAGCTGTATGTGAATCATGCGCGTCTTGCATGCAGCTGTATATGAATCATTGCGGCTGGGGCTGCATGAGAATGTTTATAGGACTGAGAGATTATGTTGGGTGCGGTTTGAGCTTGAAACTAAGATTTTAGCTGAATGCTAGAATATTCTCGATTTTTAAAGTGGAAAAATTGCTTGCGTAAAATACGGACGTAACAGTGTCAAAAAGGAAGCACATTACAATTTTCTATAAGACATCAATGAAAGACAATGCAAATTTTAAGGTCCTGAATTCATTACCACGTCGTCGTGGGCCAGGAAAATTCGAAAGTATTGTATTAACACCACTGTATAAAAATGTCAGAATGTCAAAAATGAACCGTATTACAATTTTCTATAAGACATCAATGAACGACAATGAAAATTTTAAGGTCCTGAATTCATTACCACGTCGGGCTAGACCAGGAAAATTCGAAATATTCTATAACACCACTGTATAAAAATGTCAGAATGTCAAAAATGAACCGTATTACAATTTTCTATAAGACATCAATGAACGACAACGAAAATTTTAAGGTCCTGAATTCATTACCACGTCGGGGTGGACCAGGAAAATTCGAGAGTATTGTATTAACACCGCTAAATAAAGATATCCGAATGCCGAAAATGAACAGTATTTCAATATTCTATAAGACATCAATCAACGACAATCAAAATTTTTAAGTCCTGAGTTTATTACCACTTTGCGGTAGACCAAGAAAATTCCAAATATTGTCTAACACCACTGTATAAAAATATCAGAATGCCAAAAATGAACCGTATTTCAATGTTCTATAACACATCAATCAACGTCAATGAAAATTTTAACGTCCTGAGTTTATTACCACTGTGCGGTAGACCAAGAAAATTCGAAATATTGTATAACACCACTGTATAAAAATGTCGGAATGTCAAAAATGAACCGTATTACAATTTTCTATAAGACATTAGTCAACGACAATCAAAATTTTAAAGTCCTGAGTTTATTACCACTTTGCGGTAGACCAAGAAAATTCCAAATATTGTCTAACACCACTGTATAAAAAAATCAGAGTGTCAAAAATGAAGCACATTACAATTTTCTATAAGACATCAATGAAAGACAATGCAAATTTTTGAGGTCCTGAATTCATTACCACGTCGTCGTGGACCAGGAAAATTCGAAAGTATTGTATTAACACCACTGTATAAAAATGTCAGAATGTCAAAAATGAACCGTATTACAATTTTCTATAAGACATCAATGAACGACAATGAAAATTTTAAGGTCCTGAATTCAGTACCACGTCGTAGTGGACCAGGAAAATTCGAAAGTATTGTATTAACACCACTAAATAAAGATATCCGATTGCCGAAATGAACCGTATTTCAATTTTCTATAAGACATCAATCAACGTCAATGAAAATTTTACCGTCCTGAGGCTATTACCACTTTGCGGTAGACCAAGAAAATTCGAAATATTGTATAACACCACTGTATAGAAATGTCAGAATGTCAAAAATGAACCGTATTACAATTTTCTATAACACATCAACGAACGACAATGAAAATTTTAAGGTCCTGAATTCATTACCACGTCGGGCTGGATCAGGAAAATTCGAAATATTATATAACACCACTGTATAAAAATGTCAGAATGTCAAAAATGAACCGTATTACAATTTTCTATAAGACATCAATGAACGGCAATGAAAATTTTAACGTCCTGAGTTTATTACTGTTGTGGATCGTTTGGTTGTAAGAAGGTTTACTTCTAATAAGTGTCTACGTATTTATCATCTCACTTGTAAGTATTAATAAAGTAACAAAGTATAATGTTCATCTTGGCACACACAGTCTTTTGTCTCACATTACATGTTCTCTCTTTCTGTTCTCAGCGTCGACTGACCGCACGCGTGGCGTCGCACTGCGTTGCTCCCGCCTTTGTTCCCGCGCAATAACCTTAAGCCTAAGTCATATGACAATAAAGCCAACACACACACACACACACACCCCTCTTGGGTTTATTGTCTAATTACGTTCAACATATATTTTATATTATTGATTAATCTTGGTCCACTCAAACCTTTAGTCAGGCAATCCGCCTTCATGTCTTCACTTGCAACATGTGTCACCACAATATCATGTTTTTTCACATTGTCCTTGACAAAATAGCTTTTCCTGTTTAATAACTTTGACCTGGAGCTGAATGCTCCACCATTTGCCATCTTGACTACATTCAGACTGTCACTCTTAATATTAGTTGTAATACTACCATTTCCAGTAATTTCTTTAATTAAATTTTTTAACCAAATCACTTCTTTTACTCCTTCAACCATAGCTTCCAGTTCACTTTCTGTCGAGGACAAGGCTACTATATTTTGTTTTTTGCTTTTCCATTGTATCAGATCTCCATCTCTGAAAACAACTAATCCAGAAAATGATTTCGCATCACTAGTAATGTCCCATGACGCATCCGTTTCACAACTTATCCTATTATTTACATTTTTTCTTCCAAATTGTAACTTATAATCTATTGTTCCCCTTAAATACCGAAGTACTCTCTTTAAACTGTTTAAATGAATCTCCCTAGGGTCATTGTTATACTGTGATAGGCAACTAAGACTGTATGTAATGTCTGGTCTCGAGCTCACACTAATAAACATAAGTCTACCCATCAATTCCTGATAATATTTTTGATCACATTTTTTTGAATCTTGGAAATTATCCAATTTTACATTTATATCACATGGCGCTGATACACTATTACAGTCTTCCATAGCATATAACTCCAACAGTCTTTTTATATAGTTTCTTTGATGTACCCAAATCGCACCATCTTTTTGTTCAATTTCTAATCCTAGATAGTTCTTTGCAATGCCCATATCTTTAATATCTATCTTTTTCCGCAGCAAGTTAATGTATTCGTCTTCAATTTCGTTGTCGCTTGACACCACAATTATATCATCAACATGCACTCCGCAATACATGAACTTATCATCTCTTCTAACAAAAAATACGCAAGGATCTTCATGTGATTGCTGCAAACCACATTTTTTAAATTCTTCCGTCATACATTCATTCCAACATTTACCCGCTTGTTTGAGCCCATATATGCTTTTCTTAAGTTTACATACTAACCCTATATCATTTCTATATCCTTCCGGCGTTTTCATATATACTTCCTCATTCAACTTTCCGTGTAAGAAGGCAGTTTTTACATCGTAGACTTTGATCTTTCTACCCTTTTCAGCTGCTATGCTAAGCAATAGTCTTATTGATTCACTACGTACAACCGGAGCAAATGTTTCATAATATTCTACTCCCGGTCTTTGCCCACAGCCTACTGCCACCAGACGAGCTTTAAATCTTACCTCATTACTACTTGGGTCTTGCTTCTTGCAAAATATCCATTTGCTATTTATTACTTTTTTATCTTCCGGTCTTTTGATCAAGTCCCAAACTTCATGTTTCTTCATGTATCTCATCTCATCGTTCATTGCTTCTTTCCATTCTTGCCACTCAGCTGAATTTCTTGCTTCTTCTACGTTTTTGGGGATTTGGTCGTCCTTCACGTGCATAGATAAATTTCTATTTTTTATTCTTAATGATCGTCTTAAATTCTCTTGATTTTCATTATCCCTTTTTGTACGTTCCTCCTTTTCCAGTTGTTCTCGATTCCTAATTACTTCAGCAGTTGTGCTTTTCGGTCTTCCTCTTTGATTCGGTCTTTCTCCTTCATTTTCATGTCTCACATCATCTTCATTCTCGATCTCATCCTCTGTATCTTCATTCATTGTATCTTCGGCTTCCATCCATTCTTCATTTCCTGAGGAGTCAACATCATTAATTTTTGCTCTCTCATTTTCAATTACCAACACATCTGGATCATCATTTGAATTCTCAATCCTTTTCATTTTGTCCTCATCTAGATTCCAATATACCATATCATTCCTCTCTTGATTTTTAGTTCCTCGTATTTCTTTGTTGTTAAGGCCATTTAGTAATTCTATCCCATTCCTTTTTTCATCGAACTTAACGTCGCAGACACACTTGACCTTGTTGATCCCTGGAATATACACTCTATAGGTATTATTGCTTGCATAACCTATAAAAATCCCTTTGGTAGCTTTTTCAGCAAATTTAGCATGTTTTATTCCTTTATTTAGCACAAAGGCCATACACCCAAATCTTTTCATATAACTAATATTTGGTCTTCGTCCATGCCAAATTTCATATGGCGTTACTCCATGTGCATGTGATTTTACACGATTTCTAACGTGCGCTGCAGTGCAAATCGCTTCTCCCCAGAAACTTAATGAAATCTTAGAATCGGATATAAGTGTCCTTGTTGTCTCAATCAACGATCGGTTTGCCCTTTCAATCACACCATTGCATTGTGGTGTATATGGTGGGCTAAATTCTTGCTTCGTACCTCTATCGATCAGCCACTCCTTCAATTCCCTGTCAGTAAATTCTCCTCCATTATCTGTCCGAATGCATTTTAGTTTCAGTCCCATCTGTGTCTCTTTCTCTGTAATTAATCTCTTTAACTTGTTCTTCGTCTCGTTCTTTTCATTGAGCAATTCAACAAATATGTATCTTGAATAATCGTCAATGACTGTCAGTACATACCTCTTTCCACCTTCTGTGAGAGGTGATATTGGTCCCACTAAATCGGCATGCCATAAATCCATATTATTTGTTGCTCTTCTATTCGTCAGACCTTTATGAGTTTTTTGGCAGATTTTTCCACATATACATGAATCACATACATTATTATTTGTATTCAGTTCTTGGATTCCAATCACGAGATTCTTAGTCTTCATTTCTTCAATAGTCTTTCTGTTAGCATGTCCTAGTCGTCTGTGCCACAGGTCAGCCTCTTCAACATTGTTCGCCCTTTCCATCTTCATGTTCTTTCCTATAATATAGTACTCGTTCCCTTTTCTTAATGCTCGCAATGTTACTCTTTCCCCTTTCTTATAGACTACTGCACCCAGTTTGTCAAATGTTACCTTATAGCCATGGTCAGTGAATTTTGCTACTGACAACAGATTCGAGTTAATATCAGGAACACATAGTACTTTTGTTAGTCTAATTCTATTATCATTTTGCTTATCTCTGATTAGTATATCTCCTATTCCCTTAGAAGATATTGTACGCCCATTCTTATCTGCTACTGTTATACTTCTAGAGTCATATTCTAAATGATCAAATATCTCTTTTCGGCTGGTCATATGACTAGTTGATCCTGAATCTAAAAGCCATTCAGAACAACTATCGTCAAACGTATCATTACCTTCATTTCCTCTCTCTCTCACGCTCATGACAGTATCGTTCGCACGCATCATAGTTTCTTCTCTGGTATTTGCTCTTCCTCTTGATCCACTGCTTCCTCTGTGATTTCCACGATTTCCCCTTCCTCTTGGTTGTGTAAATACTTTTTGTCTTCTGCATTCCGCAGCAATGTGGTTCATTCCATTGCAATTGTAGCATCTCCTCTTCGAATAACATTGTTCAGCATGATGTCCAATCTTTCCACACTTGTAGCATTTATGGTCATTTCTTGTATTGTCCCGTACTCTCCTTACATCTTCACTTTCTCTGTGATAGTCTTTTCTTCTATCTTTCCTTAATTCCTCTTGTTTTAAGGCGTAGCGCACATCATTTATTGAAGTACCAGCTTGGGTTTCCATCACTCTTACACTAGGTGTCGCCGAACGAGGGCGCGGAGCGGCTCAATAGATAATAAGAACCATTTAAACTAGGCTAAGTAATGTTAAGTATGATTAAGTAATGTATTGTTAACCAAGTTAAACAATAAATCGATTTTCCCGACGACCGAGGTGGCTTTTCGCGCTGGGTATCCGGAAGCTTAGGGGAGACGAACCGGGACTTCCTAGAACAGGCGTGTTGTTGTTGCGAGCGCGTTACAGGTCGCACATTGTTATGAGGAGCGCGCTCGATGGAGGCCGGGCGGATTAAGGAGCAAGTACGAACAAGCCAGCGGAGCAGCAGTTAGTGTCGAGTCGACCGTGAACGGAACCGGAAGGTGCGCGGCGTGTGAGATCGGGTCGGAGCGAGCTGGCGGGGACGGCCGCGGTTCGGAAGGTGAAGTGGTGCGCGAGTTGGGGCCGGTCGACTGGACGCCCGTTTGAGGGAGGCTCCCGTGTTCGCGCCCCCTTTTTTCCGCGGCGGGGATCCCGGTGGGCAGCATGCGCCTCCGGAGCTCGGTCTCGCCATGCTCCGGGGGCGATGCGGCGCCGCGGCGGGCGGTTCCGGGACGACCGGTCTAATCGCGGCGGCTCCCTGTTGGACGAGGGAAAGTCTGGCGCGGGTGGCGACGGACCATTCGCCGGGGGGCCGTCGCGGGCAGCGCCGGGGGTCACGCGGGGAACCGAAAGGTCAACCCGTCTCCGCCGGCTCGCTTCCGCGGGCGATCGGTTTGATGCCACATTGTTGCGTTAAGATCCTACCCAACGAATAAAGTGTTTGAATTTGACTCAGCCTGGCGTTGTGTTGTTTGTTTACCCGACACGTCCCTCTTCGTTGCCGGCGGCCGAGCGGAATCGCCCGCTCGGTCGACGACACTAGGTTCAAATTCTCCTCTCACTCCTTTCAATATATATAGTTTCAGTTCATAGTCCTCAATATCTTTTCCTAACATCTTACACTTGTTTTTAAGTCCTTTTGCCCTATTTATATATTCGTCGACGCTTTCTTCTTTCTTCATTCTAATGTTTGTTATTTCGCCCAAATACCTCGTCTTTAATTGTTCGTTGTTCGCTGCCATATTATATTTCACTAAGTTCCATAACTTTTCGGCATTTCTTTCGTGACAATGTTTCATTAACTGTGCCTCGCTCATTGTGTTCAAAATTATAGTTCTGGCGCTATAATTCTCGTCATCCCACTCGTTCCAACGTGCAAGTTTTTCTTCGTATTTATCATCTCCCATTGAGGGTTTTTCAGGCGGTTTCATATCCATCAATTTTTTCCAAAGTTTCTTCGCTCTTAAAATTCCTTCTATCTTTTCGCTCCAGAGGAAATAATTATTGTCAGTGAGCGGTTCCACTCCTGTAATGTTCCAGTTTCCATTGTCTGCCATTGTGTGGCACGTGTTCGTTGTCGTTCTTCTTCTTAACCTCACCAAACCACGTTGTGCTACCAATTTGTTGTGGATCGTTTGGTTGTAAGAAGGTTTACTTCTAATAAGTGTCTACGTATTTATCATCTCACTTGTAAGTATTAATAGAGTAACAAAGTATAATGTTCATCTTGGCAATTACCACTTTGCGGTAGACCAAGAAAATTCGAAATATTATATAACACCACTGTATAAAAATGTCAGAATGTCAAAAATGAACCGTATTACAACTTTGTATAAGACATCAATGAACGACAATGAAAATTTTAAGGTCCTGAATTCATTACCACGTCGGGGTGGACCAGGAAAATTCGAAATATTGTATAACACCACTGTAGAAAAATATCAGAATGTCAAAAATGAACCCTATTACAATTTTCTATAAGACATCAATGAACGGCAATGAAAATTTTAAGGTCCTGAATTCATTACCACGTCGGGGTGGACCAGGAAAATTCGAAAGTATTGTATTAACTCCACTAAATAAAGATATCCGAATGCCGAAAATGAACCGTATTTCAATTTTCTATAAGACATCAATGAACGACAATGAAAATTTTAACGTCCTGAGTTTACCACTTTGCGGTAGACCAAGAAAATTCGAAATATTGTATAACACTACTGTATAAAAATGTCGGAATGTCAAAAATGAACCGTATTACAATTTTCTATAAGACATCAATGAACGACAATTGTTTAATTTCCTAATGAAAGACAATGAAAGACAATGCAAATTTTAAGGTCCTGAATTCATTACCACGTCGGGGTGGACCAAGAAAATTCGAAATATTATATAACACCACTGTATAAAAATGTCACAATGTCAAAAATGAACCGTATTACAATTTTCTATAAGACGTCAATGAACGACAATGAAAATTTTAAGGTCCTGAATTCATTACCACGTCGGAGTGCACCAGAAAAATTCGAAATATTGTATAACCCCGCTAAATAAAGATATCCGAATGCCGAAAATGAACAGTATTTCAATATTCTATAAGTCATCAATGAACGACAATAAAAATTTTAACGTCCTGAGTTTATTACCACTTTGCGGTACACCAAGAAAATTCGAAATATTAAATAACACCACTGTATAAAAATGCCAGAATGTCAAAAATGAACCGTATTACAATTTTTGTCGGGTTGGTTGGGAATCAGTAACACTCAGTCACACAACACGTAGATAATATATTTGATATTGATATGTAACAATAGATAATAAACTCTTGTACTCGCACTCAGCGCTTCACTCGGTAGAGACATCCTTCCCTGATCAACGTTCGTCTCCGACTCCCTGCTCTTTCCTCCCTCATTTGTTTCGCCATCGCGTCCATCCTGAAGTCTCACGCATTTCGTTCTCTCACTCAGTCTTTCCATAAAGTATAATCCACAATCATACCAATCACACACACAATTTTCTATAACACATCAATGAACGACAATGAAAATTTTAAGGTCCTGAATTCATTACCACGTCGGGCTGGACCAGGAAAATTCGAAAGTATTGTATTAACACCACTGTATAAAAATGTCAGAATGTCAAAAATGAACCGTATTTCAATATTCTATAAGACGTCAATGAAAGACAATGCAAATTTTAAGGTCCGGAATTCATTACCACGTCGTCGTGGACCAGGAAAATTCAAAAGTATTGTATTAACACCACTGTATAAAAATGTCAGAATGTCAAAAATGAACCGTATTACAATTTTCTAGAAGACATCAATGAACGAAAATGAAAATTTTAACGTCCTGAGTTTATTACCACTTTGCGGTAGACCAAGAAAATTCGAAATATTAAATAACACCACTGTATAAAAATGTCAGAATGTCAAAAATGAACCGTATTACAATTTTCTATAAGACATCAATGAACGACAATGAAAATTTTAAGGTCCTGAATTCATTACCACGTCGGGCTGGACCAGGAAAATTCGAAATATTGTATAACACCACTGTAGAAAAATATCAGACTGTCAAAAATGAAGCACATTACAATTTTCTATAAGACATCAATGAAAGACAATGCAAATTTTAAGGTCCTGAATTCATTACCACGTCGGGGTGGACCAGGAAAATTCGAAAGTATTGTATTAACACCACTGTATAAAAATGTCAGAATGTCAAAAATGAACCGTATTTCAATATTCTATAAGACATCAATGAACGACAATCAAAATTTTAAAGTCCTGACTTTATTACCACTTTGCGGTAGACCAAGAAAATTCCAAATATTGTCTAACACCACTGTATAAAAATATCATGTTGGCGCTTATGGCTACTCCATACGAAGCGGGGACACGCGCATTAGCCGCGACGCAAGCGCCGCCGTCTCCGGCGACAAAGGCCCCGAGTTGGGTTGGGTCTCTTAGGGCTCACTGGTCACTCGGTTCCAGGATTGTACCGCCGCGCACGCCAAATAAACGATTCACTGTTTAACCCACTACACCGTGTCTTTCCCTACTTTCCGTACACGAGGTATCGCGAACACTGGCACACCAATAGGTTATGGGCCCAGGAAACCTCGGAAGTTAAAGTGAAAGTGTAATAAGTAACCGGGAAGCACGATCGAAGAACAGGAAGAGGTTAGCCATTGTCTCCTTAGTACACGCGACGCGTATCACGATGAGTTCGGGAATCGTGCGAATCGAATCTTTAAACAAAGAGGACTACGATACGTGGAAAATGCAAATGCAAGCTTTGCTCGTCAAGAACGATGCATGGGCATACGTGAACGGCGAAATAGCTAAGCCCGTCGTCGTCGCAACGGACGCTTCGACTGTAAGTGACGCGCAGGAATGGACAAGGAACGACAACAAAGCGAAATCAGACATCGTTTTGTCGATCAGCGCGTCCGAACTGAAACAAGTAAAGAACTGCGAAACATCTCGGGAAATGTGGTTGAAGCTTCAGGACATATACCAATCGAAGGGACCTGCACGGAAAGCCACGCTACTGAAGCAGCTCACGCTGCACCGAATGGAAGATGGTGACGACGTTCGGGAACACGTTCGGGTCTTTTTCGACGCAGTCGACAAGCTGAACGAGATGGAAGTTCAGGTAAACGAAGACCTACTAGCAATATTACTGCTCTATAGTCTACCGACAAGCTTCGCGAATTTTCGCTGTGCCATCGAGTCACGTGACGAGCTGCCATCGCCGGAAATCCTACGCATCAAGATCATCGAAGAAAGCGACGCTCGCAAGAGCGACGCACGGAACAACAACGGCCAGGGCGCCATGATAGCGAACAAAGCGGCTTGGAGGCATCGAGGTCCGAAGAAGAAGACGACGGAAAAGAGCAACGCAAATCCAACGGAACCCTTCAGGTATCAGTGCCACCGATGTCGGAAATACGGCCACAAAGCCGTAGACTGTCCGAAGGTCAACGACAATCGCCGAACGGACCCGAAGAAAGCCGAAGAAGTGGGCCTGTGCGGTGCTCCGGAAATCGACGATGAACACAAAGTGCTATGCGCGGACGGCTCGAACAATGCCGGAAAGTGGTGCATAGACAGTGGCGCGACTTCTCACTTGTGTAATGACTTGAACGAGTTCGAAAACATTGAATATTCGGATTTCGGAAAATTGAGCCTCGCGAACGACGCGTCGACCAAAATAACGGGAAAAGGAACCGTGTCATTCGCGACAAGTGCGTTCGGTGACAAGAAAAACATTCGACTAAACGATGCATTGTATATACCGGATCTCCGCGTAAATCTTTTGTCAGTCGCCAAAATTACCGACAAAAACCTTAGCGTCACGTTCAACAAGAACCGCGCCGTGGTGACGGACAGTGACGGAAATACGAAACTTGAGGCGGATCGCGTCGGCGGACTGTACTACGTACGCGAGAAATCGCACGACGCGTGTAATACCGGGTCGGAACAAGTTTCGTCTCAGAAGACGACTACCCTGATGACGTGGCACCGACGTCTCGGACACGTCAATACGAGAACTCTTCTCGATGCGGTGCGCGGAAATGTAATACAGGGAGTCAACCTGCCGAAAGGTGAAACCGAAATCAACTGCGAGATTTGCTATCGGGGAAAAATGACCAGAATACCTTTCCCGGAGAGGCCCGATCGGGGAACGGAACCATTGGAAATCATCCACTCCGACGTGTGCGGGCCCATGAAGACAGTCTCGAACGGAAAGGCCAAGTATTTTGTGACGTTCACAGACGATTACTCGCGATGGACCGAAGTGCGTTTCCTGAAATCAAAGGATGAACGACAATCAAAATTTTAAAGTCCTGACTTTATTACCACTTTGCGGTAGACCAAGAAAATTCCAAATATTGTCTAACACCACTGTATAAAAATATCAGAATGTCAAAAATGAACCGCATTACAATTTTCTATAAGACATCAATGAACGACAATGAAAATTTTAAGGTCCTGAATTCATTACCACGTCGGAGTGGACCAGGAAAATTCGAAAGTATTGTATTAACACCACTAAATAAAGATATCCGAATGCCGAAAATGAACCGTATTTCAATTTTCTATAACACATCAATCAACGTCAATGAAAATTTTACCGTCCTGAGTTTATTACCACTATGCGGTAGACCAAGAAAATTCGAAATATTGTATAACACCACTGTAGAAAAATATCAGACTGTCAAAAATGAAGCACATTACAATTTTCTATAAGACATCAATGAAAGACAATGCAAATTTTAAGGTCCTGAATTCATTACCACGTCGTCGTGGACCAGGAAAATTCGAAAGTATTGTATTAACACCACTGTATAAAAATATCAGACTGTCAAAAATGAAGCACATTACAATTTTCTATAAGACATCAATGAAAGACAACGCAAATTTTAAGGTCCTGAATTCATTACCACGTCGTCGTGGACCAGGAAAATTCGAAAGTATTGTATTAACACCACTGTATAAAAATGTCAGAATGTCAAAAATGAACCGTATTACAATTTTCTATAAGACATCAATGAACGACAATGAGAATTTTAAGGTCCTGAATTCATTACCACGTCGGGATGGACCAGGAAAATTCGAAAGTATCGTATTAACACCACTGTATAAAAATGTCAGAATGTCAAAAATGAACCGTATTACAATTTTCTATAAGACATCAATGAACGACAATGAAAATTTTGAGGTCCTGAATTCATTACCACGTCGGAGTGGACCTGGAAAATTCGAAAGTATTGTATTAACACCGCTAAATAAAGATATCCGAATGCCGAAAATGAACAGTATCAAGAGACGCGGCCGCGTCTCGCGCCAAGTAGAAGCAGAGGAAGCAAGGCGCACCGAACGCGAGCGAGCGGCCAAGACCATTTACCGGACGGAGAACGAAGCCCCATGTATTTTTCCCTATACCCAGATTTGCCTCCTTAATATCTCTCTTGAAACCGATCTATGGAACAAACTATTGGCACTAATCGAAAGATTGAATTTTTTTGAGTCGATTAAGACCAGCACGGGACAGATCCGTGCACTGGTTTTCAAGATATCGATTTTAGAAAATAATTTTTTAACGAAAAGATTCGCTTCTTCTCCATTTCCTCGTGATGTCAACAGATGTCTCGACCTTCGCTTCTAGCTTTCCCCTGGCATTAGCAGATGTCTCGACCTTCGCTTCTAGCTTTTTCCTGGCTTCAACAGATGTCTCACCCTTCGATTTTAGGTTTTCCTTGGCATCAAGAGATGTCTCTACTTTCGGCAGTCCCCTCTCTCCTCTCTGAAACTTGGGCCCCAATTGCCTATTCGTACTTGTCTCCTTGTCTAGCTCTCGAGTTTTGATGCCTGTCCCTGTCCAATGTCCGTACCTATGTTCACTATTTGCGTCCTTGTCTACTGCCCGAATTCTCTTCTTGTCTATCGCTCGGATCTCTCTCGCCTATTTCTCTTCTTGTCTACCTTTAGAATCCCACTTATGTCCTTGTCTATTACTACTTGGAACTTTATAGCCGAATACTTTTCGCCGTATATTAACGGCGTGTTTTAACATATTACGTAGTGTTTGGTATCATTTTAATCAGCAAAAGCTCAATAATATGACAGTATAATTTCCATGAATAAAAATTTGCAAATAAAAAACTTTGCGATTGGAATTAGTATTAGTCACATCTTTGGTGATTAAAATGATACTAAACACTACGTAATATGTTAAAACACGCCGTAGCAAATATTGAAGCAAAAAGTACGAATAATTTGGTCGCATGCATCGGCTGTCGGGTCTTCGCCGCACAAGACGGGCCCCCTCACACCCCTCTCATTTAGATTTCTGAATAACCACACTTTTGAGAGAAGTAATCGGATGAGAAGTAGTCGACAGAGTAAATTGTTTACCTAACTCTTCCTCCGAATCCAAATAAATTTATCTAATTTGTATCAATTGTTACTTCTTGTTTTATCTTTTTAACCTTATGTAGATTCCTCGAAACGTCTTGAAAACAAAATGATTGAAATCCCAAAAAAAACTTTACATAAATGTAACGTAAAAAAAGGTGCGCCAAGTAGAAGCAGAGCCGTCGTATGCCTGAAATAAAGAAAAATTTCTCAAATCAAATCATGTTTACCAAGCACGTATAGGAAATACGGGCATATGTGGAAAAGTTTAGTTAATCCTTCCTACCTTAATTTTCGACAAGATGGTGGAGAATACAACAAAAATATCAATTTCGCAAATCAACAAAATTTCCAACACCGGCAGACTTGGGCGCTACTCTTTGCTGCATACATTAACGCAGGTATCACTTTATTTAATCGTGCCCGAATTTCAAAAATGGCGCCCCAAGTATGCCGGTGTTGGAAATTTTGTTGATTTGCGAAATTGATATTTTTGTTGTATTCTCCACCATCTTGTCGAAAATTAAGGTAGGAAGGATTAACTAAACTTTTCCACATATGCCCGTATTTCCTATACGTGCTTGGTAAACATGATTTGATTTGAGAAATTTTTCTTTATTTCAGGCATACGACGGCTCTGCTTCTACTTGGCGCACCTTTTTTTACGTTACATTTATGTAAAGTTTTTTTTGGGATTTCAATATTCTATAAGACATCAATCAACGACAATCAAAATTTTAAAGTCCTGAGTTTATTACCACTTTGCGGTAGACCAAGAAAATTCCAAATATTGTCTAACACCACTGTATAAAAATATCAGACTGTCAAAAATGAAGCACATTACAATTTTCTATAAGACATCAGTGAAAGACAACGCAAATTTTAAGGTCCTGAATTCATTACCACGTCGTCGTGGACCAGGAAACTTCGAAAGTATTGTATTAACACCACTGTATAAAAATGTCAGAATGTCAAAAATGAACCGTATTACAATTTTCTATAAGACATCAATGAACGACAATGAAAATTTTAAGGTCCTGAATTCATTACCACGTCGGGGTGGACCAGGAAAATTCGAAAGTATTGTATTAACACCAGTAAATAAATATATCCGAATACCGAAAATGAACCGTATTTCAATTTTCAATAAGACATCAATCAACGTCAATGAAAATTTTAACGTCCTGAGGTTATTACCACTTTGCGGTAGACCAAGAAAATTCGAAATATTGTATAACACCACTGTATAAAAATGTCAGAATGTCAAAAATGAACCGTATTACAATTTTCTATAAGACATCAATGAACGACAATGAAAATTTTGAGGTCCTGAATTCATTACCAATTCGGGGTGGACCAGGAAAATTCGAAAGCATTGTATTAACACCACTAAATAAAGATATCCGAATGCCGAAAATGAACCGTATTTCAATTTTCTATAAGACATCAATCAACGTCAATGAAAATTTTAACGTCCTGAGTTTATTACCACTTTGCGGTAGGCCAAGAAAAAAATTCGAAATATTGTATAACACCACTGTATAAAAATGTCAGAATGTCAAAAATGAACCGTATTACAATTTTCTATAAGACGTCAATGAACGGCAATGAAAATTTTAAGGTCCTGAATTCATTACCACGTCGGGGTGGACCAGGAAAATTCGAAATTGTAATGAAGGAATGTTTTGGATGTCAGGGTACAATTAGGCTTCGTGGTGTGATCGGAAGGTAGGTTTTAATCAAAGATGGTACACTCTTACTCTGTTCGGACGAGACTGACTCGCGCCGTCTTACCGCCGAACGCGATCGCAAATAACAAAACAATAAAGCCGCTGCAACACGTCACATAAGCGCGCGCGCGCGGAGCCTAATCTTATGCTCTTACAACTCGGGCATCCTGACCATATCCCGTCTCGGGATATACTAACCCTACTACTGCGATAACCAAGGCCGCATGTTTTTGGCTTCCCAAACGCCTTGGTATCTTTTCTGCGTTTGCTGAAAACCCTCAATATCCGAGATAACATATCGGTCGTGTCGCAGTTTCCTACTAACTTCGTATGGACCCTTAAACTGTGGAATTAGCTTACGCGGAGCACCGGGTGTGCTGTCGAAATTCCTTAACATAACGTAATCTCCCTCGCTATAACCATGCGGTTCACTACATTTCTTATTAAAATACTGCTCGTTGTAACGCTGTGACGCTTTGGTTCGCGTTTCAGCCATACTTCGCATGCTTTCCAAGTCTTTCACATTATCACTCGACTTGTCATCTAAATATTCCTTAATTTTATCAGGTATTCGTCCCCGCTGGTCTACGCCAAACAACAAATTGCAAGGGGTTTCGCCTGTCGTCTTATGTATGGTGTTATTCATACCATATTCAATGTCACTTAACACTTTATACCATGGGCTTCCGGTTTCCGGATTTCCTTTCGGAATCGAATGTAGAACAGCTTCCTTCTTCCCCACCGAGGGTGAAAAGACGATACATTTAAGACAATTCTGTATGTGCGACTTCACCTTTTCTTTCAATGCCGGAAACCAATAATTTTGCACAATCGTACTAACAGTTTTTTCCACTCCTAAATGGCCCATCTGATCATGGTATCTTACCATAATATTGTTTTCCATTGCTTCAGGAACGTAAAAAAGTAAGTTTTTATCTCGTTTCCTATAAACTAACCCATCTCGCATTTCAAAAAAATGGTCTTCACTATTTTCCAACTTATTTCTTAATTCTACGATTTTCTTATCTTGTGTTTGGCATATTGCCAAGTCTTGCTCTAAAGTGTTCGCTTCAATGGCTAAAATACAAGTCGATCTACTCAGCGCATCTACGTGTCTCATACGGTCGCCTGATCGATGTTCTATAGTATAGTCATAACTTTGTAATTCTAACGCCCAGCGTGCAATCCGCGGATTAATATCTTTCTTTTGCAGTGTCAATTGAAGTGCGTTGCAATCCGTTATTATCTTAAAACTAATACCATGCAAATATACGCGAAATCGTTTAATCGCATAAACTATAGCTAAGGTTTCGAGTTCAAAACTATGGTACTTACTCTCAACCTCGCTAGTTCGCTTAGAAAAATAAAATATAGGGTGTAGTCGCATGTCCGCCTTCTTTTGCAACAAAATAGCGCCAAATCCTATTGAGCTCGCATCACAATGCAATTCTGTGTAATTTTTAGGATCATAGATTGCCAAGATCGGTGCTAGCGTCAACTTCACCTTTAACTGTTCAAAAGCCCTTAATTCTACCTCAGTAAATTTAAATTTAACGTTTTTCCTCAACAAGTCATACAGAGGCTTGCTTACAACAGAAAATCCCTCAATAAATTTCCTAAAATACGCACTTAACCCTAAGAACCGCTGTACATCGTGCACATTTTGGGGCACGGGAAAATTCGCAACCGCTTTAATTCCAGTTGATGTTGGACTTATGCCATCTACACTGACCGAATATCCCAAGTAATCGATTTGTTTATAAAAAAATTTACACTTATCAATGCGTAATTCTAACTTGTTTTTCACGAGTGACCGGAATACCTGTTTCAATACTTTA
Organism: Trypoxylon attenuatum; assembly: GCA_963989405.1. NCBI lineage: Eukaryota > Metazoa > Arthropoda > Insecta > Hymenoptera > Crabronidae > Trypoxylon > Trypoxylon attenuatum. Next base: position 18,312,576 of record OZ022489.1, read on the forward strand.
AAATGATGCTCCAATGTTTCGGTCGCTACCAGAAAGTCGTCCATATAAACAACTACATCTCCAGCTCTTATTAAATCATCTAAGATAGTATTAACGTAACGTTGGAATCTGGTGGGTGCCGGCTTCAATCCAAATGGCATTTTTACAAATTCAAACTGGCCAAATGGCGTTGTGAATGCTGTATAGGGAATACAATCCTCCGCCATTCGAATATGATAAAAACCGTCTTTCAAGTCCATGAGGCTAAAAAATCTCTTACCGCGAAGTATATTCAACTGGTCCTCTATAATTGGCAGCGGAAAATTGTCTCTGGCAATTGTCTTATTTAGTTACCTGTAATCAACGCACATTCTTGGCTCGCCATTTTTCTTAGCAACTAATACAATAGGCGAAGCATACTCTGAAGTACTCGTTCGGATGATGCCCTTATGCAATAAATTATCCAATATTAACCTTAGCTGGTCCTTTTCTTTAAATGATAATCGTCTAGGCGAGAAAGAAATTGGTTTCGGATCATTAATCACAAGTTTTAACTCTGCTTCTACTGTTGGCTCAATTGGTCGTTCTGGTTTTATATATTCTACTTCAAACAGTTCCTCGAATTGGACTTTACCAGGCTTCTCCAATTCAGGACTGATATTTAATACATGTGACTTTTGAATCATTTCCTGCGTATCGATATTCAAAATTTCCTCGATAGCCTGCTTTTCCAATGGATTATCCTTTTCCGGAACTGCTTTTAATGATAAACCAAACCTCTTTAACGCATCTCTGCCAATCACAGCTGACGTAACCATCGCATCATTTGGTACTACGTAAACGGATATTCCACTCTGTACGGTTCCTTCCAATTCTATTATGCATTGTATAGTGCCTAAAATGTTCAGTCTGCTACCATTCAACCCACAGTAACTGTTACTTACACTCTCAATCGGGCTTATTGCAATATCTGGAACAAACTTTGCTTTAATAAATGTTATTGGACTACCTGTGTCAATTAAAGTTTCCAGCTGTGTCATAAGTTGAAAATCTTTGCAGCATATGGTATACGATACCAATTTGTTAAATTCATTGATGCCAGTGGTTTTATTGAAAACGGGTGTTACCTGTGCTTTTTCCGACTTAACGCTACAGTCCTTAATACTATGCCCTTGCTGTCCACATCTAAAGCATGCCCCGTATTGCCGCTTCGGTGCCTTGCATTCATTCGCTCTGTGTCCATACTTGCTACAATTAAAACACCGGACCTTCTTCTGTTGATCTGCCTCCGCAGTCGGTGCTCCCTGGCTGGCCTTGCTCTGCGTCTGCGACGGCGTACCTCCTCTCGTATCTGATTTTCTCCTGGCCTCGGGTTTCCTTACATCTGCCAGCTGAACATTGTTTAAGGCAAAGAGCAAATCGCTCTTAGACGCAAACTGCTGCATCTGCGCCTGATTTCGTATGTGCGGATTCGGAATGCCTCCGATAATATATGCAATCAATTCCTCTTCGTCCACTGATATATAATTAGACAGGATCAATTTATCGTTATAATAGCTGCTGAAGTTTTCCCCGGGTTGCCAAACTCTCTCTTCAAACCGTTTCCTCAGTTCCATTTTATTGCCGCGACAGTCAAAATGTTTCTTCATTTCTCCTAGCATTTCATCCACACTCATTTCAATATGCTCTGGTCGCGAATGAAGCCAAGCGAGAGCCTTTCCTTTGAGTCGCGCGCCAATGAGGACTTTACTTGCTGCCTCGTCCAATTGGTATGACATACACAATAGATTAACCTGCTTTTCCCAGGTTTTAAACGAGATATCTGTTCCATCGAACTCTCGTAGGAGATCACCGATCGCTTTAATGCCGATGCGGTGTATAGAATCGCGAGAATCACGGCTAGCATTACTAGAAGGAGATTGCCGCAACAATTCATTCTCTCTTTCCACTAACCTCATCTCTCGCTGCAACAATTGCATCTCGCGCCTCATGATCGCCATTTCTCTGGACAATTCTTCTCCCCCTGAAGCGACCGTTGGCAACGCCGATGCATGTTCGAGCGTGTTTGAGCGCGTCTCTCGTGAAGACAATGGACGATCGCTCTCATCCACATCATGGTGTCCTGTTCCAGGAATGCTTCCAGTTCTTCCACGCACTTGCCGGATGGATCCGCTGCATCCAATATTGCAATTAACTCTCCCTTGTTGCCCGTAAGCGATAGGTTCAACTGCTTCAACTTTTCCTTTAGCTCTGGAATCTTGAAGTCACTGGGATTCTTCATTTTGCCAATAAGTCAACTCAGGACGCTACGCGCACCACGTTAACAATATCCCGTGAAGCACTCAATGCGCGAATCGCAAGTCAATATCAATGTTAGTAGAATAGCAATTTTTCAGCAGCGGTTCAATATCACTGCACACTACGCGAGCAATGACTTTCCGTTGTTCGCGTCTGAGCCACGCCGAACTTTTTACATTCAATTTTTTGCCTAATTTTCGTCACTTGCCTCCCACACCGTATTCACAATCAATCCCACTTCTGAAATTGTAATAAAGGAATGTTTTGGATGTCAGGGTACAATTAGGCTTCGTGGTGTGATCGGTAGGTAGGTTTTAATCAAAGATGGTACACTCTTACTCTGTTCGGACGAGACTGACTCGCGCCGTCTTACCGCCGAACGCGATCGCAAATAACAAAACAATAAAGCCGCTGCAACACGTCACATAAGCGCGCGCGCGCGGAGCCTAATCTTATGCTCTTACAAAATATTGTATAACACCACTGTAGAAAAATATCAGAATGTCAAAAATGAACCGTATTACAATTTTCTATAAGACATCAATCAACGTCAATGAAAATTTTAACGTCCTGAGTTTATTACCACTTTGCGGTAGACCAAGAAAATTCGAAATATTGTATAACACCACTGTATAAAAATGTCAGAATGTCAAAAATGAACCGTATTACCATTTTCTATAAGACATCAATGAACGACAATGAAAATTTTGAGGTCCTGAATTCATTACCACGTCGGGGTGGACCAGGAAAATTCGAAAGTATTGTATTAACACCACTAAATAAAGATATCCGAATGCCGAAAATGAACCGTATTTCAATTTTCTATAAGACATCAATCAACGTCAATGAAAATTTTAACGTCCTGAGTTTATTACCACTGTGCGGTAGACCAAGAAAATTCGAAATATTGTATAACACCACTGTATAAAAATGTCGGAATGTCAAAAATGAACCGTATTACAATTTTCTATAAGACATCAATGAACGACAATGAAAATTTTGAGGTCCTGAATTCATTACCACGTCGGGGTGGACCAGGAAAATCCGAAATATTGTAGAACACCACTGTAGAAAAATATCAGAATGTCAAAAATGAACCGTATTACAATTTTCTATAAGACGTCAATGAACGGCAATGAAAATTTTGAGGCCCTGAATTCATTACCACGTCGGGGTGGACCAGGAAAATTCGAAAGTATTGTATTAACACCAGTAAATAAAGATATCCGAATGCCGAAATGAACCGTATTTCAATATTCTATAAGACATCAATCAACGACAATGAAAATTTTAAAGTACTGAATTTATCACCATGGTGGGGCAGACCAAGAAAATTCGAAATATTGTATAACACCACTGTATAAAAATGTCAGAATGTCAAAAATGAACCGTATTACAATTTTCTATAAGACATCAATGAACGACAATGAAAATTTTAAGGTCCTGAATTCATTACCACGTTTTCGTGGACCAGGAAAATTCGAAAGTATTGTATTAACACCACTAAATAAAGATATCCGATTGCCGAAATGAACCGTATTTCAATTTTCTATAAGACATCAATCAACGTCAATGAAAATCTTAACGTCCTGAGTTTATTACCACTTTGCGGTAGACCAAGAAAATTCGAAATATTGTATAACACCACTGTATAAAAATGTCGGAATGTCAAAAATGAACCGTATTACAATTTTCTATAAGACATCAATGAACGACAATGAAAATTTTGAGGTCCTGAATTCATTACCACGTCGGGGTGGACCAGGAAAATTCGAAATATTGTATAACACCACTGTAGAAAAATATCAGAATGTCAAAAATGAACCGTATTACAATTTTCTATAAGACATCAATGAACGACAATGAAAATTTTAAGGTCCTGAATTCATTACCACGTCGGGGTGGACCAGGAAAATTCGAAAGTATTGTATTAACACCAGTAAATAAATATATCCGAATACCGAAAATGAACCGTATTTCAATTTTCAATAAGACATCAATCAACGTCAATGAAAATTTTAACGTCCTGAGGTTATTACCACTTTGCGGTAGACCAAGAAAATTCGAAATATTGTATAACACCACTGTATAAAAATGTCAGAATGTCAAAAATGAACCGTATTACAATTTTCTATAAGACGTCAATGAACGGCAATGAAAATTTTAAGGTCCTGAATTCATTACCAATTCGGGGTGGACCAGGAAAATTCGAAAGCATTGTATTAACACCACTAAATAAAGATATCCGAATGCCGAAATGAACCGTATTTAAATTTTCTATAAGACATCAATCAACGTCAATGAAAATTTTGACGTCCTGAGTTTATTACCACTTTGCGGTAGACCAAGAAAATTCGAAATATTGTATAACACCACTGTATAAAAATCTCAGAATGTCAAAAATGAACCGTATTACAATTTTCTATAAGACATCAATGAACGACAATGAAAATTTTGAGGTCCTGAATTCATTACCACGTCGGGGTGGACCAAGAAAATTCGAAATATTGTATAACACCACTAAATAAAGATATCCGAATGCCGAAAATGAACCGTATTTCAATTTTCTATAAGACATCAATTAACGTCAATGAAAATTTTAACGTCCTGAGTTTATTACCACTTTGCGGTAGACCAAGAAAATTCGAAATATTGTATAACACCACTGTAGAAAAATATTAGAATGTCAAAAGTGAACCGTATTACAATTTTCTATAAGACGTCAATGAACGGCAATGAAAATTTTAAGGTCCTGAATTCATTACTAATTCGGGGTGGACCAGGAAAATTCGAAAGCATTGTATTAACACCACTAAATAAAGATATCCGAATGCCGAAATGAACCGTATTACAATTTTCTATAAGACATCAATCAACGTCAATGAAAATTTTAACGTCCTGAGTTTATTACCACTTTGCGGTAGACCAAGAAAATTCGAAATATTGTATAACACCACTGTATAAAAATGTCAGAATGTCAAAAATGAACCGTATTACCATTTTCTATAAGACATCAATGAACGACAATGAAAATTTTGAGGTCCTGAATTCATTACCACGTCGGGGTGGACCAGGAAAATTCGAAAGTATTGTATTAACACCACTAAATAAAGATATCCGAATGCCGAAAATGAACCGTATTTCAATTTTCTATAAGACATCAATCAACGTCAATGAAAATTTTAACGTCCTGAGTTTATTACCACTGTGCGGTAGACCAAGAAAATTCGAAATATTGTATAACACCACTGTATAAAAATGTCGGAATGTCAAAAATGAACCGTATTACAATTTTCTATAAGACATCAATGAACGACAATGAAAATTTTGAGGTCCTGAATTCATTACCACGTCGGGGTGGACCAGGAAAATCCGAAATATTGTAGAACACCACTGTAGAAAAATATCAGAATGTCAAAAATGAACCGTATTACAATTTTCTATAAGACGTCAATGAACGGCAATGAAAATTTTGAGGTCCTGAATTCATTACCACGTTTTCGTGGACCAGGAAAATTCGAAAGTATTGTATTAACACCACTAAATAAAGATATCCGATTGCCGAAATGAACCGTATTTCAATTTTCTATAAGACATCAATCAACGTCAATGAAAATCTTAACGTCCTGAGTTTATTACCACTTTGCGGTAGACCAAGAAAATTCGAAATATTGTATAACACCACTGTATAAAAATGTCGGAATGTCAAAAATGAACCGTATTACAATTTTCTATAAGACATCAATGAACGACAATGAAAATTTTGAGGTCCTGAATTCATTACCACGTCGGGGTGGACCAGGAAAATTCGAAATATTGTATAACACCACTGTAGAAAAATATCAGAATGTCAAAAATGAACCGTATTACAATTTTCTATAAGACATCAATGAACGACAATGAAAATTTTAAGGTCCTGAATTCATTACCACGTCGGGGTGGACCAGGAAAATTCGAAAGTATTGTATTAACACCAGTAAATAAATATATCCGAATACCGAAAATGAACCGTATTTCAATTTTCAATAAGACATCAATCAACGTCAATGAAAATTTTAACGTCCCGAGGTTATTACCTCTTTGCGGTAGACCAAGAAAATTCGAAATATTGTATAACACCACTGTATAAAAATGTCAGAATGTCAAAAATGAACCGTATTACCATTTTCTATAAGACATCAATGAACGACAATGAAAATTTTGAGGTCCTGAATTCATTACCACGTCGGGGTGGACCAGGAAAATTCGAAAGTATTGTATTAACACCAGTAAATAAATATATCCGAATACCGAAAATGAACCGTATTTCAATTTTCAATAAGACATCAATCAACGTCAATGAAAATTTTAACGTCCTGAGGTTATTACCACTTTGCGGTAGACCAAGAAAATTCGAAATATTGTATAACACCACTGTATAAAAATGTCAGAATGTCAAAAATGAACCGTATTACAATTTTCTATAAGACGTCAATGAACGGCAATGAAAATTTTAAGGTCCTGAATTCATTACCAATTCGGGGTGGACCAGGAAAATTCGAAAGCATTGTATTAACACCACTAAATAAAGATATCCGAATGCCGAAATGAACCGTATTTAAATTTTCTATAAGACATCAATCAACGTCAATGAAAATTTTGACGTCCTGAGTTTATTACCACTTTGCGGTAGACCAAGAAAATTCGAAATATTGTATAACACCACTGTATAAAAATCTCAGAATGTCAAAAATGAACCGTATTACAATTTTCTATAAGACATCAATGAACGACAATGAAAATTTTGAGGTCCTGAATTCATTACCACGTCGGGGTGGACCAAGAAAATTCGAAATATTGTATAACACCACTAAATAAAGATATCCGAATGCCGAAAATGAACCGTATTTCAATTTTCTATAAGACATCAATTAACGTCAATGAAAATTTTAACGTCCTGAGTTTATTACCACTTTGCGGTAGACCAAGAAAATTCGAAATATTGTATAACACCACTGTAGAAAAATATTAGAATGTCAAAAGTGAACCGTATTACAATTTTCTATAAGACGTCAATGAACGGCAATGAAAATTTTAAGGTCCTGAATTCATTACTAATTCGGGGTGGACCAGGAAAATTCGAAAGCATTGTATTAACACCACTAAATAAAGATATCCGAATGCCGAAATGAACCGTATTTAAATTTTCTATAAGACATCAATCAACGTCAATGAAAATTTTAACGTCCTGAGTTTATTACCACTTTGCGGTAGACCAAGAAAATTCGAAATATTGTATAACACCACTGTATAAAAATCTCAGAATGTCAAAAATGAACCGTATTACAATTTTCTATAAGACATCAATGAACGACAATGAAAATTTTAAGGTCCTGAATTCATTACCACGTCGGGGTGGACCAGGAAAATTCGAAAGTATTGTATTAACACCAGTAAATAAATATATCCGAATACCGAAAATGAACCGTATTTCAATTTTCAATAAGACATCAATCAACGTCAATGAAAATTTTAACGTCCTGAGGTTATTACCACTTTGCGGTAGACCAAGAAAATTCGAAATATTGTATAACACCACTGTATAAAAATGTCAGAATGTCAAAAATGAACCGTATTACAATTTTCTATAAGACATCAATGAACGACAATGAAAATTTTAAGGTCCTGAATTCATTACCACGTCGGGGTGGACCAGGAAAATTCGAAATATTGTATAACACCACTAAATAAATATATCCGAATGCCGAAAATGAACCGTATTTCAATTTTCTATAAGACATCAATTAACGTCAATGAAAATTTTAACGTCCTGAGTTTATTACCACTTTGCGGTAGACCAAGAAAATTCGAAATATTGTATAACACCACTGTAGAAAAATATTAGAATGTCAAAAGTGAACCGTATTACAATTTTCTATAAGACGTCAATGAACGGCAATGAAAATTTTAAGGTCCTGAATTCATTACTAATTCGGGGTGGACCAGGAAAATTCGAAAGCATTGTATTAACACCACTAAATAAAGATATCCGAATGCCGAAAATGAACCGTATTTCAATTTTCTATAAGACATCAATCAACGTCAATGAAAATTTTAACGTCCTGAGTTTATTACCACTTTGCGGTAGACCAAGAAAATTCGAAATATTGTATAACACCACTGTATAAAAATCTCAGAATGTCAAAAATGAACCGTATTACAATTTTCTATAAGACATCAATGAACGACAATGAAAATTTTGAGGTCCTGAATTCATTACCACGTCGGGGTGGACCAAGAAAATTCGAAATATTGTATAACACCACTAAATAAAGATATCCGAATGCCGAAAATGAACCGTATTTCAATTTTCTATAAGACATCAATTAACGTCAATGAAAATTTTAACGTCCTGAGTTTATTACCACTTTGCGGTAGACCAAGAAAATTCGAAATATTGTATAACACCACTGTAGAAAAATATTAGAATGTCAAAAGTGAACCGTATTACAATTTTCTATAAGACGTCAATGAACGGCAATGAAAATTTTAAGGTCCTGAATTCATTACTAATTCGGGGTGGACCAGGAAAATTCGAAAGCATTGTATTAACACCACTAAATAAAGATATCCGAATGCCGAAATGAACCGTATTACAATTTTCTATAAGACATCAATCAACGTCAATGAAAATTTTAACGTCCTGAGTTTATTACCACTTTGCGGTAGACCAAGAAAATTCGAAATATTGTATAACACCACTGTATAAAAATGTCAGAATGTCAAAAATGAACCGTATTACCATTTTCTATAAGACATCAATGAACGACAATGAAAATTTTGAGGTCCTGAATTCATTACCACGTCGGGGTGGACCAGGAAAATTCGAAAGTATTGTATTAACACCACTAAATAAAGATATCCGAATGCCGAAAATGAACCGTATTTCAATTTTCTATAAGACATCAATCAACGTCAATGAAAATTTTAACGTCCTGAGTTTATTACCACTGTGCGGTAGACCAAGAAAATTCGAAATATTGTATAACACCACTGTATAAAAATGTCGGAATGTCAAAAATGAACCGTATTACAATTTTCTATAAGACATCAATGAACGACAATGAAAATTTTGAGGTCCTGAATTCATTACCACGTCGGGGTGGACCAGGAAAATCCGAAATATTGTAGAACACCACTGTAGAAAAATATCAGAATGTCAAAAATGAACCGTATTACAATTTTCTATAAGACGTCAATGAACGGCAATGAAAATTTTGAGGTCCTGAATTCATTACCACGTTTTCGTGGACCAGGAAAATTCGAAAGTATTGTATTAACACCACTAAATAAAGATATCCGATTGCCGAAATGAACCGTATTTCAATTTTCTATAAGACATCAATCAACGTCAATGAAAATCTTAACGTCCTGAGTTTATTACCACTTTGCGGTAGACCAAGAAAATTCGAAATATTGTATAACACCACTGTATAAAAATGTCGGAATGTCAAAAATGAACCGTATTACAATTTTCTATAAGACATCAATGAACGACAATGAAAATTTTGAGGTCCTGAATTCATTACCACGTCGGGGTGGACCAGGAAAATTCGAAATATTGTATAACACCACTGTAGAAAAATATCAGAATGTCAAAAATGAACCGTATTACAATTTTCTATAAGACATCAATGAACGACAATGAAAATTTTAAGGTCCTGAATTCATTACCACGTCGGGGTGGACCAGGAAAATTCGAAAGTATTGTATTAACACCAGTAAATAAATATATCCGAATACCGAAAATGAACCGTATTTCAATTTTCAATAAGACATCAATCAACGTCAATGAAAATTTTAACGTCCCGAGGTTATTACCTCTTTGCGGTAGACCAAGAAAATTCGAAATATTGTATAACACCACTGTATAAAAATGTCAGAATGTCAAAAATGAACCGTATTACCATTTTCTATAAGACATCAATGAACGACAATGAAAATTTTGAGGTCCTGAATTCATTACCACGTCGGGGTGGACCAGGAAAATTCGAAAGTATTGTATTAACACCAGTAAATAAATATATCCGAATACCGAAAATGAACCGTATTTCAATTTTCAATAAGACATCAATCAACGTCAATGAAAATTTTAACGTCCTGAGGTTATTACCACTTTGCGGTAGACCAAGAAAATTCGAAATATTGTATAACACCACTGTATAAAAATGTCAGAATGTCAAAAATGAACCGTATTACAATTTTCTATAAGACGTCAATGAACGGCAATGAAAATTTTAAGGTCCTGAATTCATTACCAATTCGGGGTGGACCAGGAAAATTCGAAAGCATTGTATTAACACCACTAAATAAAGATATCCGAATGCCGAAATGAACCGTATTTAAATTTTCTATAAGACATCAATCAACGTCAATGAAAATTTTGACGTCCTGAGTTTATTACCACTTTGCGGTAGACCAAGAAAATTCGAAATATTGTATAACACCACTGTATAAAAATCTCAGAATGTCAAAAATGAACCGTATTACAATTTTCTATAAGACATCAATGAACGACAATGAAAATTTTGAGGTCCTGAATTCATTACCACGTCGGGGTGGACCAAGAAAATTCGAAATATTGTATAACACCACTAAATAAAGATATCCGAATGCCGAAAATGAACCGTATTTCAATTTTCTATAAGACATCAATTAACGTCAATGAAAATTTGAACGTCCTGAGTTTATTACCACTTTGCGGTAGACCAAGAAAATTCGAAATATTGTATAACACCACTGTAGAAAAATATTAGAATGTCAAAAGTGAACCGTATTACAATTTTCTATAAGACGTCAATGAACGGCAATGAAAATTTTAAGGTCCTGAATTCATTACTAATTCGGGGTGGACCAGGAAAATTCGAAAGCATTGTATTAACACCACTAAATAAAGATATCCGAATGCCGAAATGAACCGTATTTAAATTTTCTATAAGACATCAATCAACGTCAATGAAAATTTTAACGTCCTGAGTTTATTACCACTTTGCGGTAGACCAAGAAAATTCGAAATATTGTATAACACCACTGTATAAAAATCTCAGAATGTCAAAAATGAACCGTATTACAATTTTCTATAAGACATCAATGAACGACAATGAAAATTTTAAGGTCCTGAATTCATTACCACGTCGGGGTGGACCAGGAAAATTCGAAAGTATTGTATTAACACCAGTAAATAAATATATCCGAATACCGAAAATGAACCGTATTTCAATTTTCAATAAGACATCAATCAACGTCAATGAAAATTTTAACGTCCTGAGGTTATTACCACTTTGCGGTAGACCAAGAAAATTCGAAATATTGTATAACACCACTGTATAAAAATGTCAGAATGTCAAAAATGAACCGTATTACAATTTTCTATAAGACATCAATGAACGACAATGAAAATTTTAAGGTCCTGAATTCATTACCACGTCGGGGTGGACCAGGAAAATTCGAAATATTGTATAACACCACTAAATAAATATATCCGAATGCCGAAAATGAACCGTATTTCAATTTTCTATAAGACATCAATTAACGTCAATGAAAATTTTAACGTCCTGAGTTTATTACCACTTTGCGGTAGACCAAGAAAATTCGAAATATTGTATAACACCACTGTAGAAAAATATTAGAATGTCAAAAGTGAACCGTATTACAATTTTCTATAAGACGTCAATGAACGGCAATGAAAATTTTAAGGTCCTGAATTCATTACTAATTCGGGGTGGACCAGGAAAATTCGAAAGCATTGTATTAACACCACTAAATAAAGATATCCGAATGCCGAAAATGAACCGTATTTCAATTTTCTATAAGACATCAATCAACGTCAATGAAAATTTTAACGTCCTGAGTTTATTACCACTTTGCGGTAGACCAAGAAAATTCGAAATATTGTATAACACCACTGTATAAAAATGTCAGAATGTCAAAAATGAACCGTATTACAATTTTCTATAAGACGTCAATGAACGGCAATGAAAATTTTAAGGTCCTGAATTCGTTATCACGTCGGGGTGGACCAGGGAAATTCGAAAGTATTGTATTAACACCACTAAATAAAGATATCCGAATGCCGAAATGAACCGTATTTAAATTTTCTATAAGACATCAATCAACGTCAATGAAAATTTTAACGTCCTGAGTTTATTACCACTTTGCGGTAGACCAAGAAAATTCGAAATATTGTATAACACCACTGTATAAAAATCTCAGAATGTCAAAAATGAACCGTATTACAATTTTCTATGTTACATCCGTATTTTACGCACGCAATTTTTCCTCTTTAAAATACGAGAATATTCTAGCGTTCATCTAAAATCATAGTTTCAAGCTCAAACCGCGTCCAGCGAGACGACCCTCTTGTAAACATTCACACGATCTCCCCCGACTCTCAAGACACTTGTGCAGCTGCATGCACGCTGCGCCCGGGCTCATGCCCATATTTGGTCATATCCTAGGCCTCGCCTAGGAATCCGAAGGTTTTACCCCACTTTTTACCCCAAACTAGCGCTGGTCTCAAGTATATAAACCACCAGTAACCTTACCCATTAGAGTATTTAGTAGCTTGATCTTCCGAAGGGCGAAGCTCTGCCCTTCCGAGGATCGACCGCGCTAGTTCTCTCCGAAGTTCAGTCTTTGATTCTTCCGCGAAGGGCGAAGTTCTGTTCTTCTTGTAGTAGATCGTGCATCAGTCACTTTCGAAGCATATCAAACGTTTATAAACCGTAAACGTTGGAGTACGGGGTTACTCCGAGGAAGATCGTACACGTTACTTTCGACCAATCCTTACGCATTAGTGCGTTTATTAGAATTAGTTCTCACAAATCCTTCAACGGGCGAAGCTCTGCCCAACCGAGTAGTAGATCGTGCATCAGTCACTTTCGAAGCATTTCAAACTAGCAGTTTTGCTTAGTGGAGTACGGGGTTACTCCGAGGAAGATCGTACGCGTTACTTTCAACCAATTCTTTGAGTATAGTGACAAGCAGTTTTGCTTAGTGGAGTACGGGGTTACTCCGAGGGAGATCGTACACAATACCTTCGACCAATCTATAGATATATATATATATTATTACAACATTTATTAGAGTCAATTTCGAATAGAGAAGCCTATTACAATCGAATACAACGGAACGAGTCAGACGAGGTACATAAATAATTATAACACCGAAAACACACACTGAACATAAATTGTATTATTTCTAAACTTTGCTTTATCAGATATTCTACATTTACTTTGAATATAGAGATCATATCTTCAAATACAAATCACTGTGTCAAAATCACTTTACCACCTGTCGAATCCTAACATTGAGAAATCATTAGAGGAAAGAACCCACACAATTAGGAATATTCTTTACCGCTCGAGAATATCCTTACCCTCGACCCCACGAAGTCTTGGAAGGCGATCCGTAAACCTCCGGGAACGGACCAACTTCTGAAACCGAGTGATGTCCTACCTTTAATCCTAAACATTGCAGTGCTGAGGTGAAGGCTCGTTATCCTATGGGAACGTCTCGACTACTTTTTCACTGCGGTGTACCTCATTCAAAATTTGGAAATACCGAACCCGTTCCTTTTCTCCTTGAATTCCGAAAAGTCGAGTGGGAAAGACCGGGCTCGCGAGGCCAGCCCGTAACATCTATAAGACATCAATGAACGACAATGAAAATTTTAAGGTCCTGAATTCATTACCACGTCGGGGTGGACCAGGAAAATTCGAAAGTATTGTATTAACACCAGTAAATAAATATATCCGAATACCGAAAATGAACCGTATTTCAATTTTCAATAAGACATCAATCAACGTCAATGAAAATTTTAACGTCCTGAGGTTATTACCACTTTGCGGTAGACCAAGAAAATTCGAAATATTGTATAACACCACTGTATAAAAATGTCAGAATGTCAAAAATGAACCGTATTACAATTTTCTATAAGACATCAATGAACGACCATGAAAATTTTAAGGTCCTGAATTCATTACCACGTCGGGGTGGACCAAGAAAATTCGAAATATTATATAACACCACTGTATAAAAATGTCAGAATGTCAAAAATGAACCGTATTACAATTTTCTATAAGACATCAATGAACGACAATGAAAATTTTGAGGTCCTGAATTCATTACCACGTCGGGGTGGACCAGGAAAATTCGAAAGTATTGTATTAACACCAGTAAATAAATATATCCGAATACCGAAAATGAACCGTATTTCAATTTTCAATAAGACATCAATCAACGTCAATGAAAATTTTAACGTCCCGAGGTTATTACCTCTTTGCGGTAGACCAAGAAAATTCGAAATATTGTATAACACCACTGTATAAAAATGTCAGAATGTCAAAAATGAACCGTATTACCATTTTCTATAAGACATCAATGAACGACAATGAAAATTTTGAGGTCCTGAATTCATTACCACGTCGGGGTGGACCAGGAAAATTCGAAATATTGTATAACACCACTAAATAAATATATCCGAATGCCGAAAATGAACCGTATTTCAATTTTCTATAAGACATCAATTAACGTCAATGAAAATTTTAACGTCCTGAGTTTATTACCACTTTGCGGTAGACCAAGAAAATTCGAAATATTGTATAACACCACTGTAGAAAAATATTAGAATGTCAAAAGTGAACCGTATTACAATTTTCTATAAGACGTCAATGAACGGCAATGAAAATTTTAAGGTCCTGAATTCATTACTAATTCGGGGTGGACCAGGAAAATTCGATAGCATTGTATTAACACCACTAAATAAAGATATCCGAATGCCGAAATGAACCGTATTTAAATTTTCTATAAGACATCAATCAACGTCAATGAAAATTTTAACGTCCTGAGTTTATTACCACTTTGCGGTAGACCAAGAAAATTCGAAATATTGTATAACACCACTGTATAAAAATCTCAGAATGTCAAAAATGAACCGTATTACAATTTTCTATAAGACATCAATGAACGACAATGAAAATTTTAAGGTCCTGAATTCATTACCACGTCGGGGTGGACCAGGAAAATTCGAAAGTATTGTATTAACACCAGTAAATAAATATATCCGAATACCGAAAATGAACCGTATTTCAATTTTCAATAAGACATCAATCAACGTCAATGAAAATTTTAACGTCCCGAGGTTATTACCTCTTTGCGGTAGACCAAGAAAATTCGAAATATTGTATAACACCACTGTATAAAAATGTCAGAATGTCAAAAATGAACCGTATTACAATTTTCTATAAGACATCAATGAACGACAATGAAAATTTTGAGGTCCTGAATTCATTACCACGTCGGGGTGGACCAGGAAAATTCGAAATATTGTATAACACCACTAAATAAAGATATCCGAATGCCGAAAATGAACCGTATTTCAATTTTCTATAAGACATCAATCAACGTCAATGAAAATTTTAAGGTCCTGAATTCATTACCACGTCGGGCTGGATCAGGAAAATTCGAAATATTATATAACACCACTGTATAAAAATGTCAGAATGTCAAAAATGAACCGTATTACAATTTTCTATGAGACATCAATGAACGACAATGAAAATTTTGAGGTCCTGAATTCATTACCACGTCGGGGTGGACCAGGAAAATTCGAAATATTGTATAACACCACTAAATAAATATATCCGAATGCCGAAAATGAACCGTATTTCAATTTTCTATAAGACATCAATTAACGTCAATGAAAATTTTAACGTCCTGAGTTTATTACCACTTTGCGGTAGACCAAGAAAATTCGAAATATTGTATAACACCACTGTAGAAAAATATTAGAATGTCAAAAGTGAACCGTATTACAATTTTCTATAAGACGTCAATGAACGGCAATGAAAATTTTAAGGTCCTGAATTCATTACTAATTCGGGGTGGACCAGGAAAATTCGAAAGCATTGTATTAACACCACTAAATAAAGATATCCGAATGCCGAAATGAACCGTATTTAAATTTTCTATAAGACATCAATCAACGTCAATGAAAATTTTGACGTCCTGAGTTTATTACCACTGTTACGTCCGTATTTTACGCAAGCAATTTTTCCACTTTAAAAATCGAGAATATTCTAGCATTCAGCTAAAATCTTAGTTTCAAGCTCAAACCGCACCCAACATAATCTCTCAGTCCTGTAAATATTCCCATGCAGCCCCTGCTGCAATGATTCATACACAGCTGCATGCAAGACGCGCTTGAGTCATACAGCTACTTCCTAGGGCTTGTCTAGGAAAATCTTAAGAATTAGCCCCACTTTTTCCGAGAAATTAGGGCGCGCTCGACTATATAAACCACCAAAAATCCTACTCTGGGAGTTCAGTCTTTGATTCTTTCCCGAAGGGCGAAGCTCTGTCCTCCTTGTAGTAGATCGTGCTAGGCACTTTCGAAGCATTTCAAACCAGTACAAATCTTAGACGCTGGAATACGGGGTTATTCCGAGGAAGATCGTATTAGTTACCTTCGACCAAATTATTCGAATCTCTTTATAAAATCTTAGACGTTGGAATACGGGGATATTCCGAGGAAGATCGTGCACGGCACTTTCAACCAAATCATTGCATTAGTTGCAATTATATTCTTAAGCATTCAACATACGCCGCGAGTTATATCTGTACAGACAGACGAGGAATACACAAGGTATTTTGTAACAAGCGAACACACACTAAACACGATTGTATTCTCTATTCTTTTAAATCCTTTCAATATAGTTATCTTATTTTTCGTCTCAATTACTCCTTGTTCTACAGTCAATCACCACCTGTCAATAGCGAACAACACTGAAAGCGACATCGTACATAGAACCCACATTTAGTGTAGGAATAGTTAGCCGCTCAATTATTCCTATCCGGGGTAATATAACTCTTGGGAGAGACTTGGCGCCTTGCGTAGCCTGGTGGTACCCCAAGCTTTTACCTTTAGCCATCCTAAACCTTTTACCTTTCTGGGGACCTTCGAATCGACCTGGGTATTATCAGATTAGTATTGTTGTGCCAATAGGTCTCATTGACATTAGCGCAGTGAGATGTGTTTGGACCTCAATTAAAGATCTGACTATACATCTGGTAGAACTGGCCTCCGGACTGACACCCTCGCGAATTAGGGAACAATTGGATAGTTTAAAGAACGTTTATATAAGTAGGGCTACCTGCCTAAAAGCACGTTAGACTTGAGAGAGACTTGGCGCCTTGCGTAGCCTGGTGGTACCTCAAGCTGTGTTTTTCCTTACCTGATCCAATTCCTGTATCAATCAGCTTCGACCGTTAAGGAGAATCTGCCTGAAAGGTATTATTTTGCCAATAGTGCTCATTGACTATAGCGCAGTGAGATGTGTTTGGAACCTAATTAATCTCAGGCTTATTCGAATTGGCGACTGTTGAGTGGGCTCGCGTATCCTTAAAGGTTCAGGAGCGAGCACACGTTTTTCCGTAACCAAACGGATGTAAAAACGGTCTCGCACGGCTAGCCCGTAACACCACTTTGCGGTAGACCAAGAAAATTCGAAATATTGTATAACACCACTGTATAAAAATCTCAGAATGTCAAAAATGAACCGTATTACAATTTTCTATAAGACATCAATGAACGACAATGAAAATTTTAAGGTCCTGAATTCATTACCACGTCGGGGTGGACCAAGAAAATTCGAAATATTATATAACACCACTGTATAAAAATGTCAGAATGTCAAAAATGAACCGTATTACAATTTTCTATAAGACATCAATGAACGACAATGAAAATTTTGAGGTCCTGAATTCATTACCACGTCGGGGTGGACCAGGAAAATTCGAAATATTGTATAACACCACTAAATAAAGATATCCGAATGCCGAAAATGAACCGTATTTCAATTTTCTATAAGACATCAATCAACGTCAATGAAAATTTTAAGGTCCTGAATTCATTACCACATCGGGCTGGATCAGGAAAATTCGAAATATTATATAACACCACTGTATAAAAATGTCAGAATGTCAAAAATGAACCGTATTACAAATTTCTATAAGACATCAATGAACGACAATGAAAATTTTAAGGTCCTGAATTCATTACCACGTTTTCGTGGACCAGGAAAATTCGAAAGTATTGTATTAACACCACTAAATAAAGATATCCGATTGCCGAAATGAACCGTATTTCAATTTTCTATAAGACATCAATCAACGTCAATGAAAATCTTAACGTCCTGAGTTTATTACCACTTTGCGGTAGACCAAGAAAATTCGAAATATTGTATAACACCACTGTATAAAAATGTCGGAATGTCAAAAATGAACCGTATTACAATTTTCTATAAGACATCAATGAACGACAATGAAAATTTTAAGGTCCTGAATTCATTACCACGTCGGGGTGGACCAAGAAAATTCGAAATATTATATAACACCACTGTATAAAAATGTCAGAATGTCAAAAATGAACCGTATTACAATTTTCTATAAGACATCAATGAACGACAATGAAAATTTTGAGGTCCTGAATTCATTACCACGTCGGGGTGGACCAGGAAAATTCGAAATATTGTATAACACCACTAAATAAAGATATCCGAATGCCGAAAATGAACCGTATTTCAATTTTCTATAAGACATCAATCAACGTCAATGAAAATTTTAACGTCCTGAGTTTATTACCACTTTGCGGTAGACCAAGAAAATTCGAAATATTGTATAACACCACTGTATAAAAATGTCAGAATGTCAAAAATGAACCGTATTACAATTTTCTATAAGACGTCAATGAACGGCAATGAAAATTTTAAGGTCCTGAATTCGTTATCACGTCGGGGTGGACCAGGGAAATTCGAAAGTATTGTATTAACACCACTAAATAAAGATATCCGAATGCCGAAATGAACCGTATTTAAATTTTCTATAAGACATCAATCAACGTCAATGAAAATTTTAACGTCCTGAGTTTATTACCACTTTGCGGTAGACCAAGAAAATTCGAAATATTGTATAACACCACTGTATAAAAATCTCAGAATGTCAAAAATGAACCGTATTACAATTTTCTATGTTACATCCGTATTTTACGCACGCAATTTTTCCTCTTTAAAATACGAGAATATTCTAGCGTTCATCTAAAATCATAGTTTCAAGCTCAAACCGCGTCCAGCGAGACGACCCTCTTGTAAACATTCACACGATCTCCCCCGACTCTCAAGACACTTGTGCAGCTGCATGCACGCTGCGCCCGGGCTCATGCCCATATTTGGTCATATCCTAGGCCTCGCCTAGGAATCCGAAGGTTTTACCCCACTTTTTACCCCAAACTAGCGCTGGTCTCAAGTATATAAACCACCAGTAACCTTACCCATTAGAGTATTTAGTAGCTTGATCTTCCGAAGGGCGAAGCTCTGCCCTTCCGAGGATCGACCGCGCTAGTTCTCTCCGAAGTTCAGTCTTTGATTCTTCCGCGAAGGGCGAAGTTCTGTTCTTCTTGTAGTAGATCGTGCATCAGTCACTTTCGAAGCATATCAAACGTTTATAAACCGTAAACGTTGGAGTACGGGGTTACTCCGAGGAAGATCGTACACGTTACTTTCGACCAATCCTTACGCATTAGTGCGTTTATTAGAATTAGTTCTCACAAATCCTTCAACGGGCGAAGCTCTGCCCAACCGAGTAGTAGATCGTGCATCAGTCACTTTCGAAGCATTTCAAACTAGCAGTTTTGCTTAGTGGAGTACGGGGTTACTCCGAGGAAGATCGTACGCGTTACTTTCAACCAATTCTTTGAGTATAGTGACAAGCAGTTTTGCTTAGTGGAGTACGGGGTTACTCCGAGGGAGATCGTACACAATACCTTCGACCAATCTATAGATATATATATATATTATTACAACATTTATTAGAGTCAATTTCGAATAGAGAAGCCTATTACAATCGAATACAACGGAACGAGTCAGACGAGGTACATAAATAATTATAACACCGAAAACACACACTGAACATAAATTGTATTATTTCTAAACTTTGCTTTATCAGATATTCTACATTTACTTTGAATATAGAGATCATATCTTCAAATACAAATCACTGTGTCAAAATCACTTTACCACCTGTCGAATCCTAACATTGAGAAATCATTAGAGGAAAGAACCCACACAATTAGGAATATTCTTTACCGCTCGAGAATATCCTTACCCTCGACCCCACGAAGTCTTGGAAGGCGATCCGTAAACCTCCGGGAACGGACCAACTTCTGAAACCGAGTGATGTCCTACCTTTAATCCTAAACATTGCAGTGCTGAGGTGAAGGCTCGTTATCCTATGGGAACGTCTCGACTACTTTTTCACTGCGGTGTACCTCATTCAAAATTTGGAAATACCGAACCCGTTCCTTTTCTCCTTGAATTCCGAAAAGTCGAGTGGGAAAGACCGGGCTCGCGAGGCCAGCCCGTAACATCTATAAGACATCAATGAACGACAATGAAAATTTTAAGGTCCTGAATTCATTACCACGTCGGGGTGGACCAGGAAAATTCGAAAGTATTGTATTAACACCAGTAAATAAATATATCCGAATACCGAAAATGAACCGTATTTCAATTTTCAATAAGACATCAATCAACGTCAATGAAAATTTTAACGTCCTGAGGTTATTACCACTTTGCGGTAGACCAAGAAAATTCGAAATATTGTATAACACCACTGTATAAAAATGTCAGAATGTCAAAAATGAACCGTATTACAATTTTCTATAAGACATCAATGAACGACCATGAAAATTTTAAGGTCCTGAATTCATTACCACGTCGGGGTGGACCAAGAAAATTCGAAATATTATATAACACCACTGTATAAAAATGTCAGAATGTCAAAAATGAACCGTATTACAATTTTCTATAAGACATCAATGAACGACAATGAAAATTTTGAGGTCCTGAATTCATTACCACGTCGGGGTGGACCAGGAAAATTCGAAAGTATTGTATTAACACCAGTAAATAAATATATCCGAATACCGAAAATGAACCGTATTTCAATTTTCAATAAGACATCAATCAACGTCAATGAAAATTTTAACGTCCCGAGGTTATTACCTCTTTGCGGTAGACCAAGAAAATTCGAAATATTGTATAACACCACTGTATAAAAATGTCAGAATGTCAAAAATGAACCGTATTACCATTTTCTATAAGACATCAATGAACGACAATGAAAATTTTGAGGTCCTGAATTCATTACCACGTCGGGGTGGACCAGGAAAATTCGAAATATTGTATAACACCACTAAATAAATATATCCGAATGCCGAAAATGAACCGTATTTCAATTTTCTATAAGACATCAATTAACGTCAATGAAAATTTTAACGTCCTGAGTTTATTACCACTTTGCGGTAGACCAAGAAAATTCGAAATATTGTATAACACCACTGTAGAAAAATATTAGAATGTCAAAAGTGAACCGTATTACAATTTTCTATAAGACGTCAATGAACGGCAATGAAAATTTTAAGGTCCTGAATTCATTACTAATTCGGGGTGGACCAGGAAAATTCGAAAGCATTGTATTAACACCACTAAATAAAGATATCCGAATGCCGAAATGAACCGTATTTAAATTTTCTATAAGACATCAATCAACGTCAATGAAAATTTTAACGTCCTGAGTTTATTACCACTTTGCGGTAGACCAAGAAAATTCGAAATATTGTATAACACCACTGTATAAAAATCTCAGAATGTCAAAAATGAACCGTATTACAATTTTCTATAAGACATCAATGAACGACAATGAAAATTTTAAGGTCCTGAATTCATTACCACGTCGGGGTGGACCAGGAAAATTCGAAAGTATTGTATTAACACCAGTAAATAAATATATCCGAATACCGAAAATGAACCGTATTTCAATTTTCAATAAGACATCAATCAACGTCAATGAAAATTTTAACGTCCTGAGGTTATTACCACTTTGCGGTAGACCAAGAAAATTCGAAATATTGTATAACACCACTGTATAAAAATGTCACAATGTCAAAAATGAACCGTATTACAATTTTCTATAAGACGTCAATGAACGGCAATGAAAATTTTAAGGTCCTGAATTCATTACCACGTCGGGGTGGACCAGGAAAATTCGAAATATTGTATAACACCACTAAATAAAGATATCCGAATGCCGAAAATGCACCGTATTTCAATTTTCTATAAGACATCAATCAACGTCAATGAAAATTTTAACGTCCTGAGTTTATTACCACTTTGCGGTAGACCAAGAAAATTCGAAATATTGTATAACACCACTGTACAAAAATGTCGGAATGTCAAAAATGAACCGTATTACAATTTTCTATAAGACATCAATGAACGACAATGAAAATTTTGAGGTCCTGAATTCATTACCACGTCGGGGTGGACCAGGAAAATTCGAAAGTATTGTATTAACACCGCTAAATAAAGATATCCGAATGCCGAAAATGAACAGTATTTCAATATTCTATAAGACATCAATCAACGACAATCAAAATTTTAAAGTCCTGAGTTTATTACCACTTTGCGGTAGACCAAGAAAATTCCAAATATTGTCTAACACCACTGTATAAAAATATCAGACTATCAAAAATGAAGCACATTACAATTTTCTATAAGACATCAACGAAAGACAATGCAAATTTTAAGGTCCTGAATTCATTACCACGTCGGGGTGGACCAAGAAAATTCGAAATATTGTATAACACCACTGTATAAAAATGTCAGAATGTCAAAAATGAACCGTATTACAATTTTCTATAAGACATCAATGAACGACAATGAAAATTTTAAGGTCCTGAATTCGTTACCACGTCGGGGTGGACCAGGGAAATTCGAAAGTATTGTATTAACTCCACTAAATAAAGATATCCGAATGCCGAAAATGAACCGTATTTCAATTTTCTATAAGACATCAATCAACGTCAATGAAAATTTTAACGTCCTGAGTTTATTACCACTGTGCGGTAGACCAAGAAAATTCGAAATATTGTATAACACCACTGTATAAAAATGTCGGAATGTCAAAAATTAACCGTATTACAATTTTCTATAAGACATCAATGAACGACAATGAAAATTTTGAGGTCCTGAATTCATTACCACGTCGGGGTGGACCAAGAAAATTCGAAATATTGTATAACACCACTAAATAAAGATATCCGAATGC
This sequence comes from Trypoxylon attenuatum, assembly GCA_963989405.1. Lineage (NCBI taxonomy): Eukaryota > Metazoa > Arthropoda > Insecta > Hymenoptera > Crabronidae > Trypoxylon > Trypoxylon attenuatum. The sequence goes on from OZ022489.1 coordinate 18,336,054, forward strand.
CGAAAATGAACCGTATTTCAATTTTCAATAAGACATCAATTAACGTCAATGAAAATTTTAACGTCCTGAGTTTATTACCACTTTGCGGTAGACCAAGAAAATTCGAAATATTGTATAACACCACTGTAGAAAAATATTAGAATGTCAAAAGTGAACCGTATTACAATTTTCTATAAGACGTCAATGAACGGCAATGAAAATTTTAAGGTCCTGAATTCATTACTAATTCGGGGTGGACCAGGAAAATTCGAAAGCATTGTATTAACACCACTAAATAAAGATATCCGAATGCCGAAATGAACCGTATTTAAATTTTCTATAAGACATCAATCAACGTCAATGAAAATTTTAACGTCCTGAGTTTATTACCACTTTGCGGTAGACCAAGAAAATTCGAAATATTGTATAACACCACTGTATAAAAATCTCAGAATGTCAAAAATGAACCGTATTACAATTTTCTATAAGACATCAATGAACGACAATGAAAATTTTAAGGTCCTGAATTCATTACCACGTCGGGGTGGACCAGGAAAATTCGAAAGTATTGTATTAACACCAGTAAATAAATATATCCGAATACCGAAAATGAACCGTATTTCAATTTTCAATAAGACATCAATCAACGTCAATGAAAATTTTAACGTCCTGAGGTTATTACCACTTTGCGGTAGACCAAGAAAATTCGAAATATTGTATAACACCACTGTATAAAAATGTCAGAATGTCAAAAATGAACCGTATTACAATTTTCTATAAGACGTCAATGAACGGCAATGAAAATTTTAAGGTCCTGAATTCATTACCAATTCGGGGTGGACCAGGAAAATTCGAAAGCATTGTATTAACACCACTAAATAAAGATATCCGAATGCCGAAATGAACCGTATTTAAATTTTCTATAAGACATCAATCAACGTCAATGAAAATTTTGACGTCCTGAGTTTATTACCACTTTGCGGTAGACCAAGAAAATTCGAAATATTGTATAACACCACTGTATAAAAATCTCAGAATGTCAAAAATGAACCGTATTACAATTTTCTATAAGACATCAATGAACGACAATGAAAATTTTGAGGTCCTGAATTCATTACCACGTCGGGGTGGACCAAGAAAATTCGAAATATTGTATAACACCACTAAATGAAGATATCCGAATGCCGAAAATGAACCGTATTTCAATTTTCTATAAGACATCAATTAACGTCAATGAAAATTTTAACGTCCTGAGTTTATTACCACTTTGCGGTAGACCAAGAAAATTCGAAATATTGTATAACACCACTGTAGAAAAATATTAGAATGTCAAAAGTGAACCGTATTACAATTTTCTATAAGACGTCAATGAACGGCAATGAAAATTTTAAGGTCCTGAATTCATTACTAATTCGGGGTGGACCAGGAAAATTCGAAAGCATTGTATTAACACCACTAAATAAAGATATCCGAATGCCGAAATGAACCGTATTTAAATTTTCTATAAGACATCAATCAACGTCAATGAAAATTTTAACGTCCTGAGTTTATTACCACTTTGCGGTAGACCAAGAAAATTCGAAATATTGTATAACACCACTGTATAAAAATCTCAGAATGTCAAAAATGAACCATATTACAATTTTCTATAAGACATCAATGAACGACAATGAAAATTTTAAGGTCCTGAATTCATTACCACGTCGGGGTGGACCAGGAAAATTCGAAAGTATTGTATTAACACCAGTAAATAAATATATCCGAATACCGAAAATGAACCGTATTTCAATTTTCAATAAGACATCAATCAACGTCAATGAAAATTTTAACGTCCTGAGGTTATTACCACTTTGCGGTAGACCAAGAAAATTCGAAATATTGTATAACACCACTGTATAAAAATGTCAGAATGTCAAAAATGAACCGTATTACAATTTTCTATAAGACGTCAATGAACGGCAATGAAAATTTTAAGGTCCTGAATTCATTACCAATTCGGGGTGGACCAGGAAAATTCGAAAGCATTGTATTAACACCACTAAATAAAGATATCCGAATGCCGAAATGAACCGTATTTAAATTTTCTATAAGACATCAATCAACGTCAATGAAAATTTTGACGTCCTGAGTTTATTACCACTTTGCGGTAGACCAAGAAAATTCGAAATATTGTATAACACCACTGTATAAAAATCTCAGAATGTCAAAAATGAACCGTATTACAATTTTCTATAAGACATCAATGAACGACAATGAAAATTTTAAGGTCCTGAATTCATTACCACGTCGGGGTGGACCAAGAAAATTCGAAATATTATATAACACCACTGTATAAAAATGTCAGAATGTCAAAAATGAACCGTATTACAATTTTCTATAAGACATCAATGAACGACAATGAAAATTTTGAGGTCCTGAATTCATTACCACGTCGGGGTGGACCAGGAAAATTCGAAATATTGTATAACACCACTAAATAAAGATATCCGAATGCCGAAAATGAACCGTATTTCAATTTTCTATAAGACATCAATCAACGTCAATGAAAATTTTAAGGTCCTGAATTCATTACCACATCGGGCTGGATCAGGAAAATTCGAAATATTATATAACACCACTGTATAAAAATGTCAGAATGTCAAAAATGAACCGTATTACAAATTTCTATAAGACATCAATGAACGACAATGAAAATTTTAAGGTCCTGAATTCATTACCACGTTTTCGTGGACCAGGAAAATTCGAAAGTATTGTATTAACACCACTAAATAAAGATATCCGATTGCCGAAATGAACCGTATTTCAATTTTCTATAAGACATCAATCAACGTCAATGAAAATTTTAAGGTCCTGAATTCATTACTAATTCGGGGTGGACCAGGAAAATTCGAAATATTGTATAACACCACTAAATAAAGATATCCGAATGCCGAAAATGAACCGTATTTCAATTTTCTATAAGACATCAATCAACGTCAATGAAAATTTTAAGGTCCTGAATTCATTACCACATCGGGCTGGATCAGGAAAATTCGAAATATTATATAACACCACTGTATAAAAATGTCAGAATGTCAAAAATGAACCGTATTACAAATTTCTATAAGACATCAATGAACGACAATGAAAATTTTAAGGTCCTGAATTCATTACCACGTTTTCGTGGACCAGGAAAATTCGAAAGTATTGTATTAACACCACTAAATAAAGATATCCGATTGCCGAAATGAACCGTATTTCAATTTTCTATAAGACATCAATCAACGTCAATGAAAATTTTAAGGTCCTGAATTCATTACCACATCGGGCTGGATCAGGAAAATTCGAAATATTATATAACACCACTGTATAAAAATGTCAGAATGTCAAAAATGAACCGTATTACAAATTTCTATAAGACATCAATGAACGACAATGAAAATTTTAAGGTCCTGAATTCATTACCACGTTTTCGTGGACCAGGAAAATTCGAAAGCATTGTATTAACACCACTAAATAAAGATATCCGAATGCCGAAATGAACCGTATTTAAATTTTCTATAAGACATCAATCAACGTCAATGAAAATTTTAACGTCCTGAGTTTATTACCACTTTGCGGTAGACCAAGAAAATTCGAAATATTGTATAACACCACTGTATAAAAATCTCAGAATGTCAAAAATGAACCGTATTACAATTTTCTATAAGACATCAATGAACGACAATGAAAATTTTAAGGTCCTGAATTCATTACCACGTCGGGGTGGACCAGGAAAATTCGAAAGTATTGTATTAACACCAGTAAATAAATATATCCGAATACCGAAAATGAACCGTATTTCAATTTTCAATAAGACATCAATCAACGTCAATGAAAATTTTAACGTCCTGAGGTTATTACCACTTTGCGGTAGACCAAGAAAATTCGAAATATTGTATAACACCACTGTATAAAAATGTCACAATGTCAAAAATGAACCGTATTACAATTTTCTATAAGACGTCAATGAACGGCAATGAAAATTTTAAGGTCCTGAATTCATTACCACGTCGGGGTGGACCAGGAAAATTCGAAATATTGTATAACACCACTAAATAAAGATATCCGAATGCCGAAAATGCACCGTATTTCAATTTTCTATAAGACATCAATCAACGTCAATGAAAATTTTAACGTCCTGAGTTTATTACCACTTTGCGGTAGACCAAGAAAATTCGAAATATTGTATAACACCACTGTACAAAAATGTCGGAATGTCAAAAATGAACCGTATTACAATTTTCTATAAGACATCAATGAACGACAATGAAAATTTTGAGGTCCTGAATTCATTACCACGTCGGGGTGGACCAGGAAAATTCGAAAGTATTGTATTAACACCGCTAAATAAAGATATCCGAATGCCGAAAATGAACAGTATTTCAATATTCTATAAGACATCAATCAACGACAATCAAAATTTTAAAGTCCTGAGTTTATTACCACTTTGCGGTAGACCAAGAAAATTCCAAATATTGTCTAACACCACTGTATAAAAATATCAGACTATCAAAAATGAAGCACATTACAATTTTCTATAAGACATCAACGAAAGACAATGCAAATTTTAAGGTCCTGAATTCATTACCACGTCGGGGTGGACCAAGAAAATTCGAAATATTGTATAACACCACTGTATAAAAATGTCAGAATGTCAAAAATGAACCGTATTACAATTTTCTATAAGACATCAATGAACGACAATGAAAATTTTAAGGTCCTGAATTCGTTACCACGTCGGGGTGGACCAGGGAAATTCGAAAGTATTGTATTAACTCCACTAAATAAAGATATCCGAATGCCGAAAATGAACCGTATTTCAATTTTCTATAAGACATCAATCAACGTCAATGAAAATTTTAACGTCCTGAGTTTATTACCACTGTGCGGTAGACCAAGAAAATTCGAAATATTGTATAACACCACTGTATAAAAATGTCGGAATGTCAAAAATTAACCGTATTACAATTTTCTATAAGACATCAATGAACGACAATGAAAATTTTGAGGTCCTGAATTCATTACCACGTCGGGGTGGACCAAGAAAATTCGAAATATTGTATAACACCACTAAATAAAGATATCCGAATGCCGAAAATGAACCGTATTTCAATTTTCAATAAGACATCAATTAACGTCAATGAAAATTTTAACGTCCTGAGTTTATTACCACTTTGCGGTAGACCAAGAAAATTCGAAATATTGTATAACACCACTGTAGAAAAATATTAGAATGTCAAAAGTGAACCGTATTACAATTTTCTATAAGACGTCAATGAACGGCAATGAAAATTTTAAGGTCCTGAATTCATTACTAATTCGGGGTGGACCAGGAAAATTCGAAAGCATTGTATTAACACCACTAAATAAAGATATCCGAATGCCGAAATGAACCGTATTTAAATTTTCTATAAGACATCAATCAACGTCAATGAAAATTTTAACGTCCTGAGTTTATTACCACTTTGCGGTAGACCAAGAAAATTCGAAATATTGTATAACACCACTGTATAAAAATCTCAGAATGTCAAAAATGAACCGTATTACAATTTTCTATAAGACATCAATGAACGACAATGAAAATTTTAAGGTCCTGAATTCATTACCACGTCGGGGTGGACCAGGAAAATTCGAAAGTATTGTATTAACACCAGTAAATAAATATATCCGAATACCGAAAATGAACCGTATTTCAATTTTCAATAAGACATCAATCAACGTCAATGAAAATTTTAACGTCCTGAGGTTATTACCACTTTGCGGTAGACCAAGAAAATTCGAAATATTGTATAACACCACTGTATAAAAATGTCAGAATGTCAAAAATGAACCGTATTACAATTTTCTATAAGACGTCAATGAACGGCAATGAAAATTTTAAGGTCCTGAATTCATTACCAATTCGGGGTGGACCAGGAAAATTCGAAAGCATTGTATTAACACCACTAAATAAAGATATCCGAATGCCGAAATGAACCGTATTTAAATTTTCTATAAGACATCAATCAACGTCAATGAAAATTTTGACGTCCTGAGTTTATTACCACTTTGCGGTAGACCAAGAAAATTCGAAATATTGTATAACACCACTGTATAAAAATCTCAGAATGTCAAAAATGAACCGTATTACAATTTTCTATAAGACATCAATGAACGACAATGAAAATTTTGAGGTCCTGAATTCATTACCACGTCGGGGTGGACCAAGAAAATTCGAAATATTGTATAACACCACTAAATGAAGATATCCGAATGCCGAAAATGAACCGTATTTCAATTTTCTATAAGACATCAATTAACGTCAATGAAAATTTTAACGTCCTGAGTTTATTACCACTTTGCGGTAGACCAAGAAAATTCGAAATATTGTATAACACCACTGTATAAAAATATCAGACTATCAAAAATGAAGCACATTACAATTTTCTATAAGACATCAACGAAAGACAATGCAAATTTTAAGGTCCTGAATTCATTACCACGTCGGGGTGGACCAAGAAAATTCGAAATATTGTATAACACCACTGTATAAAAATGTCAGAATGTCAAAAATGAACCGTATTACAATTTTCTATAAGACATCAATGAACGACAATGAAAATTTTAAGGTCCTGAATTCGTTACCACGTCGGGGTGGACCAGGGAAATTCGAAAGTATTGTATTAACTCCACTAAATAAAGATATCCGAATGCCGAAAATGAACCGTATTTCAATTTTCTATAAGACATCAATCAACGTCAATGAAAATTTTAACGTCCTGAGTTTATTACCACTGTGCGGTAGACCAAGAAAATTCGAAATATTGTATAACACCACTGTATAAAAATGTCGGAATGTCAAAAATTAACCGTATTACAATTTTCTATAAGACATCAATGAACGACAATGAAAATTTTGAGGTCCTGAATTCATTACCACGTCGGGGTGGACCAAGAAAATTCGAAATATTGTATAACACCACTAAATAAAGATATCCGAATGCCGAAAATGAACCGTATTTCAATTTTCAATAAGACATCAATTAACGTCAATGAAAATTTTAACGTCCTGAGTTTATTACCACTTTGCGGTAGACCAAGAAAATTCGAAATATTGTATAACACCACTGTAGAAAAATATTAGAATGTCAAAAGTGAACCGTATTACAATTTTCTATAAGACGTCAATGAACGGCAATGAAAATTTTAAGGTCCTGAATTCATTACTAATTCGGGGTGGACCAGGAAAATTCGAAAGCATTGTATTAACACCACTAAATAAAGATATCCGAATGCCGAAATGAACCGTATTTAAATTTTCTATAAGACATCAATCAACGTCAATGAAAATTTTAACGTCCTGAGTTTATTACCACTTTGCGGTAGACCAAGAAAATTCGAAATATTGTATAACACCACTGTATAAAAATCTCAGAATGTCAAAAATGAACCGTATTACAATTTTCTATAAGACATCAATGAACGACAATGAAAATTTTAAGGTCCTGAATTCATTACCACGTCGGGGTGGACCAGGAAAATTCGAAAGTATTGTATTAACACCAGTAAATAAATATATCCGAATACCGAAAATGAACCGTATTTCAATTTTCAATAAGACATCAATCAACGTCAATGAAAATTTTAACGTCCTGAGGTTATTACCACTTTGCGGTAGACCAAGAAAATTCGAAATATTGTATAACACCACTGTATAAAAATGTCAGAATGTCAAAAATGAACCGTATTACAATTTTCTATAAGACGTCAATGAACGGCAATGAAAATTTTAAGGTCCTGAATTCATTACCAATTCGGGGTGGACCAGGAAAATTCGAAAGCATTGTATTAACACCACTAAATAAAGATATCCGAATGCCGAAATGAACCGTATTTAAATTTTCTATAAGACATCAATCAACGTCAATGAAAATTTTGACGTCCTGAGTTTATTACCACTTTGCGGTAGACCAAGAAAATTCGAAATATTGTATAACACCACTGTATAAAAATCTCAGAATGTCAAAAATGAACCGTATTACAATTTTCTATAAGACATCAATGAACGACAATGAAAATTTTGAGGTCCTGAATTCATTACCACGTCGGGGTGGACCAAGAAAATTCGAAATATTGTATAACACCACTAAATGAAGATATCCGAATGCCGAAAATGAACCGTATTTCAATTTTCTATAAGACATCAATTAACGTCAATGAAAATTTTAACGTCCTGAGTTTATTACCACTTTGCGGTAGACCAAGAAAATTCGAAATATTGTATAACACCACTGTAGAAAAATATTAGAATGTCAAAAGTGAACCGTATTACAATTTTCTATAAGACGTCAATGAACGGCAATGAAAATTTTAAGGTCCTGAATTCATTACTAATTCGGGGTGGACCAGGAAAATTCGAAAGCATTGTATTAACACCACTAAATAAAGATATCCGAATGCCGAAATGAACCGTATTTAAATTTTCTATAAGACATCAATCAACGTCAATGAAAATTTTAACGTCCTGAGTTTATTACCACTTTGCGGTAGACCAAGAAAATTCGAAATATTGTATAACACCACTGTATAAAAATCTCAGAATGTCAAAAATGAACCATATTACAATTTTCTATAAGACATCAATGAACGACAATGAAAATTTTAAGGTCCTGAATTCATTACCACGTCGGGGTGGACCAGGAAAATTCGAAAGTATTGTATTAACACCACTAAATAAAGATATCCGAATGCCGAAAATGAACCGTATTTCAATTTTCTATAAGACATCAATCAACGTCAATGAAAATTTTAACGTCCTGAGTTTATTACCACTGTGCGGTAGACCAAGAAAATTCGAAATATTGTATAACACCACTGTATAAAAATGTCGGAATGTCAAAAATGAACCGTATTACAATTTTCTATAAGACATCAATGAACGACAATGAAAATTTTGAGGTCCTGAATTCATTACCACGTCGGGGTGGACCAGGAAAATCCGAAATATTGTAGAACACCACTGTAGAAAAATATCAGAATGTCAAAAATGAACCGTATTACAATTTTCTATAAGACGTCAATGAACGGCAATGAAAATTTTGAGGCCCTGAATTCATTACCACGTCGGGGTGGACCAGGAAAATTCGAAAGTATTGTATTAACACCAGTAAATAAAGATATCCGAATGCCGAAATGAACCGTATTTCAATATTCTATAAGACATCAATCAACGACAATGAAAATTTTAAAGTACTGAATTTATCACCATGGTGGGGCAGACCAAGAAAATTCGAAATATTGTATAACACCACTGTATAAAAATGTCAGAATGTCAAAAATGAACCGTATTACAATTTTCTATAAGACATCAATGAACGACAATGAAAATTTTAAGGTCCTGAATTCATTACCACGTTTTCGTGGACCAGGAAAATTCGAAAGTATTGTATTAACACCACTAAATAAAGATATCCGATTGCCGAAATGAACCGTATTTCAATTTTCTATAAGACATCAATCAACGTCAATGAAAATCTTAACGTCCTGAGTTTATTACCACTTTGCGGTAGACCAAGAAAATTCGAAATATTGTATAACACCACTGTATAAAAATGTCGGAATGTCAAAAATGAACCGTATTACAATTTTCTATAAGACATCAATGAACGACAATGAAAATTTTGAGGTCCTGAATTCATTACCACGTCGGGGTGGACCAGGAAAATTCGAAATATTGTATAACACCACTGTAGAAAAATATCAGAATGTCAAAAATGAACCGTATTACAATTTTCTATAAGACATCAATGAACGACAATGAAAATTTTAAGGTCCTGAATTCATTACCACGTCGGGGTGGACCAGGAAAATTCGAAAGTATTGTATTAACACCAGTAAATAAATATATCCGAATACCGAAAATGAACCGTATTTCAATTTTCAATAAGACATCAATCAACGTCAATGAAAATTTTAACGTCCTGAGGTTATTACCACTTTGCGGTAGACCAAGAAAATTCGAAATATTGTATAACACCACTGTATAAAAATGTCAGAATGTCAAAAATGAACCGTATTACAATTTTCTATAAGACGTCAATGAACGGCAATGAAAATTTTAAGGTCCTGAATTCATTACCAATTCGGGGTGGACCAGGAAAATTCGAAAGCATTGTATTAACACCACTAAATAAAGATATCCGAATGCCGAAATGAACCGTATTTAAATTTTCTATAAGACATCAATCAACGTCAATGAAAATTTTGACGTCCTGAGTTTATTACCACTTTGCGGTAGACCAAGAAAATTCGAAATATTGTATAACACCACTGTATAAAAATCTCAGAATGTCAAAAATGAACCGTATTACAATTTTCTATAAGACATCAATGAACGACAATGAAAATTTTGAGGTCCTGAATTCATTACCACGTCGGGGTGGACCAAGAAAATTCGAAATATTGTATAACACCACTAAATAAAGATATCCGAATGCCGAAAATGAACCGTATTTCAATTTTCTATAAGACATCAATCAACGTCAATGAAAATTTTAAGGTCCTGAATTCATTACCACATCGGGCTGGATCAGGAAAATTCGAAATATTATATAACACCACTGTATAAAAATGTCAGAATGTCAAAAATGAACCGTATTACAAATTTCTATAAGACATCAATGAACGACAATGAAAATTTTAAGGTCCTGAATTCATTACCACGTTTTCGTGGACCAGGAAAATTCGAAAGTATTGTATTAACACCACTAAATAAAGATATCCGATTGCCGAAATGAACCGTATTTCAATTTTCTATAAGACATCAATCAACGTCAATGAAAATTTTAAGGTCCTGAATTCATTACCACATCGGGCTGGATCAGGAAAATTCGAAATATTATATAACACCACTGTATAAAAATGTCAGAATGTCAAAAATGAACCGTATTACAAATTTCTATAAGACATCAATGAACGACAATGAAAATTTTAAGGTCCTGAATTCATTACCACGTTTTCGTGGACCAGGAAAATTCGAAAGTATTGTATTAACACCACTAAATAAAGATATCCGATTGCCGAAATGAACCGTATTTCAATTTTCTATAAGACATCAATCAACGTCAATGAAAATTTTAAGGTCCTGAATTCATTACTAATTCGGGGTGGACCAGGAAAATTCGAAATATTGTATAACACCACTGTAGAAAAATATTAGAATGTCAAAAGTGAACCGTATTACAATTTTCTATAAGACGTCAATGAACGGCAATGAAAATTTTAAGGTCCTGAATTCATTACTAATTCGGGGTGGACCAGGAAAATTCGAAAGCATTGTATTAACACCACTAAATAAAGATATCCGAATGCCGAAATGAACCGTATTTAAATTTTCTATAAGACATCAATCAACGTCAATGAAAATTTTAACGTCCTGAGTTTATTACCACTTTGCGGTAGACCAAGAAAATTCGAAATATTGTATAACACCACTGTATAAAAATCTCAGAATGTCAAAAATGAACCATATTACAATTTTCTATAAGACATCAATGAACGACAATGAAAATTTTAAGGTCCTGAATTCATTACCACGTCGGGGTGGACCAGGAAAATTCGAAAGTATTGTATTAACACCAGTAAATAAATATATCCGAATACCGAAAATGAACCGTATTTCAATTTTCAATAAGACATCAATCAACGTCAATGAAAATTTTAACGTCCTGAGGTTATTACCACTTTGCGGTAGACCAAGAAAATTCGAAATATTGTATAACACCACTGTATAAAAATGTCAGAATGTCAAAAATGAACCGTATTACAATTTTCTCTAAGACGTCAATGAACGGCAATGAAAATTTTAAGGTCCTGAATTCATTACCAATTCGGGGTGGACCAGGAAAATTCGAAAGCATTGTATTAACACCACTAAATAAAGATATCCGAATGCCGAAATGAACCGTATTTAAATTTTCTATAAGACATCAATCAACGTCAATGAAAATTTTGACGTCCTGAGTTTATTACCACTTTGCGGTAGACCAAGAAAATTCGAAATATTGTATAACACCACTGTATAAAAATCTCAGAATGTCAAAAATGAACCGTATTACAATTTTCTATAAGACATCAATGAACGACAATGAAAATTTTAAGGTCCTGAATTCATTACCACGTCGGGGTGGACCAAGAAAATTCGAAATATTATATAACACCACTGTATAAAAATGTCAGAATGTCAAAAATGAACCGTATTACAATTTTCTATAAGACATCAATGAACGACAATAAAAATTTTGAGGTCCTGAATTCATTACCACGTCGGGGTGGACCAGGAAAATTCGAAATATTGTATAACACCACTAAATAAAGATATCCGAATGCCGAAAATGAACCGTATTTCAATTTTCTATAAGACATCAATCAACGTCAATGAAAATTTTAAGGTCCTGAATTCATTACCACATCGGGCTGGATCAGGAAAATTCGAAATATTATATAACACCACTGTATAAAAATGTCAGAATGTCAAAAATGAACCGTATTACAAATTTCTATAAGACATCAATGAACGACAATGAAAATTTTAAGGTCCTGAATTCATTACCACGTTTTCGTGGACCAGGAAAATTCGAAAGTATTGTATTAACACCACTAAATAAAGATATCCGATTGCCGAAATGAACCGTATTTCAATTTTCTATAAGACATCAATCAACGTCAATGAAAATTTTAAGGTCCTGAATTCATTACTAATTCGGGGTGGACCAGGAAAATTCGAAAGCATTGTATTAACACCACTAAATAAAGATATCCGAATGCCGAAATGAACCGTATTTAAATTTTCTATAAGACATCAATCAACGTCAATGAAAATTTTAACGTCCTGAGTTTATTACCACTTTGCGGTAGACCAAGAAAATTCGAAATATTGTATAAGACCACTGTATAAAAATCTCAGAATGTCAAAAATGAACCGTATTACAATTTTCTATAAGACATCAATGAACGACAATGAAAATTTTAAGGTCCTGAATTCATTACCACGTCGGGGTGGACCAGGAAAATTCGAAAGTATTGTATTAACACCAGTAAATAAATATATCCGAATACCGAAAATGAACCGTATTTCAATTTTCAATAAGACATCAATCAACGTCAATGAAAATTTTAACGTCCTGAGGTTATTACCACTTTGCGGTAGACCAAGAAAATTCGAAATATTGTATAACACCACTGTATAAAAATGTCAGAATGTCTAAAATGAACCGTATTACAATTTTCTATAAGACGTCAATGAACGGCAATGAAAATTTTAAGGTCCTGAATTCATTACCAATTCGGGGTGGACCAGGAAAATTCGAAAGCATTGTATTAACACCACTAAATAAAGATATCCGAATGCCGAAATGAACCGTATTTAAATTTTCTATAAGACATCAATCAACGTCAATGAAAATTTTGACGTCCTGAGTTTATTACCACTTTGCGGTAGACCAAGAAAATTCGAAATATTGTATAACACCACTGTATAAAAATCTCAGAATGTCAAAAATGAACCGTATTACAATTTTCTATAAGACATCAATGAACGACAATGAAAATTTTAAGGTCCTGAATTCATTACCATGTTACATCCGCCTCGTTATTATGTTTCAAATTTTCTCTTGGAATTCCGTTTCGTCGTTCGAATAAGATCATTGAACTCCGAAAGATATTAAGATTCCACTCTGCTCAGGAAACCCTTCCCATAGAGATACCCCTTGACCCTTTCTTTCTGTTTCCCAATAGTCAAAACCACGTCCCGAACGACCGATGCAGCTGCATACTTAACTGACGCCCGCCGCGTCGCGCCCTACGCATAAATTAGATAAGCCTATGCCTAGCCTGGGAATCAAACATTTTCCCCACTTTCGAGGCCGATTTTTGAGTATTTAAACCCACTCGAAATCTACCTCGGGGTCAGTCTGAGTCAGTCTGAGTCCGACTCAGGTCAGGCTCAGTTGTCCACCCAGTTTCCAGCCAGACTTCACCGACGGCGAAGCTCTGGTCAAATTGTAGTAGATCGTGCAACAGTCACCTTCGAAGCATTATTTAGACGTGAGAATACGGGGTTATTCTCGAGGGAGATCGTAGTCAGTTACTTTCGACCAAAATTTAGTATAACTCTCAACGCAGTAAAGAAATACTGTTCAATTCAGCTCAGTGCGAACAGACGAGGGCTACACAAGGTAAATTGTAACAGACACACACGAACACTAAACACCTTTTGTAAGATTTCACTCTTTTGTATTTTGACAGTAGAATATAATTGTCTGATTTTCTTTTCCTTAAAGCACTCTCTCAAATTTAATTACCACCTGTCAAGGCGTAATATCTAAGTCGTAGTAGTGCACAGAACCCACATAAATTAGAATAGGTTATTTAGCCGCTCAGATATACCTATCCGGAGTAATATAAGGCTCAGTAAGACTTGGGCGCCAAATGTGTGTGTCCAGGAGTATTATCGAGCATTTACTTTAGCCAATCCCATACCTTCTTCCCTCCTAGAGACTATCGAAATGACCTACGGTACGGTTGGATCGGAATTATAGACCCCGAGATCTTAGAGTCATATGTGCTGTAAGAAGTATTCGGATATAATTCAAGGTCAAACCCGTACACCCAGTAGGACTAGTCTCTGGACTAATACCCTCGCGAGTTAGATTACCACAGGAGACCATCGTTAAGGAACATAGTCAGGGAACACCTCCCCACGGGACGCAGTAAGACTCGAAGAAGACTTGGGCGCCAAATGTGTGCGTTCAGGAGTATTCTTGAGCCGTGTCCTCTCCTTATCATCCTCCAAATCCTAATCTGACAATCTGAACCGAGTAAGGAAGAATCTGCTTGAAACGGTTATAATCCAAGAGATTTCGCAGTCATATGTGCTGCGAAAAGTATCACGGACGACTAATCGAGTTCGGACAGATTCCAAGCTCGGCGACGATTGCTCGGAATCGCGACCTTTCCACGGAAGAAAAGTTAGGAGCGAACCCGTCGCCTCGCGATAAAGCAAGGTAAAAACGGGCTCGCACGGCTGGCCCGTAACAACCACGTCGGGGTGGACCAAGAAAATTCGAAATATTATATAACACCACTGTATAAAAATGTCAGAATGTCAAAAATGAACCGTATTACAATTTTCTATAAGACATCAATGAACGACAATGAAAATTTTGAGGTCCTGAATTCATTACCACGTCGGGGTGGACCAGGAAAATTCGAAATATTGTATAACACCACTAAATAAAGATATCCGAATGCCGAAAATGAACCGTATTTCAATTTTCTATAAGACATCAATCAACGTCAATGAAAATTTTAAGGTCCTGAATTCATTACCACATCGGGCTGGATCAGGAAAATTCGAAATATTATATAACACCACTGTATAAAAATGTCAGAATGTCAAAAATGAACCGTATTACAAATTTCTATAAGACATCAATGAACGACAATGAAAATTTTAAGGTCCTGAATTCATTACCACGTTTTCGTGGACCAGGAAAATTCGAAAGTATTGTATTAACACCAGTAAATAAATATATCCGAATACCGAAAATGAACCGTATTTCAATTTTCAATAAGACATCAATCAACGTCAATGAAAATTTTAACGTCCTGAGGTTATTACCACTTTGCGGTAGACCAAGAAAATTCGAAATATTGTATAACACCACTGTATAAAAATGTCAGAATGTCAAAAATGAACCGTATTACACTTTTCTATAAGACGTCAATGAACGGCAATGAAAATTTTAAGGTCCTGAATTCATTACCAATTCGGGGTGGACCAGGAAAATTCGAAAGCATTGTATTAACACCACTAAATAAAGATATCCGAATGCCGAAATGAACCGTATTTCAATTTTCTATAAGACATCAATCAACGTCAATGAAAATTTTAAGGTCCTGAATTCATTACCACATCGGGCTGGATCAGGAAAATTCGAAATATTATATAACACCACTGTATAAAAATGTCAGAATGTCAAAAATGAACCGTATTACAAATTTCTATAAGACATCAATGAACGACAATGAAAATTTTAAGGTCCTGAATTCATTACCACGTTTTCGTGGACCAGGAAAATTCGAAAGTATTGTATTAACACCAGTAAATAAATATATCCGAATGCCGAAAATGAACCGTATTTCAATTTTCTATAAGACATCAATCAACGTCAATGAAAATTTTAAGGTCCTGAATTCATTACCACGTCGGGCTGGATCAGGAAAATTCGAAATATTATATAACACCACTGTATAAAAATGTCAGAATGTCAAAAATGAACCGTATTACAATTTTCTATAAGACATCAATGAACGACAATGAAAATTTTGAGGTCCTGAATTCATTACCACGTCGGGGTGGACCAGGAAAATTCGAAATATTGTATAACACCACTAAATAAAGATATCCGAATGCCGAAAATGAACCGTATTTCAATTTTCTATAAGACATCAATCAACGTCAATGAAAATTTTAACGTCCTGAGTTTATTACCACTTTGCGGTAGACCAAGAAAATTCGAAATATTGTATAACACCACTGTATAAAAATGTCAGAATGTCAAAAATGAACCGTATTACAATTTTCTATAAGACGTCAATGAACGGCAATGAAAATTTTAAGGTCCTGAATTCGTTATCACGTCGGGGTGGACCAGGGAAATTCGAAATATTGTATAACACCACTGTATAAAAATCTCAGAATGTCAAAAATGAACCGTATTACAATTTTCTATAAGACATCAATGAACGACAATGAAAATTTTAAGGTCCTGAATTCATTACCACGTCGGGGTGGACCAAGAAAACTCGAAATATTATATAACACCACTGTATAAAAATGTCAGAATGTCAAAAATGAACCGTATTACAATTTTCTATAAGACATCAATGAAAGACAATGAAAATTTTGAGGTCCTGAATTCATTACCACGTCGGGGTGGACCAGGAAAATTCGAAATATTGTATAACACCACTAAATAAAGATATCCGAATGCCGAAAATGAACCGTATTTCAATTTTCTATAAGACATCAATCAACGTCAATGAAAATTTTAAGGTCCTGAATTCATTACCACGTCGGGCTGGATCAGGAAAATTCGAAATATTATATAACACCACTGTATAAAAATGTCAGAATGTCAAAAATGAACCGTATTACAATTTTCTATAAGACATCAATGAACGACAATGAAAATTTTGAGGTCCTGAATTCATTACCACGTCGGGGTGGACCAGGAAAATTCGAAATATTGTATAACACCACTAAATAAAGATATCCGAATGCCGAAAATGAACCGTATTTCAATTTTCTATAAGACATCAATCAACGTCAATGAAAATTTTAACGTCCTGAGTTTATTACCACTTTGCGGTAGACCAAGAAAATTCGAAATATTGTATAACACCACTGTATAAAAATGTCAGAATGTCAAAAATGAACCGTATTACAATTTTCTATAAGACGTCAATGAACGGCAATGAAAATTTTAAGGTCCTGAATTCGTTATCACGTCGGGGTGGACCAGGAAAATTCGAAATATTGTATAACACCACTAAATAAAGATATCCGAATGCCGAAAATGAACCGTATTTCAATTTTCTATAAGACATCAATCAACGTCAATGAAAATTTTAACGTCCTGAGTTTATTACCACTTTGCGGTAGACCAAGAAAATTCGAAATATTGTATAACACCACTGTATAAAAATGTCAGAATGTCAAAAATGAACCGTATTACAATTTTCTATAAGACATCAATGAAAGACAATGAAAATTTTGAGGTCCTGAATTCATTACCACGTCGGGGTGGACCAGGAAAATTCGAAATATTGTATAACACCACTAAATAAAGATATCCGAATGCCGAAAATGAACCGTATTTCAATTTTCTATAAGACATCAATCAACGTCAATGAAAATTTTAAGGTCCTGAATTCATTACCACGTCGGGCTGGATCAGGAAAATTCGAAATATTATATAACACCACTGTATAAAAATGTCAGAATGTCAAAAATGAACCGTATTACAATTTTCTATAAGACATCAATGAACGACAATGAAAATTTTGAGGTCCTGAATTCATTACCACGTCGGGGTGGACCAGGAAAATTCGAAATATTGTATAACACCACTAAATAAAGATATCCGAATGCCGAAAATGAACCGTATTTCAATTTTCTATAAGACATCAATCAACGTCAATGAAAATTTTAACGTCCTGAGTTTATTACCACTTTGCGGTAGACCAAGAAAATTCGAAATATTGTATAACACCACTGTATAAAAATGTCAGAATGTCAAAAATGAACCGTATTACAATTTTCTATAAGACGTCAATGAACGGCAATGAAAATTTTAAGGTCCTGAATTCGTTATCACGTCGGGGTGGACCAGGAAAATTCGAAATATTGTATAACACCACTAAATAAAGATATCCGAATGCCGAAAATGAACCGTATTTCAATTTTCTATAAGACATCAATCAACGTCAATGAAAATTTTAACGTCCTGAGTTTATTACCACTTTGCGGTAGACCAAGAAAATTCGAAATATTGTATAACACCACTGTATAAAAATGTCAGAATGTCAAAAATGAACCGTATTACAATTTTCTATAAGACGTCAATGAACGGCAATGAAAATTTTAAGGTCCTGAATTCATTACCACGTCGGGGTGGACCAGGAAAATTCGAAAGTATTGTATTAACACCAGTAAATAAAGATATCCGAATGCCGAAATGAACCGTATTTAAATTTTCTATAAGACATCAATCAACGTCAATGAAAATTTTAACGTCCTGAGTTTATTACCACTTTGCGGTAGACCAAGAAAATTCGAAATATTGTATAACACCACTGTATAAAAATCTCAGAATGTCAAAAATGAACCGTATTACAATTTTCTATAAGACATCAATGAACGACAATGAAAATTTTAAGGTCCTGAATTCATTACCACGTCGGGGTGGACCAGGAAAATTCGAAAGTATTGTATTAACACCAGTAAATAAATATATCCGAATACCGCAAATGAACCGTATTTCAATTTTCAATAAGACATCAATCAACGTCAATGAAAATTTTAACGTCCTGAGGTTATTACCACTTTGCGGTAGACCAAGAAAATTAGAAATATTGTATAACACCACTGTATAAAAATGTCAGAATGTCAAAAATGAACCGTATTACAATTTTCTATAAGACATCAATCAACGTCAATGAAAATTTTAACGTCCTGAGTTTATTACCACTTTGCGGTAGACCAAGAAAATTCGAAATATTGTATAACACCACTGTATAAAAATGTCAGAATGTCAAAAATGAACCGTATTACAATTTTCTATAACACGTCAATGAACGGCAATGAAAATTTTAAGGTCCTGAATTCATTACCACGTCGGGGTGGACCAGGAAAATTCGAAAGTATTGTATTAACACCAGTAAATAAATATATCCGAATACCGAAAATGAACCGTATTTCAATTTTCAATAAGACATCAATCAACGTCAATGAAAATTTTAACGTCCTGAGGTTATTACCACTTTGCGGTAGACCAAGAAAATTCGAAATATTGTATAACACCACTGTATAAAAATGTCAGAATGTCAAAAATGAACCGTATTACAATTTTCTATAAGACGTCAATGAACGGCAATGAAAATTTTAAGGTCCTGAATTCATTACCAATTCGGGGTGGACCAGGAAAATTCGAAAGCATTGTATTAACACCACTAAATAAAGATATCCGAATGCCGAAATGAACCGTATTTAAATTTTCTATAAGACATCAATCAACGTCAATGAAAATTTTAACGTCCTGAGTTTATTACCACTTTGCGGTAGACCAAGAAAATTCGAAATATTGTATAACACCACTGTATAAAAATCTCAGAATGTCAAAAATGAACCGTATTACAATTTTCTATAAGACATCAATGAACGACAATGAAAATTTTAAGGTCCTGAATTTATTACCACGTCGGGGTGGACCAGGAAAATTCGAAAGTATTGTATTAACACCAGTAAATAAATATATCCGAATACCGAAAATGAACCGTATTTCAATTTTCAATAAGACATCAATCAACGTCAATGAAAATTTTAACGTCCTGAGGTTATTACCACTTTGCGGTAGACCAAGAAAATTCGAAATATTGTATAACACCACTGTATAAAAATGTCAGAATGTCAAAAATGAACCGTATTACAATTTTCTATAAGACATCAATCAACGTCAATGAAAATTTTAACGTCCTGAGTTTATTACCACTTTGCGGTAGACCAAGAAAATTCGAAATATTGTATAACACCACTGTATAAAAATGTCAGAATGTCAAAAATGAACCGTATTACAATTTTCTATAAGACGTCAATGAACGGCAATGAAAATTGTAAGGTCCTGAATTCGTTATCACGTCGGGATGGACCAGGGAAATTCGAAAGTATTGTATTAACACCACTAAATAAAGATATCCGAATGCCGAAATGAACCGTATTTAAATTTTCTATAAGACATCAATCAACGTCAATGAAAATTTTAACGTCCTGAGGTTATTACCACTTTGCGGTAGACCAAGAAAATTCGAAATATTGTATAACACCACTGTATAAAAATGTCAGAATGTCAAAAATGAACCGTATTACAATTTTCTATAAGACGTCAATGAACGGCAATGAAAATTTTAAGGTCCTGAATTCATTACCACGTCGGGGTGGACCAGGAAAATTCGAAAGTATTGTATTAACACCAGTAAATAAAGATATCCGAATGCCGAAATGAACCGTATTTAAATTTTCTATAAGACATCAATCAACGTCAATGAAAATTTTAACGTCCTGAGTTTATTACCACTTTGCGGTAGACCAAGAAAATTCGAAATATTGTATAACACCACTGTATAAAAATCTCAGAATGTCAAAAATGAACCGTATTACAATTTTCTATAAGACATCAATGAACGACAATGAAAATTTTAAGGTCCTGAATTCATTACCACGTCGGGGTGGACCAGGAAAATTCGAAAGTATTGTATTAACACCAGTAAATAAATATATCCGAATACCGCAAATGAACCGTATTTCAATTTTCAATAAGACATCAATCAACGTCAATGAAAATTTTAACGTCCTGAGGTTATTACCACTTTGCGGTAGACCAAGAAAATTAGAAATATTGTATAACACCACTGTATAAAAATGTCAGAATGTCAAAAATGAACCGTATTACAATTTTCTATAAGACATCAATCAACGTCAATGAAAATTTTAACGTCCTGAGTTTATTACCACTTTGCGGTAGACCAAGAAAATTCGAAATATTGTATAACACCACTGTATAAAAATGTCAGAATGTCAAAAATGAACCGTATTACAATTTTCTATAACACGTCAATGAACGGCAATGAAAATTTTAAGGTCCTGAATTCATTACCACGTCGGGGTGGACCAGGAAAATTCGAAAGTATTGTATTAACACCAGTAAATAAATATATCCGAATACCGAAAATGAACCGTATTTCAATTTTCAATAAGACATCAATCAACGTCAATGAAAATTTTAACGTCCTGAGGTTATTACCACTTTGCGGTAGACCAAGAAAATTCGAAATATTGTATAACACCACTGTATAAAAATGTCAGAATGTCAAAAATGAACCGTATTACAATTTTCTATAAGACGTCAATGAACGGCAATGAAAATTTTAAGGTCCTGAATTCATTACCAATTCGGGGTGGACCAGGAAAATTCGAAAGCATTGTATTAACACCACTAAATAAAGATATCCGAATGCCGAAATGAACCGTATTTAAATTTTCTATAAGACATCAATCAACGTCAATGAAAATTTTAACGTCCTGAGTTTATTACCACTTTGCGGTAGACCAAGAAAATTCGAAATATTGTATAACACCACTGTATAAAAATCTCAGAATGTCAAAAATGAACCGTATTACAATTTTCTATAAGACATCAATGAACGACAATGAAAATTTTAAGGTCCTGAATTTATTACCACGTCGGGGTGGACCAGGAAAATTCGAAAGTATTGTATTAACACCAGTAAATAAATATATCCGAATACCGAAAATGAACCGTATTTCAATTTTCAATAAGACATCAATCAACGTCAATGAAAATTTTAACGTCCTGAGGTTATTACCACTTTGCGGTAGACCAAGAAAATTCGAAATATTGTATAACACCACTGTATAAAAATGTCAGAATGTCAAAAATGAACCGTATTACAATTTTCTATAAGACATCAATCAACGTCAATGAAAATTTTAACGTCCTGAGTTTATTACCACTTTGCGGTAGACCAAGAAAATTCGAAATATTGTATAACACCACTGTATAAAAATGTCAGAATGTCAAAAATGAACCGTATTACAATTTTCTATAAGACGTCAATGAACGGCAATGAAAATTGTAAGGTCCTGAATTCGTTATCACGTCGGGATGGACCAGGGAAATTCGAAAGTATTGTATTAACACCACTAAATAAAGATATCCGAATGCCGAAATGAACCGTATTTAAATTTTCTATAAGACATCAATCAACGTCAATGAAAATTTTAACGTCCTGAGGTTATTACCACTTTGCGGTAGACCAAGAAAATTCGAAATATTGTATAACACCACTGTATAAAAATGTCAGAATGTCAAAAATGAACCGTATTACAATTTTCTATAAGACGTCAATGAACGGCAATGAAAATTTTAAGGTCCTGAATTCATTACCACGTCGGGGTGGACCAGGAAAATTCGAAAGTATTGTATTAACACCAGTAAATAAAGATATCCGAATGCCGAAATGAACCGTATTTAAATTTTCTATAAGACATCAATCAACGTCAATGAAAATTTTAACGTCCTGAGTTTATTACCACTTTGCGGTAGACCAAGAAAATTCGAAATATTGTATAACACCACTGTATAAAAATCTCAGAATGTCAAAAATGAACCGTATTACAATTTTCTATAAGACATCAATGAACGACAATGAAAATTTTAAGGTCCTGAATTCATTACCACGTCGGGGTGGACCAGGAAAATTCGAAAGTATTGTATTAACACCAGTAAATAAATATATCCGAATACCGAAAATGAACCGTATTTCAATTTTCAATAAGACATCAATCAACGTCAATGAAAATTTTAACGTCCTGAGGTTATTACCACTTTGCGGTAGACCAAGAAAATTAGAAATATTGTATAACACCACTGTATAAAAATGTCAGAATGTCAAAAATGAACCGTATTACAATTTTCTATAAGACATCAATCAACGTCAATGAAAATTTTAACGTCCTGAGTTTATTACCACTTTGCGGTAGACCAAGAAAATTCGAAATATTGTATAACACCACTGTATAAAAATGTCAGAATGTCAAAAATGAACCGTATTACAATTTTCTATAACACGTCAATGAACGGCAATGAAAATTTTAAGGTCCTGAATTCATTACCACGTCGGGGTGGACCAGGAAAATTCGAAAGTATTGTATTAACACCAGTAAATAAATATATCCGAATACCGAAAATGAACCGTATTTCAATTTTCAATAAGACATCAATCAACGTCAATGAAAATTTTAACGTCCTGAGGTTATTACCACTTTGCGGTAGACCAAGAAAATTCGAAATATTGTATAACACCACTGTATAAAAATGTCAGAATGTCAAAAATGAACCGTATTACAATTTTCTATAAGACGTCAATGAACGGCAATGAAAATTTTAAGGTCCTGAATTCATTACCAATTCGGGGTGGACCAGGAAAATTCGAAAGCATTGTATTAACACCACTAAATAAAGATATCCGAATGCCGAAATGAACCGTATTTAAATTTTCTATAAGACATCAATCAACGTCAATGAAAATTTTAACGTCCTGAGTTTATTACCACTTTGCGGTAGACCAAGAAAATTCGAAATATTGTATAACACCACTGTATAAAAATCTCAGAATGTCAAAAATGAACCGTATTACAATTTTCTATAAGACATCAATGAACGACAATGAAAATTTTAAGGTCCTGAATTTATTACCACGTCGGGGTGGACCAGGAAAATTCGAAAGTATTGTATTAACACCAGTAAATAAATATATCCGAATACCGAAAATGAACCGTATTTCAATTTTCAATAAGACATCAATCAACGTCAATGAAAATTTTAACGTCCTGAGGTTATTACCACTTTGCGGTAGACCAAGAAAATTCGAAATATTGTATAACACCACTGTATAAAAATATCAGACTATCAAAAATGAAGCACATTACAATTTTCTATAAGACATGAACGAAAGACAATGCAAATTTTAAGGTCCTGAATTCATTACCACGTCGGGGTGGACCAAGAAAATTCGAAATATTATATAACACCACTGTATAAAAATGTCAGAATGTCAAAAATGAACCGTATTACAATTTTCTATAAGACATCAATGAACGACAATGAAAATTTTAAGGTCCTGAATTCATTACCACGTCGGGGTGGACCAGGAAAATTCGAAAGTATTGTATTAACACCAGTAAATAAATATATCCGAATACCGAAAATGAACCGTATTTCAATTTTCAATAAGACATCAATCAACGTCAATGAAAATTTTAACGTCCTGAGGTTATTACCACTTTGCGGTAGACCAAGAAAATTCGAAATATTGTATAACACCACTGTATAAAAATGTCAGAATGTCAAAAATGAACCGTATTACAATTTTCTATAAGACGTCAATGAACGGCAATGAAAATTTTAAGGTCCTGAATTCATTACCAATTCGGGGTGGACCAGGAAAATTCGAAAGCATTGTATTAACACCACTAAATAAAGATATCCGAATGCCGAAATGAACCGTATTTAAATTTTCTATAAGACATCAATCAACGTCAATGAAAATTTTAACGTCCTGAGTTTATTACCACTTTGCGGTAGACCAAGAAAATTCGAAATATTGTATAACACCACTGTATAAAAATCTCAGAATGTCAAAAATGAACCGTATTACAATTTTCTATAAGACATCAATGAACGACAATGAAAATTTTAAGGTCCTGAATTCATTACCACGTCGGGGTGGACCAGGAAAATTCGAAAGTATTGTATTAACACCAGTAAATAAATATATCCGAATACCGAAAATGAACCGTATTTCAATTTTCAATAAGACATCAATCAACGTCAATGAAAATTTTAACGTCCTGAGGTTATTACCACTTTGCGGTAGACCAAGAAAATTCGAAATATTGTATAACACCACTGTATAAAAATGTCAGAATGTCAAAAATGAACCGTATTACAATTTTCTATAAGACGTCAATGAACGGCAATGAAAATTTTAAGGTCCTGAAGTCATTACCAATTCGGGGTGGACCAGGAAAATTCGAAAGCATTGTATTAACACCACTAAATAAAGATATCCGAATGCCGAAATGAACCGTATTTAAATTTTCTATAAGACATCAATCAACGTCAATGAAAATTTTAACGTCCTGAGTTTATTACCACTTTGCGGTAGAACAAGAAAATTCGAAATATTGTATAACACCACTGTATAAAAATCTCAGAATGTCAAAAATGAACCGTATTACAATTTTCTATAAGACATCAATGAACGACAATGAAAATTTTAAGGTCCTGAATTCATTACCACGTCGGGGTGGACCAGGAAAATTCGAAAGTATTGTATTAACACCAGTAAATAAATATATCCGAATACCGAAAATGAACCGTATTTCAATTTTCAATAAGACATCAATCAACTTCAATGAAAATTTTAACGTCCTGAGGTTATTACCACTTTGCGGTAGACCAAGAAAATTCGAAATATTGTATAACACCACTGTATAAAAATGTCAGAATGTCAAAAATGAACCGTATTACAATTTTCTATAAGACATCAATGAACGACAATGAAAATTTTAAGGTCCTGAATTCATTACCACGTCGGGGTGGACCAAGAAAATTCGAAATATTATATAACACCACTGTATAAAAATGTCAGAATGTCAAAAATGAAGCGTATTACAATTTTCTATAAGACATCAATGAAAGACAATGAAAATTTTGAGGTCCTGAATTCATTACCACGTCGGGGTGGACCAGGAAAATTCGAAATATTGTATAACACCACTAAATAAAGATATCCGAATGCCGAAAATGAACCGTATTTCAATTTTCTATAAGACATCAATCAACGTCAATGAAAATTTTAAGGTCCTGAATTCATTACCACGTCGGGCTGGATCAGGAAAATTCGAAATATTATATAACACCACTGTATAAAAATGTCAGAATGTCAAAAATGAACCGTAT
Source organism: Trypoxylon attenuatum (assembly GCA_963989405.1). Classification (NCBI taxonomy): domain Eukaryota; kingdom Metazoa; phylum Arthropoda; class Insecta; order Hymenoptera; family Crabronidae; genus Trypoxylon; species Trypoxylon attenuatum. The sequence goes on from OZ022489.1 coordinate 18,362,417, forward strand.
TACAATTTTCTATAAGACATCAATGAACGACAATGAAAATTTTGAGGTCCTGAATTCATTACCACGTCGGGGTGGACCAGGAAAATTCGAAATATTGTATAACACCACTAAATAAAGATATCCGAATGCCGAAAATGAACCGTATTTCAATTTTCTATAAGACATCAATCAACGTCAATGAAAATTTTAACGTCCTGAGTTTATTACCACTTTGCGGTAGACCAAGAAAATTCGAAATATTGTATAACACCACTGTATAAAAATGTCAGAATGTCAAAAATGAACCGTATTACAATTTTCTATAAGACGTCAATGAACGGCAATGAAAATTTTAAGGTCCTGAATTCGTTATCACGTCGGGGTGGACCAGGGAAATTCGAAATATTGTATAACACCACTGTATAAAAATCTCAGAATGTCAAAAATGAACCGTATTACAATTTTCTATAAGACATCAATGAACGACAATGAAAATTTTAAGGTCCTGAATTCATTACCACGTCGGGGTGGACCAAGAAAACTCGAAATATTATATAACACCACTGTATAAAAATGTCAGAATGTCAAAAATGAACCGTATTACAATTTTCTATAAGACATCAATGAAAGACAATGAAAATTTTGAGGTCCTGAATTCATTACCACGTCGGGGTGGACCAGGAAAATTCGAAATATTGTATAACACCACTAAATAAAGATATCCGAATGCCGAAAATGAACCGTATTTCAATTTTCTATAAGACATCAATCAACGTCAATGAAAATTTTAAGGTCCTGAATTCATTACCACGTCGGGCTGGATCAGGAAAATTCGAAATATTATATAACACCACTGTATAAAAATGTCAGAATGTCAAAAATGAACCGTATTACAATTTTCTATAAGACATCAATGAACGACAATGAAAATTTTGAGGTCCTGAATTCATTACCACGTCGGGGTGGACCAGGAAAATTCGAAATATTGTATAACACCACTAAATAAAGATATCCGAATGCCGAAAATGAACCGTATTTCAATTTTCTATAAGACATCAATCAACGTCAATGAAAATTTTAACGTCCTGAGTTTATTACTACTTTGCGGTAGACCAAGAAAATTCGAAATATTGTATAACACCACTGTATAAAAATGTCAGAATGTCAAAAATGAACCGTATTACAATTTTCTATAAGACGTCAATGAACGGCAATGAAAATTTTAAGGTCCTGAATTCGTTATCACGTCGGGGTGGACCAGGAAAATTCGAAATATTGTATAACACCACTAAATAAAGATATCCGAATGCCGAAAATGAACCGTATTTCAATTTTCTATAAGACATCAATCAACGTCAATGAAAATTTTAACGTCCTGAGTTTATTACCACTTTGCGGTAGACCAAGAAAATTCGAAATATTGTATAACACCACTGTATAAAAATGTCAGAATGTCAAAAATGAACCGTATTACAATTTTCTATAAGACGTCAATGAACGGCAATGAAAATTTTAAGGTCCTGAATTCATTACCACGTCGGGGTGGACCAGGAAAATTCGAAAGTATTGTATTAACACCAGTAAATAAAGATATCCGAATGCCGAAATGAACCGTATTTAAATTTTCTATAAGACATCAATCAACGTCAATGAAAATTTTAACGTCCTGAGTTTATTACCACTTTGCGGTAGACCAAGAAAATTCGAAATATTGTATAACACCACTGTATAAAAATCTCAGAATGTCAAAAATGAACCGTATTACAATTTTCTATAAGACATCAATGAACGACAATGAAAATTTTAAGGTCCTGAATTCATTACCACGTCGGGGTGGACCAGGAAAATTCGAAAGTATTGTATTAACACCAGTAAATAAATATATCCGAATACCGAAAATGAACCGTATTTCAATTTTCAATAAGACATCAATCAACGTCAATGAAAATTTTAACGTCCTGAGGTTATTACCACTTTGCGGTAGACCAAGAAAATTAGAAATATTGTATAACACCACTGTATAAAAATGTCAGAATGTCAAAAATGAACCGTATTACAATTTTCTATAAGACATCAATCAACGTCAATGAAAATTTTAACGTCCTGAGTTTATTACCACTTTGCGGTAGACCAAGAAAATTCGAAATATTGTATAACACCACTGTATAAAAATGTCAGAATGTCAAAAATGAACCGTATTACAATTTTCTATAAGACATCAATGAACGACCATGAAAATTTTAAGGTCCTGAATTCATTACCACGTCGGGGTGGACCAAGAAAATTCGAAATATTATATAACACCACTGTATAAAAATGTCAGAATGTCAAAAATGAACCGTATTACAATTTTCTATAAGACATCAATGAACGACAATGAAAATTTTGAGGTCCTGAATTCATTACCACGTCGGGGTGGACCAGGAAAATTCGAAAGTATTGTATTAACACCAGTAAATAAATATATCCGAATACCGAAAATGAACCGTATTTCAATTTTCAATAAGACATCAATCAACGTCAATGAAAATTTTAACGTCCCGAGGTTATTACCTCTTTGCGGTAGACCAAGAAAATTCGAAATATTGTATAACACCACTGTATAAAAATGTCAGAATGTCAAAAATGAACCGTATTACCATTTTCTATAAGACATCAATGAACGACAATGAAAATTTTGAGGTCCTGAATTCATTACCACGTCGGGGTGGACCAGGAAAATTCGAAATATTGTATAACACCACTAAATAAATATATCCGAATGCCGAAAATGAACCGTATTTCAATTTTCTATAAGACATCAATTAACGTCAATGAAAATTTTAACGTCCTGAGTTTATTACCACTTTGCGGTAGACCAAGAAAATTCGAAATATTGTATAACACCACTGTAGAAAAATATTAGAATGTCAAAAGTGAACCGTATTACAATTTTCTATAAGACGTCAATGAACGGCAATGAAAATTTTAAGGTCCTGAATTCATTACTAATTCGGGGTGGACCAGGAAAATTCGAAAGCATTGTATTAACACCACTAAATAAAGATATCCGAATGCCGAAATGAACCGTATTTAAATTTTCTATAAGACATCAATCAACGTCAATGAAAATTTTAACGTCCTGAGTTTATTACCACTTTGCGGTAGACCAAGAAAATTCGAAATATTGTATAACACCACTGTATAAAAATCTCAGAATGTCAAAAATGAACCGTATTACAATTTTCTATAAGACATCAATGAACGACAATGAAAATTTTAAGGTCCTGAATTCATTACCACGTCGGGGTGGACCAGGAAAATTCGAAAGTATTGTATTAACACCAGTAAATAAATATATCCGAATACCGAAAATGAACCGTATTTCAATTTTCAATAAGACATCAATCAACGTCAATGAAAATTTTAACGTCCTGAGGTTATTACCACTTTGCGGTAGACCAAGAAAATTCGAAATATTGTATAACACCACTGTATAAAAATGTCACAATGTCAAAAATGAACCGTATTACAATTTTCTATAAGACGTCAATGAACGGCAATGAAAATTTTAAGGTCCTGAATTCATTACCACGTCGGGGTGGACCAGGAAAATTCGAAATATTGTATAACACCACTAAATAAAGATATCCGAATGCCGAAAATGCACCGTATTTCAATTTTCTATAAGACATCAATCAACGTCAATGAAAATTTTAACGTCCTGAGTTTATTACCACTTTGCGGTAGACCAAGAAAATTCGAAATATTGTATAACACCACTGTACAAAAATGTCGGAATGTCAAAAATGAACCGTATTACAATTTTCTATAAGACATCAATGAACGACAATGAAAATTTTAAGGTCCTGAATTCATTACCACGTCGGGGTGGACCAGGAAAATTCGAAAGTATTGTATTAACACCGCTAAATAAAGATATCCGAATGCCGAAAATGAACAGTATTTCAATATTCTATAAGACATCAATCAACGACAATCAAAATTTTAAAGTCCTGAGTTTATTACCACTTTGCGGTAGACCAAGAAAATTCCAAATATTGTCTAACACCACTGTATAAAAATATCAGACTATCAAAAATGAAGCACATTACAATTTTCTATAAGACATCAACGAAAGACAATGCAAATTTTAAGGTCCTGAATTCATTACCACGTCGGGGTGGACCAAGAAAATTCGAAATATTGTATAACACCACTGTATAAAAATGTCAGAATGTCAAAAATGAACCGTATTACAATTTTCTATAAGACATCAATGAACGACAATGAAAATTTTAAGGTCCTGAATTCGTTACCACGTCGGGGTGGACCAGGGAAATTCGAAAGTATTGTATTAACTCCACTAAATAAAGATATCCGAATGCCGAAAATGAACCGTATTTCAATTTTCTATAAGACATCAATCAACGTCAATGAAAATTTTAACGTCCTGAGTTTATTACCACTGTGCGGTAGACCAAGAAAATTCGAAATATTGTATAACACCACTGTATAAAAATGTCGGAATGTCAAAAATTAACCGTATTACAATTTTCTATAAGACATCAATGAACGACAATGAAAATTTTGAGGTCCTGAATTCATTACCACGTCGGGGTGGACCAAGAAAATTCGAAATATTGTATAACACCACTAAATAAAGATATCCGAATGCCGAAAATGAACCGTATTTCAATTTTCAATAAGACATCAATTAACGTCAATGAAAATTTTAACGTCCTGAGTTTATTACCACTTTGCGGTAGACCAAGAAAATTCGAAATATTGTATAACACCACTGTAGAAAAATATTAGAATGTCAAAAGTGAACCGTATTACAATTTTCTATAAGACGTCAATGAACGGCAATGAAAATTTTAAGGTCCTGAATTCATTACTAATTCGGGGTGGACCAGGAAAATTCGAAAGCATTGTATTAACACCACTAAATAAAGATATCCGAATGCCGAAATGAACCGTATTTAAATTTTCTATAAGACATCAATCAACGTCAATGAAAATTTTAACGTCCTGAGTTTATTACCACTTTGCGGTAGACCAAGAAAATTCGAAATATTGTATAACACCACTGTATAAAAATCTCAGAATGTCAAAAATGAACCGTATTACAATTTTCTATAAGACATCAATGAACGACAATGAAAATTTTAAGGTCCTGAATTCATTACCACGTCGGGGTGGACCAGGAAAATTCGAAAGTATTGTATTAACACCAGTAAATAAATATATCCGAATACCGAAAATGAACCGTACTTCAATTTTCAATAAGACATCAATCAACGTCAATGAAAATTTTAACGTCCTGAGGTTATTACCACTTTGCGGTAGACCAAGAAAATTCGAAATATTGTATAACACCACTGTATAAAAATGTCAGAATGTCAAAAATGAACCGTATTACAATTTTCTATAAGACGTCAATGAACGGCAATGAAAATTTTAAGGTCCTGAATTCATTACCAATTCGGGGTGGACCAGGAAAATTCGAAAGCATTGTATTAACACCACTAAATAAAGATATCCGAATGCCGAAATGAACCGTATTTAAATTTTCTATAAGACATCAATCAACGTCAATGAAAATTTTGACGTCCTGAGTTTATTACCACTTTGCGGTAGACCAAGAAAATTCGAAATATTGTATAACACCACTGTATAAAAATCTCAGAATGTCAAAAATGAACCGTATTACAATTTTCTATAAGACATCAATGAACGACAATGAAAATTTTGAGGTCCTGAATTCATTACCACGTCGGGGTGGACCAAGAAAATTCGAAATATTGTATAACACCACTAAATGAAGATATCCGAATGCCGAAAATGAACCGTATTTCAATTTTCTATAAGACATCAATTAACGTCAATGAAAATTTTAACGTCCTGAGTTTATTACCACTTTGCGGTAGACCAAGAAAATTCGAAATATTGTATAACACCACTGTAGAAAAATATTAGAATGTCAAAAGTGAACCGTATTACAATTTTCTATAAGACGTCAATGAACGGCAATGAAAATTTTAAGGTCCTGAATTCATTACTAATTCGGGGTGGACCAGGAAAATTCGAAAGCATTGTATTAACACCACTAAATAAAGATATCCGAATGCCGAAATGAACCGTATTTAAATTTTCTATAAGACATCAATCAACGTCAATGAAAATTTTAACGTCCTGAGTTTATTACCACTTTGCGGTAGACCAAGAAAATTCGAAATATTGTATAACACCACTGTATAAAAATCTCAGAATGTCAAAAATGAACCATATTACAATTTTCTATAAGACATCAATGAACGACAATGAAAATTTTAAGGTCCTGAATTCATTACCACGTCGGGGTGGACCAGGAAAATTCGAAAGTATTGTATTAACACCAGTAAATAAATATATCCGAATACCGAAAATGAACCGTATTTCAATTTTCAATAAGACATCAATCAACGTCAATGAAAATTTTAACGTCCTGAGGTTATTACCACTTTGCGGTAGACCAAGAAAATTCGAAATATTGTATAACACCACTGTATAAAAATGTCAGAATGTCAAAAATGAACCGTATTACAATTTTCTATAAGACGTCAATGAACGGCAATGAAAATTTTAAGGTCCTGAATTCATTACCAATTCGGGGTGGACCAGGAAAATTCGAAAGCATTGTATTAACACCACTAAATAAAGATATCCGAATGCCGAAATGAACCGTATTTAAATTTTCTATAAGACATCAATCAACGTCAATGAAAATTTTGACGTCCTGAGTTTATTACCACTTTGCGGTAGACCAAGAAAATTCGAAATATTGTATAACACCACTGTATAAAAATCTCAGAATGTCAAAAATGAACCGTATTACAATTTTCTATAAGACATCAATGAACGACAATGAAAATTTTAAGGTCCTGAATTCATTACCACGTCGGGGTGGACCAAGAAAATTCGAAATATTATATAACACCACTGTATAAAAATGTCAGAATGTCAAAAATGAACCGTATTACAATTTTCTATAAGACATCAATGAACGACAATGAAAATTTTGAGGTCCTGAATTCATTACCACGTCGGGGTGGACCAGGAAAATTCGAAATATTGTATAACACCACTAAATAAAGATATCCGAATGCCGAAAATGAACCGTATTTCAATTTTCTATAAGACATCAATCAACGTCAATGAAAATTTTAAGGTCCTGAATTCATTACCACATCGGGCTGGATCAGGAAAATTCGAAATATTATATAACACCACTGTATAAAAATGTCAGAATGTCAAAAATGAACCGTATTACAAATTTCTATAAGACATCAATGAACGACAATGAAAATTTTAAGGTCCTGAATTCATTACCACGTTTTCGTGGACCAGGAAAATTCGAAAGTATTGTATTAACACCACTAAATAAAGATATCCGATTGCCGAAATGAACCGTATTTCAATTTTCTATAAGACATCAATCAACGTCAATGAAAATTTTAAGGTCCTGAATTCATTACTAATTCGGGGTGGACCAGGAAAATTCGAAATATTGTATAAAACCACTGTAGAAAAATATTAGAATGTCAAAAGTGAACCGTATTACAATTTTCTATAAGACGTCAATGAACGGCAATGAAAATTTTAAGGTCCTGAATTCATTACTAATTCGGGGTGGACCAGGAAAATTCGAAAGCATTGTATTAACACCACTAAATAAAGATATCCGAATGCCGAAATGAACCGTATTTAAATTTTCTATAAGACATCAATCAACGTCAATGAAAATTTTAACGTCCTGAGTTTATTACCACTTTGCGGTAGACCAAGAAAATTCGAAATATTGTATAACACCACTGTATAAAAATCTCAGAATGTCAAAAATGAACCGTATTACAATTTTCTATAAGACATCAATGAACGACAATGAAAATTTTAAGGTCCTGAATTCATTACCACGTCGGGGTGGACCAGGAAAATTCGAAAGTATTGTATTAACACCAGTAAATAAATATATCCGAATACCGAAAATGAACCGTATTTCAATTTTCAATAAGACATCAATCAACGTCAATGAAAATTTTAACGTCCTGAGGTTATTACCACTTTGCGGTAGACCAAGAAAATTCGAAATATTGTATAACACCACTGTATAAAAATGTCAGAATGTCAAAAATGAACCGTATTACAATTTTCTATAAGACGTCAATGAACGGCAATGAAAATTTTAAGGTCCTGAATTCATTACCAATTCGGGGTGGACCAGGAAAATTCGAAAGCATTGTATTAACACCACTAAATAAAGATATCCGAATGCCGAAATGAACCGTATTTAAATTTTCTATAAGACATCAATCAACGTCAATGAAAATTTTGACGTCCTGAGTTTATTACCACTTTGCGGTAGACCAAGAAAATTCGAAATATTGTATAACACCACTGTATAAAAATCTCAGAATGTCAAAAATGAACCGTATTACAATTTTCTATAAGACATCAATGAACGACAATGAAAATTTTGAGGTCCTGAATTCATTACCACGTCGGGGTGGACCAAGAAAATTCGAAATATTGTATAACACCACTAAATGAAGATATCCGAATGCCGAAAATGAACCGTATTTCAATTTTCTATAAGACATCAATTAACGTCAATGAAAATTTTAACGTCCTGAGTTTATTACCACTTTGCGGTAGACCAAGAAAATTCGAAATATTGTATAACACCACTGTAGAAAAATATTAGAATGTCAAAAGTGAACCGTATTACAATTTTCTATAAGACGTCAATGAACGGCAATGAAAATTTTAAGGTCCTGAATTCATTACTAATTCGGGGTGGACCAGGAAAATTCGAAAGCATTGTATTAACACCACTAAATAAAGATATCCGAATGCCGAAATGAACCGTATTTAAATTTTCTATAAGACATCAATCAACGTCAATGAAAATTTTAACGTCCTGAGTTTATTACCACTTTGCGGTAGACCAAGAAAATTCGAAATATTGTATAACACCACTGTATAAAAATCTCAGAATGTCAAAAATGAACCATATTACAATTTTCTATAAGACATCAATGAACGACAATGAAAATTTTAAGGTCCTGAATTCATTACCACGTCGGGGTGGACCAGGAAAATTCGAAAGTATTGTATTAACACCAGTAAATAAATATATCCGAATACCGAAAATGAACCGTATTTCAATTTTCAATAAGACATCAATCAACGTCAATGAAAATTTTAACGTCCTGAGGTTATTACCACTTTGCGGTAGACCAAGAAAATTCGAAATATTGTATAACACCACTGTATAAAAATGTCAGAATGTCAAAAATGAACCGTATTACAATTTTCTATAAGACGTCAATGAACGGCAATGAAAATTTTAAGGTCCTGAATTCATTACCAATTCGGGGTGGACCAGGAAAATTCGAAAGCATTGTATTAACACCACTAAATAAAGATATCCGAATGCCGAAATGAACCGTATTTAAATTTTCTATAAGACATCAATCAACGTCAATGAAAATTTTGACGTCCTGAGTTTATTACCACTTTGCGGTAGACCAAGAAAATTCGAAATATTGTATAACACCACTGTATAAAAATCTCAGAATGTCAAAAATGAACCGTATTACAATTTTCTATAAGACATCAATGAACGACAATGAAAATTTTAAGGTCCTGAATTCATTACCACGTCGGGGTGGACCAAGAAAATTCGAAATATTATATAACACCACTGTAGAAAAATGTCAGAATGTCAAAAATGAACCGTATTACAATTTTCTATAAGACATCAATGAACGACAATGAAAATTTTGAGGTCCTGAATTCATTACCACGTCGGGGTGGACCAGGAAAATTCGAAATATTGTATAACACCACTAAATAAAGATATCCGAATGCCGAAAATGAACCGTATTTCAATTTTCTATAAGACATCAATCAACGTCAATGAAAATTTTAAGGTCCTGAATTCATTACCACATCGGGCTGGATCAGGAAAATTCGAAATATTATATAACACCACTGTATAAAAATGTCAGAATGTCAAAAATGAACCGTATTACAAATTTCTATAAGACATCAATGAACGACAATGAAAATTTTAAGGTCCTGAATTCATTACCACGTTTTCGTGGACCAGGAAAATTCGAAAGTATTGTATTAACACCACTAAATAAAGATATCCGATTGCCGAAATGAACCGTATTTCAATTTTCTATAAGACATCAATCAACGTCAATGAAAATTTTAAGGTCCTGAATTCATTACTAATTCGGGGTGGACCAGGAAAATTCGAAATATTGTATAACACCACTGTAGAAAAATATTAGAATGTCAAAAGTGAACCGTATTACAATTTTCTATAAGACGTCAATGAACGGCAATGAAAATTTTAAGGTCCTGAATTCATTACTAATTCGGGGTGGACCAGGAAAATTCGAAAGCATTGTATTAACACCACTAAATAAAGATATCCGAATGCCGAAATGAACCGTATTTAAATTTTCTATAAGACATCAATCAACGTCAATGAAAATTTTAACGTCCTGAGTTTATTACCACTTTGCGGTAGACCAAGAAAATTCGAAATATTGTATAACACCACTGTATAAAAATCTCAGAATGTCAAAAATGAACCATATTACAATTTTCTATAAGACATCAATGAACGACAATGAAAATTTTAAGGTCCTGAATTCATTACCACGTCGGGGTGGACCAGGAAAATTCGAAAGTATTGTATTAACACCAGTAAATAAATATATCCGAATACCGAAAATGAACCGTATTTCAATTTTCAATAAGACATCAATCAACGTCAATGAAAATTTTAACGTCCTGAGGTTATTACCACTTTGCGGTAGACCAAGAAAATTCGAAATATTGTATAACACCACTGTATAAAAATGTCAGAATGTCAAAAATGAACCGTATTACAATTTTCTCTAAGACGTCAATGAACGGCAATGAAAATTTTAAGGTCCTGAATTCATTACCAATTCGGGGTGGACCAGGAAAATTCGAAAGCATTGTATTAACACCACTAAATAAAGATATCCGAATGCCGAAATGAACCGTATTTAAATTTTCTATAAGACATCAATCAACGTCAATGAAAATTTTGACGTCCTGAGTTTATTACCACTTTGCGGTAGACCAAGAAAATTCGAAATATTGTATAACACCACTGTATAAAAATCTCAGAATGTCAAAAATGAACCGTATTACAATTTTCTATAAGACATCAATGAACGACAATGAAAATTTTAAGGTCCTGAATTCATTACCACGTCGGGGTGGACCAAGAAAATTCGAAATATTATATAACACCACTGTATAAAAATGTCAGAATGTCAAAAATGAACCGTATTACAATTTTCTATAAGACATCAATGAACGACAATAAAAATTTTGAGGTCCTGAATTCATTACCACGTCGGGGTGGACCAGGAAAATTCGAAATATTGTATAACACCACTAAATAAAGATATCCGAATGCCGAAAATGAACCGTATTTCAATTTTCTATAAGACATCAATCAACGTCAATGAAAATTTTAAGGTCCTGAATTCATTACCACATCGGGCTGGATCAGGAAAATTCGAAATATTATATAACACCACTGTATAAAAATGTCAGAATGTCAAAAATGAACCGTATTACAAATTTCTATAAGACATCAATGAACGACAATGAAAATTTTAAGGTCCTGAATTCATTACCACGTTTTCGTGGACCAGGAAAATTCGAAAGTATTGTATTAACACCACTAAATAAAGATATCCGATTGCCGAAATGAACCGTATTTCAATTTTCTATAAGACATCAATCAACGTCAATGAAAATTTTAAGGTCCTGAATTCATTACTAATTCGGGGTGGACCAGGAAAATTCGAAAGCATTGTATTAACACCACTAAATAAAGATATCCGAATGCCGAAATGAACCGTATTTAAATTTTCTATAAGACATCAATCAACGTCAATGAAAATTTTAACGTCCTGAGTTTATTACCACTTTGCGGTAGACCAAGAAAATTCGAAATATTGTATAAGACCACTGTATAAAAATCTCAGAATGTCAAAAATGAACCGTATTACAATTTTCTATAAGACATCAATGAACGACAATGAAAATTTTAAGGTCCTGAATTCATTACCACGTCGGGGTGGACCAGGAAAATTCGAAAGTATTGTATTAACACCAGTAAATAAATATATCCGAATACCGAAAATGAACCGTATTTCAATTTTCAATAAGACATCAATCAACGTCAATGAAAATTTTAACGTCCTGAGGTTATTACCACTTTGCGGTAGACCAAGAAAATTCGAAATATTGTATAACACCACTGTATAAAAATGTCAGAATGTCTAAAATGAACCGTATTACAATTTTCTATAAGACGTCAATGAACGGCAATGAAAATTTTAAGGTCCTGAATTCATTACCAATTCGGGGTGGACCAGGAAAATTCGAAAGCATTGTATTAACACCACTAAATAAAGATATCCGAATGCCGAAATGAACCGTATTTAAATTTTCTATAAGACATCAATCAACGTCAATGAAAATTTTGACGTCCTGAGTTTATTACCACTTTGCGGTAGACCAAGAAAATTCGAAATATTGTATAACACCACTGTATAAAAATCTCAGAATGTCAAAAATGAACCGTATTACAATTTTCTATAAGACATCAATGAACGACAATGAAAATTTTAAGGTCCTGAATTCATTACCATGTTACATCCGCCTCGTTATTATGTTTCAAATTTTCTCTTGGAATTCCGTTTCGTCGTTCGAATAAGATCATTGAACTCCGAAAGATATTAAGATTCCACTCTGCTCAGGAAACCCTTCCCATAGAGATACCCCTTGACCCTTTCTTTCTGTTTCCCAATAGTCAAAACCACGTCCCGAACGACCGATGCAGCTGCATACTTAACTGACGCCCGCCGCGTCGCGCCCTACGCATAAATTAGATAAGCCTATGCCTAGCCTGGGAATCAAACATTTTCCCCACTTTCGAGGCCGATTTTTGAGTATTTAAACCCACTCGAAATCTACCTCGGGGTCAGTCTGAGTCAGTCTGAGTCCGACTCAGGTCAGGCTCAGTTGTCCACCCAGTTTCCAGCCAGACTTCACCGACGGCGAAGCTCTGGTCAAATTGTAGTAGATCGTGCAACAGTCACCTTCGAAGCATTATTTAGACGTGAGAATACGGGGTTATTCTCGAGGGAGATCGTAGTCAGTTACTTTCGACCAAAATTTAGTATAACTCTCAACGCAGTAAAGAAATACTGTTCAATTCAGCTCAGTGCGAACAGACGAGGGCTACACAAGGTAAATTGTAACAGACACACACGAACACTAAACACCTTTTGTAAGATTTCACTCTTTTGTATTTTGACAGTAGAATATAATTGTCTGATTTTCTTTTCCTTAAAGCACTCTCTCAAATTTAATTACCACCTGTCAAGGCGTAATATCTAAGTCGTAGTAGTGCACAGAACCCACATAAATTAGAATAGGTTATTTAGCCGCTCAGATATACCTATCCGGAGTAATATAAGGCTCAGTAAGACTTGGGCGCCAAATGTGTGTGTCCAGGAGTATTATCGAGCATTTACTTTAGCCAATCCCATACCTTCTTCCCTCCTAGAGACTATCGAAATGACCTACGGTACGGTTGGATCGGAATTATAGACCCCGAGATCTTAGAGTCATATGTGCTGTAAGAAGTATTCGGATATAATTCAAGGTCAAACCCGTACACCCAGTAGGACTAGTCTCTGGACTAATACCCTCGCGAGTTAGATTACCACAGGAGACCATCGTTAAGGAACATAGTCAGGGAACACCTCCCCACGGGACGCAGTAAGACTCGAAGAAGACTTGGGCGCCAAATGTGTGCGTTCAGGAGTATTCTTGAGCCGTGTCCTCTCCTTATCATCCTCCAAATCCTAATCTGACAATCTGAACCGAGTAAGGAAGAATCTGCTTGAAACGGTTATAATCCAAGAGATTTCGCAGTCATATGTGCTGCGAAAAGTATCACGGACGACTAATCGAGTTCGGACAGATTCCAAGCTCGGCGACGATTGCTCGGAATCGCGACCTTTCCACGGAAGAAAAGTTAGGAGCGAACCCGTCGCCTCGCGATAAAGCAAGGTAAAAACGGGCTCGCACGGCTGGCCCGTAACAACCACGTCGGGGTGGACCAAGAAAATTCGAAATATTATATAACACCACTGTATAAAAATGTCAGAATGTCAAAAATGAACCGTATTACAATTTTCTATAAGACATCAATGAACGACAATGAAAATTTTGAGGTCCTGAATTCATTACCACGTCGGGGTGGACCAGGAAAATTCGAAATATTGTATAACACCACTAAATAAAGATATCCGAATGCCGAAAATGAACCGTATTTCAATTTTCTATAAGACATCAATCAACGTCAATGAAAATTTTAAGGTCCTGAATTCATTACCACATCGGGCTGGATCAGGAAAATTCGAAATATTATATAACACCACTGTATAAAAATGTCAGAATGTCAAAAATGAACCGTATTACAAATTTCTATAAGACATCAATGAACGACAATGAAAATTTTAAGGTCCTGAATTCATTACCACGTTTTCGTGGACCAGGAAAATTCGAAAGTATTGTATTAACACCAGTAAATAAATATATCCGAATACCGAAAATGAACCGTATTTCAATTTTCAATAAGACATCAATCAACGTCAATGAAAATTTTAACGTCCTGAGGTTATTACCACTTTGCGGTAGACCAAGAAAATTCGAAATATTGTATAACACCACTGTATAAAAATGTCAGAATGTCAAAAATGAACCGTATTACAATTTTCTATAAGACGTCAATGAACGGCAATGAAAATTTTAAGGTCCTGAATTCATTACCAATTCGGGGTGGACCAGGAAAATTCGAAAGCATTGTATTAACACCACTAAATAAAGATATCCGAATGCCGAAATGAACCGTATTTAAATTTTCTATAAGACATCAATCAACGTCAATGAAAATTTTAACGTCCTGAGTTTATTACCACTTTGCGGTAGACCAAGAAAATTCGAAATATTGTATAAGACCACTGTATAAAAATCTCAGAATGTCAAAAATGAACCGTATTACAATTTTCTATAAGACATCAATGAACGACAATGAAAATTTTAAGGTCCTGAATTCATTACCACGTCGGGGTGGACCAGGAAAATTCGAAAGTATTGTATTAACACCAGTAAATAAATATATCCGAATGCCGAAAATGAACCGTATTTCAATTTTCTATAAGACATCAATCAACGTCAATGAAAATTTTAAGGTCCTGAATTCATTACCACGTCGGGCTGGATCAGGAAAATTCGAAATATTATATAACACCACTGTATAAAAATGTCAGAATGTCAAAAATGAACCGTATTACAATTTTCTATAAGACATCAATGAACGACAATGAAAATTTTGAGGTCCTGAATTCATTACCACGTCGGGGTGGACCAGGAAAATTCGAAATATTGTATAACACCACTAAATAAAGATATCCGAATGCCGAAAATGAACCGTATTTCAATTTTCTATAAGACATCAATCAACGTCAATGAAAATTTTAACGTCCTGAGTTTATTACCACTTTGCGGTAGACCAAGAAAATTCGAAATATTGTATAACACCACTGTATAAAAATGTCAGAATGTCAAAAATGAACCGTATTACAATTTTCTATAAGACGTCAATGAACGGCAATGAAAATTTTAAGGTCCTGAATTCGTTATCACGTCGGGGTGGACCAGGAAAATTCGAAATATTGTATAACACCACTAAATAAAGATATCCGAATGCCGAAAATGAACCGTATTTCAATTTTCTATAAGACATCAATCAACGTCAATGAAAATTTTAACGTCCTGAGTTTATTACCACTTTGCGGTAGACCAAGAAAATTCGAAATATTGTATAACACCACTGTATAAAAATGTCAGAATGTCAAAAATGAACCGTATTACAATTTTCTATAAGACGTCAATGAACGGCAATGAAAATTTTAAGGTCCTGAATTCATTACCACGTCGGGGTGGACCAGGAAAATTCGAAAGTATTGTATTAACACCAGTAAATAAAGATATCCGAATGCCGAAATGAACCGTATTTAAATTTTCTATAAGACATCAATCAACGTCAATGAAAATTTTAACGTCCTGAGTTTATTACCACTTTGCGGTAGACCAAGAAAATTCGAAATATTGTATAACACCACTGTATAAAAATCTCAGAATGTCAAAAATGAACCGTATTACAATTTTCTATAAGACATCAATGAACGACAATGAAAATTTTAAGGTCCTGAATTCATTACCACGTCGGGGTGGACCAGGAAAATTCGAAAGTATTGTATTAACACCAGTAAATAAATATATCCGAATGCCGAAAATGAACCGTATTTCAATTTTCTATAAGACATCAATCAACGTCAATGAAAATTTTAAGGTCCTGAATTCATTACCACGTCGGGCTGGATCAGGAAAATTCGAAATATTATATAACACCACTGTATAAAAATGTCAGAATGTCAAAAATGAACCGTATTACAATTTTCTATAAGACATCAATGAACGACAATGAAAATTTTGAGGTCCTGAATTCATTACCACGTCGGGGTGGACCAGGAAAATTCGAAATATTGTATAACACCACTAAATAAAGATATCCGAATGCCGAAAATGAACCGTATTTCAATTTTCTATAAGACATCAATCAACGTCAATGAAAATTTTAACGTCCTGAGTTTATTACCACTTTGCGGTAGACCAAGAAAATTCGAAATATTGTATAACACCACTGTATAAAAATGTCAGAATGTCAAAAATGAACCGTATTACAATTTTCTATAAGACGTCAATGAACGGCAATGAAAATTTTAAGGTCCTGAATTCGTTATCACGTCGGGGTGGACCAGGAAAATTCGAAATATTGTATAACACCACTAAATAAAGATATCCGAATGCCGAAAATGAACCGTATTTCAATTTTCTATAAGACATCAATCAACGTCAATGAAAATTTTAACGTCCTGAGTTTATTACCACTTTGCGGTAGACCAAGAAAATTCGAAATATTGTATAACACCACTGTATAAAAATGTCAGAATGTCAAAAATGAACCGTATTACAATTTTCTATAAGACGTCAATGAACGGCAATGAAAATTTTAAGGTCCTGAATTCATTACCACGTCGGGGTGGACCAGGAAAATTCGAAAGTATTGTATTAACACCAGTAAATAAAGATATCCGAATGCCGAAATGAACCGTATTTAAATTTTCTATAAGACATCAATCAACGTCAATGAAAATTTTAACGTCCTGAGTTTATTACCACTTTGCGGTAGACCAAGAAAATTCGAAATATTGTATAACACCACTGTATAAAAATCTCAGAATGTCAAAAATGAACCGTATTACAATTTTCTATAAGACATCAATGAACGACAATGAAAATTTTAAGGTCCTGAATTCATTACCACGTCGGGGTGGACCAAGAAAATTCGAAATATTATATAACACCACTGTATAAAAATGTCAGAATGTCAAAAATGAACCGTATTACAATTTTCTATAAGACATCAATGAACGACAATAAAAATTTTGAGGTCCTGAATTCATTACCACGTCGGGGTGGACCAGGAAAATTCGAAATATTGTATAACACCACTAAATAAAGATATCCGAATGCCGAAAATGAACCGTATTTCAATTTTCTATAAGACATCAATCAACGTCAATGAAAATTTTAAGGTCCTGAATTCATTACCACATCGGGCTGGATCAGGAAAATTCGAAATATTATATAACACCACTGTATAAAAATGTCAGAATGTCAAAAATGAACCGTATTACAAATTTCTATAAGACATCAATGAACGACAATGAAAATTTTAAGGTCCTGAATTCATTACCACGTTTTCGTGGACCAGGAAAATTCGAAAGTATTGTATTAACACCACTAAATAAAGATATCCGATTGCCGAAATGAACCGTATTTCAATTTTCTATAAGACATCAATCAACGTCAATGAAAATTTTAAGGTCCTGAATTCATTACTAATTCGGGGTGGACCAGGAAAATTCGAAAGCATTGTATTAACACCACTAAATAAAGATATCCGAATGCCGAAATGAACCGTATTTAAATTTTCTATAAGACATCAATCAACGTCAATGAAAATTTTAACGTCCTGAGTTTATTACCACTTTGCGGTAGACCAAGAAAATTCGAAATATTGTATAAGACCACTGTATAAAAATCTCAGAATGTCAAAAATGAACCGTATTACAATTTTCTATAAGACATCAATGAACGACAATGAAAATTTTAAGGTCCTGAATTCATTACCACGTCGGGGTGGACCAGGAAAATTCGAAAGTATTGTATTAACACCAGTAAATAAATATATCCGAATACCGAAAATGAACCGTATTTCAATTTTCAATAAGACATCAATCAACGTCAATGAAAATTTTAACGTCCTGAGGTTATTACCACTTTGCGGTAGACCAAGAAAATTCGAAATATTGTATAACACCACTGTATAAAAATGTCAGAATGTCTAAAATGAACCGTATTACAATTTTCTATAAGACGTCAATGAACGGCAATGAAAATTTTAAGGTCCTGAATTCATTACCAATTCGGGGTGGACCAGGAAAATTCGAAAGCATTGTATTAACACCACTAAATAAAGATATCCGAATGCCGAAATGAACCGTATTTAAATTTTCTATAAGACATCAATCAACGTCAATGAAAATTTTGACGTCCTGAGTTTATTACCACTTTGCGGTAGACCAAGAAAATTCGAAATATTGTATAACACCACTGTATAAAAATCTCAGAATGTCAAAAATGAACCGTATTACAATTTTCTATAAGACATCAATGAACGACAATGAAAATTTTAAGGTCCTGAATTCATTACCATGTTACATCCGCCTCGTTATTATGTTTCAAATTTTCTCTTGGAATTCCGTTTCGTCGTTCGAATAAGATCATTGAACTCCGAAAGATATTAAGATTCCACTCTGCTCAGGAAACCCTTCCCATAGAGATACCCCTTGACCCTTTCTTTCTGTTTCCCAATAGTCAAAACCACGTCCCGAACGACCGATGCAGCTGCATACTTAACTGACGCCCGCCGCGTCGCGCCCTACGCATAAATTAGATAAGCCTATGCCTAGCCTGGGAATCAAACATTTTCCCCACTTTCGAGGCCGATTTTTGAGTATTTAAACCCACTCGAAATCTACCTCGGGGTCAGTCTGAGTCAGTCTGAGTCCGACTCAGGTCAGGCTCAGTTGTCCACCCAGTTTCCAGCCAGACTTCACCGACGGCGAGGCTCTGGTCAAATTGTAGTAGATCGTGCAACAGTCACCTTCGAAGCATTATTTAGACGTGAGAATACGGGGTTATTCTCGAGGGAGATCGTAGTCAGTTACTTTCGACCAAAATTTAGTATAACTCTCAACGCAGTAAAGAAATACTGTTCAATTCAGCTCAGTGCGAACAGACGAGGGCTACACAAGGTAAATTGTAACAGACACACACGAACACTAAACACCTTTTGTAAGATTTCACTCTTTTGTATTTTGACAGTAGAATATAATTGTCTGATTTTCTTTTCCTTAAAGCACTCTCTCAAATTTAATTACCACCTGTCAAGGCGTAATATCTAAGTCGTAGTAGTGCACAGAACCCACATAAATTAGAATAGGTTATTTAGCCGCTCAGATATACCTATCCGGAGTAATATAAGGCTCAGTAAGACTTGGGCGCCAAATGTGTGTGTCCAGGAGTATTATCGAGCATTTACTTTAGCCAATCCCATACCTTCTTCCCTCCTAGAGACTATCGAAATGACCTACGGTACGGTTGGATCGGAATTATAGACCCCGAGATCTTAGAGTCATATGTGCTGTAAGAAGTATTCGGATATAATTCAAGGTCAAACCCGTACACCCAGTAGGACTAGTCTCTGGACTAATACCCTCGCGAGTTAGATTACCACAGGAGACCATCGTTAAGGAACATAGTCAGGGAACACCTCCCCACGGGACGCAGTAAGACTCGAAGAAGACTTGGGCGCCAAATGTGTGCGTTCAGGAGTATTCTTGAGCCGTGTCCTCTCCTTATCATCCTCCAAATCCTAATCTGACAATCTGAACCGAGTAAGGAAGAATCTGCTTGAAACGGTTATAATCCAAGAGATTTCGCAGTCATATGTGCTGCGAAAAGTATCACGGACGACTAATCGAGTTCGGACAGATTCCAAGCTCGGCGACGATTGCTCGGAATCGCGACCTTTCCACGGAAGAAAAGTTAGGAGCGAACCCGTCGCCTCGCGATAAAGCAAGGTAAAAACGGGCTCGCACGGCTGGCCCGTAACAACCACGTCGGGGTGGACCAAGAAAATTCGAAATATTATATAACACCACTGTATAAAAATGTCAGAATGTCAAAAATGAACCGTATTACAATTTTCTATAAGACATCAATGAACGACAATGAAAATTTTGAGGTCCTGAATTCATTACCACGTCGGGGTGGACCAGGAAAATTCGAAATATTGTATAACACCACTAAATAAAGATATCCGAATGCCGAAAATGAACCGTATTTCAATTTTCTATAAGACATCAATCAACGTCAATGAAAATTTTAAGGTCCTGAATTCATTACCACATCGGGCTGGATCAGGAAAATTCGAAATATTATATAACACCACTGTATAAAAATGTCAGAATGTCAAAAATGAACCGTATTACAAATTTCTATAAGACATCAATGAACGACAATGAAAATTTTAAGGTCCTGAATTCATTACCACGTTTTCGTGGACCAGGAAAATTCGAAAGTATTGTATTAACACCAGTAAATAAATATATCCGAATACCGAAAATGAACCGTATTTCAATTTTCAATAAGACATCAATCAACGTCAATGAAAATTTTAACGTCCTGAGGTTATTACCACTTTGCGGTAGACCAAGAAAATTCGAAATATTGTATAACACCACTGTATAAAAATGTCAGAATGTCAAAAATGAACCGTATTACAATTTTCTATAAGACGTCAATGAACGGCAATGAAAATTTTAAGGTCCTGAATTCATTACCAATTCGGGGTGGACCAGGAAAATTCGAAAGCATTGTATTAACACCACTAAATAAAGATATCCGAATGCCGAAATGAACCGTATTTAAATTTTCTATAAGACATCAATCAACGTCAATGAAAATTTTAACGTCCTGAGTTTATTACCACTTTGCGGTAGACCAAGAAAATTCGAAATATTGTATAAGACCACTGTATAAAAATCTCAGAATGTCAAAAATGAACCGTATTACAATTTTCTATAAGACATCAATGAACGACAATGAAAATTTTAAGGTCCTGAATTCATTACCACGTCGGGGTGGACCAGGAAAATTCGAAAGTATTGTATTAACACCAGTAAATAAATATATCCGAATGCCGAAAATGAACCGTATTTCAATTTTCTATAAGACATCAATCAACGTCAATGAAAATTTTAAGGTCCTGAATTCATTACCACGTCGGGCTGGATCAGGAAAATTCGAAATATTATATAACACCACTGTATAAAAATGTCAGAATGTCAAAAATGAACCGTATTACAATTTTCTATAAGACATCAATGAACGACAATGAAAATTTTGAGGTCCTGAATTCATTACCACGTCGGGGTGGACCAGGAAAATTCGAAATATTGTATAACACCACTAAATAAAGATATCCGAATGCCGAAAATGAACCGTATTTCAATTTTCTATAAGACATCAATCAACGTCAATGAAAATTTTAACGTCCTGAGTTTATTACCACTTTGCGGTAGACCAAGAAAATTCGAAATATTGTATAACACCACTGTACAAAAATGTCAGAATGTCAAAAATGAACCGTATTACAATTTTCTATAAGACGTCAATGAACGGCAATGAAAATTTTAAGGTCCTGAATTCGTTATCACGTCGGGGTGGACCAGGGAAATTCGAAATATTGTATAACACCACTGTATAAAAATCTCAGAATGTCAAAAATGAACCGTATTACAATTTTCTATAAGACATCAATGAACGACAATGAAAATTTTAAGGTCCTGAATTCATTACCACGTCGGGGTGGACCAAGAAAACTCGAAATATTATATAACACCACTGTATAAAAATGTCAGAATGTCAAAAATGAACCGTATTACAATTTTCTATAAGACATCAATGAAAGACAATGAAAATTTTGAGGTCCTGAATTCATTACCACGTCGGGGTGGACCAGGAAAATTCGAAATATTGTATAACACCACTAAATAAAGATATCCGAATGCCGAAAATGAACCGTATTTCAATTTTCTATAAGACATCAATCAACGTCAATGAAAATTTTAAGGTCCTGAATTCATTACCACGTCGGGCTGGATCAGGAAAATTCGAAATATTATATAACACCACTGTATAAAAATGTCAGAATGTCAAAAATGAACCGTATTACAATTTTCTATAAGACATCAATGAACGACAATGAAAATTTTGAGGTCCTGAATTCATTACCACGTCGGGGTGGACCAGGAAAATTCGAAATATTGTATAACACCACTAAATAAAGATATCCGAATGCCGAAAATGAACCGTATTTCAATTTTCTATAAGACATCAATCAACGTCAATGAAAATTTTAACGTCCTGAGTTTATTACCACTTTGCGGTAGACCAAGAAAATTCGAAATATTGTATAACACCACTGTATAAAAATGTCAGAATGTCAAAAATGAACCGTATTACAATTTTCTATAAGACGTCAATGAACGGCAATGAAAATTTTAAGGTCCTGAATTCGTTATCACGTCGGGGTGGACCAGGAAAATTCGAAATATTGTATAACACCACTAAATAAAGATATCCGAATGCCGAAAATGAACCGTATTTCAATTTTCTATAAGACATCAATCAACGTCAATGAAAATTTTAACGTCCTGAGTTTATTACCACTTTGCGGTAGACCAAGAAAATTCGAAATATTGTATAACACCACTGTATAAAAATGTCAGAATGTCAAAAATGAACCGTATTACAATTTTCTATAAGACGTCAATGAACGGCAATGAAAATTTTAAGGTCCTGAATTCATTACCACGTCGGGGTGGACCAGGAAAATTCGAAAGTATTGTATTAACACCAGTAAATAAAGATATCCGAATGCCGAAATGAACCGTATTTAAATTTTCTATAAGACATCAATCAACGTCAATGAAAATTTTAACGTCCTGAGTTTATTACCACTTTGCGGTAGACCAAGAAAATTCGAAATATTGTATAACACCACTGTATAAAAATCTCAGAATGTCAAAAATGAACCGTATTACAATTTTCTATAAGACATCAATGAACGACAATGAAAATTTTAAGGTCCTGAATTCATTACCACGTCGGGGTGGACCAGGAAAATTCGAAAGTATTGTATTAACACCAGTAAATAAATATATCCGAATACCGCAAATGAACCGTATTTCAATTTTCAATAAGACATCAATCAACGTCAATGAAAATTTTAACGTCCTGAGGTTATTACCACTTTGCGGTAGACCAAGAAAATTAGAAATATTGTATAACACCACTGTATAAAAATGTCAGAATGTCAAAAATGAACCGTATTACAATTTTCTATAAGACATCAATCAACGTCAATGAAAATTTTAACGTCCTGAGTTTATTACCACTTTGCGGTAGACCAAGAAAATTCGAAATATTGTATAACACCACTGTATAAAAATGTCAGAATGTCAAAAATGAACCGTATTACAATTTTCTATAACACGTCAATGAACGGCAATGAAAATTTTAAGGTCCTGAATTCATTACCACGTCGGGGTGGACCAGGAAAATTCGAAAGTATTGTATTAACACCAGTAAATAAATATATCCGAATACCGAAAATGAACCGTATTTCAATTTTCAATAAGACATCAATCAACGTCAATGAAAATTTTAACGTCCTGAGGTTATTACCACTTTGCGGTAGACCAAGAAAATTCGAAATATTGTATAACACCACTGTATAAAAATGTCAGAATGTCAAAAATGAACCGTATTACAATTTTCTATAAGACGTCAATGAACGGCAATGAAAATTTTAAGGTCCTGAATTCATTACCAATTCGGGGTGGACCAGGAAAATTCGAAAGCATTGTATTAACACCACTAAATAAAGATATCCGAATGCCGAAATGAACCGTATTTAAATTTTCTATAAGACATCAATCAACGTCAATGAAAATTTTAACGTCCTGAGTTTATTACCACTTTGCGGTAGACCAAGAAAATTCGAAATATTGTATAACACCACTGTATAAAAATCTCAGAATGTCAAAAATGAACTGTATTACAATTTTCTATAAGACATCAATGAACGACAATGAAAATTTTAAGGTCCTGAATTTATTACCACGTCGGGGTGGACCAGGAAAATTCGAAAGTATTGTATTAACACCAGTAAATAAATATATCCGAATACCGAAAATGAACCGTATTTCAATTTTCAATAAGACATCAATCAACGTCAATGAAAATTTTAACGTCCTGAGGTTATTACCACTTTGCGGTAGACCAAGAAAATTCGAAATATTGTATAACACCACTGTATAAAAATGTCAGAATGTCAAAAATGAACCGTATTACAATTTTCTATAAGACATCAATCAACGTCAATGAAAATTTTAACGTCCTGAGTTTATTACCACTTTGCGGTAGACCAAGAAAATTCGAAATATTGTATAACACCACTGTATAAAAATGTCAGAATGTCAAAAATGAACCGTATTACAATTTTCTATAAGACGTCAATGAACGGCAATGAAAATTGTAAGGTCCTGAATTCGTTATCACGTCGGGATGGACCAGGGAAATTCGAAAGTATTGTATTAACACCACTAAATAAAGATATCCGAATGCCGAAATGAACCGTATTTAAATTTTCTATAAGACATCAATCAACGTCAATGAAAATTTTAACGTCCTGAGGTTATTACCACTTTGCGGTAGACCAAGAAAATTCGAAATATTGTATAACACCACTGTATAAAAATGTCAGAATGTCAAAAATGAACCGTATTACAATTTTCTATAAGACGTCAATGAACGGCAATGAAAATTTTAAGGTCCTGAATTCATTACCACGTCGGGGTGGACCAGGAAAATTCGAAAGTATTGTATTAACACCAGTAAATAAAGATATCCGAATGCCGAAATGAACCGTATTTAAATTTTCTATAAGACATCAATCAACGTCAATGAAAATTTTAACGTCCTGAGTTTATTACCACTTTGCGGTAGACCAAGAAAATTCGAAATATTGTATAACACCACTGTATAAAAATCTCAGAATGTCAAAAATGAACCGTATTACAATTTTCTATAAGACATCAATGAACGACAATGAAAATTTTAAGGTCCTGAATTCATTACCACGTCGGGGTGGACCAGGAAAATTCGAAAGTATTGTATTAACACCAGTAAATAAATATATCCGAATACCGAAAATGAACCGTATTTCAATTTTCAATAAGACATCAATCAACGTCAATGAAAATTTTAACGTCCTGAGGTTATTACCACTTTGCGGTAGACCAAGAAAATTAGAAATATTGTATAACACCACTGTATAAAAATGTCAGAATGTCAAAAATGAACCGTATTACAATTTTCTATAAGACATCAATCAACGTCAATGAAAATTTTAACGTCCTGAGTTTATTACCACTTTGCGGTAGACCAAGAAAATTCGAAATATTGTATAACACCACTGTATAAAAATGTCAGAATGTCAAAAATGAACCGTATTACAATTTTCTATAACACGTCAATGAACGGCAATGAAAATTTTAAGGTCCTGAATTCATTACCACGTCGGGGTGGACCAGGAAAATTCGAAAGTATTGTATTAACACCAGTAAATAAATATATCCGAATACCGAAAATGAACCGTATTTCAATTTTCAATAAGACATCAATCAACGTCAATGAAAATTTTAACGTCCTGAGGTTATTACCACTTTGCGGTAGACCAAGAAAATTCGAAATATTGTATAACACCACTGTATAAAAATGTCAGAATGTCAAAAATGAACCGTATTACAATTTTCTATAAGACGTCAATGAACGGCAATGAAAATTTTAAGGTCCTGAATTCATTACCAATTCGGGGTGGACCAGGAAAATTCGAAAGCATTGTATTAACACCACTAAATAAAGATATCCGAATGCCGAAATGAACCGTATTTAAATTTTCTATAAGACATCAATCAACGTCAATGAAAATTTTAACGTCCTGAGTTTATTACCACTTTGCGGTAGACCAAGAAAATTCGAAATATTGTATAACACCACTGTATAAAAATCTCAGAATGTCAAAAATGAACCGTATTACAATTTTCTATAAGACATCAATGAACGACAATGAAAATTTTAAGGTCCTGAATTTATTACCACGTCGGGGTGGACCAGGAAAATTCGAAAGTATTGTATTAACACCAGTAAATAAATATATCCGAATACCGAAAATGAACCGTATTTCAATTTTCAATAAGACATCAATCAACGTCAATGAAAATTTTAACGTCCTGAGGTTATTACCACTTTGCGGTAGACCAAGAAAATTCGAAATATTGTATAACACCACTGTATAAAAATATCAGACTATCAAAAATGAAGCACATTACAATTTTCTATAAGACATGAACGAAAGACAATGCAAATTTTAAGGTCCTGAATTCATTACCACGTCGGGGTGGACCAAGAAAATTCGAAATATTATATAACACCACTGTATAAAAATGTCAGAATGTCAAAAATGAACCGTATTACAATTTTCTATAAGACATCAATGAACGACAATGAAAATTTTAAGGTCCTGAATTCATTACCACGTCGGGGTGGACCAGGAAAATTCGAAAGTATTGTATTAACACCAGTAAATAAATATATCCGAATACCGAAAATGAACCGTATTTCAATTTTCAATAAGACATCAATCAACGTCAATGAAAATTTTAACGTCCTGAGGTTATTACCACTTTGCGGTAGACCAAGAAAATTCGAAATATTGTATAACACCACTGTATAAAAATGTCAGAATGTCAAAAATGAACCGTATTACAATTTTCTATAAGACGTCAATGAACGGCAATGAAAATTTTAAGGTCCTGAATTCATTACCAATTCGGGGTGGACCAGGAAAATTCGAAAGCATTGTATTAACACCACTAAATAAAGATATCCGAATGCCGAAATGAACCGTATTTAAATTTTCTATAAGACATCAATCAACGTCAATGAAAATTTTAACGTCCTGAGTTTATTACCACTTTGCGGTAGACCAAGAAAATTCGAAATATTGTATAACACCACTGTATAAAAATCTCAGAATGTCAAAAATGAACCGTATTACAATTTTCTATAAGACATCAATGAACGACAATGAAAATTTTAAGGTCCTGAATTCATTACCACGTCGGGGTGGACCAGGAAAATTCGAAAGTATTGTATTAACACCAGTAAATAAATATATCCGAATACCGAAAATGAACCGTATTTCAATTTTCAATAAGACATCAATCAACGTCAATGAAAATTTTAACGTCCTGAGGTTATTACCACTTTGCGGTAGACCAAGAAAATTCGAAATATTGTATAACACCACTGTATAAAAATGTCAGAATGTCAAAAATGAACCGTATTACAATTTTCTATAAGACGTCAATGAACGGCAATGAAAATTTTAAGGTCCTGAAGTCATTACCAATTCGGGGTGGACCAGGAAAATTCGAAAGCATTGTATTAACACCACTAAATAAAGATATCCGAATGCCGAAATGAACCGTATTTAAATTTTCTATAAGACATCAATCAACGTCAATGAAAATTTTAACGTCCTGAGTTTATTACCACTTTGCGGTAGAACAAGAAAATTCGAAATATTGTATAACACCACTGTATAAAAATCTCAGAATGTCAAAAATGAACCGTATTACAATTTTCTATAAGACATCAATGAACGACAATGAAAATTTTAAGGTCCTGAATTCATTACCACGTCGGGGTGGACCAGGAAAATTCGAAAGTATTGTATTAACACCAGTAAATAAATATATCCGAATACCGAAAATGAACCGTATTTCAATTTTCAATAAGACATCAATCAACTTCAATGAAAATTTTAACGTCCTGAGGTTATTACCACTTTGCGGTAGACCAAGAAAATTCGAAATATTGTATAACACCACTGTATAAAAATGTCAGAATGTCAAAAATGAACCGTATTACAATTTTCTATAAGACATCAATGAACGACAATGAAAATTTTAAGGTCCTGAATTCATTACCACGTCGGGGTGGACCAAGAAAATTCGAAATATTATATAACACCACTGTATAAAAATGTCAGAATGTCAAAAATGAAGCGTATTACAATTTTCTATAAGACATCAATGAAAGACAATGAAAATTTTGAGGTCCTGAATTCATTACCACGTCGGGGTGGACCAGGAAAATTCGAAATATTGTATAACACCACTAAATAAAGATATCCGAATGCCGAAAATGAACCGTATTTCAATTTTCTATAAGACATCAATCAACGTCAATGAAAATTTTAAGGTCCTGAATTCATTACCACGTCGGGCTGGATCAGGAAAATTCGAAATATTGTATAACACCACTAAATAAAGATATCCGAATGCCGAAAATGAACCGTATTTCAATTTTCTATAAGACATCAATCAACGTCAATGAAAATTTTAACGTCCTGAGTTTATTACCACTTTGCGGTAGACCAAGAAAATTCGAAATATTGTATAACACCACTGTATAAAAATGTCAGAATGTCAAAAATGAACCGTATTACAATTTTCTATAAGACGTCAATGAACGGCAATGAAAATTTTAAGGTCCTGAATTCGTTATCACGTCGGGGTGGACCAGGGAAATTCGAAATATTGTATAACACCACTGTATAAAAATCTCAGAATGTCAAAAATGAACCGTATTACAATTTTCTATAAGACATCAATGAACGACAATGAAAATTTTAAGGTCCTGAATTCATTACCACGTCGGGGTGGACCAAGAAAACTCGAAATATTATATAACACCACTGTATAAAAATGTCAGAATGTCAAAAATGAACCGTATTACAATTTTCTATAAGACATCAATGAAAGACAATGAAAATTTTGAGGTCCTGAATTCATTACCACGTCGGGGTGGACCAGGAAAATTCGAAATATTGTATAACACCACTAAATAAAGATATCCGAATGCCGAAAATGAACCGTATTTCAATTTTCTATAAGACATCAATCAACGTCAATGAAAATTTTAAGGTCCTGAATTCATTACCACGTCGTGCTGGATCAGGAAAATTCGAAATATTATATAACACCACTGTATAAAAATGTCAGAATGTCAAAAATGAACCGTATTACAATTTTCTATAAGACATCAATGAACGACAATGAAAATTTTGAGGTCCTGAATTCATTACCACGTCGGGGTGGACCAGGAAAATTCGAAATATTGTATAACACCACTAAATAAAGATATCCGAATGCCGAAAATGAACCGTATTTCAATTTTCTATAAGACATCAATCAACGTCAATGAAAATTTTAACGTCCTGAGTTTATTACTACTTTGCGGTAGACCAAGAAAATTCGAAATATTGTATAACACCACTGTATAAAAATGTCAGAATGTCAAAAATGAACCGTATTACAATTTTCTATAAGACGTCAATGAACGGCAATGAAAATTTTAAGGTCCTGAATTCGTTATCACGTCGGGGTGGACCAGGAAAATTCGAAATATTGTATAACACCACTAAATAAAGATATCCGAATGCCGAAAATGAACCGTATTTCAATTTTCTATAAGACATCAATCAACGTCAATGAAAATTTTAACGTCCTGAGTTTATTACCACTTTGCGGTAGACCAAGAAAATTCGAAATATTGTATAACACCACTGTATAAAAATGTCAGAATGTCAAAAATGAACCGTATTACAATTTTCTATAAGACGTCAATGAACGGCAATGAAAATTTTAAGGTCCTGAATTCATTACCACGTCGGGGTGGACCAGGAAAATTCGAAAGTATTGTATTAACACCAGTAAATAAAGATATCCGAATGCCGAAATGAACCGTATTTAAATTTTCTATAAGACATCAATCAACGTCAATGAAAATTTTAACGTCCTGAGTTTATTACCACTTTGCGGTAGACCAAGAAAATTCGAAATATTGTATAACACCACTGTATAAAAATCTCAGAATGTCAAAAATGAACCGTATTACAATTTTCTATAAGACATCAATGAACGACAATGAAAATTTTAAGGTCCTGAATTCATTACCACGTCGGGGTGGACCAGGAAAATTCGAAAGTATTGTATTAACACCAGTAAATAAATATATCCGAATACCGAAAATGAACCGTATTTCAATTTTCAATAAGACATCAATCAACGTCAATGAAAATTTTAACGTCCTGAGGTTATTACCACTTTGCGGTAGACCAAGAAAATTAGAAATATTGTATAACACCACTGTATAAAAATGTCAGAATGTCAAAAATGAACCGTATTACAATTTTCTATAAGACATCAATCAACGTCAATGAAAATTTTAACGTCCTGAGTTTATTACCACTTTGCGGTAGACCAAGAAAATTCGAAATATTGTATAACACCACTGTATAAAAATGTCAGAATGTCAAAAATGAACCGTATTACAATTTTCTATAACACGTCAATGAACGGCAATGAAAATTTTAAGGTCCTGAATTCATTACCACGTCGGGGTGGACCAGGAAAATTCGAAAGTATTGTATTAACACCAGTAAATAAATATATCCGAATACCGAAAATGAACCGTATTTCAATTTTCAACAAGACATCAATCAACGTCAATGAAAATTTTAACGTCCTGAGGTTATTACCACTTTGCGGTAGACCAAGAAAATTCGAAATATTGTATAACACCACTGTATAAAAATGTCAGAATGTCAAAAATGAACCGTATTACAATTTTCTATAAGACGTCAATGAACGGCAATGAAAATTTTAAGGTCCTGAATTCATTACCAATTCGGGGTGGACCAGGAAAATTCGAAAGCATTGTATTAACACCACTAAATAAAGATATCCGAATGCCGAAATGAACCGTATTTAAATTTTCTATAAGACATCAATCAACGTCAATGAAAATTTTAACGTCCTGAGTTTATTACCACTTTGCGGTAGACCAAGAAAATTCGAAATATTGTATAACACCACTGTATAAAAATCTCAGAATGTCAAAAATGAACCGTATTACAATTTTCTATAAGACATCAATGAACGACAATGAAAATTTTAAGGTCCTGAATTCATTACCACGTCGGGGTGGACCAGGAAAATTCGAAAGTATTGTATTAACACCAGTAAATAAATATATCTGAATACCGAAAATGAACCGTATTTCAATTTTCAACAAGACATCAATCAACGTCAATGAAAATTTTAACGTCCTGAGGTTATTACCACTTTGCGGTAGACCAAGAAAATTCGAAATATTGTATAACACCACTGTATAAAAATGTCAGAATGTCAAAAATGAACCGTATTACAATTTTCTATAAGACGTCAATGAACGGCAATGAAAATTTTAAGGTCCTGAATTCATTACCAATTCGGGGTGGACCAGGAAAATTCGAAAGCATTGTATTAACACCACTAAATAAAGATATCCGAATGCCGAAATGAACCGTATTTAAATTTTCTATAAGACATCAATCAACGTCAATGAAAATTTTAACGTCCTGAGTTTATTACCACTTTGCGGTAGACCAAGAAAATTCGAAATATTGTATAACACCACTGTATAAAAATCTCAGAATGTCAAAAATGAACCGTATTACAATTTTCTATAAGACATCAATGAACGACAATGAAAATTTTAAGGTCCTGAATTTATTACCACGTCGGGGTGGACCAGGAAAATTCGAAAGTATTGTATTAACACCAGTAAATAAATATATCCGAATACCGTGTTACGTCCGTATTTTACGCAAGCAATTTTTCCACTTTAAAAATCGAGAATATTCTAGCATTCAGCTAAAATCTTAGTTTCAAGCTCAAACCGCACCCAACATAATCTCTCAGTCCTGTAAATATTCCCATGCAGCCCCTGCTGCAATGATTCATACACAGCTGCATGCAAGACGCGCTCGAGTCATACAGCTACTTCCTAGGGCTTGTCTAGGAAAATCTTAAGAATTAGCCCCACTTTTTCCGAGAAATTAGGGCGCGCTCGACTATATAAACCACCAAAAATCCTACTCTGGGAGTTCAGTCTTTGATTCTTTCCCGAAGGGCGAAGCTCTGTCCTCCTTGTAGTAGATCGTGCTAGGCACTTTCGAAGCATTTCAAACCAGTACAAATCTTAGACGCTGGAATACGGGGTTATTCCGAGGAAGATCGTATTAGTTACCTTCGACCAAATTATTCGAATCTCTTTATAAAATCTTAGACGTTGGAATACGGGGATATTCCGAGGAAGATCGTGCACGGCACTTTCAACCAAATCATTGCATTAGTTGCAATTATATTCTTAAGCATTCAACATACGCCGCGAGTTATATCTGTACAGACAGACGAGGAATACACAAGGTAGTTTGTAACAAGCGAACACACACTAAACACGATTGTATTCTCTATTCTTTTAAATCCTTTCAATATAGTTATCTTATTTTTCGTCTCAATTACTCCTTGTTCTACATTCAATCACCACCTGTCAATAGCGAACAACACTGAAAGCGACATCGTACATAGAACCCACATTTAGTGTAGGAATAGTTAGCCGCTCAATTATTCCTATCCGGGGTAATATAACTCTTGGGAGAGACTTGGCGCCTTGCGTAGCCTGGTGGTACCCCAAGCTTTTACCTTTAGCCATCCTAAACCTTTTACCTTTCTGGGGACCTTCGAATCGACCTGGGTATTATCAGATTAGTATTGTTGTGCCAATAGGTCTCATTGACAAGAGCGCAGTGAGATGTGTTTGGACCTCAATTAAAGATCTGACTATACATCAGGTAGAACTGGCCTCCGGACTGACACCCTCGCGAATCAGGGAACAATTGGATAGTTTAAAGAACGTTTATATAAGTAGGGCTACCTGCCTAAAAGCACGTTAGACTTGAGAGAGACTTGGCGCCTTGCGTAGCCTGGTGGTACCTCAAGCTGTGTTTTTCCTAACCTGATCCAATTCCTGTATCAATCAGCTTCGACCGTTAAGGAGAATCTGCCTGAAAGGTATTATTTTGCCAATAGTGCTCATTGACACCAGCGCAGTGAGATGTGTTTGGAACTTAATTAATCTCAGGCTTATTCGAATTGGCGACTGTTGATTGGGCTCGCGCGTATCCTTAAAGGTTTAGGAGCGAGCACACGTTTTTCCCGTAACCAAACGGATGTAAAAACGGTCTCGCACGGCTAGCCCGTAACAAAACTGGTGACAGCGGTGGGATACTCAAATATAGTGGTTTCCTTCCGAAACCGTTGAGTATTCTGTGCACATGTCCTTTTCAGTGTTACTTTCTTGAAAATCAAAGTCTCTTTCAAATCAAACTAAAATGGCTGTTGTCGAGAGTGAACTAACCGTTCTCATGAATGAGATGAGGATTAGTTCAGCAATCCAACAAGCTGCTCAGGGAGTACCGAGATTCGACGGAAAATCAGCTAACCTGAAACATTTCGTGCATCGCGTAGAAGACGGGAAATCTATACTACCCGCAACTTTAGAACAACGATACCTGACAATAGTTTTGACAAAATTAGACGGTCC
The DNA here is from genome assembly GCA_963989405.1 of Trypoxylon attenuatum. Taxonomy (NCBI): domain Eukaryota; kingdom Metazoa; phylum Arthropoda; class Insecta; order Hymenoptera; family Crabronidae; genus Trypoxylon; species Trypoxylon attenuatum. The sequence goes on from OZ022489.1 coordinate 18,396,374, forward strand.
CGCTAGGGAAGCTGTGGACGGAGAAAAGTTTAAGACCACTGTAGAGTTATTGCAATTTTTGAAGAAGTGTTTCGCGCCGGGACGTAGCCTGCTATCGTTTCAGGCCGAAATCGAACGTCTTCGCATAGGTCGCGAGGAAACAGTGCGCGAATACATCGACAGAACTAGACATCTGCTGCACAATACGCGCGCAGCAATTAACGAAGAATACGGAGGCAACTGCACCGAAGTGATTGCCCACAATGAAAAAGAAATCATGAATCGTTTCGTGAACGGATTGCCGACGAAATACGGGTCTCGAATAGATCCAAGCCGATTCAAGAAACTAAAGGAAGTCTTCGAGAAGGTGTTGGAGATCAACCGAAGCTGGACTAGCTGGGCGTCACGCGAAGATCGCAGCGATGGAGAATACGAGGAGTATCGTCCTCGTAGAAGCTTCGTAAGACAACGAAGTTCGTTCAGCCCGCACTGGCGCCGCAGCCCAGAGCCCCGCAACAACGATGACTCAACCAACGAAGAGGACCCTCGCAGATACACACGACCGACAGCATTTGCCCTGGACCGAGAGGGTAGGTCAACAACCCCGGGCCTTTTAAATGTACCTGACCGCCGTTACGAGCGCTCGCCTAGGAGGTCAAGTGCAGAAGGAAGGACCGATAACCATCAGGTCACCCAACGCAGCTGTAAATGCACCTGCACATGCCCAGATGGCAAGCAAACTAACCGAAACCAAGCCTCGTCGAGAAGCCCAAGCCCTCGACCGAGTAGTTTTAAGAAAAATGACTCGAATCATTTAAACTCCAACCGCGTTCGCTTCGCCGGCGGTCAAGCGAACGAGACACAATAAACACGCCGAAAGTTAATGACGAGAAAGAAGAAAAGAAGAAAGCAATAGTTAAGGAAGCACCAGTACCAAGGATACGTGCAAAGGTCCCGGAAGTAATCGGAGAATTCGGTGAATTCTTAATCGATGGCGGAGCTGCTGTAAATCTTATTATGCTCGAAGCCCTGGATCTTCAGAAAGCAAAGATCTATGAAGAAGAAATAGAAATCACCGGAGTAGCCTCTGTACCAATTCTCACCATAGGAACTGTATTTATACATATCAACGACATTCCAGTATTGTTTTACGCAATCAAAGGACTGACGTTACCATCTGCAATCGGACTATTGGGTAGCCCCTTCCTGCTTCAAGAAGAGGCAGAGGTTTCTTACTACCATAAAACCTTGGTGATAAGGGACAAACCCACGAGACCGATAAGATTCATCAATTACCCGAATCGTAAGGAAGAAGCAGAGGAAATCAGAAAGTTCGGAGATCTGAACAACCGCTATACAATACCTGGACGAACCTCGCAACGCATCACCGTACGTCTTGCCAACACCTCAATTCGCGAAGGTTACCTTCCGCGTATCAAGACGCACGACGATGTATTCATCGGCGAAGCAGCCGTAATAAACGACCACGGTTCTTGCCAAGTTATGGCAACAAATACCAGCGAGGAAGACATCGACATCGAATTAGACGATCAGGACATCTTCCCGTATGATATCATCAGCTCGTCAGACGAAGAATACTACAAACAACCACCAAGAAAAATCACCTGCATCCAAGACAGAATCAACGAGATCAAGAAACAGTTAGACTTTGGACATTTAAACAGTGAGGAACGAGAACACGTGCACAAGCTAGTGGAGGAGTTCCCAGACCGATTTTTTATACCTGGCGATAATTTGGGGAAGGCCCCGAATTTCTACCACACCATCCACACTACTGATGACATCCCGATCAACACCAGGCAGTACAGGTACCCACCAGTCCACCAAAAAGAAATCGACGATCAGGTAACCGCATTACTTAGAGAAGGGATTATAGAACCCTCGAGCTCGCCGTACAACAGTCCGCTTTGGATTGTTCCCAAGAAACCAGATGCGCAGGGTAATAAACGCTGGCGTATGGTCATCGACTACCGCGCTTTAAATGAAAAAACAGTTAGTGATAAATTCCCATTACCACAAATTACGGAAATACTAGATAGATTGGGTGGAGCCAAATATTTCTCAGTTTTTGATCTCGCGAATGGTTTCCACCAAATACAAATGAACCCGAAAGATCGGCCAAAAACAGCGTTTACGACCCCGACCGGACATTACGAATTTGCACGAATGCCATTTGGTTTAAAAAACGCGCCACCGACATTTCAGCGACTCATGAATCAGGTATTAACCGGATTGCAAGGCACTGAATTGTTCGTATACCTAGATGACATTGTAGTTTATTCCTGCTCTCTAAAAGAACATGAAGTTAAAATCCGGAAACTAATGGAACGATTGAGAGAAAATGGCCTCACCTTGCAAACCGGTAAATGCCAATTCTTGCGAAAAGAAGTAGCGTACCTAGGTCACATAATATCAGCAAAAGGCGTTAAACCAGATCCTCAGAAACTAAAAGCAGTAAGAGAATTTCCAGTACCGAAAACCCAAAGGAACATCCGAGAATTTTTAGGTTTAATAGGGTATTACAGACGTTTTATTGAAAACATTACAGAAAAAGCAAAACCTCTCACTCAACTATTAGGAAAAGGTACCAGATTTAGATGGGATAGCGAACACCAAAATAGTTTCGACCAACTACGCGAAGAACTCTGTAAACAACCGATTTTACAATATCCCGACTTTTCGAAACCGTTTATAATAACCACCGATGCATCAGACGTTGCAGTAGGAGCCGTACTCAGCCAAGGCGAAATAGGGAAAGATTTACCGATAGCATACGCATCGAGAACCCTAAATAAAGCAGAGCAAAACTATTCGACTACAGAGAAAGAATGCTTAGCTATGGTCTACGCGGTTCAATACTTCAGACCATATGTTTACGGGACTACGTTTACTTTAGTCACCGACCATAGACCATTAGTTTGGTTACACTCAGTAAAGGATCCTACCTCGCGCCTGATGAAATGGAAACTTAGACTGCTAGAATACGAATATAAAGTCGTTTACAAGGACGGAAAAAGTAATAAGAATGCAGACGCTCTTTCGCGTAATCCTACCAAATGCTTACCGTTAATGACTAGGGATAACGATCCAGATTTCAAAGCACAAATTCCAAAAGGCACCTCTCAGGCCGAAGGCATCGGTCAACGTATAAGGGAATTAGCTCGGGAAAAACAAAATAGGCAGAATAGATCAAATAGGTCCATAGAAATTTCAGATGACAGTGACGATAACGAGACTCCACAACGACGTAAATTTCCTTTTAACCCTTCCTATTCACCAAGTACAGAAAACCTTAGACCCGATCCGTACCCTCTGCAACCGATTCCCTCACGAAGCAACGATCCACCTGAAAATCTTATGTCCTTCGAAGAATCCACCAGTAATGCAAGCCTAGCTCCGACAGAACTATTAGAAAATTCAGACAGTCAGAATCTTTCCAGTAGCACCGTTCGTCCACGATCACCACCATTATTGGCTGATAATTTAGACGACACAGTACTTTTGCCAGAACCGCTCACACCTACACAATCAGAATTTAATAATTTAATTCCTCCGGTAATATCTCAAAGAATTTCAGATTCGATTTTAGACCTCCCGGAGAACCTAATCTCTTTTGAAAGTAGTGATAGCGAGAGCGACCCGGAAACAAACAACCTTCAAATAGACACATCTGACAGCCCTTTCCTTGCTAGTAAAGCACATTTAGTACATTTCATTTCCGCCGATTGTAACCTAAATACAGCAATAATCAAATCGTTAGAAGAAATGGAATACATAGACAAAGACAGTTTATTGAAACGGAACCCCAAGAAAGGACAGATTTTAGAATCCTCAGATAACAATCAGAAAATTTTCAGTATCGTAGGGACTAAGTATTTCTTTGACCAACTAGACAAACAGGATATAGTAGACGGTTTAGAGAATCTGAAAGTAGCTTTATATAAATCTAGAATCCGCTCATTTAGAATCTCCTTAAAAGGAGATAATCACGACCACATCCCACAGGAAGAATTCACTCAATTATTGAGACAGACTTTTAAACATTCAGACGTTCACATCACAGTTTGCACATCCGAAGTTACAATTCCGAAACCAGAAATTAGACAGAATTTAATAGAGGAAGCTCATGGTAGTTTGATAGGAGGTCACAAGGGAGTCACAAAAACTTTCAAGCGTTTGCGTCCTTACTACTTCTGGCCTGAAATGAAATTGGACATACAGAACCATATTAGAAAGTGCATAAGCTGCCAACAACAGAAATTAGTTCGTGTCAAAACCAAACAACCAATGTTAATAACAGATACACCATTAGAACCTTTTGACAAAATTTCTTTAGACACAGTAGGACCGTTACCAACTTCACCAAATGGAAATAAATATATACTGACAATGCAGGATAACCTGACAAAATATTGTTTAGCAGTAGCAATTCCGAACATTAGAGCAGAGACCATAGCTGAAGCATTCGCCAAAAATTTCATAGCCGTCTACGGAACACCAAAAGCTATTTTAACAGACAGAGGTACTAGTTTCATAGGGAAAATATTAACACAACTAGCTGAAATTTTTAAAATTAAGCAAGTAACCACCTCAGGTTACCGTCCGCAAACCAATGGTTCATTGGAAAGGAGTCACATAGTTTTGACAGAATACTTAAAACACTATATGAACGATTACGAAGATTGGGATGATCTTCTACCTTTTGCTATGTTCTCTTACAATACCTCAGTTCATGAAGCCACCAACTTTACTCCTTACCAATTAATCTTTGGAAGACCCGCTAGAATACCTACCGCTTTTGATAAACACGATAACCTGCCGACATATGATGACTATGTAATAGACCTAATGAAACGCATGGACTGTATGCGAAACGAAGCGACCGATAACTTAATTGCAGCAAAACACAAATCGAAATCATATTACGACAGAAATGCGCATCCGATAGAAATTAACGTGGGTGACTCAGTATTTGTATTAAAAGAACCTCGCCACAGCAAATTCGATCCACAATATGTGGGACCGTATGAAGTTATCAACACTACCGACCTGAATAATGTAGTACTTCAAACGCCAGAAAACAAAATTGTGATCAAACATATGGATAAACTTAAATTGGCCCATGTATAAATTTCTTTTAGTTACAGACATCCGCTCCAGCAAAATAATTTTGTAAGTACACGCACTACACACCTACACTGCGTTTTACACATACATTACACGCCCCTCGTCTGTATTCTTCTCCGATTATTGTCTAGTTTTTGAAGAGAAAACTTGCCTGCTTTTTCTTGTCGAAGCACCGCGCTCAGCGCGATGTTCAATGTAAGGGGGGAGGTGTTACGTCCGTATTTTACGCAAGCAATTTTTCCACTTTAAAAATCGAGAATATTCTAGCATTCAGCTAAAATCTTAGTTTCAAGCTCAAACCGCACCCAACATAATCTCTCAGTCCTGTAAATATTCCCATGCAGCCCCTGCTGCAATGATTCATACACAGCTGCATGCAAGACGCGCTCGAGTCATACAGCTACTTCCTAGGGCTTGTCTAGGAAAATCTTAAGAATTAGCCCCACTTTTTCCGAGAAATTAGGGCGCGCTCGACTATATAAACCACCAAAAATCCTACTCTGGGAGTTCAGTCTTTGATTCTTTCCCGAAGGGCGAAGCTCTGTCCTCCTTGTAGTAGATCGTGCTAGGCACTTTCGAAGCATTTCAAACCAGTACAAATCTTAGACGCTGGAATACGGGGTTATTCCGAGGAAGATCGTATTAGTTACCTTCGACCAAATTATTCGAATCTCTTTATAAAATCTTAGACGTTGGAATACGGGGATATTCCGAGGAAGATCGTGCACGGCACTTTCAACCAAATCATTGCATTAGTTGCAATTATATTCTTAAGCATTCAACATACGCCGCGAGTTATATCTGTACAGACAGACGAGGAATACACAAGGTAGTTTGTAACAAGCGAACACACACTAAACACGATTGTATTCTCTATTCTTTTAAATCCTTTCAATATAGTTATCTTATTTTTCGTCTCAATTACTCCTTGTTCTACATTCAATCACCACCTGTCAATAGCGAACAACACTGAAAGCGACATCGTACATAGAACCCACATTTAGTGTAGGAATAGTTAGCCGCTCAATTATTCCTATCCGGGGTAATATAACTCTTGGGAGAGACTTGGCGCCTTGCGTAGCCTGGTGGTACCCCAAGCTTTTACCTTTAGCCATCCTAAACCTTTTACCTTTCTGGGGACCTTCGAATCGACCTGGGTATTATCAGATTAGTATTGTTGTGCCAATAGGTCTCATTGACAAGAGCGCAGTGAGATGTGTTTGGACCTCAATTAAAGATCTGACTATACATCAGGTAGAACTGGCCTCCGGACTGACACCCTCGCGAATCAGGGAACAATTGGATAGTTTAAAGAACGTTTATATAAGTAGGGCTACCTGCCTAAAAGCACGTTAGACTTGAGAGAGACTTGGCGCCTTGCGTAGCCTGGTGGTACCTCAAGCTGTGTTTTTCCTAACCTGATCCAATTCCTGTATCAATCAGCTTCGACCGTTAAGGAGAATCTGCCTGAAAGGTATTATTTTGCCAATAGTGCTCATTGACACCAGCGCAGTGAGATGTGTTTGGAACTTAATTAATCTCAGGCTTATTCGAATTGGCGACTGTTGATTGGGCTCGCGCGTATCCTTAAAGGTTTAGGAGCGAGCACACGTTTTTCCGTAACCAAACGGATCTAAAAACGGTCTCGCACGGCTAGCCCGTAACAACCGAAAATGAACCGTATTTCAATTTTCAATAAGACATCAATCAACGTCAATGAAAATTTTAACGTCCTGAGGTTATTACCACTTTGCGGTAGACCAAGAAAATTCGAAATATTGTATAACACCACTGTATAAAAATGTCAGAATGTCAAAAATGAACCGTATTACAATTTTCTATAAGACATCAATCAACGTCAATGAAAATTTTAACGTCCTGAGTTTATTACCACTTTGCGGTAGACCAAGAAAATTCGAAATATTGTATAACACCACTGTATAAAAATGTCAGAATGTCAAAAATGAACCGTATTACAATTTTCTATAAGACGTCAATGAACGGCAATGAAAATTGTAAGGTCCTGAATTCGTTATCACGTCGGGATGGACCAGGGAAATTCGAAAGTATTGTATTAACACCACTAAATAAAGATATCCGAATGCCGAAATGAACCGTATTTAAATTTTCTATAAGACATCAATCAACGTCAATGAAAATTTTAACGTCCTGAGTTTATTACCACTTTGCGGTAGACCAAGAAAATTCGAAATATTGTATAACACCACTGTATAAAAATGTCAGAATGTCAAAATTGAACCGTATTACCATTTTCTATAAGACATCAATGAACGACAATGAAAATTTTGAGGTCCTGAATTCATTACCACGTCGGGGTGGACCAGGAAAATTCGAAATATTGTATAACACCACTAAATAAAGATATCCGAATGCCGAAAATGAACCGTATTTCAATTTTCTATAAGACATCAATCAACGTCAATGAAAATTTTAACGTCCTGAGTTTATTACCACTTTGCGGTAGACCAAGAAAATTCGAAATATTGTATAACACCACTGTAGAAAAATATTAGAATGTCAAAAGTGAACCGTATTACAATTTTCTATAAGACATGAACGAAAGACAATGCAAATTTTAAGGTCCTGAATTCATTACCACGTCGGGGTGGACCAAGAAAATTCGAAATATTATATAACACCACTGTATAAAAATGTCGGAATGTCAAAAATGAACCGTATTACAATTTTCTATAAGACATCAATGAACGACAATGAAAATTTTGAGGTCCTGAATTCATTACCACGTCGGGGTGGACCAGGAAAATTCGAAAGTATTGTATTAACACCGCTAAATAAAGATATCCGAATGCCGAAAATGAACAGTATTTCAATATTCTATAAGACATCAATCAACGACAATCAAAATTTTAAAGTCCTGAGTTTATTACCACTTTGCGGTAGACCAAGAAAATTCGAAATATTGTCTAACACCACTGTATAAAAATGTCAGAATGTCAAAAATGAACCGTATTACAATTTTCTATAACACGTCAATGAACGGCAATGAAAATTTTAAGGTCCTGAATTCATTACCACGTCGGGGTGGACCAGGAAAATTCGAAAGTATTGTATTAACACCAGTAAATAAATATATCCGAATACCGAAAATGAACCGTATTTCAATTTTCAATAAGACATCAATCAACGTCAATGAAAATTTTAACGTCCTGAGGTTATTACCACTTTGCGGTAGACCAAGAAAATTCGAAATATTGTATAACACCACTGTATAAAAATGTCAGAATGTCAAAAATGAACCGTATTACAATTTTCTATAAGACATCAATCAACGTCAATGAAAATTTTAACGTCCTGAGTTTATTACCACTTTGCGGTAGACCAAGAAAATTCGAAATATTGTATAACACCACTGTATAAAAATGTCAGAATGTCAAAAATGAACCGTATTACAATTTTCTATAAGACGTCAATGAACGGCAATGAAAATTGTAAGGTCCTGAATTCGTTATCACGTCGGGATGGACCAGGGAAATTCGAAAGTATTGTATTAACACCACTAAATAAAGATATCCGAATGCCGAAATGAACCGTATTTAAATTTTCTATAAGACATCAATCAACGTCAATGAAAATTTTAACGTCCTGAGGTTATTACCACTTTGCGGTAGACCAAGAAAATTCGAAATATTGTATAACACCACTGTATAAAAATGTCAGAATGTCAAAAATGAACCGTATTACAATTTTCTATAAGACGTCAATGAACGGCAATGAAAATTTTAAGGTCCTGAATTCATTACCAATTCGGGGTGGACCAGGAAAATTCGAAAGCATTGTATTAACACCACTAAATAAAGATATCCGAATGCCGAAATGAACCGTATTTAAATTTTCTATAAGACATCAATCAACGTCAATGAAAATTTTAACGTCCTGAGTTTATTACCACTTTGCGGTAGAACAAGAAAATTCGAAATATTGTATAACACCACTGTATAAAAATCTCAGAATGTCAAAAATGAACCGTATTACAATTTTCTATAAGACATCAATGAACGACAATGAAAATTTTAAGGTCCTGAATTCATTACCACGTCGGGGTGGACCAGGAAAATTCGAAAGTATTGTATTAACACCAGTAAATAAATATATCCGAATACCGAAAATGAACCGTATTTCAATTTTCAATAAGACATCAATCAACTTCAATGAAAATTTTAACGTCCTGAGGTTATTACCACTTTGCGGTAGACCAAGAAAATTCGAAATATTGTATAACACCACTGTATAAAAATGTCAGAATGTCAAAAATGAACCGTATTACAATTTTCTATAAGACATCAATGAACGACAATGAAAATTTTAAGGTCCTGAATTCATTACCACGTCGGGGTGGACCAAGAAAATTCGAAATATTATATAACACCACTGTATAAAAATGTCAGAATGTCAAAAATGAACCGTATTACAATTTTCTATAAGACATCAATGAAAGACAATGAAAATTTTGAGGTCCTGAATTCATTACCACGTCGGGGTGGACCAGGAAAATTCGAAATATTGTATAACACCACTAAATAAAGATATCCGAATGCCGAAAATGAACCGTATTTCAATTTTCTATAAGACATCAATCAACGTCAATGAAAATTTTAAGGTCCTGAATTCATTACCACGTCGGGCTGGATCAGGAAAATTCGAAATATTATATAACACCACTGTATAAAAATGTCAGAATGTCAAACATGAACCGTATTACAATTTTCTATAAGACATCAATGAACGACAATGAAAATTTTAAGGTCCTGAATTCATTACCACGTTTTCGTGGACCAGGAAAATTCGAAAGTATTGTATTAACACCACCAAATAAAGATATCCGATTGCCGAAATGAACCGTATTTCAATTTTCTATAAGACATCAATCAACGTCAATGAAAATCTTAACGTCCTGAGTTTATTACCACTTTGCGGTAGACCAAGAAAATTCGAAATATTGTATAACACCACTGTATAAAAATCTCAGAATGTCAAAAATGAACCGTATTACAATTTTCTATAAGACATCAATGAACGACAATGAAAATTTTAAGGTCCTGAATTCATTACCACGTCGGGGTGGACCAGGAAAATTCGAAAGTATTGTATTAACACCAGTAAATAAATATATCCGAATACCGAAAATGAACCGTATTTCAATTTTCAATAAGACATCAATCAACGTCAATGAAAATTTTAACGTCCTGAGGTTATTACCACTTTGCGGTAGACCAAGAAAATTAGAAATATTGTATAACACCACTGTATAAAAATGTCAGAATGTCAAAAATGATCCGTATTACAATTTTCTATAAGACATCAATCAACGTCAATGAAAATTTTAACGTCCTGAGTTTATTACCACTTTGCGGTAGACCAAGAAAATTCGAAATATTGTATAACACCACTGTATAAAAATGTCAGAATATCAAAAATGAACCGTATTACAATTTTCTATAACACGTCAATGAACGGCAATGAAAATTTTAAGGTCCTGAATTCATTACCACGTCGGGGTGGACCAGGAAAATTCGAAAGTATTGTATTAACACCAGTAAATAAATATATCCGAATACCGAAAATGAACCGTATTTCAATTTTCAATAAGACATCAATCAACGTCAATGAAAATTTTAACGTCCTGAGGTTATTACCACTTTGCGGTAGACCAAGAAAATTCGAAATATTGTATAACACCACTGTATAAAAATGTCAGAATGTCAAAAATGAACCGTATTACAATTTTCTATAAGACGTCAATGAACGGCAATGAAAATTTTAAGGTCCTGAATTCATTACCAATTCGGGGTGGACCAGGAAAATTCGAAAGCATTGTATTAACACCACTAAATAAAGATATCCGAATGCCGAAATGAACCGTATTTAAATTTTCTATAAGACATCAATCAACGTCAATGAAAATTTTAACGTCCTGAGTTTATTACCACTTTGCGGTAGACCAAGAAAATTCGAAATATTGTATAACACCACTGTATAAAAATCTCAGAATGTCAAAAATGAACCGTACTACAATTTTCTATAAGACATCAATGAACGACAATGAAAATTTTAAGGTCCTGAATTTATTACCACGTCGGGGTGGACCAGGAAAATTCGAAAGTATTGTATTAACACCAGTAAATAAATATATCCGAATACCGAAAATGAACCGTATTTCAATTTTCAATAAGACATCAATCAACGTCAATGAAAATTTTAACGTCCTGAGGTTATTACCACTTTGCGGTAGACCAAGAAAATTCGAAATATTGTATAACACCACTGTATAAAAATGTCAGAATGTCAAAAATGAACCGTATTACAATTTTCTATAAGACATCAATCAACGTCAATGAAAATTTTAACGTCCTGAGTTTATTACCACTTTGCGGTAGACCAAGAAAATTCGAAATATTGTATAACACCACTGTATAAAAATGTCAGAATGTCAAAAATGAACCGTATTACAATTTTCTATAAGACGTCAATGAACGGCAATGAAAATTGTAAGGTCCTGAATTCGTTATCACGTCGGGATGGACCAGGGAAATTCGAAAGTATTGTATTAACACCACTAAATAAAGATATCCGAATGCCGAAATGAACCGTATTTAAATTTTCTATAAGACATCAATCAACGTCAATGAAAATTTTAACGTCCTGAGTTTATTACCACTTTGCGGTAGACCAAGAAAATTCGAAATATTGTATAACACCACTGTATAAAAATGTCAGAATGTCAAAATTGAACCGTATTACCATTTTCTATAAGACATCAATGAACGACAATGAAAATTTTGAGGTCCTGAATTCATTACCACGTCGGGGTGGACCAGGAAAATTCGAAATATTGTATAACACCACTAAATAAAGATATCCGAATGCCGAAAATGAACCGTATTTCAATTTTCTATAAGACATCAATCAACGTCAATGAAAATTTTAACGTCCTGAGTTTATTACCACTTTGCGGTAGACCAAGAAAATTCGAAATATTGTATAACACCACTGTAGAAAAATATTAGAATGTCAAAAGTGAACCGTATTACAATTTTCTATAAGACATGAACGAAAGACAATGCAAATTTTAAGGTCCTGAATTCATTACCACGTCGGGGTGGACCAAGAAAATTCGAAATATTATATAACACCACTGTATAAAAATGTCGGAATGTCAAAAATGAACCGTATTACAATTTTCTATAAGACATCAATGAACGACAATGAAAATTTTGAGGTCCTGAATTCATTACCACGTCGGGGTGGACCAGGAAAATTCGAAAGTATTGTATTAACACCGCTAAATAAAGATATCCGAATGCCGAAAATGAACAGTATTTCAATATTCTATAAGACATCAATCAACGACAATCAAAATTTTAAAGTCCTGAGTTTATTACCACTTTGCGGTAGACCAAGAAAATTCCAAATATTGTCTAACACCACTGTATAAAAATATCAGACTATCAAAAATGAAGCACATTACAATTTTCTATAAGACATGAACGAAAGACAATGCAAATTTTAAGGTCCTGAATTCATTACCACGTCGGGGTGGACCAAGAAAATTCGAAATATTATATAACACCACTGTATAAAAATGTCAGAATGTCAAAAATGAACCGTATTACAATTTTCTATAAGACATCAATGAACGACAATGAAAATTTTAAGGTCCTGAATTCATTACCACGTCGGGGTGGACCAGGAAAATTCGAAAGTATTGTATTAACACCAGTAAATAAATATATCCGAATACCGAAAATGAACCGTATTTCAATTTTCAATAAGACATCAGTCAACGTCAATGAAAATTTTAACGTCCTGAGGTTATTACCACTTTGCGGTAGACCAAGAAAATTCGAAATATTGTATAACACCACTGTATAAAAATGTCAGAATGTCAAAATTGAACCGTATTACAATTTTCTATAAGACGTCAATGAACGGCAATGAAAATTTTAAGGTCCTGAATTCATTACCAATTCGGGGTGGACCAGGAAAATTCGAAAGCATTGTATTAACACCACTAAATAAAGATATCCGAATGCCGAAATGAACCGTATTTAAATTTTCTATAAGACATCAATCAACGTCAATGAAAATTTTAACGTCCTGAGTTTATTACCACTTTGCGGTAGACCAAGAAAATTCGAAATATTGTATAACACCACTGTATAAAAATCTCAGAATGTCAAAAATGAACCGTATTACAATTTTCTATAAGACATCAATGAACGACAATGAAAATTTTAAGGTCCTGAATTCATTACCACGTCGGGGTGGACCAGGAAAATTCGAAAGTATTGTATTAACACCAGTAAATAAATATATCCGAATACCGAAAATGAACCGTATTTCAATTTTCAATAAGACATCAATCAACGTCAATGAAAATTTTAACGTCCTGAGGTTATTACCACTTTGCGGTAGACCAAGAAAATTCGAAATATTGTATAACCCCACTGTATAAAAATGTCAGAATGTCAAAAATGAACCGTATTACAATTTTCTATAAGACATCAATGAACGACAATGAAAATTTTAAGGTCCTGAATTCATTACCACGTCGGGGTGGACCAAGAAAATTCGAAATATTATATAACACCACTGTATAAAAATGTCAGAATGTCAAAAATGAACCGTATTACAATTTTCTATAAGACATCAATGAAAGACAATGAAAATTTTGAGGTCCTGAATTCATTACCACGTCGGGGTGGACCAGGAAAATTCGAAATATTGTATAACACCACTAAATAAAGATATCCGAATGCCGAAAATGAACCGTATTTCAATTTTCTATAAGACATCAATCAACGTCAATGAAAATTTTAACGTCCTGAGGTTATTACCACTTTGCGGTAGACCAAGAAAATTCGAAATATTGTATAACACCACTGTAGAAAAATATTAGAATGTCAAAAGTGAACCGTATTACAATTTTCTATAAGACATGAACGAAAGACAATGCAAATTTTAAGGTCCTGAATTCATTACCACGTCGGGGTGGACCAAGAAAATTCGAAATATTATATAACACCACTGTATAAAAATGTCAGAATGTCAAAAATGAACCGTATTACAATTTTCTATAAGACATCAATGAAAGACAATGAAAATTTTGAGGTCCTGAATTCATTACCACGTCGGGGTGGACCAGGAAAATTCGAAATATTGTATAACACCACTAAATAAAGATATCCGAATGCCGAAAATGAACCGTATTTCAATTTTCTATAAGACATCAATCAACGTCAATGAAAATTTTAACGTCCTGAGGTTATTACCACTTTGCGGTAGACCAAGAAAATTCGAAATATTGTATAACACCACTGTATAAAAATGTCAGAATGTCAAAATTGAACCGTATTACCATTTTCTATAAGACATCAATGAACGACAATGAAAATTTTGAGGTCCTGAATTCATTACCACGTCGGGGTGGACCAGGAAAATTCGAAATATTGTATAACACCACTAAATAAAGATATCCGAATGCCGAAAATGAACCGTATTTCAATTTTCTATAAGACATCAATCAACGTCAATGAAAATTTTAACGTCCTGAGTTTATTACCACTTTGCGGTAGACCAAGAAAATTCGAAATATTGTATAACACCACTGTAGAAAAATATTAGAATGTCAAAAGTGAACCGTATTACAATTTTCTATAAGACATGAACGAAAGACAATGCAAATTTTAAGGTCCTGAATTCATTACCACGTCGGGGTGGACCAAGAAAATTCGAAATATTATATAACACCACTGTATAAAAATGTCGGAATGTCAAAAATGAACCGTATTACAATTTTCTATAAGACATCAATGAACGACAATGAAAATTTTGAGGTCCTGAATTCATTACCACGTCGGGGTGGACCAGGAAAATTCGAAAGTATTGTATTAACACCGCTAAATAAAGATATCCGAATGCCGAAAATGAACAGTATTTAAATTTTCTATAAGACATCAATCAACGTCAATGAAAATTTTAACGTCCTGAGTTTATTACCACTTTGCGGTAGACCAAGAAAATTCGAAATATTGTATAACACCACTGTATAAAAATGTCAGAATGTCAAAATTGAACCGTATTACCATTTTCTATAAGACATCAATGAACGACAATGAAAATTTTGAGGTCCTGAATTCATTACCACGTCGGGGTGGACCAGGAAAATTCGAAATATTGTATAACACCACTAAATAAAGATATCCGAATGCCGAAAATGAACCGTATTTCAATTTTCTATAAGACATCAATCAACGTCAATGAAAATTTTAACGTCCTGAGTTTATTACCACTTTGCGGTAGACCAAGAAAATTCGAAATATTGTATAACACCACTGTAGAAAAATATTAGAATGTCAAAAGTGAACCGTATTACAATTTTCTATAAGACATGAACGAAAGACAATGCAAATTTTAAGGTCCTGAATTCATTACCACGTCGGGGTGGACCAAGAAAATTCGAAATATTATATAACACCACTGTATAAAAATGTCGGAATGTCAAAAATGAACCGTATTACAATTTTCTATAAGACATCAATGAACGACAATGAAAATTTTGAGGTCCTGAATTCATTACCACGTCGGGGTGGACCAGGAAAATTCGAAAGTATTGTATTAACACCGCTAAATAAAGATATCCGAATGCCGAAAATGAACAGTATTTCAATATTCTATAAGACATCAATCAACGACAATCAAAATTTTAAAGTCCTGAGTTTATTACCACTTTGCGGTAGACCAAGAAAATTCCAAATATTGTCTAACACCACTGTATAAAAATATCAGACTATCAAAAATGAAGCACATTACAATTTTCTATAAGACATGAACGAAAGACAATGCAAATTTTAAGGTCCTGAATTCATTACCAATTCGGGGTGGACCAGGAAAATTCGAAAGCATTGTATTAACACCACTAAATAAAGATATCCGAATGCCGAAATGAACCGTATTTAAATTTTCTATAAGACATCAATCAACGTCAATGAAAATTTTAACGTCCTGAGTTTATTACCACTTTGCGGTAGACCAAGAAAATTCGAAATATTGTATAACACCACTGTATAAAAATCTCAGAATGTCAAAAATGAACCGTATTACAATTTTCTATAAGACATCAATGAACGACAATGAAAATTTTAAGGTCCTGAATTCATTACCACGTCGGGGTGGACCAGGAAAATTCGAAAGTATTGTATTAACACCAGTAAATAAATATATCCGAATACCGAAAATGAACCGTATTTCAATTTTCAATAAGACATCAATCAACGTCAATGAAAATTTTAACGTCCTGAGGTTATTACCACTTTGCGGTAGACCAAGAAAATTCGAAATATTGTATAACACCACTGTATAAAAATGTCAGAATGTCAAAAATGAACCGTATTACAATTTTCTATAAGACGTCAATGAACGGCAATGAAAATTTTAAGGTCCTGAATTCATTACCAATTCGGGGTGGACCAGGAAAATTCGAAAGCATTGTATTAACACCACTAAATAAAGATATCCGAATGCCGAAATGAACCGTATTTAAATTTTCTATAAGACATCAATCAACGTCAATGAAAATTTTAACGTCCTGAGTTTATTACCACTTTGCGGTAGAACAAGAAAATTCGAAATATTGTATAACACCACTGTATAAAAATCTCAGAATGTCAAAAATGAACCGTATTACAATTTTCTATAAGACATCAATGAACGACAATGAAAATTTTAAGGTCCTGAATTCATTACCACGTCGGGGTGGACCAGGAAAATTCGAAAGTATTGTATAACACCACTAAATAAATATATCCGAATACCGAAAATGAACCGTATTTCAATTTTCTATAAGACATCAATCAACGTCAATGAAAATTTTAACGTCCTGAGTTTATTACCACTTTGCGGTAGACCAAGAAAATTCGAAATATTGTATAACACCACTGTATAAAAATGTCAGAATGTCAAAAATGAACCGTATTACAATTTTCTATAAGACGTCAATGAACGGCAATGAAAATTTTAAGGTCCTGAATTCGTTATCACGTCGGGGTGGACCAGGAAAATTCGAAAGTATTGTATTAACACCGCTAAATGAAGATATCCGAATGCCGAAAATGAACAGTATTTAAATTTTCTATAAGACATCAATCAACGTCAATGAAAATTTTAACGTCCTGAGTTTATTACCACTTTGCGGTAGACCAAGAAAATTCGAAATATTGTATAACACCACTGTATAAAAATGTCAGAATGTCAAAATTGAACCGTATTACCATTTTCTATAAGACATCAATGAACGACAATGAAAATTTTGAGGTCCTGAATTCATTACCACGTCGGGGTGGACCAGGAAAATTCGAAATATTGTATAACACCACTAAATAAAGATATCCGAATGCCGAAAATGAACCGTATTTCAATTTTCTATAAGACATCAATCAACGTCAATGAAAATTTTAACGTCCTGAGTTTATTACCACTTTGCGGTAGACCAAGAAAATTCGAAATATTGTATAACACCACTGTAGAAAAATATTAGAATGTCAAAAGTGAACCGTATTACAATTTTCTATAAGACATGAACGAAAGACAATGCAAATTTTAAGGTCCTGAATTCATTACCACGTCGGGGTGGACCAAGAAAATTCGAAATATTATATAACACCACTGTATAAAAATGTCGGAATGTCAAAAATGAACCGTATTACAATTTTCTATAAGACATCAATGAACGACAATGAAAATTTTGAGGTCCTGAATTCATTACCACGTCGGGGTGGACCAGGAAAATTCGAAAGTATTGTATTAACACCGCTAAATAAAGATATCCGAATGCCGAAAATGAACAGTATTTCAATATTCTATAAGACATCAATCAACGACAATCAAAATTTTAAAGTCCTGAGTTTATTACCACTTTGCGGTAGACCAAGAAAATTCCAAATATTGTCTAACACCACTGTATAAAAATATCAGACTATCAAAAATGAAGCACACTACAATTTTCTATAAGACATGAACGAAAGACAATGCAAATTTTAAGGTCCTGAATTCATTACCAATTCGGGGTGGACCAGGAAAATTCGAAAGCATTGTATTAACACCACTAAATAAAGATATCCGAATGCCGAAATGAACCGTATTTAAATTTTCTATAAGACATCAATCAACGTCAATGAAAATTTTAACGTCCTGAGTTTATTACCACTTTGCGGTAGACCAAGAAAATTCGAAATATTGTATAACACCACTGTATAAAAATCTCAGAATGTCAAAAATGAACCGTATTACAATTTTCTATAAGACGTCAATGAACGACAATGAAAATTTTAAGGTCCTGAATTCATTACCACGTCGGGGTGGACCAGGAAAATTCGAAAGTGTTGTATTAACACCAGTAAATAAATATATCCGAATACCGAAAATGAACCGTATTTCAATTTTCAATAAGACATCAATCAACGTCAATGAAAATTTTAACGTCCTGAGGTTATTACCACTTTGCGGTAGACCAAGAAAATTCGAAATATTGTATAACACCACTGTATAAAAATGTCAGAATGTCAAAAATGAACCGTATTACAATTTTCTATAAGACGTCAATGAACGGCAATGAAAATTTTAAGGTCCTGAATTCATTACCAATTCGGGGTGGACCAGGAAAATTCGAAAGCATTGTATTAACACCACTAAATAAAGATATCCGAATGCCGAAATGAACCGTATTTAAATTTTCTATAAGACATCAATCAACGTCAATGAAAATTTTAACGTCCTGAGTTTATTACCACTTTGCGGTAGAACAAGAAAATTCGAAATATTGTATAACACCACTGTATAAAAATCTCAGAATGTCAAAAATGAACCGTATTACAATTTTCTATAAGACATCAATGAACGACAATGAAAATTTTAAGGTCCTGAATTCATTACCACGTCGGGGTGGACCAGGAAAATTCGAAAGTATTGTATTAACACCAGTAAATAAATATATCCGAATACCGAAAATGAACCGTATTTCAATTTTCAATAAGACATCAATCAACTTCAATGAAAATTTTAACGTCCTGAGGTTATTACCACTTTGCGGTAGACCAAGAAAATTCGAAATATTGTATAACACCACTGTATAAAAATGTCAGAATGTCAAAAATGAACCGTATTACAATTTTCTATAAGACATCAATGAACGACAATGAAAATTTTAAGGTCCTGAATTCATTACCACGTCGGGGTGGACCAAGAAAATTCGAAATATTATATAACACCACTGTATAAAAATGTCAGAATGTCAAAAATGAAGCGTATTACAATTTTCTATAAGACATCAATGAAAGACAATGAAAATTTTGAGGTCCTGAATTCATTACCACGTCGGGGTGGACCAGGAAAATTCGAAATATTGTATAACACCACTAAATAAAGATATCCGAATGCCGAAAATGAACCGTATTTCAATTTTCTATAAGACATCAATCAACGTCAATGAAAATTTTAAGGTCCTGAATTCATTACCACGTCGGGCTGGATCAGGAA
This sequence comes from Trypoxylon attenuatum, assembly GCA_963989405.1. Classification (NCBI taxonomy): domain Eukaryota; kingdom Metazoa; phylum Arthropoda; class Insecta; order Hymenoptera; family Crabronidae; genus Trypoxylon; species Trypoxylon attenuatum. Next base: position 18,416,072 of record OZ022489.1, read on the forward strand.
AATTCGAAATATTATATAACACCACTGTATAAAAATGTCAGAATGTCAAAAATGAACCGTATTACAATTTTCTATAAGACATCAATGAACGACAATGAAAATTTTGAGGTCCTGAATTCATTACCACGTCGGGGTGGACCAGGAAAATTCGAAATATTGTATAACACCACTAAATAAAGATATCCGAATGCCGAAAATGAACCGTATTTCAATTTTCTATAAGACATCAATCAACGTCAATGAAAATTTTAACGTCCTGAGTTTATTACCACTTTGCGGTAGACCAAGAAAATTCGAAATATTGTATAACACCACTGTATAAAAATGTCAGAATGTCAAAAATGAACCGTATTACAATTTTCTATAAGACGTCAATGAACGGCAATGAAAATTTTAAGGTCCTGAATTCGTTATCACGTCGGGGTGGACCAGGGAAATTCGAAATATTGTATAACACCACTGTATAAAAATCTCAGAATGTCAAAAATGAACCGTATTACAATTTTCTATAAGACATCAATGAACGACAATGAAAATTTTGAGGTCCTGAATTCATTACCACGTCGGGGTGGACCAGGAAAATTCGAAAGTATTGTATTAACACCGCTAAATAAAGATATCCGAATGCCGAAAATGAACAGTATTTCAATATTCTATAAGACATCAATCAACGACAATCAAAATTTTAAAGTCCTGAGTTTATTACCACTTTGCGGTAGACCAAGAAAATTCCAAATATTGTCTAACACCACTGTATAAAAATATCAGACTATCAAAAATGAAGCACATTACAATTTTCTATAAGACATGAACGAAAGACAATGCAAATTTTAAGGTCCTGAATTCATTACCACGTCGGGGTGGACCAGGAAAATTCGAAAGTATTGTATTAACACCAGTAAATAAATATATCCGAATACCGAAAATGAACCGTATTTCAATTTTCAATAAGACATCAATCAACGTCAATGAAAATTTTAACGTCCTGAGGTTATTACCACTTTGCGGTAGACCAAGAAAATTCGAAATATTGTATAACCCCACTGTATAAAAATGTCAGAATGTCAAAAATGAACCGTATTACAATTTTCTATAAGACATCAATGAAAGACAATGAAAATTTTGAGGTCCTGAATTCATTACCACGTCGGGGTGGACCAGGAAAATTCGAAATATTGTATAACACCACTAAATAAAGATATCCGAATGCCGAAAATGAACCGTATTTCAATTTTCTATAAGACATCAATCAACGTCAATGAAAATTTTAAGGTCCTGAATTCATTACCACGTCGGGCTGGATCAGGAAAATTCGAAATATTATATAACACCACTGTATAAAAATGTCAGAATGTCAAACATGAACCGTATTACCATTTTCTATAAGACATCAATGAACGACAATGAAAATTTTGAGGTCCTGAATTCATTACCACGTCGGGGTGGACCAGGAAAATTCGAAATATTGTATAACACCACTAAATAAAGATATCCGAATGCCGAAAATGAACCGTATTTCAATTTTCTATAAGACATCAATCAACGTCAATGAAAATTTTAACGTCCTGAGTTTATTACCACTTTGCGGTAGACTAAGAAAATTCGAAATATTGTATAACACTACTGTAGAAAAATATTAGAATGTCAAAAGTGAACCGTATTACAATTTTCTATAAGACATGAACGAAAGACAATGCAAATTTTAAGGTCCTGAATTCATTACCACGTCGGGGTGGACCAGGAAAATTCGAAAGTATTGTATTAACACCAGTAAATAAATATATCCGAATACCGAAAATGAACCGTATTTCAATTTTCAATAAGACATCAATCAACGTCAATGAAAATTTTAACGTCCTGAGGTTATTACCACTTTGCGGTAGACCAAGAAAATTCGAAATATTGTATAACCCCACTGTATAAAAATGTCAGAATGTCAAAAATGAACCGTATTACAATTTTCTATAAGACATCAATGAAAGACAATGAAAATTTTGAGGTCCTGAATTCATTACCACGTCGGGGTGGACCAGGAAAATTCGAAATATTGTATAACACCACTAAATAAAGATATCCGAATGCCGAAAATGAACCGTATTTCAATTTTCTATAAGACATCAATCAACGTCAATGAAAATTTTAAGGTCCTGAATTCATTACCACGTCGGGCTGGATCAGGAAAATTCGAAATATTATATAACACCACTGTATAAAAATGTCAGAATGTCAAACATGAACCGTATTACCATTTTCTATAAGACATCAATGAACGACAATGAAAATTTTGAGGTCCTGAATTCATTACCACGTCGGGGTGGACCAGGAAAATTCGAAATATTGTATAACACCACTAAATAAAGATATCCGAATGCCGAAAATGAACCGTATTTCAATTTTCTATAAGACATCAATCAACGTCAATGAAAATTTTAACGTCCTGAGTTTATTACCACTTTGCGGTAGACTAAGAAAATTCGAAATATTGTATAACACTACTGTAGAAAAATATTAGAATGTCAAAAGTGAACCGTATTACAATTTTCTATAAGACATGAACGAAAGACAATGCAAATTTTAAGGTCCTGAATTCATTACCACGTCGGGGTGGACCAAGAAAATTCGAAATATTATATAACACCACTGTATAAAAATGTCGGAATGTCAAAAATGAACCGTATTACAATTTTCTATAAGACATCAATGAACGACAATGAAAATTTTGAGGTCCTGAATTCATTACCACGTCGGGGTGGACCAGGAAAATTCGAAAGTATTGTATTAACACCGCTAAATAAAGATATCCGAATGCCGAAAATGAACAGTATTTCAATATTCTATAAGACATCAATCAACGACAATCAAAATTTTAAAGTCCTGAGTTTATTACCACTTTGCGGTAGACCAAGAAAATTCCAAATATTGTCTAACACCACTGTATAAAAATATCAGACTATCAAAAATGAAGCACATTACAATTTTCTATAAGACATGAACGAAAGACAATGCAAATTTTGAGGTCCTGAATTCATTACCACGTCGGGGTGGACCAAGAAAATTCGAAATATTATATAACACCACTGTATAAAAATGTCAGAATGTCAAAAATGAACCGTATTACAATTTTCTATAAGACATCAATGAACGACAATGAAAATTTTAAGGTCCTGAATTCATTACCACGTCGGGGTGGACCAGGAAAATTCGAAAGTATTGTATTAACACCAGTAAATAAATATATCCGAATACCGAAAATGAACCGTATTTCAATTTTCAATAAGACATCAGTCAACGTCAATGAAAATTTTAACGTCCTGAGGTTATTACCACTTTGCGGTAGACCAAGAAAATTCGAAATATTGTATAACACCACTGTATAAAAATGTCAGAATGTCAAAAATGAACCGTATTACAATTTTCTATAAGACGTCAATGAACGGCAATGAAAATTTTAAGGTCCTGAATTCATTACCAATTCGGGGTGGACCAGGAAAATTCGAAAGCATTGTATTAACACCACTAAATAAAGATATCCGAATGCCGAAATGAACCGTATTTAAATTTTCTATAAGACATCAATCAACGTCAATGAAAATTTTAACGTCCTGAGTTTATTACCACTTTGCGGTAGACCAAGAAAATTCGAAATATTGTATAACACCACTGTATAAAAATCTCAGAATGTCAAAAATGAACCGTATTACAATTTTCTATAAGACATCAATGAACGACAATGAAAATTTTAAGGTCCTGAATTCATTACCACGTCGGGGTGGACCAGGAAAATTCGAAAGTATTGTATTAACACCAGTAAATAAATATATCCGAATACCGAAAATGAACCGTATTTCAATTTTCAATAAGACATCAATCAACGTCAATGAAAATTTTAACGTCCTGAGGTTATTACCACTTTGCGGTAGACCAAGAAAATTCGAAATATTGTATAACCCCACTGTATAAAAATGTCAGAATGTCAAAAATGAACCGTATTACAATTTTCTATAAGACGTCAATGAACGGCAATGAAAATTTTGAGGTCCTGAATTCATTACCAATTCGGGGTGGACCAGGAAAATTCGAAAGCATTGTATTAACACCACTAAATAAAGATATCCGAATGCCGAAATGAACCGTATTTAAATTTTCTATAAGACATCAATCAACGTCAATGAAAATTTTAACGTCCTGAGTTTATTACCACTTTGCGGTAGAACAAGAAAATTCGAAATATTGTATAACACCACTGTATAAAAATCTCAGAATGTCAAAAATGAACCGTATTACAATTTTCTATAAGACATCAATGAACGACAATGAAAATTTTAAGGTCCTGAATTCATTACCACGTCGGGGTGGACCAAGAAAATTCGAAATATTATATAACACCACTGTATAAAAATGTCAGAATGTCAAAAATGAACCGTATTACAATTTTCTATAAGACATCAATGAAAGACAATGAAAATTTTGAGGTCCTGAATTCATTACCACGTCGGGGTGGACCAGGAAAATTCGAAATATTGTATAACACCACTAAATAAAGATATCCGAATGCCGAAAATGAACCGTATTTCAATTTTCTATAAGACATCAATCAACTTCAATGAAAATTTTAACGTCCTGAGGTTATTACCACTTTGCGGTAGACCAAGAAAATTCGAAATATTGTATAACACCACTGTATAAAAATGTCAGAATGTCAAAAATGAACCGTATTACAATTTTCTATAAGACATCAATGAACGACAATGAAAATTTTAAGGTCCTGAATTCATTACCACGTTTTCGTGGACCAGGAAAATTCGAAATATTGTATAACACCACTAAATAAAGATATCCGAATGCCGAAAATGAACCGTATTTCAATTTTCTATAAGACATCAATCAACGTCAATGAAAATTTTAACGTCCTGAGTTTATTACCACTTTGCGGTAGACCAAGAAAATTCGAAATATTGTATAACACCACTGTAGAAAAATGTCAGAATGTCAAAAATGAACCGTATTACAATTTTCTATAAGACGTCAATGAACGGCAATAAAAATTTTAAGGCCCTGAATTCGTTATCACGTCGGGGTGGACCAGGGAAATTCGAAAGTATTGTATTAACACCACTAAATAAAGATATCCGAATGCCGAAATGAACCGTATTTAAATTTTCAATAAGACATCAATCAACTTCAATGAAAATTTTAACGTCCTGAGGTTATTACCACTTTGCGGTAGACCAAGAAAATTCGAAATATTGTATAACACCACTGTATAAAAATGTCAGAATGTCAAAAATGAACCGTATTACAATTTTCTATAAGACATCAATGAACGACAATGAAAATTTTAAGGTCCTGAATTCATTACCACGTCGGGGTGGACCAAGAAAATTCGAAATATTATATAACACCACTGTATAAAAATGTCAGAATGTCAAAAATGAACCGTATTACAATTTTCTATAAGACATCAATGAACGACAATGAAAATTTTAAGGTCCTGAATTCATTACCACGTCGGGGTGGGCCAAGAAAATTCGAAATATTATATAACACCACTGTATAAAAATGTCAGAATGTCAAAAATGAACCGTATTACAATTTTCTATAAGACATCAATGAAAGACAATGAAAATTTTGAGGTCCTGAATTCATTACCACGTCGGGGTGGACCAGGAAAATTCGAAATATTGTATAACACCACTAAATAAAGATATCCGAATGCCGAAAATGAACCGTATTTCAATTTTCTATAAGACATCAATGAACGACAATGAAAATTTTAAGGTCCTGAATTCATTACCACGTCGGGCTGGATCAGGAAAATTCGAAATATTATATAACACCACTGTATAAAAATGTCAGAATGTCAAAAATGAACCGTATTACAATTTTCTATAAGACATCAATGAACGACAATGAAAATTTTAAGGGCCTGAATTCATTACCACGTTTTCGTGGACCAGGAAAATTCGAAAGTATTGTATTAACACCACCAAATAAAGATATCCGATTGCCGAAATGAACCGTATTTCAATTTTCTATAAGACATCAATCAACGTCAATGAAAATCTTAACGTCCTGAGTTTATTACCACTTTGCGGTAGACCAAGAAAATTCGAAATATTATATAACACCACTGTATAAAAATGTCAGAATGTCAAAAATGAACCGTATTACAATTTTCTATAAGACATCAATGAACGACAATGAAAATTTTAAGGTCCTGAATTCATTACCACGTCGGGGTGGACCAAGAAAATTCGAAATATTATATAACACCACTGTATAAAAATGTCAGAATGTCAAAAATGAACCGTATTACAATTTTCTATAAGACATCAATGAAAGACAATGAAAATTTTGAGGTCCTGAATTCATTACCACGTCGGGGTGGACCAGGAAAATTCGAAATATTGTATAACACCACTAAATAAAGATATCCGAATGCCGAAAATGAACCGTATTTCAATTTTCTATAAGACATCAATCAACGTCAATGAAAATTTTAACGTCCTGAGGTTATTACCACTTTGCGGTAGACCAAGAAAATTCGAAATATTGTATAACACCACTGTATAAAAATGTCAGAATGTCAAAATTGAACCGTATTACCATTTTCTATAAGACATCAATGAACGACAATGAAAATTTTGAGGTCCTGAATTCATTACCACGTCGGGGTGGACCAGGAAAATTCGAAATATTGTATAACACCACTGTATAAAAATGTCAGAATGTCAAAAATGAACCGTATTACAATTTTCTATAAGACGTCAATGAACGGCAATGAAAATTTTAAGGTCCTGAATTCATTACCAATTCGGGGTGGACCAGGAAAATTCGAAAGCATTGTATTAACACCACTAAATAAAGATATCCGAATGCCGAAATGAACCGTATTTAAATTTTCTATAAGACATCAATCAACGTCAATGAAAATTTTAACGTCCTGAGTTTATTACCACTTTGCGGTAGACCAAGAAAATTCGAAATATTGTATAACACCACTGTATAAAAATCTCAGAATGTCAAAAATGAACCGTATTACAATTTTCTATAAGACATCAATGAACGACAATGAAAATTTTAAGGTCCTGAATTCATTACCACGTCGGGGTGGACCAGGAAAATTCGAAAGTATTGTATTAACACCAGTAAATAAATATATCCGAATACCGAAAATGAACCGTATTTCAATTTTCAATAAGACATCAATCAACGTCAATGAAAATTTTAACGTCCTGAGGTTATTACCACTTTGCGGTAGACCAAGAAAATTCGAAATATTGTATAACCCCACTGTATAAAAATGTCAGAATGTCAAAAATGAACCGTATTACAATTTTCTATAAGACGTCAATGAACGGCAATGAAAATTTTGAGGTCCTGAATTCATTACCAATTCGGGGTGGACCAGGAAAATTCGAAAGCATTGTATTAACACCACTAAATAAAGATATCCGAATGCCGAAATGAACCGTATTTAAATTTTCTATAAGACATCAATGAACGACAATGAAAATTTTAACGTCCTGAATTCATTACCACGTCGGGGTGGACCAAGAAAATTCGAAATATTATATAACACCACTGTATAAAAATGTCAGAATGTCAAAAATGAACCGTATTACAATTTTCTATAAGACATCAATGAAAGACATATTGTTGTGCCAGTGTTCGCGATACCTCGTGTACGGAAAGTAGGGAAAGACACGGTGTAGAAGGTTAAACAGTGAAACGTTTATTAGGCGTGCGTGGCCGTACAATCCTGGAACCGAGTGACCAGTGAGTCCTAAGAGACCCAACCCAACTCGGGGCCTTTGTCGCCGGAGACGGCGGCGCTTGCGTCGCGGCTAATGCGCGTGTCGCCGCCGCGTATGGAGTAGCCATAAGCGCCAACACTTCCCCTCGAGATGTGCATTTGCCCGTGGATTTGACTGAGGGCGGGCCAATCCCTATCTTCTCGCAACAAGTCCTGTGTTGAGGGCCCGGTAACCCCTTGGTCATCATGTCGGCTGGCATCTCCTCCGTCGGGATGTATTCAATTTGCATCTGTTGATTTCGTACGACTTCCCGCACGAAATGATGCCGCAAGTCTATATGCTTGCTTCTGGCTGTGGTAGCAGAGTTGGCTGCTAACTTGTTCGCTCCTAAATTGTCATTGTAGACGACGATATTTGCCAGTTCCTGGAGTCCCAATTCGCTCGCAAAATTCCTCCAGTGTATGGCCTCCCTCGCCGCCTCGGCGATGGCCATGTACTCGGCCTCGGTCGAAGACAGCGCCACGGTCCTCTGCTTCCTGGACTCCCATGAAATGGCTGCTCGATTCAGGGTGAAGACGTATCCCGTGAATGAACGCCTGTCGATTAGGCAGTTTCCCCAGTCGGCATCCACATAGCCTTTCAGTGGATCAGTTCCTGGGTGGAAGGTCAATCCGAGGCCCATCGTTCCTTTCAGGTAGCGTAATACGCGTTTGGCTGCTGTCCAGTGTATATTTCTAAAACATTCGTTAAACTGACTGAGATATCCCACCGCGAAAGCGATGTCCGGCCTGGTGGCAACGGCCAGGTACATCAGAGCGCCGACTAGCTCGCGATATGGTACGTCCGGACGATCGTCGTTGGATGTATCCTCCGGCTTCTGCAGCTTCACGTTTCGGTCAACAGGAGAGCTGACCGGCCTTGATTCGGCCATCCCGAATCGATCCAATACTTCCGTGATGAAGCCCCTCTGGTGCATGGAGATCTTGCCGTCCTTGTGAGAGAATTCGATGCCCAAACAGTGACCCACGCTTCCAAGGTCCTTTATTTCGAACTCTCGAGACAAATCTCTTTTCACCGCAGATATCATCTCACGCTTCCGCGACATCAGCAGGATGTCGTCGACGTATACTGCGACCATCAACAAGTCTTCCCCTTGCCCGGTGTAGTACACGCAAGGGTCCGCGTGACATGGCGAGAGTCCGCATTTCTTCAATGTTTGGTCGAGCCGATCGTACCAACACTTTCCGGCCTGCCGTAGACCGTAGATTGACTTTTTCAAAAGGCAAACCTTATCTCCAGATGACAATTCCTTCAGCATTTGTTCCGCCTTGGTTCGAACCGTGCTGTTTCGGCTTTCCGATTCGATAATTGTTTCCAGAGCTTCGTCCAGCATCCTTGGTGGCGACATGTATATTTCCTCCTCGAGTATCCCGTTCAGGTATGCTGTGGTGACGTCCAATTGTTCAATCAACATTCCATGACGTGCAGCTACTGCAATGAGAAAACGTATTGAGCTCAGTCTCGCAACGGGAGCGAACGTTTCATTGAAGTGAACTCCAGGGCGTTGTGAGAAACCCTGGGCGACGAGACGGGCCTTCCGCCTCTCAATGGTTCCATCTGGCCGATATTTGTTTCTTAGTACCATTCGGCTTCCTATAACTTCGCCGTGATCTGGACGGGGCACCACCGTCCACGTTTCGTTTTTGATGATTGATTTCGCCTCAGTGGCCATTGCCTGCAACCACTCATTCGCGTCCGGACCTGTCAACGCTTGTTTTATAGGGATTTCCGCTACGAATGCGTAGTGTTCCTCGGCGTTCCCCGCTACCTCACGAGCGTTGTGAAAAAGCTTGCGGGGTCTTCCCCTCAGGCCGGTGCGAATTATTCTAGGCCTTCCGGCACCCCTCCTGGGTGGTGCGTACTGTAGCCTAACCGCATCGTCGACTTCTTCCTCGTCCGACTGCTCTAGCTGTTCGTCGGAAAAGTCGTATCGTTCGGCGTCCTCTAGTGGCCGCAATTCGACATCGATCATCTGTGGTCTTGGTTGGTCTATTTCCTCGACTGCTTCCAGTGGTTCCTTTTTACGCTCTTCGTTTCGAGTGCCTTTGTTTTCCAGGAATCTTACATCGCGCGCGTTTACCACCTTGCGTTCTTTGGGTTCCCAAATTCTGTAACTTTTGGACTGATTAGAATATCCGATAAAGATACCTTCCTTGCAGCGCGATTGGAACTTATCCCTGTTGGCCTCTCGATTTAGGAACAATACTCTGCAGCCGAATTCTTTCAGGTGACTCAAGTTTGGCTTCCTTTGAGTCCAAGCCTCGTACGGCGTCTTGTTGTCCAGGCTCCTGGTCGGGCATCGATTCCTAATATAGTTAGCTGTGTTCAGCGCTTCAGCCCAGAAAGACGGGGGGAGCTCCGCCTGTAAAAGTAAACACCTTGCAGCTTCCAACAGGGTTCGATTCTTGCGCTCGGCAACGCCATTTTGCTCCGGATTTTTCGGAACGGATAGTCTTCTAGCGATCCCGCACTCCTTCAAATAATTGTCGAACTCGCGGCTCACGTACTCGCCGCCGTTGTCGGACTGCAAAAATTTTATCTTTCGACCTTGGAGATTCTCGGCAAGTTGCTTAAATTCCTTGAAAGACGCGAGAACTTCATCCTTTGATTTCAGGAAAAGCACTTCGGTCCATCGCGAGTAATCGTCTGTGAACGTCACAAAATACTTGGCCTTTCCGTTCGAGACTGTCTTCATGGGCCCGCACACGTCGGAGTGGATGATTTCCAATGGTTCCGTTCCCCGATCGGGCCTCTCCGGGAAAGGTGTTCTGGTCATTTTTCCCCGATAGCAAATCTCGCAGTTGATTTCGGTTTCACCTTTCGGCAGGTTGACTCCCTGTATTACATTTCCGCGCACCGCATCGAGAAGAGTTCTCGTATTGACGTGTCCGAGACGTCGGTGCCACGTCATCAGGGTAGTCGTCTTCTGAGGCGAAACTTGTTCCGACCCGGTATTACACGCGTCGTGCGATTTCTCGCGTACGTAGTACAGTCCGCCGACGCGATCCGCCTCAAGTTTCGTATTTCCGTCACTGTCCGTCACCACGGCGCGGTTCTTGTTGAACGTGACGCTAAGGTTTTTGTCGGTAATTTTGGCGACTGACAAAAGATTTACGCGGAGATCCGGTATATACAATGCATCGTTTAGTCGAATGTTTTTCTTGTCACCGAACGCACTTGTCGCGAATGACACGGTTCCTTTTCCCGTTATTTTGGTCGACGCGTCGTTCGCGAGGCTCAATTTTCCGAAATCCGAATATTCAATGTTTTCGAACTCGTTCAAGTCATTACACAAGTGAGAAGTCGCGCCACTGTCTATGCACCACTTTCCGGCATTGTTCGAGCCGTCCGCGCATAGCACTTTGTGTTCATCGTCGATTTCCGGAGCACCGCACAGGCCCACTTCTTCGGCTTTCTTCGGGTCCGTTCGGCGATTGTCGTTGACCTTCGGACAGTCTACGGCTTTGTGGCCGTATTTCCGACATCGGTGGCACTGATACCTGAAGGGTTCCGTTGGATTTGCGTTGCTCTTTTCCGTCGTCTTCTTCTTCGGACCTCGATGCCTCCAAGCCGCTTTGTTCGCTATCATGGCGCCCTGGCCGTTGTTGTTCCGCGCGTCGCTCTTGCGAGCGTCGCTTTCTTCGATGATCTTGATGCGTAGGATTTCCGGCGATGGCAGCTCGTCACGTGACTCGATGGCACAGCGAAAATTCGCGAAGCTTGTCGGTAGACTGTAGAGCAGTAATATTGCTAGTAGGTCTTCGTTTACCTGAACTTCCATCTCGTTCAGCTTGTCGACTGCGTCGAAAAAGACCCGAACGTGTTCCCGAACGTCGTCACCATCTTCCATTCGGTGCAGCGTGAGCTGCTTCAGTAGCGTGGCTTTCCGTGCAGGTCCCTTCGATTGATATATGTCCTGAAGCTTCAACCACATTTCCCGAGATGTTTCGCAGTTCTTTACTTGTTTCAGTTCGGACGCGCTGATCGACAAAACGATGTCTGATTTCGCTTTGTTGTCGTTCCTTGTCCATTCCAGCGCGTCACTCACAGTCGAAACGTCCGTTGCGACGACGACGGGCTTAGCTATTTCGCCGTTCACGTATGCCCATGCATCGTTCTTGACGAGCAAGGCTTGCATTTGCATTTTCCACGTATCGTAATTCTCTTTGTTTAAAGATTCGATTCGCACGATTCCCGAACTCATCGTGATACGCGTCGCGTGTACTAAGGGGACAATGGCTAACCTCTTCCTGTTCTTCGATCGTGCTTCCCGGTTACTTATTACACTTTCACTTTAACTTCCGAGGTTTCCTGGGCCCATAACCTATTGTTGTGCCAGTGTTCGCGATACCTCGTGTACGGAAAGTAGGGAAAGACACGGTGTAGAAGGTTAAACAGTGAAACGTTTATTAGGCGTGCGTGGCCGTACAATCCTGGAACCGAGTGACCAGTGAGTCCTAAGAGACCCAACCCAACTCGGGGCCTTTGTCGCCGGAGACGGCGGCGCTTGCGTCGCGGCTAATGCGCGTGTCGCCGCCGCGTATGGAGTAGCCATAAGCGCCAACAAGACAATGAAAATTTTGAGGTCCTGAATTCATTACCACGTCGGGGTGGACCAGGAAAATTCGAAATATTGTATAACACCACTAAATAAAGATATCCGAATGCCGAAAATGAACCGTATTTCAATTTTCTATAAGACATCAATCAACTTCAATGAAAATTTTAACGTCCTGAGGTTATTACCACTTTGCGGTAGACCAAGAAAATTCGAAATATTGTATAACACCACTGTATAAAAATGTCAGAATGTCAAAAATGAACCGTATTACAATTTTCTATAAGACATCAATGAACGACAATGAAAATTTTAAGGTCCTGAATTCATTACCACGTTTTCGTGGACCAGGAAAATTCGAAATATTGTATAACACCACTAAATAAAGATATCCGAATGCCGAAAATGAACCGTATTTCAATTTTCTATAAGACATCAATCAACGTCAATGAAAATTTTAACGTCCTGAGTTTATTACCACTTTGCGGTAGACCAAGAAAATTCGAAATATTGTATAACACCACTGTAGAAAAATGTCAGAATGTCAAAAATGAACCGTATTACAATTTTCTATAAGACGTCAATGAACGGCAATAAAAATTTTAAGGCCCTGAATTCGTTATCACGTCGGGGTGGACCAGGGAAATTCGAAAGTATTGTATTAACACCACTAAATAAAGATATCCGAATGCCGAAATGAACCGTATTTAAATTTTCAATAAGACATCAATCAACTTCAATGAAAATTTTAACGTCCTGAGGTTATTACCACTTTGCGGTAGACCAAGAAAATTCGAAATATTGTATAACACCACTGTATAAAAATGTCAGAATGTCAAAAATGAACCGTATTACAATTTTCTATAAGACATCAATGAACGACAATGAAAATTTTAAGGTCCTGAATTCATTACCACGTCGGGGTGGACCAAGAAAATTCGAAATATTATATAACACCACTGTATAAAAATGTCAGAATGTCAAAAATGAACCGTATTACAATTTTCTATAAGACATCAATGAAAGACAATGAAAATTTTAACGTCCTGAGTTTATTACCACTTTGCGGTAGAACAAGAAAATTCGAAATATTGTATAACACCACTGTATAAAAATCTCAGAATGTCAAAAATGAACCGTATTACAATTTTCTATAAGACATCAATGAACGACAATGAAAATTTTAACGTCCTGAATTCATTACCACGTCGGGGTGGACCAAGAAAATTCGAAATATTATATAACACCACTGTATAAAAATGTCAGAATGTCAAAAATGAACCGTATTACAATTTTCTATAAGACATCAATGAAAGACAATGAAAATTTTGAGGTCCTGAATTCATTACCACGTCGGGGTGGACCAGGAAAATTCGAAATATTGTATAACACCACTAAATAAAGATATCCGAATGCCGAAAATGAACCGTATTTCAATTTTCTATAAGACATCAATCAACTTCAATGAAAATTTTAACGTCCTGAGGTTATTACCACTTTGCGGTAGACCAAGAAAATTCGAAATATTGTATAACACCACTGTATAAAAATGTCAGAATGTCAAAAATGAACCGTATTACAATTTTCTATAAGACATCAATGAACGACAATGAAAATTTTAAGGTCCTGAATTCATTACCACGTTTTCGTGGACCAGGAAAATTCGAAATATTGTATAACACCACTAAATAAAGATATCCGAATGCCGAAAATGAACCGTATTTCAATTTTCTATAAGACATCAATCAACGTCAATGAAAATTTTAACGTCCTGAGTTTATTACCACTTTGCGGTAGACCAAGAAAATTCGAAATATTGTATAACACCACTGTAGAAAAATGTCAGAATGTCAAAAATGAACCGTATTACAATTTTCTATAAGACGTCAATGAACGGCAATAAAAATTTTAAGGCCCTGAATTCGTTATCACGTCGGGGTGGACCAGGGAAATTCGAAAGTATTGTATTAACACCACTAAATAAAGATATCCGAATGCCGAAATGAACCGTATTTAAATTTTCAATAAGACATCAATCAACTTCAATGAAAATTTTAACGTCCTGAGGTTATTACCACTTTGCGGTAGACCAAGAAAATTCGAAATATTGTATAACACCACTGTATAAAAATGTCAGAATGTCAAAAATGAACCGTATTACAATTTTCTATAAGACATCAATGAACGACAATGAAAATTTTAAGGTCCTGAATTCATTACCACGTCGGGGTGGACCAAGAAAATTCGAAATATTATATAACACCACTGTATAAAAATGTCAGAATGTCAAAAATGAACCGTATTACAATTTTCTATAAGACATCAATGAACGACAATGAAAATTTTAAGGTCCTGAATTCATTACCACGTCGGGGTGGGCCAAGAAAATTCGAAATATTATATAACACCACTGTATAAAAATGTCAGAATGTCAAAAATGAACCGTATTACAATTTTCTATAAGACATCAATGAAAGACAATGAAAATTTTGAGGTCCTGAATTCATTACCACGTCGGGGTGGACCAGGAAAATTCGAAATATTGTATAACACCACTAAATAAAGATATCCGAATGCCGAAAATGAACCGTATTTCAATTTTCTATAAGACATCAATGAACGACAATGAAAATTTTAAGGTCCTGAATTCATTACCACGTCGGGCTGGATCAGGAAAATTCGAAATATTATATAACACCACTGTATAAAAATGTCAGAATGTCAAAAATGAACCGTATTACAATTTTCTATAAGACATCAATGAACGACAATGAAAATTTTAAGGGCCTGAATTCATTACCACGTTTTCGTGGACCAGGAAAATTCGAAAGTATTGTATTAACACCACCAAATAAAGATATCCGATTGCCGAAATGAACCGTATTTCAATTTTCTATAAGACATCAATCAACGTCAATGAAAATTTTAACGTCCTGAGTTTATTACCACTTTGCGGTAGACCAAGAAAATTCGAAATATTGTATAACACCACTGTATAAAAATCTCAGAATGTCAAAAATGAACCGTATTACAATTTTCTATAAGACATCAATGAACGACAATGAAAATTTTAAGGTCCTGAATTCATTACCACGTCGGGGTGGACCAGGAAAATTCGAAAGTATTGTATTAACACCAGTAAATAAATATATCCGAATACCGAAAATGAACCGTATTTCAATTTTCAATAAGACATCAATCAACGTCAATGAAAATTTTAACGTCCTGAGTTTATTACCACTTTGCGGTAGACCAAGAAAATTCGAAATATTATATAACACCACTGTATAAAAATGTCAGAATGTCAAAAATGAACCGTATTACAATTTTCTATAAGACATCAATGAACGACAATGAAAATTTTAAGGTCCTGAATTCATTACCACGTCGGGGTGGACCAAGAAAATTCGAAATATTATATAACACCACTGTATAAAAATGTCAGAATGTCAAAAATGAACCGTATTACAATTTTCTATAAGACATCAATGAAAGACAATGAAAATTTTGAGGTCCTGAATTCATTACCACGTCGGGGTGGACCAGGAAAATTCGAAATATTGTATAACACCACTAAATAAAGATATCCGAATGCCGAAAATGAACCGTATTTCAATTTTCTATAAGACATCAATCAACGTCAATGAAAATTTTAACGTCCTGAGGTTATTACCACTTTGCGGTAGACCAAGAAAATTCGAAATATTGTATAACACCACTGTATAAAAATGTCAGAATGTCAAAATTGAACCGTATTACCATTTTCTATAAGACATCAATGAACGACAATGAAAATTTTGAGGTCCTGAATTCATTACCACGTCGGGGTGGACCAGGAAAATTCGAAATATTGTATAACACCACTAAATAAAGATATCCGAATGCCGAAAATGCGAGAGTCCGGTGGGGATTGAGTAGGAGGCAGGTGCGAATAGGTAGGTGCAGAAAAGAGTAGAGGATAAAGTGGTGTAGGTTAGAGGGCGGAGGGAAGATAGGGATAGGAAAGGAAGACGGGGAAGGAGGAAGTGAGGCGAGATAATAGGACGAAGAAAAGGGAAAGTAACGACAGAGATAAAGGAGTGGCAAAAGCGAGGTCGTGAAAGGAGGTTAGGAAAAGACGGGAGTCGAGGAAGACGGATAGGAAGCAAGGAAAGGCAGGGGGCGGCATCTAGAGGAACTAAAGGAAAGAGGGATAGGTAAGGTAGAGAGAACGGAGAAGAAAGCAGTAGGTAAGGCAGGGAAATCGGACAGAGGATAGGAGCGATAGATAGACGGAGATGGGGGATGAGAAAGGGACAAGAGGAAGACCAAAGAAAGTGGACGAGCTGGCGAGAGCCAGGTCAGGAAGTGAAGGGAGTCTCGCGGAGTATGTGGAGGGTTGGAAGAAGAGATCGAGAGAGGATCAGGGAGGGGGGGAGGGGAAAGTGGAGGAGAAGGATGAGCAATGGGTATTTAAGAAGAGTAAGAAAGTGGAGAGAACACCGGGGGAGGACGGAGGAAGGGTAGAAAGGATGGTGGCGGATATGAGAAGGGAACTCAGGGAATTGATAGTGGAAACGGGGAAAGATAACAAGGAAATGGTAAGAGGGGAAATAGGGAATCTGAGGAAAGAGATGGAGGAAAGAGAGGAGAGATGGAGGAAAGACAGGGAGGAGATGGAGAAGAAAATAGAAAAGTTGGTAGGGAGACTGGAGAAAATGACGGACATAGAAGAGAGGGTAAGTAGAATAGAAGGCAAGCTGGAGAATGAGGGATGTGGGGGAGAGGGACGAAAAGAAGAGAGCCAAGAGATGGAGCGAAGGATGAGGAGGCTAGAGTGGAAGGAGGAGAAAAAGGAGAGGGAGGAGAGAAGGAATAATATAATAGTGAGAAATTGGCAGATGGAGGGGCAAGTAGGAGAGAAGGAGTTAGAGGAATGGATAAAGCGGAGGATCGGGGAGGAAGTGAGGATTGTGAAGGTAAGGGAAGTAGGAGGGGTGCAGGGAAACAGGATGATCTGGGCAAAAATGGACAGCGTAGGAGATAAAAGGAAGTTAATGATAGGGAAAAAGAAGCTGGGAAAGAGCAGGGAGGTGATAACGGATGACCTGACGCAGCAGGAAAGGGAAATGAGGTGGAGGATAAGGGAGATTGCGTGGAAAGAAAGGAGCAAGGGGAAAGAGGTGGAGGAGAGATATGGGAGGATAAGGATAGGGGACACATGGTGGAAATGGGATGAGAAAGAGAAACTATTAAAAAACGGAATGGAGCGGAGGATGGCAGAGGAGGGAGGAGGGAAGAGAACGGAAGGGAGAAGGGGGGAAGGGGACAAGGACGGGGCAGAGAAGAAGTAAGAGAGGAAGGGAAAGGGCGAGCCGGAAAAGGGGAAGAGCAGAGGGAGGGAGGAGGCAGGCGAAGAGGAGAGGAGACGAAAATTGGATTCTGGAATGTAGCAGGAGTAAGAGGGAAGGCGAGGGAAATAGGGGAGGAGATAAAAGGGTGGGGAGTGGCGGTGTTAATGGAGACGTGATTGGAGGACAAAGATTGGGAGGCGGGGAAGAGGAACCTTCCGAAAGGGTGGCAGTGGAGTTGCCAGGGGGCGAGAAGAAGGAGTAAGAAGGGTAGGGCAATGGGAGGGATGATAGTAGGGGTAAGAGAAGGGTATAGAGTAGTGGACTGGGGGGAAGAGGAAGGAAAGGAGGAGGGCTGCATGAAGGTGACAGTGGAGACAGGAGGGAGGAAGTGGACGATAATAGGGGTATATGTCAACAGGGATATGGAGGGAAAACTAAACTACTTGGAAAGGTGGATGGGCAGAAGGAGCCAAGGGGGGGAGATGACGATAATAGGGGGCGACTTCAATGCGAGAATAGGGGAGGAGGTGGAAGGAAAGGATAGAGGATGGGAGGGGGAGGGTAGAGCAAGGAGAAGGATGAAGGACAGAAAGGCGAATGAAGCAGGGAGGAGACTAAGGAGGAGAGTGGAGGAAGCGGGGTGGGAGTTCCTAAACGGTAAAATGAAAGGGGACGAAGAGGGTGAGTACACGTTCACGGGAGGCAGGGGGGAAAGCACAATAGACTACATTCTGGTAGAGGAAGAGAAGTGGGGGGAGATTGAGAGCATGGAGGTAGGGGAGGGAGTGGGATCGGACCATCACCCGGTGGTAGTGACAGTGAAAGGGAGTAGAGAGGGAAGGAGAGGAAAAGGGAAGGAAGAAAGAGGAGAGAAGGGGGGGATGAAGGGAAAGGTAGAGTGGGATGAGGAGGCGAGGAAGGGGTATAAGGATAGGACCGAGCAGTGGAAGAGAGAAGGGGAAAGGACAGCAGAGAAATGGGAGAGGGTAAGGGACAAGGTGAAGGAGGAGTTGGAATGTATGAAGAAGGGGAGGGAAAGGAGGAAGGAGAGGGAAGGATGGTTTGACGACGAGTGTAGGGAAAGAAGGAGGAAGGTCAAGGAGGAGCTGAGGAGGTGGAGAAAGGGGAAGGGGGAGAAGAAGCAGTACTGGGAGGAAAGGACGGGGTACTGGGAATTGTGTGAAAAGAAAAAGCAGGAGGTGAGGGAAAGGTTCATAAGAGAGGTGGGGAAGGCAAAAACGGATAGAGAGGTATGGGGGATAATAAATAGGCAGAGGAAACGGAGGGAGAGGGTGGGTGAGGATATAGCAATGGGGGAGTGGGAGGAGCACTTTAAGAGGGTGCTGGGAGGAGTGGAAGGGAGGGCGATAGGGGGAGGAGAACGAAAGGGGGAGTTGAGCGGGGAAGAGCTGAGAAGAGAGGAGTTTGACGAGGCAGTGAGAGACCTGAAGGGGAATAAGGCGGTGGGGATAGATGGGATACAAGGGGAGGCATGGAAATATGCGGGGGAGGGGGTTAAGGAAGCGGCATGGGAGGTGTGCGAGGGGATTTGGAAGGGACAGGGGTGGCCGGAGGATTCGAAGGAGGGGATAGTGGTGCCAATAAAAAAGAAAGGGGATGGAAGGAAAGCGGAGGATTATAGAGGAGTGACAGCAATGCCAGCGCTGTATAAGGTATATGCTTCAGTGTTGAAGAGGAGGTTGGAGAAGGTGGTGGAGGAAAAAGGGGTGATACCGGAAAACCAGGCGGGGTTCAGGAAGGGAAGGGGCACAGTGGACAATATATATACGTTGAACTGGGTCATCAACAGGGGAATTGGAAAGAAGGGAGGAAAGGTAATTCTAATGTTTGTGGACTTTAAGGCAGCATTTGACGGAGTGTGCAGAGAGGCGGTATGGGAGGCCATGGGGAGGATGGGGATTCGAGAAGGATTGATAGACAGGGTGAAAGAGATTTACAGGGAAACAAAGAGCAGGGTGAGGGTTGGGGGGAGAGTTGGGGAGAGTTTTTGGACAGGTAGAGGGTTGAGGCAGGGGTGCCCGCTAAGCCCACTGCTCTTTAACTGCTTGATCGCAGACCTGGAAGGGGAAATAAGGAAAGCAGGGGGAGGGGCAGAGATCAAAGGGGGTAGGAGGATACACACGTTGGCATACGCGGACGATGTGGTGCTGATGGCGGAGGACGAAGAGGGAATGAGGAGGATGATGGGGGTATTAAGGGAATACGTAGGGAGGAAAGGCCTCCAGATAAACGAGGGAAAGACAAAGATGATGAGGTGTGGGAAAGGAGGGGGGAGGAAGAAAGTGGTGGACTGGAGGTGGGGAAGAGAAAAGATCGAAGAGGTAAAGGAATTTAGGTACTTGGGGTACGTATTCAGAAGGAATGGAGGGCATGAGGGGCAGGTAGAAGATAGGGTAAAAAAGGCGGCGAAGGTGATGGGAAGGGTGTGGGGGTTGGGGAAAAGGATATTCAGGGAAGACTGGAAAAGGAGGCTCTGGCTATTTGACACCCTGGTGTGGACGGTAGCGGGATATGGAGTGGAGATCTGGGGATGGAAGGAGAGGAAAAAGATGGAAGCGCTCGAGGAGAGGTACATGAGATGGACGATGGGGCTGGATTGGCAGACCCCGGGATATATGGTGAGAGAGGAACTAAAGAGGGAAGAGTTGAGGGGAAGGATGGGCAGAAGGGCATGGAGATACGAGGAGAGGCTGGATAAAGGAGGAGGCACAGGGTTAGCAAGGGAAGTGAGGGAGGAGGTAAGGAAAAGAGGAATGAGAGGAGGAGAGAGTGGACATAATAGGTGGGAGGAAGAAAGGGGAAAGTTCATGAGAGACAGAGGAATTGAGGGAAAGGAGGTGGAGGAGCGCAGGAAAAGGGGAGACCTGGAGTACGAGGAATTGGAGAGGAGGGATAAAGAAAACTGCAGGAGGGAGAGAGAGGAAAAGATAAGGGTTAGCAGGTACAATAGATGGTACAGGGAAGTAAGAACGAGGGCAGTGCCAAAATATCTGGAAAAGGGGTGGAAGGAAAGTAGATGGAGGAGGGTAATAAGATTTAGGCTGGGAAACGAAATGGGAGAAGGAAGGTACTGGGAGGAAGGGGACAAAAGGAGGTGCAGGGGATGCTGGGGAGAAATGGAAAGTTGGGAACATGTGATGGAGGTGTGCGGGAGGGGGTTGATGGAAGGCATGGAGGGCGAGGAGGAGGAGAAGGGGATAAGTCAGAAGGTGAGGGAGGTGTTGGATGAAGAAGGAGTAGGAGAGGGGTGGATGAGAGGTTGGGAGGAGAGGAGAAAGGAAAGGGAAGCAGGGCTGGAATGGGAAGAAGGGGGAGGGACGGGGGAAGTATGAACGAAAGGACGAGCGGATGGATGAGTGAAGTGAAAGCGAAGGCGGATATCTCTCTCTCGTGCGAGCGACGCGAAGAAGGCGAGCGATGCGAAGAATGGAAAGTGTGATGGACAGCGGCGAAGGCGGATAGCGGATAGGACATAGAATAAGGCTAGGTGATAAGGAAAGCGTATAGCGAGCGTAATTGTAAGAGCGGACTCAGGTGTAACCCGAAAGGGCACGATTAATAAACCGAATGCCGAAAATGCACCGTATTTCAATTTTCTATAAGACATCAATCAACGTCAATGAAAATTTTAACGTCCTGAGTTTATTACCACTTTGCGGTAGACCAAGAAAATTCGAAATATTGTATAACACCACTGTATAAAAATGTCGGAATGTCAAAAATGAACCGTATTACAATTTTCTATAAGACATCAATGAACGACAATGAAAATTTTGAGGTCCTGAATTCATTACCACGTCGGGGTGGACCAGGAAAATTCGAAAGTATTGTATTAACATCGCTAAATAAAGATATCCGAATGCCGAAAATGAACAGTATTTCAATATTCTATAAGACATCAATCAACGACAATCAAAATTTTAAAGTCCTGAGTTTATTACCACTTTGCGGTAGACCAAGAAAATTCCAAATATTGTCTAACACCACTGTATAAAAATATCAGACTATCAAAAATGAAGTACATTACAATTTTCTATAAGACATCAACGAAAGACAATGCAAATTTTAAGGTCCTGAATTCATTACCACGTCGGGGTGGACCAAGAAAATTCGAAATATTATATAACACCACTGTATAAAAATGTCAGAATGTCAAAAATGAACCGTATTACAATTTTCTATAAGACGTCAATGAACGGCAATGAAAATTTTGAGGTCCTGAATTCATTACCACGTCGGGGTGGACCAGGAAAATTCGAAATATTGTATAACACCACTGTAGAAAAATATCAGAATGTCAAAAATGAACCGTATTACAATTTTCTATAAGACATCAATGAACGACAATGAAAATTTTGAGGTCCTGAATTCATTACCACGTCGGGGTGGACCAGGAAAATTCGAAATATTGTATAACACCACTGTAGAAAAATATCAGAATGTCAAAAATGAACCGTATTACAATTTTCTATAAGACGTCAATGAACGGCAATGAAAATTTTAAGGTCCTGAATTCATTACCAATTCGGGGTGGACCAGGAAAATTCGAAAGCATTGTATTAACACCACTAAATAAAGATATCCGAATGCCGAAATGAACCGTATTTCAATTTTGTATAAGACATCAATCAACGTCAATGAAAATTTTAACGTCCTGAGTTTATTACTACTTTGCGGTAGACCAAGAAAATTCGAAATATTGTATAACACCACTGTATAAAAATGTCGGAATGTCAAAAATGAACCGTATTACAATTTTCTATAAGACATCAATGAACGACAATGAAAATTTTGAGGTCCTGAATTCATTACCACGTCGGGGTGGACCAGGAAAATTCGAAAGTATTGTATTAACACCGCTAAATAAAGATATCCGAATGCCGAAAATGAACAGTATTTCAATATTCTATAAGACATCAATCAACGACAATCAAAATTTTAAAGTCCTGAGTTTATTACCACTTTGCGGTAGACCAAGAAAATTCCAAATATTGTCTAACACCACTGTATAAAAATATCAGACTATCAAAAATGAAGCACATTACAATTTTCTATAAGACATGAACGAAAGACAATGCAAATTTTAAGGTCCTGAATTCATTACCACGTCGGGGTGGACCAAGAAAAATCGAAATATTATATAACACCACTGTATAAAAATGTCAGAATGTCAAAAATTGTTAGGTTTTTATTTATTTAGAGCTTACAGTTGTATTTGAATTGGTATGATTACAATAGTGTAGTACTTGTGCAAGGCGTTGAGCTCGACCACACGCCATACAAAGGAACTGATTTAGCGGGAGAAACAAGGCACGGTCAGCCTCCCCCTGAGCGTTACTCGCACGTGATCTGCGCGTGCGCGGCGTTAGGGCCATATCACACCGTGGGTCACGTTTGTATGTCCAACACCCCCTCTCAAACGTGAAACCATCATTTCGCCTTTGACCTCTCCTTATCCTTCTTCCAGTTTGGCTAGGCCCAGGAGAGACGTGAATTTGCGATGACTTGGTCCACTTAAAGATTTTGTTAGGACGTCTGCGACCATTTCACCCGTCGGTACATACTTGACGTCTATTTTGCCATCCTCATGGGCCTCTCTTACATAGTGATGACGTATGTCAATATGCTTTGTCCTTGAATGAAAAACCGGATTCTTCATTAACTTTTGAGCCCCTTGATTGTCACAGTAAATTACAGTGGCCTCCATGTCCACTTTTGCATATTCAATTTCGGTCAGAAAGTATCGCAAATACGTTGCTTCTTTGGCTGCCTCACTCAGTGCCATGTACTCAGCCTCTGTACTTGATAACGCAACGCTTTGCTGTTTTCTTGACTCCCATGTGACTGCACCATTTGCCAATTTGAACACGTATCCTGTGTAAGAGATCCTGTCCTCAGTATCATTTGCCCAGTCAGAATCTGTGTACCCTGTTATGACGTCTGGAGTGTCTGTAAAACTTAAACAAAAATTTGGTGTTCCTTTTAAATATCGCAGGACTCTTTTTGCAGCGTTCCAGTGACTTCTTCTGTAATTTTCATTAAATCGGCTCAGTACGCTAACGCTGTGAGCGATATCGGGTCTCGTAGCAACCGCCAAGTACATTAATGCTCCCACGAGCGATCTGTAGGGCATTTTCTCTATGTCAGCCGCTTCTTCATCCGTCAGCGGAGACGTCTCCTTGGTCAATTTTATTTTGCTCTCGAGAGGCGTAGAGACAGCGTTTGCTTCTTCCATGTGGAATCTTTTCAGAATGTCGTCCGTATATTTTGATTGAGACATCGTTATGGATCCAGATTCCTCATCTTGATGAAATTCGACTCCCAAACAGTAATGCAATGGTCCTAAATCTTTTATATTGAAGCTTGATTCCAACACAGCTTTTATGTTATCAAAAGATTTTTGGTGACTTGTCGCGATAATAATATCGTCAACATAGATTGCAACGATTGTAATGTCGTCGCAAGTACGACTCAAATACACGCATTTATCTGCGTTCATTGGTTTTAGACCCATTTCTTTTAATTTCGAGTCCAATTTCTCGTACCACTGTCTGCCCGATTGCTTTAAACCATATAACGATCTTTGCAACTTGCAAACTAAATGCTCTTTCCCAGGTGCTTGGAAACCATCAGGCTGTTCCATATAAATGTTCTCCTTTAGGTCACCGTTTATGTATGCCATAACAACGTCCAATTGATACAGTTTTAACCGGAGTTGTGCGGCGATTGCGACGATGAGTCGTATTGAACTTAGTCTTACAACAGGAGCAAAAGTTTCAGTAAAGTCTACATTGAATCGTTGTGCGTATCCTTTTGCGACTAACCTTGCTTTGCGCCTTTCAACGGTGCCATTGGCATTATACTTGGTACGCAGCACCCATCTGCATCCGATTACGTTTCCATTATTCGGGCGTTCGGTCAGTTTCCACGCTCCATTTTCGATCAGCGCGTTGTACTCTGCTTCCATTGCTCCCTTCCATTCAAACGCGTGAGGTCCTGATAAGGCTGTCTCAACTGTCGGTACGGGACTTTCCTGGTACGCTAATTGCGCTTGATGAATTTCACCTTGATACTCAGAGTAAATCTTCCTGGGTCTCCCCCTTCGTCCAGTTCGTATCAATCTCGGCCTACCACGTCCTCTTCGGGTTGGGGTTTCATGATACGCAACGTCACCGAGGTCATACTCAATTTCTTCCTCTTCCTCTTGAGCTTCTTCATTTCCCTCGTTTTGAGTCGTTCTATTTGGTTCCGACAGCAACTCAACGTCCAGGAATTTTGAGTTCTTTTTATTATCCTCAAGATTGCAAGGATGGCCGACGAACCTTATGTCTCGGCTCTTAATAATCTTTTCAGTCGTTTCGTTCCACATACGATACGCCTTTGATTCGTTTGAATATCCTACGCAGATGCATTTTTCTGACCTAGGTTCAAATTTCCCTTTTCCAGGCTTTTTGTTCATAACATATCCAGTACAGCCGAACGGCCTTAAATGGCGAACACTCGGCTTCCATCCAGCCCAGGATTCGAAGGGAGTCATGTTATGTAAACTCTTTGAGGGACACCTATTCCTAATATATGCGGCCGTGGCTACCGCTTCAGCCCAGAATCTAGCCGGCAATTTCGCATCGGCTAACATGCACCTGGCCATTTCCAGTAACGTGCGGTTCATACGCTCAGCGACACCATTTTGCTGAGGGGAGTAAGCGACAGTTTTCTGCCTCTTTATTCCACACTTTGTCAGGTATTCTGTGAATTCCTCTCCGCAATATTCGAGCCCATTATCAGTACGGAGTATCTTAATTCTTCTTTCAGTTTGATTTTCGACTAGTGCTTTAAATTCTTTAAAAACCCCCTTAACTTCATCTTTAGACTTTAGAAATCGTACTTCAACCCAACGAGATTTGTCGTCTATGAAGGTTGCAAAGTATCTAGCTCCTCCGATTGATT
Organism: Trypoxylon attenuatum; assembly: GCA_963989405.1. NCBI lineage: Eukaryota > Metazoa > Arthropoda > Insecta > Hymenoptera > Crabronidae > Trypoxylon > Trypoxylon attenuatum. Next base: position 18,441,748 of record OZ022489.1, read on the forward strand.
TTGTTCGCATTGGGCCACAAACGTCAGAATGTATGCAATCAAGAACATTTTCGCTTCTTGTTGCTGACAACTTTGGAAAAGGCGTTGACGTTTGTTTGTTCTCGATGCAGGTTTCACAATCAGGCATTGGGTTCCGTGATCCTAAAACAAGTCCTCTTACCATGTTTTCTTTTTCCATTTTCCGTAAGTCAGCTTCGTTAAGGTGCCCAAAACAACGATGCCATTTAACAATTTCGTCATTTGAGTAGCTTCCCAGTGCAGCTGAATTCAACTTTGATTTGATCACGAACAAACTTCCATCCTGATTTGCTACTGCTATCGTCGTGCCATCAGAATCCATAATCTTGGCTGTGTCTCCATTGAATAGTACACTACGCCCACCTTTTGTAACCTTTGGAACTGAAAGGAGATTCATTTTAAGCTGAGGCACATAGAGTGTATTTTCCAACCTTAATACGAATTTTTCAGCCGCCACGCAAACCGTTCCTATTCCTTGTACTGCTGCGGATTCACCGTTCGCCACATTTACAGTTTGATTTGCTAGTGGCTTTAAATCTTTAAAGTGTGAAGCATTATTGCACATATGAGTCGTTGCTCCACTGTCAATGCACCAACTTTCTTGACTAGGGGTGCACTCATTTAATTTGGTAGTGACTGTTTCAACTTGGCCTGAAACTGCGAGTACGGATGTTAAAGCCTTCTCGTTTGAACACGTCATTGCTTTCTTTTGTTGTCCTATCTCTTGTTTCTTGTCTGCCGCTTTCTTAAAACAGTCAGCTGCCTTGTGACCCCTTTTCTGGCAATAACTGCACTTGTAATTCGGCTTTCTCCTACTGGTACTTTGGGGTGTTTCAATGTCTTGCCTTTCATACATGTCACACTTTGTTTGATTCTTGTACATTGGCTTCAGACGTCGTTCCTCTTGAATGTGATATGCATCTGCGGCTTTGGTATCCTGGTTACTTGATTTCCTTGAGTTTGCTTCTTCCAGTAGCTTAACTTTCAGCATCTCTGGTGTCGGAAGCTCATCTCGTGTCTTTATGGCACATCTGAAATTTTCGTAACTCCCTGGGATACTATGTAGAAATAAAATAGTGAGAAGGTTCCCATTGATGTCGACTTCTAAAGCTTTTAGCTTGTCTACTATACTAAAATACTTGTTTAGATGCACAGCCATATCATCGCCTTCACTCATTTTTGTGAATAGTAGTGTTTCCAACAAACTTGCTGTTTTAGCTGGTCCTCTTGATTCGTAGACTTCTGCCAATTTTGTCCATACTTCTTCTGAAGTTGTTGCATGTTTTACATGGCAATACTCACTCGAATTCAGTGTCAGGATGATGTCTGCTTTGGCTTTCCTATCATTCCTTGTCCAGTTTGCGATTTCAGCACTATCTGTGGTCGGCTTCGGATTCTCACCAATCACGTATTCCCATAAATCGTTTTTAGTTAGGATAGCTTCCATTTGTACTTTCCAAAAATCATAATTTTCGCTATTCAGCTTTTCAATTTTTATATTTGGATTAGTCATCTCGCTTCGGCCTATTCTTTCGTACGCGAAATGTAAAATTTATCTGCACAGCTTACGGCGTGGCCTTACAGACGTATTTGAGGTTACGTTCGTCCTGGGTTTACCGGTACAGCTTACTTTTCAGCAATAACTATTGCTTTCACCTTTATGTATTTATTTCGCGCAGTGGAATCGATTCTGGGCCCATAACCTGTTAGGTTTTTATTTATTTAGAGCTTACAGTTGTATTTGAATTGGTATGATTACAATAGTGTAGTACTTGTGCAAGGCGTTGAGCTCGACCACACGCCATACAAAGGAACTGATTTAGCGGGAGAAACAAGGCACGGTCAGCCTCCCCCTGAGCGTTACTCGCACGTGATCTGCGCGTGCGCGGCGTTAGGGCCATATCACACCGTGGGTCACGTTTGTATGTCCAACAAAAATGAACCGTATTACAATTTTCTATAAGACATCAATGAACGACAATAAAAATTTTGAGGTCCTGAATTCATTACCACGTCGGGGTGGACCAGGAAAATTCGAAATATTGTATAACACCACTGTAGAAAAATATCAGAATGTCAAAAATGAACCGTATTACAATTTTCTATAAGACGTCAATGAACGGCAATGAAAATTTTAAGGTCCTGAATTCATTACCAATTCGGGGTGGACCAGGAAAATTCGAAAGCATTGTATTAACACCACTAAATAAAGATATCCGAATGCCGAAATGAACCGTATTTCAATTTTGTATAAGACATCAATCAACGTCAATGAGAATTTTAACGTCCTGAGTTTATCACCACTTTGCGGTAGACCAAGAAAATTCGAAATATTGTATATCACCACTGTATAAAAATGTCGGAATGTCAAAAATGAACCGTATTACAATTTTCTATAAGACATCAATGAACGACAATGAAAATTTTGAGGTCCTGAATTCATTACCACGTCGGGGTGGACCAGGAAAATTCGAAATATTGTATAACACCACTAAATAAAGATATCCGAATGCCGAAATGAACCGTATTTCAATTTTGTATAAGACATCAATCAACGTCAATGAAAATTTTAACGTCCTGAGTTTATCACCACTTTGCGGTAGACCAAGAAAATTCGAAATATTGTATAACACCACTGTATAAAAATGTCGGAATGTCAAAAATGAACCGTATTACAATTTTCTATAAGACATCAATGAACGACAATGAAAATTTTGAGGTCCTGAATTCATTACCACGTCGGGGTGGACCAGGAAAATTCGAAATATTGTATAACACCACTAAATAAAGATATCCGAATGCCGAAAATGAACCGTATTTCAATTTTCTATAAGACATCAATCAACGTCAATGAAAATTTTAACGTCCTGAGTTTATTACCACTTTGCGGTAGACCAAGAAAATTCGAAATATTGTATAACACCACTGTAGAAAAATATTAGAATGTCAAAAGTGAACCGTATTACAATTTTCTATAAGACGTCAATGAACGGCAATGAAAATTTTGAGGTCCTGAATTCATTACCACGTCGGGGTGGACCAGGAAAATTCGAAATATTGTATAACACCACTAAATAAAGATATCCGAATGCCGAAAATGCACCGTATTTCAATTTTCTATAAGACATCAATCAACGTCAATGAAAATTTTAACGTCCTGAGTTTATTACCACTTTGCGGTAGACCAAGAAAATTCGAAATATTGTATAACACCACTGTATAAAAATGTCGGAATGTCAAAAATGAACCGTATTACAATTTTCTATAAGACATCAATGAACGACAATGAAAATTTTGAGGTCCTGAATTCATTACCACGTCGGGGTGGACCAGGAAAATTCGAAAGTATTGTATTAACACCGCTAAATAAAGATATCCGAATGCCGAAAATGAACAGTATTTCAATATTCTATAAGACATCAATCAACGACAATCAAAATTTTAAAGTCCTGAGTTTATTACCACTTTGCGGTAGACCAAGAAAATTCCAAATATTGTCTAACACCACTGTATAAAAATATCAGACTATCAAAAATGAAGCACATTACAATTTTCTATAAGACATGAACGAAAGACAATGCAAATTTTAAGGTCCTGAATTCATTACCACGTCGGGGTGGACCAGGAAAATTCGAAATATTGTATAACACCACTAAATAAAGATATCCGAATGCCGAAAATGCACCGTATTTCAATTTTCTATAAGACATCAATCAACGTCAATGAAAATTTTAACGTCCTGAGTTTATTACCACTTTGCGGTAGACCAAGAAAATTCGAAATATTGTATAACACCACTGTATAAAAATGTCGGAATGTCAAAAATGAACCGTATTACAATTTTCTATAAGACATCAATGAACGACAATGAAAATTTTAAGGTCCTGAATTCATTACCACGTCGGGGTGGACCAAGAAAATTCGAAATATTATACAACACCACTGTATAAAAATGTCAGAATGTCAAAAATGAACCGTATTACAATTTTCTATAAGACATCAATGAAAGACAATGAAAATTTTGAGGTCCTGAATTCATTACCACGTCGGGGTGGACCAGGAAAATTCGAAATATTGTATAACACCACTAAATAAAGATATCCGAATGCCGAAAATGAACCGTATTTCAATTTTCTATAAGACATCAATCAACGTCAATGAAAATTTTAAGGTCCTGAATTCATTACCACGTCGGGCTGGATCAGGAAAATTCGAAATATTATATAACACCACTGTATAAAAATGTCAGAATGTCAAAAATGAACCGTATTACAATTTTCTATAAGACATCAATGAACGACAATGAAAATTTTGAGGTCCTGAATTCATTACCACGTCGGGGTGGACCAGGAAAATTCGAAATATTGTATAACACCACTAAATAAAAATATCCGAATGCCGAAAATGAACCGTATTTCAATTTTCTATAAGACATCAATCAACGTCAATGAAAATTTTAACGTCCTGAGTTTATTACCACTTTGCGGTAGACCAAGAAAATTCGAAATATTGTATAACACCACTGTATAAAAATGTCAGAATGTCAAAAATGAACCGTATTACAATTTTCTATAAGACGTCAATGAACGGCAATGAAAATTTTAAGGTCCTGAATTCGTTATCACGTCGGGGTGGACCAGGGAAATTCGAAAGTATTGTATTAACACCACTAAATAAAGATATCCGAATGCCGAAATGAACCGTATTTAAATTTTCTATAAGACATCAATCAACGTCAATGAAAATTTTAACGTCCTGAGTTTATTACCACTTTGCGGTAGACCAAGAAAATTCGAAATATTGTATAACACCACTGTATAAAAATCTCAGAATGTCAAAAATGAACCGTATTACAATTTTCTATAAGACATCAATGAACGACAATGAAAATTTTAAGGTCCTGAATTCATTACCACGTCGGGGTGGACCAGGAAAATTCGAAAGTATTGTATTAACACCAGTAAATAAATATATCCGAATACCGAAAATGAACCGTATTTCAATTTTCAATAAGACATCAATCAACGTCAATGAAAATTTTAACGTCCCGAGGTTATTACCTCTTTGCGGTAGACCAAGAAAATTCGAAATATTGTATAACACCACTGTATAAAAATGTCAGAATGTCAAAAATGAACCGTATTACCATTTTCTATAAGACATCAATGAACGACAATGAAAATTTTGAGGTCCTGAATTCATTACCACGTCGGGGTGGACCAGGAAAATTCGAAATATTGTATAACACCACTAAATAAAGATATCCGAATGCCGAAAATGAACCGTATTTCAATTTTCTATAAGACATCAATCAACGTCAATGAAAATTTTAACGTCCTGAGTTTATTACCACTTTGCGGTAGACCAAGAAAATTCGAAATATTGTATAACACTACTGTAGAAAAATATTAGAATGTCAAAAGTGAACCGTATTACAATTTTCTATAAGACATGAACGAAAGACAATGCAAATTTTAAGGTCCTGAATTCATTACCACGTCGGGCTGGATCAGGAAAATTCGAAATATTATATAACACCACTGTATAAAATTGTCAGAATGTCAAAAATGAACCGTATTACAATTTTCTATAAGACATCAATGAACGACAATGAAAATTTTAAGGTCCTGAATTCATTACCACGTTTTCGTGGACCAGGAAAATTCGAAATATTGTATAACACCACTAAATAAAGATATCCGAATGCCGAAAATGAACCGTATTTCAATTTTCTATAAGACATCAATCAACGTCAATGAAAATTTTAACGTCCTGAGTTTATTACCACTTTGCGGTAGACCAAGAAAATTCGAAATATTGTATAACACCACTGTATAAAAATCTCAGAATGTCAAAAATGAACCGTATTACAATTTTCTATAAGACATCAATGAACGACAATGAAAATTTTAAGGTCCTGAATTCGTTATCACGTCGGGGTGGACCAGGGAAATTCGAAAGTATTGTATTAACACCACTAAATAAAGATATCCGAATGCCGAAATGAACCGTATTTAAATTTTCTATAAGACATCAATCAACGTCAATGAAAATTTTAACGTCCTGAGTTTATTACCACTTTGCGGTAGACCAAGAAAATTCGAAATATTGTATAACACCACTGTATAAAAATCTCAGAATGTCAAAAATGAACCGTATTACAATTTTCTATAAGACATCAATGAACGACAATGAAAATTTTAAGGTCCTGAATTCATTACCACGTCGGGGTGGACCAGGAAAATTCGAAAGTATTGTATTAACACCAGTAAATAAATATATCCGAATACCGAAAATGAACCGTATTTCAATTTTCAATAAGACATCAATCAACGTCAATGAAAATTTTAACGTCCTGAGGTTATTACCACTTTGCGGTAGACCAAGAAAATTCGAAATATTGTATAACACCACTGTATAAAAATGTCAGAATGTCAAAAATGAACCGTATTACAATTTTCTATAAGACGTCAATGAACGGCAATGAAAATTTTAAGGTCCTGAATTCGTTATCACGTCGGGGTGGACCAGGGAAATTCGAAAGTATTGTATTAACACCACTAAATAAAGATATCCGAATGCCGAAATGAACCGTATTTAAATTTTCTATAAGACATCAATCAACGTCAATGAAAATTTTAACGTCCTGAGTTTATTACCACTTTGCGGTAGACCAAGAAAATTCGAAATATTGTATAACACCACTGTATAAAAATCTCAGAATGTCAAAAATGAACCGTATTACAATTTTCTATAAGACATCAATGAACGACAATGAAAATTTTAAGGTCCTGAATTCATTACCACGTCGGGGTGGACCAGGAAAATTCGAAAGTATTGTATTAACACCAGTAAATAAATATATCCGAATACCGAAAATGAACCGTATTTCAATTTTCAATAAGACATCAATCAACGTCAATGAAAATTTTAACGTCCCGAGGTTATTACCTCTTTGCGGTAGACCAAGAAAATTCGAAATATTGTATAACACCACTGTATAAAAATGTCAGAATGTCAAAAATGAACCGTATTACCATTTTCTATAAGACATCAATGAACGACAATGAAAATTTTGAGGTCCTGAATTCATTACCACGTCGGGGTGGACCAGGAAAATTCGAAATATTGTATAACACCACTAAATAAAGATATCCGAATGCCGAAAATGAACCGTATTTCAATTTTCTATAAGACATCAATCAACGTCAATGAAAATTTTAACGTCCTGAGTTTATTACCACTTTGCGGTAGACCAAGAAAATTCGAAATATTGTATAACACCACTGTATAAAAATCTCAGAATGTCAAAAATGAACCGTATTACAATTTTCTATAAGACATCAATGAACGACAATGAAAATTTTAAGGTCCTGAATTCATTACCACGTCGGGGTGGACCAGGAAAATTCGAAAGTATTGTATTAACACCAGTAAATAAATATATCCGAATACCGAAAATGAACCGTATTTCAATTTTCAATAAGACATCAATCAACGTCAATGAAAATTTTAACGTCCCGAGGTTATTACCTCTTTGCGGTAGACCAAGAAAATTCGAAATATTGTATAACACCACTGTATAAAAATGTCAGAATGTCAAAAATGAACCGTATTACCATTTTCTATAAGACATCAATGAACGACAATGAAAATTTTGAGGTCCTGAATTCATTACCACGTCGGGGTGGACCAGGAAAATTCGAAATATTGTATAACACCACTAAATAAAGATATCCGAATGCCGAAAATGAACCGTATTTCAATTTTCTATAAGACATCAATCAACGTCAATGAAAATTTTAACGTCCTGAGTTTATTACCACTTTGCGGTAGACCAAGAAAATTCGAAATATTGTATAACACTACTGTAGAAAAATATTAGAATGTCAAAAGTGAACCGTATTACAATTTTCTATAAGACATGAACGAAAGACAATGCAAATTTTAAGGTCCTGAATTCATTACCACGTCGGGCTGGATCAGGAAAATTCGAAATATTATATAACACCACTGTATAAAATTGTCAGAATGTCAAAAATGAACCGTATTACAATTTTCTATAAGACATCAATGAACGACAATGAAAATTTTAAGGTCCTGAATTCATTACCACGTTTTCGTGGACCAGGAAAATTCGAAATATTGTATAACACCACTAAATAAAGATATCCGAATGCCGAAAATGAACCGTATTTCAATTTTCTATAAGACATCAATCAACGTCAATGAAAATTTTAACGTCCTGAGTTTATTACCACTTTGCGGTAGACCAAGAAAATTCGAAATATTGTATAACACCACTGTATAAAAATCTCAGAATGTCAAAAATGAACCGTATTACAATTTTCTATAAGACATCAATGAACGACAATGAAAATTTTAAGGTCCTGAATTCATTACCACGTCGGGGTGGACCAGGAAAATTCGAAAGTATTGTATTAACACCAGTAAATAAATATATCCGAATACCGAAAATGAACCGTATTTCAATTTTCAATAAGACATCAATCAACGTCAATGAAAATTTTAACGTCCCGAGGTTATTACCTCTTTGCGGTAGACCAAGAAAATTCGAAATATTGTATAACACCACTGTATAAAAATGTCAGAATGTCAAAAATGAACCGTATTACCATTTTCTATAAGACATCAATGAACGACAATGAAAATTTTGAGGTCCTGAATTCATTACCACGTCGGGGTGGACCAGGAAAATTCGAAATATTGTATAACACCACTAAATAAAGATATCCGAATGCCGAAAATGAACCGTATTTCAATTTTCTATAAGACATCAATCAACGTCAATGAAAATTTTAACGTCCTGAGTTTATTACCACTTTGCGGTAGACCAAGAAAATTCGAAATATTGTATAACACTACTGTAGAAAAATATTAGAATGTCAAAAGTGAACCGTATTACAATTTTCTATAAGACATGAACGAAAGACAATGCAAATTTTAAGGTCCTGAATTCATTACCACGTCGGGCTGGATCAGGAAAATTCGAAATATTATATAACACCACTGTATAAAATTGTCAGAATGTCAAAAATGAACCGTATTACAATTTTCTATAAGACATCAATGAACGACAATGAAAATTTTAAGGTCCTGAATTCATTACCACGTTTTCGTGGACCAGGAAAATTCGAAATATTGTATAACACCACTAAATAAAGATATCCGAATGCCGAAAATGAACCGTATTTCAATTTTCTATAAGACATCAATCAACGTCAATGAAAATTTTAACGTCCTGAGTTTATTACCACTTTGCGGTAGACCAAGAAAATTCGAAATATTGTATAACACCACTGTATAAAAATCTCAGAATGTCAAAAATGAACCGTATTACAATTTTCTATAAGACATCAATGAACGACAATGAAAATTTTAAGGTCCTGAATTCGTTATCACGTCGGGGTGGACCAGGGAAATTCGAAAGTATTGTATTAACACCACTAAATAAAGATATCCGAATGCCGAAATGAACCGTATTTAAATTTTCTATAAGACATCAATCAACGTCAATGAAAATTTTAACGTCCTGAGTTTATTACCACTTTGCGGTAGACCAAGAAAATTCGAAATATTGTATAACACCACTGTATAAAAATCTCAGAATGTCAAAAATGAACCGTATTACAATTTTCTATAAGACATCAATGAACGACAATGAAAATTTTAAGGTCCTGAATTCATTACCACGTCGGGGTGGACCAGGAAAATTCGAAAGTATTGTATTAACACCAGTAAATAAATATATCCGAATACCGAAAATGAACCGTATTTCAATTTTCAATAAGACATCAATCAACGTCAATGAAAATTTTAACGTCCTGAGGTTATTACCACTTTGCGGTAGACCAAGAAAATTCGAAATATTGTATAACACCACTGTATAAAAATGTCAGAATGTCAAAAATGAACCGTATTACCATTTTCTATAAGACATCAATGAACGACAATGAAAATTTTGAGGTCCTGAATTCATTACCACGTCGGGGTGGACCAGGAAAATTCGAAATATTGTATAACACCACTAAATAAAGATATCCGAATGCCGAAAATGAACCGTATTTCAATTTTCTATAAGACATCAATCAACGTCAATGAAAATTTTAACGTCCTGAGTTTATTACCACTTTGCGGTAGACCAAGAAAATTCGAAATATTGTATAACACTACTGTAGAAAAATATTAGAATGTCAAAAGTGAACCGTATTACAATTTTCTATAAGACATGAACGAAAGACAATGCAAATTTTAAGGTCCTGAATTCATTACCACGTCGGGCTGGATCAGGAAAATTCGAAATATTATATAACACCACTGTATAAAATTGTCAGAATGTCAAAAATGAACCGTATTACAATTTTCTATAAGACATCAATGAACGACAATGAAAATTTTAAGGTCCTGAATTCATTACCACGTTTTCGTGGACCAGGAAAATTCGAAATATTGTATAACACCACTAAATAAAGATATCCGAATGCCGAAAATGAACCGTATTTCAATTTTCTATAAGACATCAATCAACGTCAATGAAAATTTTAACGTCCTGAGTTTATTACCACTTTGCGGTAGACCAAGAAAATTCGAAATATTGTATAACACCACTGTATAAAAATCTCAGAATGTCAAAAATGAACCGTATTACAATTTTCTATAAGACATCAATGAACGACAATGAAAATTTTAAGGTCCTGAATTCATTACCACGTCGGGGTGGACCAGGAAAATTCGAAAGTATTGTATTAACACCAGTAAATAAATATATCCGAATACCGAAAATGAACCGTATTTCAATTTTCAATAAGACATCAATCAACGTCAATGAAAATTTTAACGTCCCGAGGTTATTACCTCTTTGCGGTAGACCAAGAAAATTCGAAATATTGTATAACACCACTGTATAAAAATGTCAGAATGTCAAAAATGAACCGTATTACCATTTTCTATAAGACATCAATGAACGACAATGAAAATTTTGAGGTCCTGAATTCATTACCACGTCGGGGTGGACCAGGAAAATTCGAAATATTGTATAACACCACTAAATAAAGATATCCGAATGCCGAAAATGAACCGTATTTCAATTTTCTATAAGACATCAATCAACGTCAATGAAAATTTTAACGTCCTGAGTTTATTACCACTTTGCGGTAGACCAAGAAAATTCGAAATATTGTATAACACTACTGTAGAAAAATATTAGAATGTCAAAAGTGAACCGTATTACAATTTTCTATAAGACATGAACGAAAGACAATGCAAATTTTAAGGTCCTGAATTCATTACCACGTCGGGCTGGATCAGGAAAATTCGAAATATTATATAACACCACTGTATAAAATTGTCAGAATGTCAAAAATGAACCGTATTACAATTTTCTATAAGACATCAATGAACGACAATGAAAATTTTAAGGTCCTGAATTCATTACCACGTTTTCGTGGACCAGGAAAATTCGAAATATTGTATAACACCACTAAATAAAGATATCCGAATGCCGAAAATGAACCGTATTTCAATTTTCTATAAGACATCAATCAACGTCAATGAAAATTTTAACGTCCTGAGTTTATTACCACTTTGCGGTAGACCAAGAAAATTCGAAATATTGTATAACACCACTGTATAAAAATCTCAGAATGTCAAAAATGAACCGTATTACAATTTTCTATAAGACATCAATGAACGACAATGAAAATTTTAAGGTCCTGAATTCGTTATCACGTCGGGGTGGACCAGGGAAATTCGAAAGTATTGTATTAACACCACTAAATAAAGATATCCGAATGCCGAAATGAACCGTATTTAAATTTTCTATAAGACATCAATCAACGTCAATGAAAATTTTAACGTCCTGAGTTTATTACCACTTTGCGGTAGACCAAGAAAATTCGAAATATTGTATAACACCACTGTATAAAAATCTCAGAATGTCAAAAATGAACCGTATTACAATTTTCTATAAGACATCAATGAACGACAATGAAAATTTTAAGGTCCTGAATTCATTACCACGTCGGGGTGGACCAGGAAAATTCGAAAGTATTGTATTAACACCAGTAAATAAATATATCCGAATACCGAAAATGAACCGTATTTCAATTTTCAATAAGACATCAATCAACGTCAATGAAAATTTTAACGTCCTGAGGTTATTACCACTTTGCGGTAGACCAAGAAAATTCGAAATATTGTATAACACCACTGTATAAAAATGTCAGAATGTCAAAAATGAACCGTATTACAATTTTCTATAAGACGTCAATGAACGGCAATGAAAATTTTAAGGTCCTGAATTCGTTATCACGTCGGGGTGGACCAGGGAAATTCGAAAGTATTGTATTAACACCACTAAATAAAGATATCCGAATGCCGAAATGAACCGTATTTAAATTTTCTATAAGACATCAATCAACGTCAATGAAAATTTTAACGTCCTGAGTTTATTACCACTTTGCGGTAGACCAAGAAAATTCGAAATATTGTATAACACCACTGTATAAAAATCTCAGAATGTCAAAAATGAACCGTATTACAATTTTCTATAAGACATCAATGAACGACAATGAAAATTTTAAGGTCCTGAATTCATTACCACGTCGGGGTGGACCAGGAAAATTCGAAAGTATTGTATTAACACCAGTAAATAAATATATCCGAATACCGAAAATGAACCGTATTTCAATTTTCAATAAGACATCAATCAACGTCAATGAAAATTTTAACGTCCCGAGGTTATTACCTCTTTGCGGTAGACCAAGAAAATTCGAAATATTGTATAACACCACTGTATAAAAATGTCAGAATGTCAAAAATGAACCGTATTACCATTTTCTATAAGACATCAATGAACGACAATGAAAATTTTGAGGTCCTGAATTCATTACCACGTCGGGGTGGACCAGGAAAATTCGAAATATTGTATAACACCACTAAATAAAGATATCCGAATGCCGAAAATGAACCGTATTTCAATTTTCTATAAGACATCAATCAACGTCAATGAAAATTTTAACGTCCTGAGTTTATTACCACTTTGCGGTAGACCAAGAAAATTCGAAATATTGTATAACACTACTGTAGAAAAATATTAGAATGTCAAAAGTGAACCGTATTACAATTTTCTATAAGACATGAACGAAAGACAATGCAAATTTTAAGGTCCTGAATTCATTACCACGTCGGGCTGGATCAGGAAAATTCGAAATATTATATAACACCACTGTATAAAATTGTCAGAATGTCAAAAATGAACCGTATTACAATTTTCTATAAGACATCAATGAACGACAATGAAAATTTTAAGGTCCTGAATTCATTACCACGTTTTCGTGGACCAGGAAAATTCGAAATATTGTATAACACCACTAAATAAAGATATCCGAATGCCGAAAATGAACCGTATTTCAATTTTCTATAAGACATCAATCAACGTCAATGAAAATTTTAACGTCCTGAGTTTATTACCACTTTGCGGTAGACCAAGAAAATTCGAAATATTGTATAACACCACTGTATAAAAATCTCAGAATGTCAAAAATGAACCGTATTACAATTTTCTATAAGACATCAATGAACGACAATGAAAATTTTAAGGTCCTGAATTCGTTATCACGTCGGGGTGGACCAGGGAAATTCGAAAGTATTGTATTAACACCACTAAATAAAGATATCCGAATGCCGAAATGAACCGTATTTAAATTTTCTATAAGACATCAATCAACGTCAATGAAAATTTTAACGTCCTGAGTTTATTACCACTTTGCGGTAGACCAAGAAAATTCGAAATATTGTATAACACCACTGTATAAAAATCTCAGAATGTCAAAAATGAACCGTATTACAATTTTCTATAAGACATCAATGAACGACAATGAAAATTTTAAGGTCCTGAATTCATTACCACGTCGGGGTGGACCAGGAAAATTCGAAAGTATTGTATTAACACCAGTAAATAAATATATCCGAATACCGAAAATGAACCGTATTTCAATTTTCAATAAGACATCAATCAACGTCAATGAAAATTTTAACGTCCTGAGGTTATTACCACTTTGCGGTAGACCAAGAAAATTCGAAATATTGTATAACACCACTGTATAAAAATGTCAGAATGTCAAAAATGAACCGTATTACAATTTTCTATAAGACATCAATGAACGGCAATGAAAATTTTAAGGTCCTGAATTCATTACCAATTCGGGGTGGACCAGGAAAATTCGAAAGCATTGTATTAACACCACTAAATAAAGATATCCGAATGCCGAAATGAACCGTATTTAAATTTTCTATAAGACATCAATCAACGTCAATGAAAATTTTAACGTCCTGAGTTTATCACCACTTTGCGGTAGACCAAGAAAATTCCAAATATTGTCTAACACCACTGTATAAAAATATCAGACTATCAAAAATGAAGCACATTACATTTTTCTATAAGACATGAACGAAAGACAATGCAAATTTTAAGGTCCTGAATTCATTACCACGTCGGGGTGGACCAAGAAAATTCGAAATATTATATAACACCACTGTATAAAAATGTCAGAATGTCAAAAATGAACCGTATTACAATTTTCTATAAGACATGAATGAATCACAATGAAAATTTTAAGGTCCTGAATTCATTACCACGTCGGGGTGGACCAGCAAAATTCGAAAGTATTGTATTAACACCAGTAAATAAATATATCCGAATACCGAAAATGAACCGTATTTCAATTTTCAATAAGACATCAATCAACGTCAATGAAAATTTTAACGTCCTGAGTTTATTACTACTTTGCGGTAGACCAAGAAAATTCGAAATATTGTATAACACCACTGTATAAAAATGTCGGAATGTCAAAAATGAACCGTATTACAATTTTCTATAAGACATCAATGAACGACAATGAAAATTTTGAGGTCCTGAATTCATTACCACGTCGGGGTGGACCAGGAAAATTCGAAAGTATTGTATTAACACCGCTAAATAAAGATATCCGAATGCCGAAAATGAACAGTATTTCAATATTCTATAAGACATCAATCAACGACAATCAAAATTTTAAAGTCCTGAGTTTATTACCACTTTGCGGTAGACCAAGAAAATTCCAAATATTGTCTAACACCACTGTATAAAAATATCAGACTATCAAAAATGAAGCACATTACAATTTTCTATAAGACATGAACGAAAGACAATGCAAATTTTAAGGTCCTGAATTCATTACCACGTCGGGGTGGACCAAGAAAAATCGAAATATTATATAACACCACTGTATAAAAATGTCAGAATGTCAAAAATGAACGGTATTACAATTTTCTATAAGACATCAATGAACGACAATAAAAATTTTGAGGTCCTGAATTCATTACCACGTCGGGGTGGACCAGGAAAATTCGAAAGTATTGTATTAACACCAGTAAATAAATATATCCGAATACCGAAAATGAACCGTATTTCAATTTTCAATAAGACATCAGTCAACGTCAATGAAAATTTTAACGTCCTGAGGTTATTACCACTTTGCGGTAGACCAAGAAAATTCGAAATATTGTATAACACCACTGTATAAAAATGTCAGAATGTCAAAAATGAACCGTATTACAATTTTCTATAAGACGTCAATGAACGGCAATGAAAATTTTAAGGTCCTGAATTCATTACCAATTCGGGGTGGACCAGGAAAATTCGAAAGCATTGTATTAACACCACTAAATAAAGATATCCGAATGCCGAAATGAACCGTATTTAAATTTTCTATAAGACATCAATCAACGTCAATGAAAATTTTAACGTCCTGAGTTTATTACCACTTTGCGGTAGACCAAGAAAATTCGAAATATTGTATAACACCACTGTATAAAAATCTCAGAATGTCAAAAATGAACCGTATTACAATTTTCTATAAGACATCAATGAACGACAATGAAAATTTTAAGGTCCTGAATTCATTACCACGTCGGGGTGGACCAGGAAAATTCGAAAGTATTGTATTAACACCAGTAAATAAATATATCCGAATACCGAAAATGAACCGTATTTCAATTTTCAATAAGACATCAATCAACGTCAATGAAAATTTTAACGTCCTGAGGTTATTACCACTTTGCGGTAGACCAAGAAAATTCGAAATATTGTATAACACCACTGTATAAAAATGTCAGAATGTCAAAAATGAACCGTATTACAATTTTCTATAAGACGTCAATGAACGGCAATGAAAATTTTAAGGTCCTGAATTCATTACCAATTCGGGGTGGACCAGGAAAATTCGAAAGCATTGTATTAACACCACTAAATAAAGATATCCGAATGCCGAAATGAACCGTATTTAAATTTTCAATAAGACATCAATCAACGTCAATGAAAATTTTAACGTCCCGAGGTTATTACCTCTTTGCGGTAGACCAAGAAAATTCGAAATATTGTATAACACCACTGTATAAAAATGTCAGAATGTCAAAAATGAACCGTATTACCATTTTCTATAAGACATCAATCAACGTCAATGAAAATTTTAACATCCTGAGTTTATTACCACTTTGCGGTAGACCAAGAAAATTCGAAATATTGTATAACACTACTGTAGAAAAATATTAGAATGTCAAAAGTGAACCGTATTACAATTTTCTATAAGACATGAACGAAAGACAATGCAAATTTTAAGGTCCTGAATTCATTACCACGTCGGGGTGGACCAAGAAAATTCGAAATATTATATAACACCACTGTATAAAAATGTCAGAATGTCAAAAATGAACCGTATTACAATTTTCTATAAGACATCAATGAACGACAATGAAAATTTTAAGGTCCTGAATTCATTACCACGTCGGGGTGGACCAGGAAAATTCGAAAGTATTGTATTAACACCAGTAAATAAATATATCCGAATACCGAAAATGAACCGTATTTCAATTTTCAATAAGACATCAGTCAACGTCAATGAAAATTTTAACGTCCTGAGGTTATTACCACTTTGCGGTAGACCAAGAAAATTCGAAATATTGTATAACACCACTGTATAAAAATGTCAGAATGTCAAAAATGAACCGTATTACAATTTTCTATAAGACGTCAATGAACGGCAATGAAAATTTTAAGGTCCTGAATTCATTACCAATTCGGGGTGGACCAGGAAAATTCGAAAGCATTGTATTAACACCACTAAATAAAGATATCCGAATGCCGAAATGAACCGTATTTAAATTTTCTATAAGACATCAATCAACGTCAATGAAAATTTTAACGTCCTGAGTTTATTACCACTTTGCGGTAGACCAAGAAAATTCGAAATATTGTATAACACCACTGTATAAAAATCTCAGAATGTCAAAAATGAACCGTATTACAATTTTCTATAAGACATCAATGAACGACAATGAAAATTTTAAGGTCCTGAATTCATTACCACGTCGGGGTGGACCAGGAAAATTCGAAAGTATTGTATTAACACCAGTAAATAAATATATCCGAATACCGAAAATGAACCGTATTTCAATTTTCAATAAGACATCAATCAACGTCAATGAAAATTTTAACGTCCTGAGGTTATTACCACTTTGCGGTAGACCAAGAAAATTCGAAATATTGTATAACACCACTGTATAAAAATGTCAGAATGTCAAAAATGAACCGTATTACAATTTTCTATAAGACGTCAATGAACGGCAATGAAAATTTTAAGGTCCTGAATTCGTTATCACGTCGGGGTGGACCAGGGAAATTCGAAAGTATTGTATTAACACCACTAAATAAAGATATCCGAATGCCGAAATGAACCGTATTTAAATTTTCTATAAGACATCAATCAACGTCAATGAAAATTTTAACGTCCTGAGTTTATTACCACTTTGCGGTAGACCAAGAAAATTCGAAATATTGTATAACACCACTGTATAAAAATCTCAGAATGTCAAAAATGAACCGTATTAC
The DNA here is from genome assembly GCA_963989405.1 of Trypoxylon attenuatum. Lineage (NCBI taxonomy): Eukaryota > Metazoa > Arthropoda > Insecta > Hymenoptera > Crabronidae > Trypoxylon > Trypoxylon attenuatum. Next base: position 18,459,713 of record OZ022489.1, read on the forward strand.
AATTTTCTATAAGACATCAATGAACGACAATGAAAATTTTAAGGTCCTGAATTCATTACCACGTCGGGGTGGACCAGGAAAATTCGAAAGTATTGTATTAACACCAGTAAATAAATATATCCGAATACCGAAAATCAACCGTATTTCAATTTTCAATAAGACATCAATCAACGTCAATGAAAATTTTAACGTCCCGAGGTTATTACCTCTTTGCGGTAGACCAAGAAAATTCGAAATATTGTATAACACCACTGTATAAAAATGTCAGAATGTCAAAAATGAACCGTATTACCATTTTCTATAAGACATCAATGAACGACAATGAAAATTTTGAGGTCCTGAATTTATTACCACGTCGGGGTGGACCAGGAAAATTCGAAATATTGTATAACACCACTAAATAAAGATATCCGAATGGCGAAAATGAACCGTATTTCAATTTTCTATAAGACATCAATCAACGTCAATGAAAATTTTAACATCCTGAGTTTATTACCACTTTGCGGTAGACCAAGAAAATTCGAAATATTGTATAACACTACTGTAGAAAAATATTAGAATGTCAAAAGTGAACCGTATTACAATTTTCTATAAGACATGAACGAAAGACAATGCAAATTTTAAGGTCCTGAATTCATTACCACGTCGGGGTGGACCAAGAAAATTCGAAATATTATATAACACCACTGTATAAAAATGTCAGAATGTCAAAAATGAACCGTATTACCATTTTCTATAAGACATCAATGAACGACAATGAAAATTTTAAGGTCCTGAATTCATTACCACGTCGGGGTGGACCAGGAAAATTCGAAAGTATTGTATTAACACCAGTAAATAAATATATCCGAATACCGAAAATGAACCGTATTTCAATTTTCAATAAGACATCAGTCAACGTCAATGAAAATTTTAACGTCCTGAGGTTATTACCACTTTGCGGTAGACCAAGAAAATTCGAAATATTGTATAACACCACTGTATAAAAATGTCAGAATGTCAAAAATGAACCGTATTACAATTTTCTATAAGACGTCAATGAACGGCAATGAAAATTTTAAGGTCCTGAATTCATTACCAATTCGGGGTGGACCAGGAAAATTCGAAAGCATTGTATTAACACCACTAAATAAAGATATCCGAATGCCGAAATGAACCGTATTTAAATTTTCTATAAGACATCAATCAACGTCAATGAAAATTTTAACGTCCTGAGTTTATTACCACTTTGCGGTAGACCAAGAAAATTCGAAATATTGTATAACACCACTGTATAAAAATCTCAGAATGTCAAAAATGAACCGTATTACAATTTTCTATAAGACATCAATGAACGACAATGAAAATTTTAAGGTCCTGAATTCATTACCACGTCGGGGTGGACCAGGAAAATTCGAAAGTATTGTATTAACACCAGTAAATAAATATATCCGAATACCGAAAATGAACCGTATTTCAATTTTCAATAAGACATCAATCAACGTCAATGAAAATTTTAACGTCCCGAGGTTATTACCTCTTTGCGGTAGACCAAGAAAATTCGAAATATTGTATAACACCACTGTATAAAAATGTCAGAATGTCAAAAATGAACCGTATTACCATTTTCTATAAGACATCAATGAACGACAATGAAAATTTTGAGGTCCTGAATTCATTACCACGTCGGGGTGGACCAGGAAAATTCGAAATATTGTATAACACCACTAAATAAAGATATCCGAATGCCGAAAATGAACCGTATTTCAATTTTCTATAAGACATCAATCAACGTCAATGAAAATTTTAACGTCCTGAGTTTATTACCACTTTGCGGTAGACCAAGAAAATTCGAAATATTGTATAACACTACTGTAGAAAAATATTAGAATGTCAAAAGTGAACCGTATTACAATTTTCTATAAGACATGAACGAAAGACAATGCAAATTTTAAGGTCCTGAATTCATTACCACGTCGGGCTGGATCAGGAAAATTCGAAATATTATATAACACCACTGTATAAAATTGTCAGAATGTCAAAAATGAAGCACATTACAATTTTCTATAAGACATGAACGAAAGACAATGCAAATTTTAAGGTCCTGAATTCATTACCACGTCGGGGTGGACCAAGAAAATTCGAAATATTATATAACACCACTGTATAAAAATGTCGGAATGTCAAAAATGAACCGTATTACAATTTTCTATAAGACATCAATGAACGACAATGAAAATTTTGAGGTCCTGAATTCATTACCACGTCGGGGTGGACCAGGAAAATTCGAAAGTATTGTATTAACACCGCTAAATAAAGATATCCGAATGCCGAAATGAACCGTATTTAAATTTTCAATAAGACATCAATCAACGTCAATGAAAATTTTAACGTCCCGAGGTTATTACCTCTTTGCGGTAGACCAAGAAAATTCGAAATATTGTATAACACCACTGTATAAAAATGTCAGAATGTCAAAAATGAACCGTATTACCATTTTCTATAAGACATCAATCAACGTCAATGAAAATTTTAACATCCTGAGTTTATTACCACTTTGCGGTAGACCAAGAAAATTCGAAATATTGTATAACACTACTGTAGAAAAATATTAGAATGTCAAAAGTGAACCGTATTACAATTTTCTATAAGACATGAACGAAAGACAATGCAAATTTTAAGGTCCTGAATTCATTACCACGTCGGGGTGGACCAAGAAAATTCGAAATATTATATAACACCACTGTATAAAAATGTCAGAATGTCAAAAATGAACCGTATTACCATTTTCTATAAGACATCAATGAACGACAATGAAAATTTTAAGGTCCTGAATTCATTACCACGTCGGGGTGGACCAGGAAAATTCGAAAGTATTGTATTAACACCAGTAAATAAATATATCCGAATACCGAAAATGAACCGTATTTCAATTTTCAATAAGACATCAGTCAACGTCAATGAAAATTTTAACGTCCTGAGGTTATTACCACTTTGCGGTAGACCAAGAAAATTCGAAATATTGTATAACACCACTGTATAAAAATCTCAGAATGTCAAAAATGAACCGTATTACAATTTTCTATAAGACATCAATGAACGACAATGAAAATTTTAAGGTCCTGAATTCATTACCACGTCGGGGTGGACCAGGAAAATTCGAAAGTATTGTATTAACACCAGTAAATAAATATATCCGAATACCGAAAATGAACCGTATTTCAATTTTCAATAAGACATCAATCAACGTCAATGAAAATTTTAACGTCCTGAGTTTATTACCACTTTGCGGTAGACCAAGAAAATTCGAAATATTGTATAACACTACTGTAGAAAAATATTAGAATGTCAAAAGTGAACCGTATTACAATTTTCTATAAGACATGAACGAAAGACAATGCAAATTTTAAGGTCCTGAATTCATTACCACGTCGGGCTGGATCAGGAAAATTCGAAATATTATATAACACCACTGTATAAAATTGTCAGAATGTCAAAAATGAAGCACATTACAATTTTCTATAAGACATGAACGAAAGACAATGCAAATTTTAAGGTCCTGAATTCATTACCACGTCGGGGTGGACCAAGAAAATTCGAAATATTATATAACACCACTGTATAAAAATGTCGGAATGTCAAAAATGAACCGTATTACAATTTTCTATAAGACATCAATGAACGACAATGAAAATTTTGAGGTCCTGAATTCATTACCACGTCGGGGTGGACCAGGAAAATTCGAAAGTATTGTATTAACACCGCTAAATAAAGATATCCGAATGCCGAAATGAACCGTATTTAAATTTTCAATAAGACATCAATCAACGTCAATGAAAATTTTAACGTCCCGAGGTTATTACCTCTTTGCGGTAGACCAAGAAAATTCGAAATATTGTATAACACCACTGTATAAAAATGTCAGAATGTCAAAAATGAACCGTATTACCATTTTCTATAAGACATCAATCAACGTCAATGAAAATTTTAACATCCTGAGTTTATTACCACTTTGCGGTAGACCAAGAAAATTCGAAATATTGTATAACACTACTGTAGAAAAATATTAGAATGTCAAAAGTGAACCGTATTACAATTTTCTATAAGACATGAACGAAAGACAATGCAAATTTTAAGGTCCTGAATTCATTACCACGTCGGGGTGGACCAAGAAAATTCGAAATATTATATAACACCACTGTATAAAAATGTCAGAATGTCAAAAATGAACCGTATTACCATTTTCTATAAGACATCAATGAACGACAATGAAAATTTTAAGGTCCTGAATTCATTACCACGTCGGGGTGGACCAGGAAAATTCGAAAGTATTGTATTAACACCAGTAAATAAATATATCCGAATACCGAAAATGAACCGTATTTCAATTTTCAATAAGACATCAGTCAACGTCAATGAAAATTTTAACGTCCTGAGGTTATTACCACTTTGCGGTAGACCAAGAAAATTCGAAATATTGTATAACACCACTGTATAAAAATGTCAGAATGTCAAAAATGAACCGTATTACAATTTTCTATAAGACGTCAATGAACGGCAATGAAAATTTTAAGGTCCTGAATTCATTACCAATTCGGGGTGGACCAGGAAAATTCGAAAGCATTGTATTAACACCACTAAATAAAGATATCCGAATGCCGAAATGAACCGTATTTAAATTTTCTATAAGACATCAATCAACGTCAATGAAAATTTTAACGTCCTGAGTTTATTACCACTTTGCGGTAGACCAAGAAAATTCGAAATATTGTATAACACCACTGTATAAAAATCTCAGAATGTCAAAAATGAACCGTATTACAATTTTCTATAAGACATCAATGAACGACAATGAAAATTTTAAGGTCCTGAATTCATTACCACGTCGGGGTGGACCAGGAAAATTCGAAAGTATTGTATTAACACCAGTAAATAAATATATCCGAATACCGAAAATGAACCGTATTTCAATTTTCAATAAGACATCAATCAACGTCAATGAAAATTTTAACGTCCTGAGGTTATTACCACTTTGCGGTAGACCAAGAAAATTCGAAATATTGTATAACACCACTGTATAAAAATGTCAGAATGTCAAAAATGAACCGTATTACAATTTTCTATAAGACGTCAATGAACGGCAATGAAAATTTTAAGGTCCTGAATTCATTACCAATTCGGGGTGGACCAGGAAAATTCGAAAGCATTGTATTAACACCACTAAATAAAGATATCCGAATGCCGAAATGAACCGTATTTAAATTTTCAATAAGACATCAATCAACGTCAATGAAAATTTTAACGTCCCGAGGTTATTACCTCTTTGCGGTAGACCAAGAAAATTCGAAATATTGTATAACACCACTGTATAAAAATGTCAGAATGTCAAAAATGAACCGTATTACCATTTTCTATAAGACATCAATCAACGTCAATGAAAATTTTAACATCCTGAGTTTATTACCACTTTGCGGTAGACCAAGAAAATTCGAAATATTGTATAACACTACTGTAGAAAAATATTAGAATGTCAAAAGTGAACCGTATTACAATTTTCTATAAGACATGAACGAAAGACAATGCAAATTTTAAGGTCCTGAATTCATTACCACGTCGGGGTGGACCAAGAAAATTCGAAATATTATATAACACCACTGTATAAAAATGTCAGAATGTCAAAAATGAACCGTATTACAATTTTCTATAAGACATCAATGAACGACAATGAAAATTTTAAGGTCCTGAATTCATTACCACGTCGGGGTGGACCAGGAAAATTCGAAAGTATTGTATTAACACCAGTAAATAAATATATCCGAATACCGAAAATGAACCGTATTTCAATTTTCAATAAGACATCAGTCAACGTCAATGAAAATTTTAACGTCCTGAGGTTATTACCACTTTGCGGTAGACCAAGAAAATTCGAAATATTGTATAACACCACTGTATAAAAATGTCAGAATGTCAAAAATGAACCGTATTACAATTTTCTATAAGACGTCAATGAACGGCAATGAAAATTTTAAGGTCCTGAATTCATTACCAATTCGGGGTGGACCAGGAAAATTCGAAAGCATTGTATTAACACCACTAAATAAAGATATCCGAATGCCGAAATGAACCGTATTTAAATTTTCTATAAGACATCAATCAACGTCAATGAAAATTTTAACGTCCTGAGTTTATTACCACTTTGCGGTAGACCAAGAAAATTCGAAATATTGTATAACACCACTGTATAAAAATCTCAGAATGTCAAAAATGAACCGTATTACAATTTTCTATAAGACATCAATGAACGACAATGAAAATTTTAAGGTCCTGAATTCATTACCACGTCGGGGTGGACCAGGAAAATTCGAAAGTATTGTATTAACACCAGTAAATAAATATATCCGAATACCGAAAATGAACCGTATTTCAATTTTCAATAAGACATCAATCAACGTCAATGAAAATTTTAACGTCCTGAGGTTATTACCACTTTGCGGTAGACCAAGAAAATTCGAAATATTGTATAACACCACTGTATAAAAATGTCAGAATGTCAAAAATGAACCGTATTACAATTTTCTATAAGACGTCAATGAACGGCAATGAAAATTTTAAGGTCCTGAATTCGTTATCACGTCGGGGTGGACCAGGGAAATTCGAAAGTATTGTATTAACACCACTAAATAAAGATATCCGAATGCCGAAATGAACCGTATTTAAATTTTCTATAAGACATCAATCAACGTCAATGAAAATTTTAACGTCCTGAGTTTATTACCACTTTGCGGTAGACCAAGAAAATTCGAAATATTGTATAACACCACTGTATAAAAATCTCAGAATGTCAAAAATGAACCGTATTACAATTTTCTATAAGACATCAATGAACGACAATGAAAATTTTAAGGTCCTGAATTCATTACCACGTCGGGGTGGACCAGGAAAATTCGAAAGTATTGTATTAACACCAGTAAATAAATATATCCGAATACCGAAAATGAACCGTATTTCAATTTTCAATAAGACATCAATCAACGTCAATGAAAATTTTAACGTCCCGAGGTTATTACCTCTTTGCGGTAGACCAAGAAAATTCGAAATATTGTATAACACCACTGTATAAAAATGTCAGAATGTCAAAAATGAACCGTATTACCATTTTCTATAAGACATCAATGAACGACAATGAAAATTTTGAGGTCCTGAATTCATTACCACGTCGGGGTGGACCAGGAAAATTCGAAATATTGTATAACACCACTAAATAAAGATATCCGAATGCCGAAAATGAACCGTATTTCAATTTTCTATAAGACATCAATCAACGTCAATGAAAATTTTAACGTCCTGAGTTTATTACCACTTTGCGGTAGACCAAGAAAATTCGAAATATTGTATAACACTACTGTAGAAAAATATTAGAATGTCAAAAGTGAACCGTATTACAATTTTCTATAAGACATGAACGAAAGACAATGCAAATTTTAAGGTCCTGAATTCATTACCACGTCGGGCTGGATCAGGAAAATTCGAAATATTATATAACACCACTGTATAAAATTGTCAGAATGTCAAAAATGAAGCACATTACAATTTTCTATAAGACATGAACGAAAGACAATGCAAATTTTAAGGTCCTGAATTCATTACCACGTCGGGGTGGACCAAGAAAATTCGAAATATTATATAACACCACTGTATAAAAATGTCGGAATGTCAAAAATGAACCGTATTACAATTTTCTATAAGACATCAATGAACGACAATGAAAATTTTGAGGTCCTGAATTCATTACCACGTCGGGGTGGACCAGGAAAATTCGAAAGTATTGTATTAACACCGCTAAATAAAGATATCCGAATGCCGAAAATGAACAGTATTTCAATATTCTATAAGACATCAATCAACGACAATCAAAATTTTAAAGTCCTGAGTTTATTACCACTTTGCGGTAGACCAAGAAAATTCCAAATATTGTCTAACACCACTGTATAAAAATATCAGACTATCAAAAATGAAGCACATTACAATTTTCTATAAGACATGAACGAAAGACAATGCAAATTTTAAGGTCCTGAATTCATTACCACGTCGGGGTGGACCAAGAAAATTCGAAATATTATATAACACCACTGTATAAAAATGTCAGAATGTCAAAAATGAACCGTATTACAATTTTCTATAAGACATCAATGAACGACAATGAAAATTTTAAGGTCCTGAATTCATTACCACGTCGGGGTGGACCAGGAAAATTCGAAAGTATTGTATTAACACCAGTAAATAAATATATCCGAATACCGAAAATGAACCGTATTTCAATTTTCAATAAGACATCAATCAACGTCAATGAAAATTTTAACGTCCTGAGGTTATTACCACTTTGCGGTAGACCAAGAAAATTCGAAATATTGTATAACACCACTGTATAAAAATGTCAGAATGTCAAAAATGAACCGTATTACAATTTTCTATAAGACGTCAATGAACGGCAATGAAAATTTTAAGGTCCTGAATTCATTACCAATTCGGGGTGGACCAGGAAAATTCGAAAGCATTGTATTAACACCACTAAATAAAGATATCCGAATGCCGAAATGAACCGTATTTAAATTTTCTATAAGACATCAATCAACGTCAATGAAAATTTCAACGTCCTGAGTTTATTACCACTTTGCGGTAGACCAAGAAAATTCGAAATATAGTATAACACCACTGTATAAAAATCTCAGAATGTCAAAAATGAACCGTATTACAATTTTCTATAAGACATCAATGAACGACAATGAAAATTTTAAGGTCCTGAATTCATTACCACGTCGGGGTGGACCAGGAAAATTCGAAAGTATTGTATTAACACCAGTAAATAAATATATCCGAATACCGAAAATGAACCGTAGTTCAATTTTCAATAAGACATCAATCAACGTCAATGAAAATTTTAACGTCCTGAGGTTATTACCACTTTGCGGTAGACCAAGAAAATTCGAAATATTGTATAACACCACTGTATAAAAATGTCAGAATGTCAAAAATGAACCGTATTACAATTTTCTATAAGACGTCAATGAACGGCAATGAAAATTTTAAGGTCCTGAATTCGTTATCACGTCGGGGTGGACCAGGGAAATTCGAAAGTATTGTATTAACACCACTAAATAAAGATATCCGAATGCCGAAATGAACCGTATTTAAATTTTCTATAAGACATCAATCAACGTCAATGAAAATTTTAACGTCCTGAGTTTATTACCACTTTGCGGTAGACCAAGAAAATTCGAAATATTGTATAACACCACTGTATAAAAATCTCAGAATGTCAAAAATGAACCGTATTACAATTTTCTATAAGACATCAATGAACGACAATGAAAATTTTAAGGTCCTGAATTCATTACCACGTCGGGGTGGACCAGGAAAATTCGAAAGTATTGTATTAACACCAGTAAATAAATATATCCGAATACCGAAAATGAACCGTATTTCAATTTTCAATAAGACATCAATCAACGTCAATGAAAATTTTAACGTCCCGAGGTTATTACCTCTTTGCGGTAGACCAAGAAAATTCGAAATATTGTATAACACCACTGTATAAAAATGTCAGAATGTCAAAAATGAACCGTATTACCATTTTCTATAAGACATCAATGAACGACAATGAAAATTTTGAGGTCCTGAATTTATTACCACGTCGGGGTGGACCAGGAAAATTCGAAATATTGTATAACACCACTAAATAAAGATATCCGAATGGCGAAAATGAACCGTATTTCAATTTTCTATAAGACATCAATCAACGTCAATGAAAATTTTAACATCCTGAGTTTATTACCACTTTGCGGTAGACCAAGAAAATTCGAAATATTGTATAACACTACTGTAGAAAAATATTAGAATGTCAAAAGTGAACCGTATTACAATTTTCTATAAGACATGAACGAAAGACAATGCAAATTTTAAGGTCCTGAATTCATTACCACGTCGGGGTGGACCAAGAAAATTCGAAATATTATATAACACCACTGTATAAAAATGTCAGAATGTCAAAAATGAACCGTATTACAATTTTCTATAAGACATCAATGAACGACAATGAAAATTTTAAGGTCCTGAATTCATTACCACGTCGGGGTGGACCAGGAAAATTCGAAAGTATTGTATTAACACCAGTAAATAAATATATCCGAATACCGAAAATGAACCGTATTTCAATTTTCAATAAGACATCAGTCAACGTCAATGAAAATTTTAACGTCCTGAGGTTATTACCACTTTGCGGTAGACCAAGAAAATTCGAAATATTGTATAACACCACTGTATAAAAATGTCAGAATGTCAAAAATGAACCGTATTACAATTTTCTATAAGACGTCAATGAACGGCAATGAAAATTTTAAGGTCCTGAATTCATTACCAATTCGGGGTGGACCAGGAAAATTCGAAAGCATTGTATTAACACCACTAAATAAAGATATCCGAATGCCGAAATGAACCGTATTTAAATTTTCTATAAGACATCAATCAACGTCAATGAAAATTTTAACGTCCTGAGTTTATTACCACTTTGCGGTAGACCAAGAAAATTCGAAATATTGTATAACACCACTGTATAAAAATCTCAGAATGTCAAAAATGAACCGTATTACAATTTTCTATAAGACATCAATGAACGACAATGAAAATTTTAAGGTCCTGAATTCATTACCACGTCGGGGTGGACCAGGAAAATTCGAAAGTATTGTATTAACACCAGTAAATAAATATATCCGAATACCGAAAATGAACCGTATTTCAATTTTCAATAAGACATCAATCAACGTCAATGAAAATTTTAACGTCCTGAGGTTATTACCACTTTGCGGTAGACCAAGAAAATTCGAAATATTGTATAACACCACTGTATAAAAATGTCAGAATGTCAAAAATGAACCGTATTACAATTTTCTATAAGACGTCAATGAACGGCAATGAAAATTTTAAGGTCCTGAATTCATTACCAATTCGGGGTGGACCAGGAAAATTCGAAAGCATTGTATTAACACCACTAAATAAAGATATCCGAATGCCGAAATGAACCGTATTTAAATTTTCAATAAGACATCAATCAACGTCAATGAAAATTTTAACGTCCTGAGTTTATCACCACTTTGCGGTAGACCAAGAAAATTCGAAATATTGTATAACACCACTGTATAAAAATGTCGGAATGTCAAAAATGAACCGTATTACAATTTTCTATAAGACATCAATGAACGACAATGAAAATTTTGAGGTCCTGAATTCATTACCACGTCGGGGTGGACCAGGAAAATTCGAAATATTGTATAACACCACTAAATAAAGATATCCGAATGCCGAAAATGAACCGTATTTCAATTTTCTATAAGACATCAATCAACGTCAATGAAAATTTTAACGTCCTGAGTTTATTACCACTTTGCGGTAGACCAAGAAAATTCGAAATATTGTATAACACCACTGTAGAAAAATATTAGAATGTCAAAAGTGAACCGTATTACAATTTTCTATAAGACGTCAATGAACAGCAATGAAAATTTTGAGGTCCTGAATTCATTACCACGTCGGGGTGGACCAGGAAAATTCGAAATATTGTATAACACCACTAAATAAAGATATCCGAATGCCGAAAATGCACCGTATTTCAATTTTCTATAAGACATCAATCAACGTCAATGAAAATTTTAACGTCCTGAGTTTATTACCACTTTGCGGTAGACCAAGAAAATTCGAAATATTGTATAACACCACTGTATAAAAATGTCGGAATGTCAAAAATGAACCGTATTACAATTTTCTATAAGACATCAATGAACGACAATGAAAATTTTGAGGTCCTGAATTCATTACCACGTCGGGGCGGACCAGGAAAATTCGAAAGTATTGTATTAACACCAGTAAATAAATATATCCGAATACCGAAAATGAACCGTATTTCAATTTTCAATAAGACATCAATCAACGTCAATGAAAATTTTAACGTCCTGAGTTTATTACTACTTTGCGGTAGACCAAGAAAATTCGAAATATTGTATAACACCACTGTATAAAAATGTCGGAATGTCAAAAATGAACCGTATTACAATTTTCTATAAGACATCAATGAACGACAATGAAAATTTTGAGGTCCTGAATTCATTACCACGTCGGGGTGGACCAGGAAAATTCGAAATATTGTATAACACCACTGTATAAAAATGTCAGAATGTCAAAAATGAACCGTATTACAATTTTCTATAAGACATCAATGAACGACAATAAAAATTTTGAGGTCCTGAATTCATTACCACGTCGGGGTGGACCAGGAAAATTCGAAATATTGTATAACACCACTGTAGAAAAATATCAGAATGTCAAAAATGAACCGTATTACAATTTTCTATAAGACGTCAATGAACGGCAATGAAAATTTTAAGGTCCTGAATTCATTACCAATTCGGGGTGGACCAGGAAAATTCGAAAGCATTGTATTAACACCACTAAATAAAGATATCCGAATGCCGAAATGAACCGTATTTCAATTTTGTATAAGACATCAATCAACGTCAATGAAAATTTTAACGTCCTGAGTTTATCACCACTTTGCGGTAGACCAAGAAAATTCGAAATATTGTATAACACCACTGTATAAAAATGTCGGAATGTCAAAAATGAACCGTATTACAATTTTCTATAAGACATCAATGAACGACAATGAAAATTTTGAGGTCCTGAATTCATTACCACGTCGGGGTGGACCAGGAAAATTCGAAATATTGTATAACACCACTAAATAAAGATATCCGAATGCCGAAATGAACCGTATTTCAATTTTGTATAAGACATCAATCAACGTCAATGAAAATTTTAACGTCCTGAGTTTATCACCACTTTGCGGTAGACCAAGAAAATTCGAAATATTGTATAACACCACTGTATAAAAATGGCGGAATGTCAAAAATGAACCGTATTACAATTTTCTATAAGACATCAATGAACGACAATGAAAATTTTGAGGTCCTGAATTCATTACCACGTCGGGGTGGACCAGGAAAATTCGAAATATTGTATAACACCACTAAATAAAGATATCTGAATGCCGAAATGAACCGTATTTCAATTTTGTATAAGACATCAATCAACGTCAATGAAAATTTTAACGTCCTGAGTTTATCACCACTTTGCGGTAGACCAAGAAAATTCGAAATATTGTATAACACCACTGTATAAAAATGTCAGACTATCAAAAATGAAGCACATTACAATTTTCTATAAGACATGAACGAAAGACAATGCAAATTTTAAGGTCCTGAATTCATTACCACGTCGGGGTGGACCAAGAAAATTCGAAATATTGTATAACACCACTGTAGAAAAATATCAGAATGTCAAAAATGAACCGTATTACAATTTTCTATAAGACGTCAATGAACGGCAATGAAAATTTTAAGGTCCTGAATTCATTACCAATTCGGGGTGGACCAGGAAAATTCGAAAGCATTGTATTAACACCACTAAATAAAGATATCCGAATGCCGAAATGAACCGTATTTCAATTTTGTATAAGACATCAATCAACGTCAATGAAAATTTTAACGTCCTGAGTTTATCACCACTTTGCGGTAGACCAAGAAAATTCGAAATATTGTATAACACCACTGTATAAAAATGTCGGAATGTCAAAAATGAACCGTATTACAATTTTCTATAAGACATCAATGAACGACAATGAAAATTTTGAGGTCCTGAATTCATTACCACGTCGGGGTGGACCAGGAAAATTCGAAATATTGTATAACACCACTAAATAAAGATATCCGAATGCCGAAATGAACCGTATTTCAATTTTGTATAAGACATCAATCAACGTCAATGAAAATTTTAACGTCCTGAGTTTATCACCACTTTGCGGTAGACCAAGAAAATTCGAAATATTGTATAACACCACTGTATAAAAATGTCGGAATGTCAAAAATTGTTGTAATTGTAATCAAACATCCCGCGAGTTTGGAGACCTCGCACAGATTCGCCTGCGCGAGTGCGCATGTGCGTGCGCGGCCTGGATGCGTCCAGCGCGGACCCACCGTTCCGACCCTACACCTCGGACCTCCATTGTTTCAGCTACGGAGGTGTGCGCCTGCTGACCAGTGCACTGTACACGTCTAAATACATTTGTCCAACATTCCACGCGTGTCTGCTTATTGCCCCTACCAAACCAACAACAGGTTATGGGCCCAGAATAAAATTCAAAATCGGTAGTTTTCCCAGTGGTGGCTTCGCGGATTGCGTTTACAAGGTGCTAACCTAGAAGAGCACGTGGCGTGCTTGCGTAATTATCTTTCTAGAAGCATGCATTCGTCGAGTCGACTAGAACCCTTGGGAAAGGAAAACTACGAGACATGGAAAATTCAAGTCGGGGCGTTACTGGAGGAAAGTGATCTGTGGGAATATGTCGATGGAACGAAACCACGTCCAGTCGCCAGCAGTGAACCAAGCGTTGTGTCAGAGATTGCAGCATGGGACAAAGCCGATAGGAAGGCGAGAGCGAAGCTTATCCTGGCGATTCAACCGACCGAAGTCATGCAGGTGAAAGATTGTGCGACAGCCAGACAGGTATGGTTAAAACTTGAAAATACATATCAGTCGAAAGGTCCGGCGAGAAAGGCGCATCTATTCAAGAAGCTCACATTGCTTAAAATGGGCGAACATGAAAATGTGCGTGAGCACGTTGCGACGTTTGAGCGATTGGTCGAACAATTGAAAGAAATGCAAGTTGAGTACGACCAAGCCCATCTGGCAATGACATTGCTGTATAGCCTGCCGGAAAGCTACCATATCTTTAGATGCGCTATTGAAACGCGAGATGTTCTTCCTGATCTCGCTGCATTGAAGGTAAAGATATTCGAGGAAAGCGACGCACATCAAGAAAAGGCTAGCGAATCGGTTTCCAGCGCCATGTGGGCGCGCGGCGAAACGACGTATTATGCCGATCCAGTATTGGAAGAGAAATCGCCTGGCTTGTGGTGCATCGACAGCGGATGCACGTCTCACATGTGCAACGATAAGGAGAAGTTTACGGAGATTCGGAGAATTGAGCACCAAACGCTCAATCTTGCCAGCGATGCAACTGCTAAGATCGTGGCAAAAGGCAACGTGGATCTCGTCGTGTCAAATGGTAAAGCAAAGCGATTCATCACCCTGCAGGATGTACTGTATGTTCCAGAACTACGGACAAATCTGATATCCGTACGACAAATTACGGAACGTGGTAGTAAAGTACTATTCGAGCGAGACAGCGCTAAGGTGCTTGACGAGGATGACACTCCATGTATGACGGCGACACGCAACGGCGATTTATTCTATGTAAAGGAGCTTTACCGATCCACAAATTCAGAGCATCACAGTTTTGCGGCGTCGGACATCGTAAAATGGCACCAGCGTTTTGGCCACTTGAACGAGGATACTCTTCGCGGGATCGTCCGGAACAACGCCGTGCTGGGAGTAAACTTCACGGGTAACGAAAAATTTGAACCCTGCGATGTATGCCTGAAAGGAAAGCTCGCCAGATTGCCTTTTCCGAAAGAATCCAAACGAAAGACGGAACTGCTCGACATCATACATGCCGATGTTTGTGGGCCGATGAGGACGAAGTCGTTAGGCGGAGCACAATACTTCGCCGTTTTTATCGACGACCATTCGAGGTGGTGTGAGGTGCGCTTCCTGAAGGCTAAGAGTGAAGTTCTAGCTGCATTCAAGGAAGTAAAGGCCATGATGGAAACGCAAACGGGCAAGAAAATAAAGTGTTTGCAGTCCGACAACGGACGTGAATTTTGCAACACGAACTTTGACAATTTTCTGAGCAGCTGCGGGATCTCGAGAAGATTGACTACACCATACACGCCGCAACAGAATGGCGTGGCGGAGAGAAGGAACCGAACACTACTGGAAGTGGCTCGATGTCTACTAATCGAAGCGAACCTCTCACCGTCGTTTTGGGCCGAAGCAGTGGCAACGGCCAGTTATATAAGAAATAGATGTCCATCCAGATCGCTAGACGGCCACACAGCTTTTGAGAAATGGTGGGGACGACGACCAAACGTAAGTCATTTCAAAGTTTTTGGAACCGAAGCATTTGTATATGACAAGTCCCCAGGCCGTGGAAAACTAGACCAGAGATCGTACGAGGGCATTTTCGTCGGATACTCGCAAGAGTCGAAGGCCTATCGCGTGTGGGTGCCATCAAAAAGGAAAGTCGAGATAACCCGCGATGTAAGGTTCACAGGGAGATTTCCAAGGGGTACCAGATCAGAAGCAAGCATGGATCTTTTACATGCACCCGGCAGTCGTGCAATTGCAGTCGATGTGTTCGACGATGCCCCGATCACGTTGGAACAAGCAGATGAACGCGAGGAATCTGAGACGAGCCAAGAAGAAGAAAGTGGTCACACTGACGATAGCGACGATGACGCACAACGGAGAGCCGTTGAACTACAAAACGTTCTGACCAAGGCACCGGGTAGACCACGGATTCTGCGAACCGGTCATCGAGGTAGGCCGAAAAAGTTATTTCACTTCAGGCAACCGAATCTGGTGGATAATCAACCGGAAGAGGAGGAAAATCCTCAGCAGAGAGCAGACGAAGAAGAGCTTCCACAAGGCGACGATCATGAGGAATCAGTCGCGGACGAGATTGCAAATCTAGCGGAGGTTCCAGTGCAGGAGGCACTGGCTAGTGAAGATTCACACGAGTGGAAAAGGGCCATACAGAAGGAATTCGAGTCATTAATTAAAAACGACACATGGCAAATTGTCAATCGGCCTAAAGAGGCGAATGTTGTCGGAAGCAGATTGGTGCTGCGTAACAAATATGACAAAAATGGCTTGCTGGACAAGCGAAAGGCTCGATTGGTGGCTCGGGGATTTTCACAGCGCTACGGAATTGATTACAGGGAAACGTACGCTCCTGTGGCGCGCATGAATTCAATTCGAACGCTAGTTGCATTATCAGCGTCTATGAATCTTTCGGTGCATCACCTCGATGTATCTACGGCCTATCTAAACGGCGAACTTGAAGACGACGTATACATGGAGGTACCCGAAATGTACGAGGAAATGCTCGAATCAACCCTACAAGAAAGCAAGCGGAACGGAAATAAGGTTCTGGAAAAGAAGTCAGAAGAGCTCCTGAAAAACTTGCGCAAGGGGAGCGATAATAAAGTATGCTTGCTGAAAAAGGCGATTTATGGTCTGCGTCAGTCTGGTCGACAGTGGAATATCAAGCTAAATGAAGAAATGACCAAACTGGGGTTGAAAAGGACAAACGCAGACGCCTCCTTCTATTCCTCGCAAACGAGAAATGTTACGACATTGGCAGCAGTATACGTCGACGACATCATCATCGCATCGAACAACGAGGACAGTCTTGCCGGGCTGAAGAGGAAACTAATGTCCGTGTTCGAGATGAGGGACCTTGGAGAGTTACGCTATTGTCTTGGAATCGAATTCTCAAGGTCGAAGGATGGCATAGTCATGACGCAGAGGCAGTATACCCGAAACATTTTGAAAAGATTTGGGATGGAAGACGCGATACCTGTTGCGGTCCCTATCGACACTTCAAGAGGGGGCTTGACCAAGAGCACAAATGCTCAAGCGGATTCGAAGAATTACCCCTATCAAGAGTTAATCGGCTCGTTGATGTACCTGGCCGTTTGTACTCGGCCCGACATCGCCTTTGCAGTCAGTTCACTCAGCCAGTTCAACACGTGTTTCGACAAGGAACATTGGATGGCTGCAAAGCGCGTTTTGAGATACCTGAAGGGCACCTTGAGTGCTGGCATAAAATTCAAACGAAACGTTTTCAACTTACAGGGTTTTGTGGATGCCGATTGGGCAGCTTGTACGCAGGACCGTCGCTCGTACACTGGATATATTTTCACCTTGGCAGGAGGACCTGTAAGCTGGGAAGCTAAGAAGCAGCGAACCGTTGCACTATCGAGTGCAGAAGCCGAATACATGGCGATCGGAGAGGCTACGAAGGAGGCAATTCACCTTGGGCGATTTTTGCGGGAAATTGGTGCACGAGGAAAACTCTCAGTTCCTCTATTTAATGATAATCAGGGGGCGATAAAGCTCGCGAATAACCCGGTGTTCCACGCTCGCACCAAGCACATAGACATTAGACACCATTTCATCCGCGATGCCGTGAAGGAAAATTTTATCGAATTATTGCACCTGCCTTCAGACAAAATGCCGGCGGATTTCTTAACGAAAGGGCTTAACTCCGTAAAGCACGAAAATTGTAAGCGCCAAGTGCTGGAGACTTTTGATTAAGAGGGGGTGTTGTAATTGTAATCAAACATCCCGCGAGTTTGGAGACCTCGCACAGATTCGCCTGCGCGAGTGCGCATGTGCGTGCGCGGCCTGGATGCGTCCAGCGCGGACCCACCGTTCCGACCCTACACCTCGGACCTCCATTGTTTCAGCTACGGAGGTGTGCGCCTGCTGACCAGTGCACTGTACACGTCTAAATACATTTGTCCAACATTCCACGCGTGTCTGCTTATTGCCCCTACCAAACCAACAACAAAAATGAACCGTATTACAATTTTCTATAAGACATCAATGAACGACAATGAAAATTTTGAGGTCCTGAATTCATTACCACGTCGGGGTGGACCAGGAAAATTCGAAATATTGTATAACACCACTAAATAAAGATATCTGAATGCCGAAATGAACCGTATTTCAATTTTGTATAAGACATCAATCAACGTCAATGAAAATTTTAACGTCCTGAGTTTATCACCACTTTGCGGTAGACCAAGAAAATTCGAAATATTGTATAACACCACTGTATAAAAATGTCAGACTATCAAAAATGAAGCACATTACAATTTTCTATAAGACATGAACGAAAGACAATGCAAATTTTAAGGTCCTGAATTCATTACCACGTCGGGGTGGACCAAGAAAATTCGAAATATTATATAACACCACTGTATAAAAATGTCAGAATGTCAAAAATGAACCGTATTACAATTTTCTATAAGACATCAATGAACGACAATGAAAATTTTAAGGTCCTGAATTCATTACCACGTCGGGGTGGACCAGGAAAATTCGAAAGTATTGTATTAACACCAGTAAATAAATATATCCGAATACCGAAAATGAACCGTATTTCAATTTTCAATAAGACATCAATCAACGTCAATGAAAATTTTAACGTCCTGAGTTTATTACTACTTTGCGGTAGACCAAGAAAATTCGAAATATTGTATAACACCACTGTATAAAAATGTCGGAATGTCAAAAATGAACCGTATTACAATTTTCTATAAGACATCAATGAACGACAATGAAAATTTTGAGGTCCTGAATTCATTACCACGTCGGGGTGGACCAGGAAAATTCGAAATATTGTATAACACCACTGTAGAAAAATATCAGAATGTCAAAAATGAACCGTATTACAATTTTCTATAAGACGTCAATGAACGGCAATGAAAATTTTAAGGTCCTGAATTCATTACCAATTCGGGGTGGACCAGGAAAATTCGAAAGCATTGTATTAACACCACTAAATAAAGATATCCGAATGCCGAAATGAACCGTATTTCAATTTTGTATAAAACATCAATCAACGTCAATGAAAATTTTAACGTCCTGAGTTTATCACCACTTTGCGGTAGACCAAGAAAATTCGAAATATTGTATAACACCACTGTATAAAAATGTCGGAATGTCAAAAATGAACCGTATTACAATTTTCTATAAGACATCAATGAACGACAATGAAAATTTTGAGGTCCTGAATTCATTACCACGTCGGGGTGGACCAGGAAAATTCGAAATATTGTATAACACCACTAAATAAAGATATCCGAATGCCGAAAATGAACCGTATGTCAATTTTCTATAAGACATCAATCAACGTCAATGAAAATTTTAACGTCCTGAGTTTATTACCACTTTGCGGTAGACCAAGAAAATTCGAAATATTGTATAACACCACTGTAGAAAAATATTAGAACGTCAAAAGTGAACCGTATTACAATTTTCTATAAGACGTCAATGAAAGGCAATGAAAATTTTGAGGTCCTGAATTCATTACCACGTCGGGGTGGACCAGGAAAATTCGAAATATTGTATAACACCACTAAATAAAGATATCCGAATGCCGAAAATGAACAGTATTTCAATATTCTATAACACATCAATCAACGACAATCAAAATTTTAAAGTCCTGAGTTTATTACCACTTTGCGGTAGACCAAGAAAATTCCAAATATTATATAACACCACTGTATAAAAATGTCAGAATGTCAAAAATGAACCGTATTACAATTTTCTATAAGACATCAATGAACGACAATGAAAATTTTAAGGTCCTGAATTCATTACCACGTCGGGGTGGACCAGGAAAATTCGAAATATTGTATAACACCACTAAATAAAGATATCCGAATGCCGAAAATGAACCGTATTTCAATTTTCTATAAGACATCAATCAACGTCAATGAAAATTTTAACGTCCTGAGTTTATTACCACTTTGCGGTAGACCAAGAAAATTCGAAATATTGTATAACACCACTGTAGAAATATATTAGAATGTCAAAAGTGAACCGTATTACAATTTTCTATAAGACGTCAATGAACGGCAATGAAAATTTTGAGGTCCTGAATTCATTACCACGTCGGGGTGGACCAGGAAAATTCGAAATATTGTATAACACCACTAAATAAAGATATCCGAATGCCGAAAATGCACCGTATTTCAATTTTCTATAAGACATCAATCAACGTCAATGAAAATTTTAACGTCCTGAGTTTATCACCACTTTGCGGTAGACCAAGAAAATTCAAAATATTGTATAACACCACTGTATAAAAATGTCGGAATGTCAAAAATGAACCGTATTACAATTTTCTATAAGACATCAATGAACGACAATGAAAATTTTGAGGTCCTGAATTCATTACCACGTCGGGGTGGACCAGGAAAATTCGAAAGTATTGTATTAACACCGCTAAATAAAGACATCCGAATGCCGAAAATGAACAGTATTTCAATATTCTATAAGACATCAATCAACGACAATCAAAATTTTAAAGTCCTGAGTTTATTACCACTTTGCGGTAGACCAAGAAAATTCCAAATATTGTCTAACACCACTGTATAAAAATATCAGACTATCAAAAATGAAGCACATTACAATTTTCTATAAGACATGAACGAAAGACAATGCAAATTTTAAGGTCCTGAATTCATTACCACGTCGGGGTGGACCACGAAAATTCGAAATATTGTATAACACCACTAAATAAAGATATCCGAATGCCGAAAATGCACCGTATTTCAATTTTCTATAAGACATCAATCAACGTCAATGAAAATTTTAACGTCCCGAGGTTATTACCTCTTTGCGGTAGACCAAGAAAATTCGAAATATTGTATAACACCACTGTATAAAAATGTCAGAATGTCAAAAATGAACCGTATTACCATTTTCTATAAGACATCAATGAACGACAATGAAAATTTTGAGGTCCTGAATTCATTACCACGTCGGGGTGGACCAGGAAAATTCGAAATATTGTATAACACCACTAAATAAAGATATCCGAATGCCGAAAATGAACCGTATTTCAATTTTCTATAAGACATCAATCAACGTCAATGAAAATTTTAACGTCCTGAGTTTATTACCACTTTGCGGTAGACCAAGAAAATTCGAAATATTGTATAACACTACTGTAGAAAAATATTAGAATGTCAAAAGTGAACCGTATTACAATTTTCTATAAGACATGAACGAAAGACAATGCAAATTTTAAGGTCCTGAATTCATTACCACGTCGGGGTGGACCAAGAAAATTCGAAATATTATATAACACCACTGTATAAAAATGTCAGAATGTCAAAAATGAACCGTATTACAATTTTCTATAAGACATCAATGAACGACAATGAAAATTTTAAGGTCCTGAATTCATTACCACGTCGGGGTGGACCAGGAAAATTCGAAAGTATTGTATTAACACCAGTAAATAAATATATCCGAATACCGAAAATGAACCGTATTTCAATTTTCAATAAGACATCAGTCAACGTCAATGAAAATTTTAACGTCCTGAGGTTATTACCACTTTGCGGTAGACCAAGAAAATTCGAAATATTGTATAACACCACTGTATAAAAATGTCAGAATGTCAAAAATGAACCGTATTACAATTTTCTATAAGACGTCAATGAACGGCAATGAAAATTTTAAGGTCCTGAATTCATTACCAATTCGGGGTGGACCAGGAAAATTCGAAAGCATTGTATTAACACCACTAAATAAAGATATCCGAATGCCGAAATGAACCGTATTTAAATTTTCTATAAGACATCAATCAACGTCAATGAAAATTTTAACGTCCTGAGTTTATTACCACTTTGCGGTAGACCAAGAAAATTCGAAATATTGTATAACACCACTGTATAAAAATCTCAGAATGTCAAAAATGAACCGTATTACAATTTTCTATAAGACATCAATGAACGACAATGAAAATTTTAAGGTCCTGAATTCATTACCACGTCGGGGTGGACCAGGAAAATTCGAAAGTATTGTATTAACACCAGTAAATAAATATATCCGAATACCGAAAATGAACCGTATTTCAATTTTCAATAAGACATCAATCAACGTCAATGAAAATTTTAACGTCCTGAGGTTATTACCACTTTGCGGTAGACCAAGAAAATTCGAAATATTGTATAACACCACTGTATAAAAATGTCAGAATGTCAAAAATGAACCGTATTACAATTTTCTATAAGACGTCAATGAACGGCAATGAAAATTTTAAGGTCCTGAATTCATTACCAATTCGGGGTGGACCAGGAAAATTCGAAAGCATTGTATTAACACCACTAAATAAAGATATCCGAATGCCGAAATGAACCGTATTTAAATTTTCTATAAGACATCAATCAACGTCAATGAAAATTTTAACGTCCTGAGTTTATTACCACTTTGCGGTAGAACAAGAAAATTCGAAATATTGTATAACACCACTGTATAAAAATCTCAGAATGTCAAAAATGAACCGTATTACAATTTTCTATAAGACATCAATGAACGACAATGAAAATTTTAAGGTCCTGAATTCATTACCACGTCGGGGTGGACCAGGAAAATTCGAAAGTATTGTATTAACACCAGTAAATAAATATATCCGAATACCGAAAATGAACCGTATTTCAATTTTCAATAAGACATCAATCAACTTCAATGAAAATTTTAACGTCCTGAGGTTATTACCACTTTGCGGTAGACCAAGAAAATTCGAAATATTGTATAACACCACTGTATAAAAATGTCAGAATGTCAAAAATGAACCGTATTACAATTTTCTATAAGACATCAATGAACGACAATGAAAATTTTAAGGTCCTGAATTCATTACCACGTCGGGGTGGACCAGGAAAATTCGAAAGTATTGTATTAACACCAGTAAATAAATATATCCGAATACCGAAAATGAACCGTATTTCAATTTTCAATAAGACATCAATCAACTTCAATGAAAATTTTAACGTCCTGAGGTTATTACCACTTTGCGGTAGACCAAGAAAATTCGAAATATTGTATAACACCACTGTATAAAAATGTCAGAATGTCAAAAATGAACCGTATTACAATTTTCTATAAGACATCAATGAACGACAATGAAAATTTTAAGGTCCTGAATTCATTACCACGTCGGGGTGGACCAAGAAAATTCGAAATATTATATAACACCACTGTATAAAAATGTCAGAATGTCAAAAATGAACCGTATTACAATTTTCTATAAGACATCAATGAAAGACAATGAAAATTTTGAGGTCCTGAATTCATTACCACGTCGGGGTGGACCAGGAAAATTCGAAATATTGTATAACACCACTAAATAAAGATATCCGAATGCCGAAAATGAACCGTATTTCAATTTTCTATAAGACATCAATCAACGTCAATGAAAATTTTAAGGTCCTGAATTCATTACCACGTCGGGCTGGATCAGGAAAATTCGAAATATTATATAACACCACTGTATAAAAATGTCAGAATGTCAAAAATGAACCGTATTACAATTTTCTATAAGACATCAATGAACGACAATGAAAATTTTAAGGTCCTGAATTCATTACCACGTTTTCGTGGACCAGGAAAATTCGAAATATTGTATAACACCACTAAATAAAGATATCCGAATGCCGAAAATGAACCGTATTTCAATTTTCTATAAGACATCAATCAACGTCAATGAAAATTTTAACGTCCTGAGTTTATTACCACTTTGCGGTAGACCAAGAAAATTCGAAATATTGTATAACACCACTGTATAAAAATCTCAGAATGTCAAAAATGAACCGTATTACAATTTTCTATAAGACATCAATGAACGACAATGAAAATTTTAAGGTCCTGAATTCGTTATCACGTCGGGGTGGACCAGGGAAATTCGAAAGTATTGTATTAACACCACTAAATAAAGATATCCGAATGCCGAAATGAACCGTATTTAAATTTTCTATAAGACATCAATCAACGTCAATGAAAATTTTAACGTCCTGAGTTTATTACCACTTTGCGGTAGACCAAGAAAATTCGAAATATTGTATAACACCACTGTATAAAAATCTCAGAATGTCAAAAATGAACCGTATTACAATTTTCTATAAGACATCAATGAACGACAATGAAAATTTTAAGGTCCTGAATTCATTACCACGTCGGGGTGGACCAGGAAAATTCGAAAGTATTGTATTAACACCAGTAAATAAATATATCCGAATACCGAAAATGAACCGTATTTCAATTTTCAATAAGACATCAATCAACGTCAATGAAAATTTTAACGTCCTGAGGTTATTACCACTTTGCGGTAGACCAAGAAAATTCGAAATATTGTATAACACCACTGTATAAAAATGTCAGAATGTCAAAAATGAACCGTATTACAATTTTCTATAAGACGTCAATGAACGGCAATGAAAATTTTAAGGTCCTGAATTCATTACCAATTCGGGGTGGACCAGGAAAATTCGAAAGCATTGTATTAACACCACTAAATAAAGATATCCGAATGCCGAAATGAACCGTATTTAAATTTTCTATAAGACATCAATCAACGTCAATGAAAATTTTAACGTCCTGAGTTTATCACCACTTTGCGGTAGACCAAGAAAATTCCAAATATTGTCTAACACCACTGTATAAAAATATCAGACTATCAAAAATGAAGCACATTACAATTTTCTATAAGACATGAACGAAAGACAATGCAAATTTTAAGGTCCTGAATTCATTACCACGTCGGGGTGGGCCAGGAAAATTCGAAAGTATTGTATTAACACCGCTAAATAAAGATATCCGAATGCCGAAAATGAACAGTATTTCAATATTCTATAAGACATCAATCAACGACAATCAAAATTTTAAAGTCCTGAGTTTATTACCACTTTGCGGTAGACCAAGAAAATTCGAAATATTGTATAACACCACTGTATAAAAATGTCGGAATGTCAAAAATGGACCGTATTACAATTTTCTATAAGACATCAATGAACGACAATGAAAATTTTGAGGTCCTGAATTCATTACCACGTCGGGGTGGACCAGGAAAATTCGAAATATTGTATAACACCACTGTAGAAAAATATCAGAATGTTGTTACGTCCGTATTTTACGCAAGCAATTTTTCCACTTTAAAAATCGAGAATATTCTAGCATTCAGCTAAAATCTTAGTTTCAAGCTCAAACCGCACCCAACATAATCTCTCAGTCCTGTAAATATTCCCATGCAGCCCCTGCTGCAATGATTCATACACAGCTGCATGCAAGACGCGCTTGAGTCATACAGCTACTTCCTAGGGCTTGTCTAGGAAAATCTTAAGAATTAGCCCCACTTTTTCCGAGAAATTAGGGCGCGCTCGACTATATAAACCACCAAAAATCCTACTCTGGGAGTTCAGTCTTTGATTCTTCCGCGAAGGGCGAAGCTCTGTCCTCCTTGTAGTAGATCGTGCTAGGCACTTTCGAAGCATTCTTCAAACCATTACAAATCTTAGACGCTGGAATACGGGGTTATTCCGAGGAAGATCGTATTAGTTACTTTCGACCAAATTATTCGAATCTCTTTATAAAATCTTAGACGTTGGAATACGGGGATATTCCGAGGGAGATCGTGCACGGCACTTTCAACCAAATCATTGCATTAGTTGCAATTATATTCTTAAGCATTCAACATACGCCGCGAGTTATATCTGTACAGACAGACGAGGAATACACAAGGTATTTTGTAACAAGCGAACACACACTAAACACGATTGTATTCTCTATTCTTTTAAATCCTTTCAATATAGTTATCTTATTTTTCGTCTCAATTACTCCTTGTTCTACATTCAATCACCACCTGTCAATAGCGAACAACACTGAAAGCGACATCGTACATAGAACCCACATTTAGTGTAGGAATAGTTAGCCGCTCAATTATTCCTATCCGGGGTAATATAACTCTTGGGAGAGACTTGGCGCCTTGCGTAGCCTGGTGGTACCCCAAGCTTTTACCTTTAGCCATCCTAAACCTTTTACCTTTCTGGGGACCTTCGAATCGACCTGGGTATTATCAGATTAGTATTGTTGTGCCAATAGGTCTCATTGACATTAGCGCAGTGAGATGTGTTTGGACCTCAATTAAAGATCTGACTATACATCAGGTAGAACTGGCCTCCGGACTGACACCCTCGCGAATCAGGGAACAATTGGATAGTTTAAAGAACGTTTATATAAGTAGGGCTACCTGCCTAAAAGCACGTTAGACTTGAGAGAGACTTGGCGCCTTGCGTAGCCTGGTGGTACCTCAAGCTGTGTTTTTCCTTACCTGATCCAATTCCTGTATCAATCAGCTTCGACCGTTAAGGAGAATCTGCCTGAAAGGTATTATTTTGCCAATAGTGCTCATTGACTATAGCGCAGTGAGATGTGTTTGGAACCTAATTAATCTCAGGCTTATTCGAATTGGCGACTGTTGATTGGGCTCGCGTATCCTTAAAGGTTTAGGAGCGAGCACACGTTTTTCCGTAACCAAACGGATCTAAAAACGGTCTCGCACGGCTAGCCCGTAACAAAACTGGTGACAGCGGTGGGATACTCAAAAATAGTGGTTTCCTTCCGAAACCGTTGAGTATTCTGTGTACATGTCCTTTTCAGTGTTACTTTTTTTAAAAATTAAAGTTACTTTCAAATCAAACTAAAATGGCTGTTGTTGAGAGTGAACTGACCGTTCTCATGAATGAGATGAGGATTAGTTCAGCAATCCAACAAGCTGCTCAGGGAGTACCGAGATTCGACGGAAAATCAGCTAACCTGAAACATTTCGTGCATCGCGTAGAAGACGGGAAATCTATACTACCCGCAACTTTAGAACAACGATATCTGACAATAGTTTTGACAAAATTAGACGGTCCCGCTAGGGAAGCTGTGGACGGAGAAAAGTTTAAGACCACTGTAGAGTTATTGCAATTTTTGAAGAAGTGTTTCGCGCCGGGACGTAGCCTGCTATCGTTTCAGGCCGAAATAGAACGTCTTCGCATAGGTCGCGAGGAAACAGTGCGCGAATACATCGACAGAACTAGACATCTGCTACACAACACACGCGCAGCAATTAACGAAGAATACGGAGGCAACTGCACCGAAGTAACTGCCCACAATGAAAAGGAAATCATGAATCGTTTCGTGAACGGACTACCGACGAAATACGGGTCTCGAATAGATCCAAGCCGATTCAGGAAATTAAAGGAAGTCTTCGAGAAGGTGCTCGAAATCAACCGAAGCTGGACTAGTTGGGCGTCACGCGAAGATCGCAGCGATGGAGAATACGAGGAGTATCGTCCTCGTAGAAGCTTCGTAAGACAACGAAGTTCGTTCAGCCCGCACTGGCGCCGCAGCCCAGAGCCCCGCAACAACGATGACTCAACCAACGAAGAGGACCCTCGCGGATACACACGACCGACAGCATTTGCCCTGGGCCGAGAGGGTAGGTCAACAACCCCGGGCCTTTTAAATGTACCTGACCGCCGTTACGAGCGTTGGCCTAGGAGGTCAAGTGCAGAAGGAAGGACCGATAACCATCAGGTCACCCAACGCAGCTGTAGATGCACCTGCACATGCCCAGATGGCAAGCAAACTAACCGAAACCAAGCCTCGTCGAGAAGCCCAAGCCCTCGACCGAGTAGTTTTAAGAAAAATGACTCGAATCATTTAAACTCCAACCGCGTTCGCTTCGCCGGCGGTCAAGCGAACGAGACACAATAAACACGCCGAAAGTTAATGCCGAGAAAGAAGAAAAGAAGAAAGCAATAGTTAAGGAAGCACCAGTACCAAGGATACGTGCAAAGGTCCCGGAAGTAATCGGAGAATTCGGTGAATTCTTAATCGATGGCGGAGCTGCTGTAAATCTTATTATGCTCGAAGCCCTGGATCTTCAGAAAGCAAAGATCTATGAAGAAGAAATAGAAATCACCGGAGTAGCCTCTGTACCAATTCTCACCATAGGAACTGTATTTATACATATCAACGACATTCCAGTATTGTTTTACGCAATCAAAGGACTGACGTTACCATCTGCAATCGGACTATTGGGTAGCCCCTTCCTGCTTCAAGAAGAGGCAGAGGTTTCTTACTACCATAAAACCTTGGTGATAAGGGACAAACCCACGAGACCGATAAGATTCATCAATTACCCGAATCGTAAGGAAGAAGCAGAGGAAATCAGGAAGTTCGGCGATCTGAGCAACCGCTACACAATACCTGGACGAACCTCGCAACGCATCACCGTACGTCTTGCCAACACCTCAATTCGCGAAGGTTACCTTCCGCGTATCAAGACGCACGACGATGTATTCATCGGCGAAGCAGCCGTAATGAACGACCACGGTTCTTGCCAAGTTATGGCAACAAATACCAGCGAGGAAGACATCGACATCCAATTAGACGATCAGGACATCTTCCCGTATGATATCATCAGCTCGTCAGACGAAGAATTTCTACCACACCATCCACACTACTGATGACATCCCGATCAACACCAGGCAGTACAGGTACCCACCAGTCCACCAAAAAGAAATAGACGATCAGGTAACCGCATTACTTAGAGAAGGGATTATAGAACCCTCGAGCTCGCCGTACAACAGTCCGCTTTGGATTGTTCCCAAGAAACCAGATGCGCAGGGTAATAAACGCTGGCGTATGGTCATCGACTACCGCGCTTTAAACGAAAAAACAGTTAGTGATAAATTCCCATTACCACAAATTACGGAAATACTAGATAGATTGGGTGGAGCCAAATATTTCTCAGTTTTTGATCTCGCGAATGGTTTCCACCAAATACCAATGAATCCAAAAGATCGGCCAAAAACAGCGTTTACTACTCCGACCGGACATTACGAATTTGCACGAATGCCTTTTGGATTAAAAAACGCGCCACCGACATTTCAGCGACTCATGAATCAGGTATTAACCGGATTGCAAGGCACTGAATTGTTCGTATACCTAGATGACATTGTAGTTTATTCCTGCTCTCTAAAAGAACACGAAGTCAAAATCCGAAAATTAATGGAACGATTGAGAGAAAATGGCCTCACATTGCAAACCAGTAAATGCCAGTTTTTACGAAAGGAAGTAGCGTACCTAGGCCACATAATATCAGCAAAAGGCGTTAAACCAGATCCCAAGAAACTAAAAGCAGTAAGAGAATTCCCAGTACCAAAGAACCAAAGGAACATCCGAGAATTTTTAGGATTAATAGGATATTATAGACGTTTCATTGAAAATATTACAGAAAAAGCAAAACCTCTCACTCAACTATTAGGAAAAGGTACCAGATTTAGATGGGATAGCGAACACCAAAATAGTTTTGACCAACTACGCGAAGAACTCTGTAAACAACCGATTTTACAATATCCCGACTTTTCGAAACCGTTTATAATAACCACCGATGCATCAGACGTTGCAGTAGGAGCCGTACTCAGCCAAGGCGAAATAGGGAAAGATTTACCGATAGCATACGCATCGAGAACCCTAAATAAAGCAGAGCAAAACTATTCGACTACAGAGAAAGAATGCTTAGCTATGGTCTACGCGGTTCAATACTTCAGACCATATGTTTACGGGACTAAGTTTACTTTAGTCACCGACCATAGACCGTTAGTTTGGTTACACTCAGTAAAGGACCCTACCTCGCGCCTCATGAAATGGAAACTTAGATTACTAGAATACGAATATAAAGTCGTTTACAAGGACGGAAAAAGTAATAAGAATGCAGACGCTCTTTCGCGTAATCCTACCAAATGCTTACCGTTAATGACTAGGGATAACGATCCAGATTTCAAAGCACAAATTCCAAAAGGCACCTCTCGGGCCGAAGGCATCGGTCAACGTATAAAGGAATTAACTCGTGAAAAACAAAATAGGCAGAATAGATCAAACAGGTCCATAGAAATTTCAGATGACAGTGACGATAACGAGACTCCACAACGACGTAAATTTCCTTTTAACCCTTCCTATTCACCAAGTACAGAAAACCTTAGACCCGATCCGTACCCTCTGCAACCGATTCCCTCACGAAGCAACGATCCACCTGAAAATCTTATGTCCTTCGAAGAATCCACCAGTAATGCAAGCCTAGCTCCGACAGAACTATTAGAAAATTCAGACAGTCAGAATCTTTCGAGTAGCACCGTTCGTCCACGATCACCACCATTATTGGCTGATAATTTAGACGACACAGTACTTTTGCCAGAACCACTCGTACCTACACAATCAGAACCGAATAATTTACTTCCTCCAGTAATATCTCAAAGAGTTTCAGATTCAATTTTAGACCTCCCGGAGAACCTAATCTCTTTTGAAAGTAGTGATAGCGAGAGCGGCCCGGAAACAAACAACCTTCAAATAGACACATCTGACAGCCCTTTCCTTGCTAGTAAAGCACATTTAGTACATTTCATTTCCGCCGATTGTAACCTAAATACAGCAATAATCAAATCGTTAGAAGAAATGGAATACATAGACAAAGACAGTTTATTGAAACGGAACCCCAAGAAAGGACAGATTTTAGAATCCTCAGATAACAATCAGAAAATTTTCAGTATCGTAGGGACTAAGTATTTCTTTGACCAACTAGACAAACAGGATATAGTAAACGGTTTAGAGAATCTGAAAGTAGCTTTATATAAATCTAGAATCCACTCATTTAGAATCTCCTTAAAAGGAGATAATCACGACCACATCCCACAGGAAGAATTCACTCAATTATTGAGACAGACTTTTAAACATTCAGACGTTCACATCACAGTTTGCACATCCGAAGTTACAATTCCGAAACCAGAAATTAGACAGAATTTAATAGAGGAAGCTCATGGTAGTTTGATAGGAGGTCACAAGGGAGTCACAAAAACTTACAAGCGTTTGCGTCCTTACTACTTCTGGCCTGAAATGAAATTGGACATACAGAACCATATTAGAAAGTGCATAAGCTGCCAACAACAGAAATTAGTTCGTGTCAAAACCAAACAACCGATGTTAATAACTGATACGCCATTAGAACCTTTTGACAAAATTTCTTTAGACACAGTAGGACCATTACCAACTTCACCAAACGGAAATAAATACATATTGACGATGCAGGATAACCTAACCAAATATTGTCTAGCAGTAGCAATTCCGAACATTAGAGCAGAGACCATAGCTGAAGCATTCGCCAAAAATTTCATAGCCGTCTACGGAACACCAAAAGCAATTTTAACAGACAGAGGTACTAGTTTCATAGGGAAAATATTAACACAACTAGCTGAAATTTTTAAAATTAAGCAAGTAACCACCTCAGGTTACCGTCCGCAAACCAATGGTTCATTGGAAAGGAGCCACATAGTTTTGACAGAATACTTAAAACACTATATGAACGATTACGAAGATTGGGATGATCTTCTACCTTTTGCTATGTTCTCTTACAATACCTCAGTTCATGAAGCCACCAACTTTACTCCTTACCAATTAATCTTTGGAAGACCCGCTAGAATACCTACCGCTTTTGATAAGTATGATAATTTACCAACGTACGATGATTATGTAATAGACCTAATGAAACGCATGGACTGTATGCGGAACGAAGCAACCGATAACTTAATAGCAGCGAAACACAAATCAAAATCATATTACGATAGAAATGCGAATCCAATAGAAATTAATGTAGGTGACTCAGTATTTGTATTAAAAGAACCTCGCCACAGCAAATTCGATCCGCAATATGTGGGACCGTACGAAGTTGTCAACACTACCGACTTAAATAACGTAGTACTTCAAACGCCACAAAACAAAATTTTAATCAAACACATAGATAAACTTAAATTGGCCCATGTATAAATTTCTTTTAGTTACAGCCATCCGCTCCAGCAAAATAATTTTGTAAGTACACGCACTACACACCTACACTGCGTTCTATACACATTATACACCCCTCGTCTGTATTCTTCTCCGATTGTTGTTTAGTTTTTGAAGAGAAAACTTGCCTGCTTTCTCTTGTCGAAGCACCGCGCTCAGCGCGATGTTCAATGTAAGGGGGGAGGTGTTACGTCCGTATTTTACGCAAGCAATTTTTCCACTTTAAAAATCGAGAATATTCTAGCATTCAGCTAAAATCTTAGTTTCAAGCTCAAACCGCACCCAACATAATCTCTCAGTCCTGTAAATATTCCCATGCAGCCCCTGCTGCAATGATTCATACACAGCTGCATGCAAGACGCGCTTGAGTCATACAGCTACTTCCTAGGGCTTGTCTAGGAAAATCTTAAGAATTAGCCCCACTTTTTCCGAGAAATTAGGGCGCGCTCGACTATATAAACCACCAAAAATCCTACTCTGGGAGTTCAGTCTTTGATTCTTCCGCGAAGGGCGAAGCTCTGTCCTCCTTGTAGTAGATCGTGCTAGGCACTTTCGAAGCATTCTTCAAACCATTACAAATCTTAGACGCTGGAATACGGGGTTATTCCGAGGAAGATCGTATTAGTTACTTTCGACCAAATTATTCGAATCTCTTTATAAAATCTTAGACGTTGGAATACGGGGATATTCCGAGGGAGATCGTGCACGGCACTTTCAACCAAATCATTGCATTAGTTGCAATTATATTCTTAAGCATTCAACATACGCCGCGAGTTATATCTGTACAGACAGACGAGGAATACACAAGGTATTTTGTAACAAGCGAACACACACTAAACACGATTGTATTCTCTATTCTTTTAAATCCTTTCAATATAGTTATCTTATTTTTCGTCTCAATTATTCCTTGTTCTACATTCAATCACCACCTGTCAATAGCGAACAACACTGAAAGCGACATCGTACATAGAACCCACATTTAGTGTAGGAATAGTTAGCCGCTCAATTATTCCTATCCGGGGTAATATAACTCTTGGGAGAGACTTGGCGCCTTGCGTAGCCTGGTGGTACCCCAAGCTTTTACCTTTAGCCATCCTAAACCTTTTACCTTTCTGGGGACCTTCGAATCGACCTGGGTATTATCAGATTAGTATTGTTGTGCCAATAGGTCTCATTGACATTAGCGCAGTGAGATGTGTTTGGACCTCAATTAAAGATCTGACTATACATCAGGTAGAACTGGCCTCCGGACTGACACCCTCGCGAATCAGGGAACAATTGGATAGTTTAAAGAACGTTTATATAAGTAGGGCTACCTGCCTAAAAGCACGTTAGACTTGAGAGAGACTTGGCGCCTTGCGTAGCCTGGTGGTACCTCAAGCTGTGTTTTTCCTTACCTGATCCAATTCCTGTATCAATCAGCTTCGACCGTTAAGGAGAATCTGCCTGAAAGGTATTATTTTGCCAATAGTGCTCATTGACTATAGCGCAGTGAGATGTGTTTGGAACCTAATTAATCTCAGGCTTATTCGAATTGGCGACTGTTGATTGGGCTCGCGTATCCTTAAAGGTTTAGGAGCGAGCACACGTTTTTCCGTAACCAAACGGATCTAAAAACGGTCTCGCACGGCTAGCCCGTAACAATGTCAAAAATGAACCGTATTACAATTTTCTATAAGACATCAATGAACGACAATGAAAATTTTGAGGTCCTGAATTCATTACCACGTCGGGGTGGACCAGGAAAATTCGAAATATTGTATAACACCACTAAATAAAGATATCCGAATGCCGAAATGAACCGTATTTCAATTTTGTATAAGACATCAATCAACGTCAATGAAAATTTTAACGTCCTGAGTTTATCACCACTTTGCGGTAGACCAAGAAAATTCAAAATATTGTATAACACCACTGTATAAAAATGTCGGAATGTCAAAAATGAACCGTATTACAATTTTCTATAAGACATCAATGAACGACAATGAAAATTTTGAGGTCCTGAATTCATTACCACGTCGGGGTGGACCAGGAAAATTCGAAATATTGTATAACACCACTAAATAAAGATATCCGAATGCCGAAAATGAACCGTATTTCAATTTTCTATAAGACATCAATCAACGTCAATGAAAATTTTAACGTCCTGAGTTTATTACCACTTTGCGGTAGACCAAGAAAATTCGAAATATTGTATAACACCACTGTAGAAAAATGTCCGAATGTCAAAAATGAACCGTATTACAATTTTCTATAAGACATCAATGAACGACAATGAAAATTTTAAGGTCCTGAATTCATTACCACGTCGGGGTGGACCAGGAAAATTCGAAAGTATTGTATTAACACCAGTAAATAAATATATCCGAATACCGAAAATGAACCGTATTTCAATTTCCAATAAGACATCAATCAACGTCAATGAAAATTTTAACGTCCTGAGTTTATTACTACTTTGCGGTAGACCAAGAAAATTCGAAATATTGTATAACACCACTGTATAAAAATGTCGGAATGTCAAAAATGAACCGTATTACAATTTTCTATAAGACATCAATGAACGACAATGAAAATTTTGAGGTCCTGAATTCATTACCACGTCGGGGTGGACCAGGAAAATTCGAAATATTGTATAACACCACTGTAGAAAAATATTAGAATGTCAAAAGTGAACCGTATTACAATTTTCTATAAGACGTCAATGAACGGCAATGAAAATTTTAAGGTCCTGAATTCATTACCACGCCGGGGTGGACCAGGAAAATTCGAAAGTATTGTATTAACACCACTAAATAAAGATATCCGAATGCCGAAATGAACCGTATTTCAATTTTGTATAAAACATCAATCAACGTCAATGAAAATTTTAACGTCCTGAGTTTATCACCACTTTGCGGTAGACCAAGAAAATTCGAAATATTGTATAACACCACTGTATAAAAATGTCGGAATGTCAAAAATGAACCGTATTACAATTTTCTATAAGACATCAATGAACGACAATGAAAATTTTGAGGTCCTGAATTCATTACCACGTCGGGGTGGACCAGGAAAATTCGAAATATTGTATAACACCACTGTAGAAAAATATTAGAATGTCAAAAGTGAACCGTATTACAATTTTCTATAAGACGTCAATGAACGGCAATGAAAATTTTAAGGTCCTGAATTCATTACCACGCCGGGGTGGACCAGGAAAATTCGAAAGTATTGTATTAATACCAGTAAATAAATATATCCGAATACCGAAAATGAACCGTATTTCAATTTTCTATAAGACATCAATAAACGTCAATGAAAATTTTAACGTCCTGAGTTTATTACCACTTTGCGGTAGACCAAGAAAATTCGAAATATTGTATAACACCACTGTATAAAAATGTCAGAATGTCAAAAATGAACCGTATTACAATTTTCTATAAGACATCAATGAACGACAATGAAAATTTTGAGGTCCTGAATTCATTACCACGTCGGGGTGGACCAGGAAAATTCGAAATATTGTATAACACCACTAAATAAAGATATCCGAATGCCGAAAATGAACAGTATTTCAATATTCTATAAGACATCAATCAACGACAATCAAAATTTTAAAGTCCTGAGTTTATTACCACTTTGCGGTAGACCAAGAAAATTCCAAATATTGTCTAACACCACTGTATAAAAATATCAGACTATCAAAAATGAAGCACATTACAATTTTCTATAAGACATGAACGAAAGACAATGCAAATTTTAAGGTCCTGAATTCATTACCACGTCGGGGTGGACCAAGAAAATTCGAAATATTATATAACACCACTGTATAAAAATGTCAGAATGTCAAAAATGAACCGTATTACAATTTTCTATAAGACATCAATGAACGACAATGAAAATTTTAAGGTCCTGAATTCATTACCACGTCGGGGTGGACCAGGAAAATTCGAAAGTATTGTATTAACACCAGTAAATAAATATATCCGAATACCGAAAATGAACCGTATTTCAATTTTCAATAAGACATCAATCAACGTCAATGAAAATTTTAACGTCCTGAGTTTATTACTACTTTGCGGTAGACCAAGAAAATTCGAAATATTGTATAACACCACTGTATAAAAATGTCGGAATGTCAAAAATGAACCGTATTACAATTTTCTATAAGACATCAATGAACGACAATGAAAATTTTGAGGTCCTGAATTCATTACCACGTCGGGGTGGACCAGGAAAATTCGAAATATTGTATAACACCACTGTAGAAAAATATCAGAATGTCAAAAATGAACCGTATTACAATTTTCTATAAGACGTCAATGAACGGCAATGAAAATTTTAAGGTCCTGAATTCATTACCAATTCGGGGTGGACCAGGAAAATTCGAAAGCATTGTATTAACACCACTAAATAAAGATATCCGAATGCCGAAATGAACCGTATTTCAATTTTGTATAAGACATCAATCAACGTCAATGAAAATTTTAACGTCCTGAGTTTATCACCACTTTGCGGTAGACCAAGAAAATTCGAAATATTGTATAACACCACTGTATAAAAATGTCGGAATGTCAAAAATGAACCGTATTACAATTTTCTATAAGACATCAATGAACGACAATGAAAATTTTGAGGTCCTGAATTCATTACCACGTCGGGGTGGACCAGGAAAATTCGAAATATTGTATAACACCACTAAATAAAGATATCCGAATGCCGAAAATGAACCGTATGTCAATTTTCTATAAGACATCAATCAACGTCAATGAAAATTTTAACGTCCTGAGTTTATTACCACTTTGCGGTAGACCAAGAAAATTCGAAATATTGTATAACACCACTGTAGAAAAATATTAGAATGTCAAAAGTGAACCGTATTACAATTTTCTATAAGACGTCAATGAACGGCAATGAAAATTTTGAGGTCCTGAATTCATTACCACGTCGGGGTGGACCAGGAAAATTCGAAATATTGTATAACACCACTAAATAAAGATATCCGAATGCCGAAAATGAACAGTATTTCAATATTCTATAAGACATCAATCAACGACAATCAAAATTTTAAAGTCCTGAGTTTATTACCACTTTGCGGTAGACCAAGAAAAGTCCAAATATTGTCTAACACCACTGTATAAAAATATCAGACTATCAAAAATGAAGCACATTACAATTTTCTATAAGACATGAACGAAAGACAATGCAAATTTTAAGGTCCTGAATTCATTACCACGTCGGGGTGGACCAAGAAAATTCGAAATATTATATAACACCACTGTATAAAAATGTCAGAATGTCAAAAATGAACCGTATTACAATTTTCTATAAGACATCAATGAACGACAATGAAAATTTTAAGGTCCTGAATTCATTACCACGTCGGGGTGGACCAGGAAAATTCGAAAGTATTGTATTAACACCAGTAAATAAATATATCCGAATACCGAAAATGAACCGTATTTCAATTTTCAATAAGACATCAATCAACGTCAATGAAAATTTTAACGTCCTGAGTTTATTACTACTTTGCGGTAGACCAAGAAAATTCGAAATATTGTATAACACCACTGTATAAAAATGTCGGAATGTCAAAAATGAACCGTATTACAATTTTCTATAAGACATCAATGAACGACAATGAAAATTTTGAGGTCCTGAATTCATTACCACGTCGGGGTGGACCAGGAAAATTCGAAATATTGTATATGTTACGGGCCAGCCGTGCGAGCCTGTTTTCCAGCCGCAGGTATGTGCAAAGCGGCGTTGGTGCAGTGGAAAACTGGTCAGGCCCGCTCCTAAATCTTTATGGGGGACCAACCGATAGTCGCCGATTCGTTAGAATCGGGCGGTGCAGTACCGATTGATGCGGGATGTGGTTTGGGGTTGGAAGGAATAAGCCTTGGCGCACCACCCGGCTACGCTCACGCGCCGAGTCTCTTCCAAGTCTTACGGGTCTTAGGGCAGGTAGTCCTACTCATAAAGTGCTTCTATGATCTATACTACTGCTATTCCTAAGTCGCGAGGGTGTCAGTCCAAAGACCAGTCCTTCCAGGTGTATGACCCAGTTGGTTCGAAGGTCCCCAGATGGGAAAAAGGTTCAGGATGGCTGAAAGGTAAAAGCTTGGCGCACCACCCGGCTACGCTTAGGCGCCGAGTCTCTTCCAAGTCTTATATTACCCCGGATAGGAATATTCGAGCGGCTAAATATCCTATCGGTTAATGTGGGCTCTATGCACTTTTGTCGATTTCAGTGTTATATTAGATTTTGTTTCAATGACAGGTGGAAAATGGAATTCCAAATAAGGAGTGATTTTACGGAGAATAAAGTGTGATATATTCTAAGTTGCAATGGTAATGATACAATTCGTGTTTGGTGTGTGTGGTTGTTACAATTACCTCCTTGTGTTTACCTCGTCTGTTAGCGCACTGATTCTAACTTACTACTACTTGCGTTACAATGAATTCACGATTATAAATGCTCGAAGGTGACTGATGCACGATCTCGCTCGGAGTAACCCCGTACTCTAACGTCTAGATTGTGGTCGGAGGTGCAGAGCACTACCTTCCTCGAGAATAACCCCGTATTCTCGCGTCTCGATTTTGGTCGAAAGTAACTGAGTACGATCTTCCTTGAGAATAACCCCGTATTCTCGCGTCTCGATTTTGGTCGAAAGTAACTGAGTACGATCTTCCTTGAGAATAACCCCGTATTCTCGCGTCTGGTTTGGCTTCGAAGGTGCAGGGCACGATCTACTGCTATTCGGGCAGGGGCTCCGCCCTGCCCGGCGTTGGGTGGACTAAGTCGTCGAGATAGATTCTGAGCAGGTTTATATACCCAAAAATCTGCCTCAGGAGTGGGGAAGATGCTATGGTTTTCCATAGTGCGGGAAAAGCGGGAAGGGATTCGGGATCGTCAGGCGAAACTGACCTGAAACCAGCTTTTCACCTTGGGAGAGGTTGTGGAATGCGGGGGTGGTCGGCTCGAAGCGAAGCTAGGGCTCAAAAAACCTGTTTCTAGGTACGGAAAAGTGATTCTGAGGTGAACGATTCCAGAATATTCTAAAATAAAAAAGGAAAAATCGTCTGCGTAAAATGAGGACGTAACACCTCCCACCTTAGATTGAACATCGCGGTAAAGCGCGGTGCTTCACCAAAAGTAAGCAGACAAGTTTTCTTTTGCTATGTATGTATGACTCTAGACAGACGAGGGTATGCAAGACGCAGTGTGGGTGTGTCGTGAGTGTACTTAACGGCTAGTTTATAATTTTTGTTTGGTGATCCAATGATACAACAATCTTCGCTATGTTATTCGCCAGATTATCTGCTAGTGGACATATACAATATACGGGATGAGCTAGTTTGGGTTCGTTTGAGTCGGTTGTATTTACTATCTTCTATACTGCATTGTATCAAGAACTGAATTTGCTAGTAATGAGTCTAGATTCTTTCCTATGCTAGTTCCTATTTCAGATTTAGTGATTTCATGTATTATAATATTCTTTAGGTTTAGTTTTCCAACGGTTAAACTGTCTGTTGCTGTAATAAATTGTTTAGGCAAATTTGGATTCTGAAATATCGGTTGTTTACAGGGTTCGCATGGTAATTGTTTGAATCTATTCGGTATTCACTATTTAATTAGATTCTATTCCCTTACCAGTAAAACTACTAATGATCTTACTCTAAAAAAAAATTTTGAAGAAATTGCTTACAACTGCATATCCTATCTTGTAAATCCAAAACTGTTTGATATTTTCCTGATTTATCGGAGGTGGAAATTCTGCTCGCTATTTCTTATGCTCTGATACCTATTGGGAAATTATTTATCTCGTGTACGTTACTTCTTTACGCAATAATTGGTATTTACTGATCTGCAAAGTTAATCTGTTTTCTAGAAGTCTGTTCATTAATTTTCGAATTTTGATTTTATATCCGCAAAAAGGAAAAGATAACCTACTATGTTTTAAAATACTCAAATAGTTTCAGTCCTTGCAAGTCAGTTAAAACCTGATTCACATTATTCGTTGAAAAGTCGGTTGCTCATTCTTTAAGTGATACGGCATGTGTATAAAATCCTGTTGACGGTAGGTGAGGTAAACGAAACTTTTGCTTGATCCTTTGAATTTGTGTCTATTTGCCAAATGTTCGTTAATTGAAGACTGAAGGTATTTTACTTCGTCTATTCTACATAGTGTCCGAGTAGCTTGCGGTAATGGAGTTTGTAGCTAATAATCCTAACATTGAATTCTATGGCTTTACTATCCTAAACGGTCGTTTCTTTCAGGCTATCGAAAGTAAGCTAAAGTACGCTGAATGCAAAGGTCTAATGATACCTGCTCTGAGTATTACGGTTACCTATAAGTGGTCAGTTGCTTTTTGGGGTGGGCCGGCGGGTACCTGTACTGTCTGGTGTTTATCAGGATGTCATCTGTGGTGCGGAAGGGTCGGTAGAAGTTCGACGCCTCTTCCATGTGGTCTCCAGGTAGAAAGTGACTCCAAGCCCAGAATTTGGTTTTCTTGAATTTTATCTTCACGTGATGCAATTTCCTTGTTGAATATTTGTAAAGTTCTTCACGTGATGGGTTGAAAAAAGTGTTCGGGTACCAGGACTGATTTCTAAGCTACTCCTGTAACTTCGATTCCAGTCGGCTGCTCTTTCTTTTTGAATTTTTGCATTTTACTTATTCTCTTCTTCTCGCTGTAGTTTTCCTCTTTATTTATTTTCTTCCTTTTTCTCTTTTTTTCTTAATTTTCTTCCCTTTTCCTCTTTTTTTTTTCCTTCATTTTCTTCTTTCTTCTTCTCGAGCCTTCTTTGGTTTTGGCGAGTTGATCGTGGCCATTTGCCTGATCGCCAGCTCGATGTATGCGGTTGCAGGTTGAATTGCCGCGATTGATCCTTCTTCCTCCGCTCGGTTAAGAATTTTGATTCGTTACCGAGTCGCGATTTTCACAGTGAAGCTCACCATTTGGGGACTCTCAGGTAGCTAGCAGAGCTGAGCAGCCCGATGGTCACTTCTTCCTCCTTCTTCTTCGTCGTTTTATTGATCCGACTGATCTTCTTAAGAACTACTCGGCTGAGAAGTCTGTTCTCTCACCGAGGCGGGAATTGGCCATCTGGGGACACGCAGGTGCAAATTTTGCGTAGCTGGGTCGACGATGGTTCAGCGTTCTTCCTTCGTCCATTGGTCGCCGAGGATCTTGGTTTCGAATCCCTGGTATCGACGCCATTTCGGATTAAGAAGTAGCCGTTCGTACGTGGTTTCACGTAAGTTTCACGAGGAATAGTGCTCCTCGTAATAAATATTAGAATGCCATCCGGGGACACGTCAGGCGCAGTGAGTGCGTCGCTGGGTCATCCGGAGGTTATACGCCCTTTCGTCATCCGCTGGTCATCGAGGATCTTGTCTTCGAATCCTTGGTACCGATGCCAGTTGAGATTAGAAGACGTAGTTTCTTCGTAGTTTTCTGCAGTCGCTGATGAAGGTAGTCTTCCTCATACCTTTCTTCATTTATCGCGGCGCGAAACACTTCTTTAGGTATTGTAACAATCCAACAACTGATTGAAATATTTTTTCATCAACGGTTTCATCTAATATAATATCCTTTATGATCAAATCACTATCGTTAGGCATTTTGACTCTACTAAAATGACTCTAATTCAAGAAAATTTAAGACACTGAAAAAGACAATAGCACAGAATACTCAACGGTTCGAAGAACCACTTATCTTGAGTATCCCACCGCTGTCACCAGTTTTGTTACGGGCCAGCCGAGCGAGCCTGTTTTCCAGCCGCAGGTATGTGCAAAGCGGCGTTGGTGCAGTGGAAAACTGGTCAGGCCCGCTCCTAAATCTTTATGGGGGACCAACCGATAGTCGCCGATTCGTTAGAATCGGGCGGTGCAGTACCGATTGATGCGGGATGTGGTTTGGGGTCGGAAGGAATAAGCCTTGGCGCACCACCCGGCTACGCTCACGCGCCGAGTCTCTTCCAAGTCTTACGGGTCTTAGGGCAGGTAGTCCTACTCATAAAGTGCTTCTATGATCTATACTACTGCTATTCCTAAGTCGCGAGGGTGTCAGTCCAAAGACCAGTCCTTCCAGGTGTATGACCCAGTTGGTTCGAAGGTCCCCAGATGGGAAAAAGGTTCAGGATGGCTGAAAGGTAAAAGCTTGGCGCACCACCCGGCTACGCTTAGGCGCCGAGTCTCTTCCAAGTCTTATATTACCCCGGATAGGAATATTCGAGCGGCTAAATATCCTATCGGTTAATGTGGGCTCTATGCACTTTTGTCGATTTCAGTGTTATATTAGATTTTGTTTCAATGACAGGTGGAAAATGGAATTCCAAATAAGGAGTGATTTTACGGAGAATAAAGTGTGATATATTCTAAGTTGCAATGGTAATGATACAATTCGTGTTTGGTGTGTGTGGTTGTTACAATTACCTCCTTGTGTTTACCTCGTCTGTTAGCGCACTGATTCTAACTTACTACTACTTGCGTTACAATGAATTCACGATTATAAATGCTCGAAGGTGACTGATGCACGATCTCGCTCGGAGTAACCCCGTACTCTAACGTCTAGATTGTGGTCGGAGGTGCAGAGCACTACCTTCCTCGAGAATAACCCCGTATTCTCGCGTCTCGATTTTGGTCGAAAGTAACTGAGTACGATCTTCCTTGAGAATAACCCCGTATTCTCGCGTCTCGATTTTGGTCGAAAGTAACTGAGTACGATCTTCCTTGAGAATAACCCCGTATTCTCGCGTCTGGTTTGGCTTCGAAGGTGCAGGGCACGATCTACTGCTATTCGGGCAGGGGCTCCGCCCTGCCCGGCGTTGGGTGGACTAAGTCGTCGAGATAGATTCTGAGCAGGTTTATATACCCAAAAATCTGCCTCAGGAGTGGGGAAGATGCTATGGTTTTCCATAGTGCGGGAAAAGCGGGAAGGGATTCGGGATCGTCAGGTGAAACTGACCTGAAACCAGCTTTTCACCTTGGGAGAGGTTGTGGAATGCGGGGGTGGTCGGCTCGAAGCGAAGCTAGGGCTCAAAAAACCTGTTTCTAGGTACGGAAAAGTGATTCTGAGGTGAACGATTCCAGAATATTCTAAAATAAAAAAGGAAAAATCGTCTGCGTAAAATGAGGACGTAACATATAACACCACTAAATAAAGATATCCGAATGCCGAAAATGAACCGTATGTCAATTTTCTATAAGACATCAATCAATGACAATCAAAATTTTAAAGTCCTGAGTTTATTACCACTTTGCGGTAGACCAAGAATGTTAGGGTTTTTGGGAGGAGTCACTTGTGTGAGAGGCAGTTTGTAGAAAAGTGGTTATTATTGATTCTCTATACTAAATTAACATAGTGCTAGCGCGCACATGTGTGACGGTGATCCGCAATACTCTGCTAGGTTATCGCTACCAATCATCACGCTCGAGGTGCTGGTTCCTTAGTTACAGGGAGGGCGCTCTAGGGCGACGCGCGCAACTTACTGCCTCTAGGCGGGAATTGTAATCCTCTCAACACTCCCCCTCAAGTCGC
Source organism: Trypoxylon attenuatum (assembly GCA_963989405.1). Lineage (NCBI taxonomy): Eukaryota > Metazoa > Arthropoda > Insecta > Hymenoptera > Crabronidae > Trypoxylon > Trypoxylon attenuatum. Next base: position 18,503,696 of record OZ022489.1, read on the forward strand.
GCCTGTGTCGGTTCTATGCCGACCCCCTTCATACAGAAATAATGTTTTACACTTGGTAGCGGTTTAGTCAAAACGTCCGCTAACATCATTTCCGTAGATACATGAAGTAACTTTATGCTTTCTCTCTTCAAGTTCTCTCGTAGAAAATGATATCTTATATCAATGTGCTTAGTGCGCGGGTGCACTACAGCGTTCTCCGCAAGTAATTGCGCACCTACATTATCATTATATATCGCGATACGCACCTTTCGTTCTAACCCTAATTCTTTTAAGAACTCTATAAAGTATATGGCATTTTTGACGCATTCCGACAAGGCAACATACTCGGCCTCCGTGGAGGACAACGCAAAGCACCGCTGCTTTTGGGACTTCCATGATATGGCTCCTGTACCAAACGTAAAAACGTAACCTGTGTATGATTTCCGGTCCAGTTTGCACCGTCCCCAATCCGCGTCAACATATGCCTTAATAATAGGTTCGGTTTTCCTAAAAATAATTCCATATGTATCAGTTTTTCTCAAATACCTTAAAATACGTTTCGCTGCTCCCCAGTGTTCAGGTCCACTGCACCCTGTAAACTGGGCTAACGCATTGACAGCATGCGCAATGTCGGGTCTTGTTCCCATCGACAAATAAGTTAGACCTCCGATCAATTCCCTGAAACGTTTATTATCTTCGGTACCCAAGGTATCGAATGTCGCGTCTTTGTCCATAGGGGTAGCAACGGGATTTGCTTCTTGCATTCCATATTTCTCCAGTAGGTCCCGTATGTACTTCTTCTGAGACAAGGTGATGCACCCTTTTTAATAATAATAATAATAATAATAATAATAATTTATTTGTGACCATAGTCACTAAATACATGAACGGGTAAAACCCATTGGTGTACATAAAGGTAGCCATAATAGAGTGCAAAACGGACAAAGTAATAACAGCAAGTTATACAAACAAAAATGATATTGACTAAGACTAATTAAATTAAAAAGAACACACCACTGCTGAGAGCACTACGAGCAATCGATCGTCAGGTCGTTTAGCTCCTGCCTAAAGCGGTAGAGCGATGGGTTGAAAAAGTCCAGCACCGTACAAAAACGGTTCGCATTTAGGCACAGCCTATTGAGACTATTAAAATACCCAATATTCGTGCGGTAAAACTTTGTAGTAAATAAAGAGTGGCCCCTAAGAGTCCTACACGGAACGGAGAAATTGAGTAGGCCGAGAATGTCAGGGGAGACGATAATGCCATGGATAGATTTAAACACAAATAACAAATCCGCCGCAACTCGTCGCTCATGGAGAGATTGAAGGCCAAGTAACGATTGTAAGGCGTTATACTCCAAAGGCCGAGCCAACCCTGGTCCCCCCCAGAAATACGCAAGTCGCTTAAGGAACCTGTGCTGGACTCGCTCAAACATGTTGATATCGGTTTTGTAATAAGGCGCCCAGATGACCGATCCGTACTCCAGCAGTGGTCTCACTAGAGATTTGTATAGCACGAGAAAAGTACGATAATCCGAAAACCAACGAGCAGCACGGCAAATAAAGCCAAGGGTCCTCAACGCTTTGGCGATAATGCTGCGGTAATGATCCGCAAACGAGAGATCGGAGGTGAGGATGATCCCCAAGTCCCGAATCGAATGAACCGATGCGAGGCGGGAGCCATTGATAGAATATGGAAAAGCAAGCCATTCATTCTTGCGGCAGAACGAGATAGTCTGGCATTTCGATATGTTTAAGGGCAGTTTATTGCGGTAGCACCAGTCCTCAAGAGCATCGATGTCAGACTGCAGCCGGCAAGCGTCTTCGACGCGATCAATCTGTCGGTAAATTTTCAAATCATCGGCGTAAAGACAGAAGCATGTATCCCGAGCATCCAAGAACAAATCATTTATAAAAGCAACAAACAGGAGTGGGCCAATGTGGGACCCCTGTGGCACACCGGACAGAACCGCGATGTCCCTGGAAAGGGCGTTATTAACTCTGACTTGAAGCGTCCGGCCGATGACGAAGCTAGAGATCCATTTGAGTAAGTTCCCAGAAAAACCCAGCGCATGTAATTTAGCTAGCAAAATCGAGTGACTAACCGAGTCGAAAGCCTTGCTGAAGTCAGTGTAAACAGAGTCAACTTGGAGGCCCCTGCAAACCCGATCAGAAATGAAACTATGATAGGCTAGCAAATTGGTTATAGTGGAACGACCTGGCACAAAGCCATGCTGCCTGTCGCTAATAACATTCTTTAACATTCGCGAGATCTTAGACGCAACTAGCTTATCAAAAATCTTGGGTATAGCGCTCTGCTTACAGATCGGCCTGTAACATTTGGCAGAGGAGCGGTCCCCACCTTTAAAAATAGGGATCACAAAACAACGCTTCCACGCCGACGGAAAAATACCGCAACGCATGGATTTATTAAAGAGGATCCACAGGACACGCGATATAACGTAAGGGCTAGACTTTAGTAAGACCGGGGGGATCCCATCCGGTCCCGCCGTGGTGTCCATCTTCAACCCATTGACGACCTCGAAGATCTCACCGAGGCTGAAACTAAGGTCATGGCAGTGAAGATGGGAATCTAAGTGCCCAAGATCCGGCGGAGGATCACAGTCATCACTGTACACGGATCCAAAGAAGTCGGCGAACAGATTCGCAACATTTCCTTCACCAGAGGCAGCTGCATCCCCATAATTTATTACGGTGGGTGTTGGCCTATCGCGTCTGGAGCCACGAATGAAGTTCCAGAACCTACGCGGGGTGGAATGCAAGGATGATTCAATATCGCGCGTGTACGTAAGCCACAGCAGCCTGGACAAAGATTTGCATTCGTCTCTCAAGCCAGAGAACAAGAGGTAGTCAGAGGGGCTGTTAGAGAGTTTATATTGCCGGTGGGCCTCTTTTTTCTTTCTAATTAACGAGACCAGTTTCCAGGAGAACCATTCGGGGTAGGACGCAGGTGGCGGTGTAACACGAGGCACAAAAGTCTCTATCGCTATGTTAAGGTGATAATACAGCCACTCAACGTCCGTCTCCACCGATGGAGACGAGAGAAGAGAGTCCCAATCAATGGAATTCAGGTAGTTATAGATGCCATCAAAATCAGCCCGTTTAAAACACCATCTAGAATGCATCTCGGCCCTATTGGTAGGCTGCGTGGCAGGGGGAAGCGATAACACTAAAGGCGGGTGGTATCCATCGGGTGGGAGAAGGGACTCAAGAGCATACTCCGGGTCCAAGCTTCTGTCCGACGCTAGCACAAGGTCCAGAATCTTGTCGTGGTTGTTGCGGCGCCGGTTGACCTGATGAAAGCCCGTCGACGAGAGGCAGTCGTCCAAGATTTCCTGCGCAGAGGGACCCAGTCCCTTGCTAGTATGCTGCAGCCTCGATGACAGTTCACAGAAGTACGGCAGGTTAAAGTCTCCAATAACAAGGAACTCAGCTGACGGGTGATGCTCATGGAGAGACTCGAGATCAAAACAGTGCTGCTCATAAACCGCCGCCGGCGAATGCGGGGGAATGTAAACAGCACCAAGAATATACACAGAACGCTCGAATCTCACTTCGACGAACAGATGCTCGACTCCCGACGAGACGCCGAATAATTGACTAGATTTGATGGACTCTTTAACGGCGATCAATACACCACCCCCTCTGGATAGACCACTGGTAGAATCAGAGCGATCACACCTGAAAACGTTATAGCCACAGAAGCCCAGCTCGGATGTGGCTATGTCTTCGTTCAACCAAGTCTCGGTAAAAATAATAATATCGTACACACGAAAAGATGCACTCAACGACAGACGAAGATCCGTGAGCTTCGAACGGCAACCGCGGATATTCTGATAGTAAACCAGTGGGCGCGGGCTTAGTTTTTTTGCCGGATCTTCGGGTCCAAGTTGACTATCGTGGGAATTCCTCTGACGTAGCGAATGGTTTTGTTCGTGTCCCCTGCATCAGTAAAGGACTTGAGCTTGAGCCGGAGGTCATCTAAATATAGCCGTTGCCGTGTAGTTGAGTCCTGTCGAATTCTGACATGTCCCTTGTATTTATATTTGTTACGGAGGACATCCAGCACATCCTGTTTCGTTGGAAGAATGACCTTGAGGAGCCTCGGACGGCCGTCCTGTGGTTTTCCGATCCGAGCGACTCTTACCGACGGAAACTCCTTAGGAGTAATAGCGGAGAGAATCTCCCTTACTTTACTAGAATCCTCAGTTGGGTGGCCAGCGAGCGGTGAACGATGACCAGAGGACTCCACGAGGTTCGCAAAAATTAGGTTGCGAGAACGCGATTCCCGGTCGGCCAGCTCAGACAACAGGTCTTCCGCAGAACCAACGGGCTCGGAGTTGGGCCCTGCCGAGACAACACCACTGTTCTCCAACGCCTCAAGACGGTTGGAGAGTGCCGAGATATCCGACTTGATCTTGTCCATGTCCGATCGCAGTACTTCGACAACATCCTGTCTAAATTTCTCAAATTGCGACTGGATCAGCTCTTCAATTTTCGCCAAGAGGGGGGACTTGTCCGCAGTCGAGTGCGGTCGCGAGGGCAGCTCCGGGTCGAGCCATATATCGCCTGATTCATCCGCCTGGCAATCGAGCAGTTTCCCCTGAGCCCATGGGTGCCCAGTCCTCGCCAGACACGATGCTCCAGGGTGGGATCGGGTCCCGCAGGAAGAACAGCAGACTGGGTTTACCACAGTAACTTTGCAACCAGCACAACGCGACATAATTCAAAGCAGCGATGAAATTCAACGTGTAACCAAATAACGGAATAAGCGAGACACTGTTATTACTGAGCCGCAGGCGGAGGTAAACAACACGTCCGATCAGACCGGCTTACAAGACTGTACTATTGCTGTTCTATTTCCATCCCCAGGCAAAACTTTGCCTTTCCGAGATCCCTTAAGCTATACTCACTTCCCAAGCGACTCTTCATCTCGTTTATCTTATTTCGGTCTTTACACGCTATCAGGATATCGTCAACGTAAACCAGGGCTATTAGGAAATTTTCTCCCACCTTTTCATGGTAGACACAGGGGTCTGCCACCGTCGGACTGAGGCCCAAATTCTTCAAGGATTTATCTAGTTTTGTATTCCAACTCCGGCCTGCTTGTTTAAGTCCATATAACGCTTTCTTTAATAAACAGACCTTGTCCCCCTGCCTCAATTCTTGCAGCATGTTCTTGGCCCTTTTCCTGATATTAGCGTCATGGCACTTCTCTTCAGCTAGTTCTTCTAAGAGATCCCCTAAGTTTTCTGGCTTCTCCATGTATATTTCTTCAGTAAGCAACCCATTTAAATACGCATTGGATATGTCCACTTGATGTATCTCTAAATCCATATCGACTGCAAGTGACATAAGTAATCTGACCGAATCTAAGCGGGCCACGGGTGCGAACGTTTCGCTAAAGTCCACCCCTGGCTTTTGTGTATATCCTTTTGCAACTATTCTGGCCTTTCTCCGCTCGATTGTACCGTCGGCCTTATATTTATTGGTAAGCACTGTTCTGCTCCCAATTACTGATTTATTCCTTGGGCGATCCACCAACTGCCACGTATTATTTATTAGAAGGCTCTTTATTTCAGCTTTTATTGCTTTCTTCCATTCTTGCTTATCTGTACCTGACAAAGCATCTACAGGATTTAGATTAGTGATACTTGCCGCGAACTCTGTGTAGTTTACTTCTTCATCAATACCCTCGCCGGCATCATCTATTTCTTCATTATTTTCCGTGTCGCCCTGTTGCATTTGTTCAGGTACTTCCGCATTTCTAACGTTGAATAGCTTTCTCGGTCTTCCTCGCTTACCTGTTCTCAATATCCTTGGTCTCCCAGGTGCTCTCTGCGGTATGTTCGGGGAATTTGCGTCGTTTTCTTCATCAGTTGTATCATGCGTATCTTCAGGTTTTTTGTTTTCTTCCTGCATGTCAAAGATCTGAATATCTTGCACTTCCCGTTCTGGCAGTATCCCTTCCGCTTCGCTACCTCTACTATTTTGGCCCTCTATAGTTTTAACATCTCTGGTAGTTACAACCCTTCTTTGTCTCGGGTTCCAAACTCTATACGCCTTGGCTGCTTCAGAGTAACCGACTAACACTCCTTCTACGGATTTATCCTCAAACTTTCCACGATTACCTCCCTTTTTCAGGACATACGTTTTGGATCCAAATATTCGCAAATGTACCAAATGTGGCTTCTTACCTGTCCACACCTCGTAAGGCGTTTTTCCGTTCAAGCTCTTCGTAGGACATCTATTTCTTAGGTAATTTGCCGTTGACATTGCTTCCGCCCAAAAAACCTCTGTCAACCTAGCCTGAATCAGCATACATCTGCTCATCTCTATCAAAGTGCGATTTTTGCGTTCTGCCACCCCATTTTGCTGCGGAGTATATGGTGCTGCCAAGCGCCTTCGAATCCCCTCCGTTTTCAAAAAATGGTCAAACTCGGTGTTGCAATATTCTTTGCCATTATCAGTTTGCAAGTATTTTATTTTCCTTCCAGTTAGTTTCTCTACGTGTGCTTTGTACTGTTTGAACGCTTGGAGAATATCGCTCTTCCGTTTTAGAAATGCTACCTCGCACCAGCGTGTGCTATCATCGATAAAAGTGGCTACATATCTCGCGCCTCCAATCGAATTAACCCTCATAGGCCCACACAAATCCGAATGGACTATTTCCAATATCTCAGTGGACTTTATGCTTTCCTTGGGAAATGGACTTGGCAATTGCTTACCTTGCAGGCAGATTTCGCACGTCTCCACGTCTTTGGCATTCAGTTTCTCAATTCCCAGAACATTTCCTTTGTTTACCACGTCAATTAGGTCCCTTGTGTTTAAATGTCCCAATCGCTCATGCCATTTTTGAATTTCTGACTTCTTACGTCCTTCATCGGTTATGGCCATACTCTGTTGATTCTCCTCTTCAATGCAGTATAAGTCTCCAGTACGCCTTGCCTTTAACTTAAGCTGTCCCTGTGGTCCTAAAATCAGAGCTTCTTTTTCCTTGAAAATCACCGTATTGCCTTTGTCCGTGATTTTAGCCACCGATATTAAATTTGCCCTCAGTTCAGGGACATGGAGTGCTCCTTGAAAGCTAATGTTCGTTGGGACATTGTTGACTTTCGTGCTCATTTGCACTTTACCTCGACCCTGGACGTTTACGGCTGATTGGTCAGCTAGATTCAGCCTTTCGCCTTGTACTTTAGTGAGTCCTACGAATTTGGATTCATCCCTGCACAGATGCACCGTACACCCACTATCCAGGCACCATTTGTTGCTTTCTGTTGCTCCATTTACATTTAGCGCTGTCTCTGTAACCGCTCTGTCAATCAAAAAAGCTTCGTCCACCATACCTGTACTTGGTTTCCTCTCATATTTCCTTGGCAAACGGCACTGACTCTTCTTGTGCCCTAGCTTTCCACAATTATAACACCTTATTCTAAATCTCATATGTGGTTGGTACGGTCTTCCACTCTTCACTTCTTCAGAGTTATTGTCTTCTTTCTTATTTCCCTGTTGTCTCCAATGAGTCCTTTTTGCATACATTGCTCCAGACACTTCGTCTGTCCTCTGATTCCGCACTTCATTTTCTTCAAGTATTTTTACTTTGAGTGCTTCCAAATCTGGTAATTCATCCCTTGACTCTATAGCGCATCTGAAATTCTCAAAACTGTCTGGCAGGCTATACAACATCATAACACTCAACTGATCCTTATTAAGCTCTATCGACATTGTTGCCAACTTGTCGACTATCTCGACAAATTCGTTCAGGTGCTCCCGAACGCTTTGTCCTTCCTTCATACGATGCAGAGTCAACTTTTTGAGCAATGAGGCTTTTTTCGCGGGTCCCCTCGAGGCATAAATGGACTGCAGTTTTACCCATACATCCCGTGCTGTGTTGCATCCTCTCACCTGTGTTAGCTCTGATGGGCTGATTGATAGGATGAGATCGGATTTCGCCCTTCTATCCGTGGCGTCCCATGCACGTGCAGCTGCAACTGTTGCAGTATCACCCTCGATTACTACTGGTCGTGGCATTTCACCGGTCACATGATCCCAGGCATCATTTCTGGATAGAAAGGCCTCCACTTGGATGCACCAGGAATCATAATTGTCCTTTGTTAACAATTCAATCCGAACGGCAGTTGCCAACGCCATTCTTTCTTCGTCGCCCGACCACGTGCTCTCTTTCTTCACCAATTCCTTTAACTCACTTTCCTGCTTGAACTGGGCCCATAACCTGTTAGGGTTTTTGGGAGGAGTCACTTGTGTGAGAGGCAGTTTGTAGAAAAGTGGTTATTATTGATTCTCTATACTAAATTAACATAGTGCTAGCGCGCACATGTGTGACGGTGATCCGCAATACTCTGCTAGGTTATCGCTACCAATCATCACGCTCGAGGTGCTGGTTCCTTAGTTACAGGGAGGGCGCTCTAGGGCGACGCGCGCAACTTACTGCCTCTAGGCGGGAATTGTAATCCTCTCAACAGAAAATAGAAGAAAATTCCAAATATTATATAACACCACTGTATAAAAATGTCAGAATGTCAAAAATGAACCGTATTACAATTTTCTATAAGACATCAATGAACGACAATGAAAATTTTAAGGTCCTGAATTCATTACCACGTCGGGGTGGACCAGGAAAATTCGAAATATTGTATAACACCACTAAATAAAGATATCCGAATGCCGAAAATGAACCGTATTTCAATTTTCTATAAGACATCAATCAACGTCAATGAAAATTTTAACGTCCTGAGTTTATTACCACTTTGCGGTAGACCAAGAAAATTCGAAATATTGTATAACACCACTGTAGAAAAATATTAGAATGTCAAAAGTGAACCGTATTACAATTTTCTATAAGACGTCAATGAACGGCAATGAAAATTTTGAGGTCCTGAATTCATTACCACGTCGGGGTGGACCAGGAAAATTCGAAAGTATTGTATTAACACCGCTAAATAAAGATATCCGAATGCCGAAAATGAACAGTATTTCAATATTCTATAAGACATCAATCAACGACAATCAAAATTTTAAAGTCCTGAGTTTATTACCACTTTGCGGTAGACCAAGAAAATTCCAAATATTGTCTAACACCACTGTATAAAAATATCAGACTATCAAAAATGAAGCACATTACAATTTTCTATAAGACATGAACGAAAGACAATGCAAATTTTAAGGTCCTGAATTCATTACCACGTCGGGGTGGACCAAGAGAATTCGAAATATTATATAACACCAGTGTATAAAAATGTCCGAATGTCAAAAATGAACCGTATTACAATTTTCTATAAGACATCAATGAACGACAATGAAAATTTTAAGGTCCTGAATTCATTACCACGTCGGGGTGGACCAGGAAAATTCGAAAGTATTGTATTAACACCAGTAAATAAATATATCCGAATACCGAAAATGAACCGTATTTCAATTTTCAATAAGACATCAATCAACGTCAATGAAAATATTAACGTCCTGAGTTTATTACTACTTTGCGGTAGACCAAGAAAATTCGAAATATTGTATGACACCACTGTATAAAAATGTCAGAATGTCAAAAATGAACCGTATTACAATTTTCTATAAGACATCAATGAACGACAATAAAAATTTTGAGGTCCTGAATTCATTACCACGTCGGGGTGGACCAGGAAAATTCGAAATATTGTATAACACCACTGTAGAAAAATATCAGAATGTCAAAAATGAACCGTATTACAATTTTCTATAAGACGTCAATGAACGGCAATGAAAATTTTAAGGTCCTGAATTCATTACCAATTCGGGGTGGACCAGGAAAATTCGAAAGCATTGTATTAACACCACTAAATAAAGATATTCGAATGCCGAAATGAACCGTATTTCAATTTTGTATAAGACATCAATCAACGTCAATGAAAATTTTAACGTCCTGAGTTTATTACCACTTTGCGGTAGACCAAGAAAATTCGAAATATTGTATAACACCACTGTAGAAAAATATTAGAATGTCAAAAGTGAACCGTATTACAATTTTCTATAAGACGTCAATGAACGGCAATGAAAATTTTGAGGTCCTGAATTCATTACCACGTCGGGGTGGACCAGGAAAATTCGAAATATTGTATAACACCACGAAATAAAGATATCCGAATGCCGAAAATGCACCGTATTTCCATTTTCTATAAGACATCAATCAACGTCAATGAAAATCCCAAAAAATGACATTACATCGTGCATGTAACGTGCAAAAACGCGCCAAGTACATATAGCGCAGTGGTTTTATGGCGTGAAAAAGTAGTGAAATTAATGTCTGCCAAGTATGTGGGCCAAGGAAATTTGGAATCATATAATATTTTCCATTACTGAAATTACGAAAACAAATTTAAAAAAAATGTAAAGTACGTTTCATTGGGACCTCAACAGAATCTCCAGCACCGGCATACTTGGGGCGCCTATTTTAAGATTTAAAAACTATTCGCTACTTTACGTAATCTGCAGGATACGAGTGTTTACAAATACAGTAAAGGTAGTGCACGTATACACGTAGTATTCTCTGACGTAAAGGGTTATGTGCCGTGGCGCCCCAAGTATGCCGGTGCTGGAGATTCTGTTGAGGTCCCAATGAAACGTACTTTACATTTTTTTTAAATTTGTTTTCGTAATTTCAGTAATGGAAAATATTATATGATTCCAAATTTCCTTGGCCCACATACTTGGCAGACATTAATTTCACTACTTTTTCACGCCATAAAACCACTGCGCTATATGTACTTGGCGCGTTTTTGCACGTTACATGCACGATGTAATGTCATTTTTTGGGATTTCAATCCTTTTTGTACATTTATTATTCTAAAATATTTCTGTTGTTAAACTTCAGCTTTCACTTTTACCGGTTTTATGCGACACATTGCATACAATGTGTGCTTATTTGTTTTTTAGTATGTATACCCAATTTCCATTTCCTGTCCTTATATTAAGTGTCGTGTTAGAGTAAAAAACAATATCTTAAAAATTACCAGAGCATATCCAAAGAACCATACGAATTCGTCATCGGATTGAAAGCGAAATTTCGGATTAAAATGTTCATTAGATCAAATTAATTGCATATTATATATTAAATGCGCACGAGAAACTGGAAGTATCAAAAAAGCATATGCAAAGTTGGGTAAAATAAAATTTTAGAAGATCACAATTCGGTCTAATGAACAATTTAATCACAAATTTCGCTTTCAATCTGATGACGAATTCGTATGGTTCTTTGGATATGCCCTTGTAATTTTCATGAATTTGCTAATACTGCAATTACAAATTGCAAAATTCAAATTTGTATTGTGTATTATTTACTCTAACACGAAACTCGTAAATGTAACGTCAAAATTAGCGCAGGAAATAATACAACGTGGAGTACAAATCCAAGTCTTGCAACTTCATTTATTGTAAACAGACTATTAACAAATTTCCGATTATTACAAGGGTATATTTGGAGACACTTACGAATCCGCCAACAAAAATCAGTCTCCAAATGTACCCTAGTAATGGTCAGAAATTTGTTAACAGTTTGTTTACAACAAATAAACTTGCACGATTTGGAGTTGTACTCCGCGTTGTATTATTTCCTATGCTTATATTAACATTTACGAGTTTCGTGTTAGAGTAAGTAATACACAATACATGGTATAAATGGGGCTTTCGTCTGCCGTTAATTATTTTTTCCAATAATTATTTTTATAATTTATAAACAATTATGTCCTTTAACAATGATTGTGATGCAGGATCGCAAGGCGAATCCACCCATCTGCACTATAAAATCGTTTGAGACCCACCCCTAAAAAGTGTAAAGGACTACCCTCTTGAATAACAAGAGAACGGTACGGTAGAGAGAAAAATGTTATAAGGAAAAGTAGGAAAAGTAGGAAAACTCAAGGAATACTTTGGAAAGGCATAGAAGAATTCACGAAAATTTCATTTGTTAAAACAGCTTAAACATGTTGCAAATTACACAAGATTAATATATATCATATAAAATAATATGGTTTCATATTTGCTTTCATGAAAATTGTATTTTTTACATGTTTATATTAAAATTCCTACTTGTGCGACTTTATTATTCTTGTAATTATACTTACGGTAGGTACATCAGAAGTGTGAGGTAAAATTTTACCAGTTGGATTTGCAATATAAACATGTAATAAATATCATTTACAAGAAATTAAACATTAAACGATATAATGTATACATGTTACATATAGTATATCGTACATAAGTTTGTATATAAAGTAATGATTAACATGCATCAGAGTTGCAAATTGCACAAAATTAATGTATATCATATAAAATAGCATGGTTCGATATTTGGTTTCTTGTAAATTATATTCATTACATATTTATATTGTAAAACCTACTGGTAGAACTGTACCTCACACTTCTGATGTACTTACCGTAACTATAATAATTACAAGAATTAGTATTTGAGTTTGTTGGATTGGAGGTATTCATAACGCAGGTAAGTTTTGGCCATGCACACAATCCTTAAGAGTATGATGAGATTAAAACACACTTTACGTTTCAACTCCCAGGTTTGGAGTCCTCTTCAATTATATTACAACATACTGTCAATAAAAATAAACGACAAACATGAAAAATCTTATCCATTTCCTACATTTGGCGTTAGGTATGGGACTAGAACAAAGTGCGCAGGGAAGGTGATAAGTATTGATGCTAACTTACTTTAATCGAAGGCTGACGGAGCGCTTTCAAACATGAACTTGTGAGTTTAAGCGAGCCTGGAACGCTTGCATACAACAAATGACATAACGAGGCATGAAATTCTATATCTTGAAGAACAAAACTTGTAAACCGTGGCGTTCCAATCCTGTATGTTGACAAAGTCCTATGTAAAGAACAGGGTACATAGCGGTGAGAGTTATGTAAAGAACAGGGTATGAAGCGGTGAGAGTTATGTAAAGAACAGGGTATGTAGCGGTGAGAGTTAGCAAAATGCTGTGGGTGCGAAAACTTACATGCATAGGAGGAACGCAGTTGAACACAATTAATTGTATAGCAAAAGTGCAATCCCTTCGCCTATCCAACGCTTGTGAATGCTAGTTAATGTAGTACGCAACCTTTTTCTCATTGCTTAGCAGACTATTTTACAAAGCCAGTATCACTTGATCCGAGTTCAGGATTACCTTGTTCCCTTGATGTTTGTGAAAATGGTCTGCGAAGCACTGAGAAAAATGTTGCATACTACATTAAATAGCATTCACAAGTGTTGGATAGGCGAAGCGATTGGACTTTTGCTATACAATTTATTCTGTTTTACAGCATTCCTCGTATGCATGTAAGTTTTCGCACCCATACAATTTTGCTAACTCTCACCGCTGCATACCCTGTTCTTTACATAACTCTCACCGCTTCATACCCTGTTCTTTACATAACTCTCACCGCTACGTACCCTGTTCTTTACATAGGACTTTTTCACCATACAGGATTGGAACGGCACGGTTCACAAGTTTTGTTCTTCAAGATATAGAATTTCATGCCTCGTTATGTCATTTGTTGTACGCAAGCGTTCCAGGCTCGCTTGAACTCACAAGTTCATGTTTGAAAGCGCTCCATCAGCCTTCCATTAAAGTAAATTAGCATTTTAATACTTACCACCTTCCCTGCGCACTTTGTTCTAGTCCCATACCTAACGCCAAATGTAGGAAAAGGATAAGATGTTTCATGTTTGTTTTTTATTTTCATTGACAGCATGTTGTAATATAATTGAATTTCATCATACTCCTAAGGATTGTGTACATGGCCAAAACTTACCTGCGTTATTTTTATCGGATTCAAAGCGAAATTTATGGTTAAATTATTTATTAGATCAAGTTAATTGCATATTACATATTAACCGCGCACCAGAAATAATAAAGCAGGCACAACGAAAACTAGATCCTGGAAGGTATACTAGCGGCGTCTCTCGATTTTGGGCCCGTGAAGACCATCCGGATAGGGCCCACTAGCTAGTTCGTTCGCGTAAGTTACTTAGTAGCGTCGACGCGATGAGCTGCGCTCGGCTATGTATATACTTGGCGCGAGACGCTACCGCGTCTCTTGATTAGGACCGCAAAAATCGTGGGTTTACAAAAATTTCCGCCAGACGGCGCGCGGGAAAGCGTCGCCTGAAGAAAAATCGTAAAACCTCATATTTTGGCAAAATAATTCGTACGAAAAATTGAGATCTCCGCAACGGCTGCACGGATCGACGTCGTTCTGGTCTCATTCGATTGAGAAAAAATCAAGGATTCCAACGGTATCGCGGCTGATGCCACGCATAACGCCAGTTACAGGAAATTTGAGAGTTACCGACCGAACATTACCCGAAAACGAGTTCGCTCTGGAAAAGGATATACTTGGTAGCATCTCGCTATTATGATGATGATGACGTGCTATATATACTTGGCGCGAGACGCTGCCGCGTCTCTTGATTTTAACGTCCTGAGTTTATTACCACTTTGCGGTAGACCAAGAAAATTCGAAATATTGTATAACACCACTGTATAAAAATGTCGGAATGTCAAAAATGAACCGTATTACAATTTTCTATAAGACATCAATGAACGACAATGAAAATTTTGAGGTCCTGAATTCATTACCACGTCGGGGTGGACCAGGAAAATTCGAAAGAATTGTATTAACACCGCTAAATAAAGATATCCGAATGCCGAAAATGAACAGTATTTCAATATTCTATAAGACATCAATCAACGACAATCAAAATTTTAAAGTCCTGAGTTTATTACCACTTTGCGGTAGACCAAGAAAATTCCAAATATTATATAACACCACTGTATAAAAATGTCAGAATGTCAAAAATGAACCGTATTACAATTTTCTATAAGACATCAATGAACGACAATGAAAATTTTGAGGTCCTGAATTCATTACCACGTCGGGGTGGACCAGGAAAATTCGAAAGAATTGTATTAACACCGCTAAATAAAGATATCCGAATGCCGAAAATGAACAGTATTTCAATATTCTATAAGACATCAATCAACGACAATCAAAATTTTAAAGTCCTGAGTTTATTACCACTTTGCGGTAGACCAAGAAAATTCCAAATATTGTCTAACACCACTGTATAAAAATATCAGACTATCAAAAATGAAGCACATTACAATTTTCTATAAGACATGAACGAAAGACAATGCAAATTTTAAGGTCCTGAATTCATTACCACGTCGGGGTGGACCAAGAAAATTCGAAATATTATATAACACCACTGTATAAAAATGTCAGAATGTCAAAAATGAACCGTATTACAATTTTCTATAAGACATCAATGAACGACAATGAAAATTTTAAGGTCCTGAATTCATTACCACGTCGGGGTGGACCAGGAAAATTCGAAAGTATTGTATTAACACCAGTAAATAAATATATCCGAATACCGAAAATGAACCGTATTTCAATTTTCAATAAGACATCAATCAACGTCAATGAAAATATTAACGTCCTGAGTTTATTACTACTTTGCGGTAGACCAAGAAAATTCGAAATATTGTATAACACCACTGTATAAAAATGTCAGAATGTCAAAAATGAACCGTATTACCATTTTCTATAAGACATCAATGAACGACAATGAAAATTTTGAGGTCCTGAATTCATTACCACGTCGGGGTGGACCAGGAAAATTCGAAATATTGTATAACACCACTAAATAAAGATATCCGAATGCCGAAAATGAACCGTATTTCAATTTTCTATAAGACATCAATCAACGTCAATGAAAATTTTAACGTCCTGAGTTTATTACCACTTTGCGGTAGACCAAGAAAATTCGAAATATTGTATAACACCACTGTAGAAAAATATTAGAATGTCAAAAGTGAACCGTATTACAATTTTCTATAAGACGTCAATGAACGGCAATGAAAATTTTGAGGTCCTGAATTCATTACCACGTCGGGGTAGACCAGGAAAATTCGAAATATTGTATAACACCACGAAATAAAGATATCCGAATGCCGAAAATGCACCGTATTTCCATTTTCTATAAGACATCAATCAACGTCAATGAAAATTTTAACGTCCTGAGTTTATTACCACTTTGCGGTAGACCAAGAAAATTCGAAATATTGTATAACACCACTGTATAAAAATGTCGGAATGTCAAAAATGAACCGTATTACAATTTTCTATAAGACATCAATGAACGACAATGAAAATTTTGAGGTCCTGAATTCATTACCACGTCGGGGTGGACCAGGAAAATTCGAAAGTATTGTATTAACACCGCTAAATAAAGATATCCGAATGCCGAAAATGAACAGTATTTCAATATTCTATAAGACATCAATCAACGACAATCAAAATTTTAAAGTCCTGAGTTTATTACCACTTTGCGGTAGACCAAGAAAATTCCAAATATTGTCTAACACCACTGTATAAAAATATCAGACTATCAAAAATGAAGCACATTACAATTTTCTATAAGACATGAACGAAAGACAATGCAAATTTTAAGGTCCTGAATTCATTACCACGTCGGGGTGGACCAAGAAAATTCGAAATATTGTATAACACCACTGTATAAAAATGTCAGAATGTCAAAAATGAACCGTATTACAATTTTCTATAAGACATCAATGAACGACAATGAAAATTTTAAGGTCCTGAATTCATTACCACGTCGGGGTGGACCAGGAAAATTCGAAAGTATTGTATTAACACCAGTAAATAAATATATCCGAATACCGAAAATGAACCGTATTTCAATTTTCAATAAGACATCAATCAACGTCAATGAAAATTTTAACGTCCTGAGTTTATTACTACTTTGCGGTAGACCAAGAAAATTCGAAATATTGTATAACACCACTGTATAAAAATGTCGGAATGTCAAAAATGAACCGTATTACAATTTTCTATAAGACATCAATGAACGACAATGAAAATTTTGAGGTCCTGAATTCATTACCACGTCGGGGTGGACCAGGAAAATTCGAAATATTGTATAACACCACTAAATAAAGATATCCGAATGCCGAAAATGAACCGTATTTCAATTTTCTATAAGACATCAATCAACGTCAATGAAAATTTTAACGTCCTGAGTTTATTACCACTTTGCGGTAGACCAAGAAAATTCGAAATATTGTATAACACCACTGTAGAAAAATATTAGAATGTCAAAAGTGAACCGTATTACAATTTTCTATAAGACGTCAATGAACGGCAATGAAAATTTTGAGGTCCTGAATTCATTACCACGTCGGGGTGGACCAGGAAAATTCGAAAGTATTGTATTAACACCGCTAAATAAAGATATCCGAATGCCGAAAATGAACAGTATTTCAATATTCTATAAGACATCAATCAACGACAATCAAAATTTTAAAGTCCTGAGTTTATTACCACTTTGCGGTAGACCAAGAAAATTCCAAATATTGTCTAACACCACTGTATAAAAATATCAGACTATCAAAAATGAAGCACATTACAATTTTCTATAAGACATGAACGAAAGACAATGCAAATTTTAAGGTCCTGAATTCATTACCACGTCGGGGTGGACCAAGAAAATTCGAAATATTATATAACACCACTGTATAAAAATGTCAGAATGTCAAAAATGAACCGTATTACAATTTTCTATAAGACATCAATGAACGACAATGAAAATTTTAAGGTCCTGAATTCATTACCACGTCGGGGTGGACCAGGAAAATTCGAAAGTATTGTATTAACACCAGTAAATAAATATATCCGAATACCGAAAATGAACCGTATTTCAATTTTCAATAAGACATCAATCAACGTCAATGAAAATATTAACGTCCTGAGTTTATTACTACTTTGCGGTAGACCAAGAAAATTCGAAATATTGTATAACACCACTGTATAAAAATGTCAGAATGTCAAAAATGAACCGTATTACCATTTTCTATAAGACATCAATGAACGACAATGAAAATTTTGAGGTCCTGAATTCATTACCACGTCGGGGTGGACCAGGAAAATTCGAAAGTATTGTATTAACACCAGTAAATAAATATATCCGAATACCGAAAATGAACCGTATTTCAATTTTCAATAAGACATCAATCAACGTCAATGAAAATTTTAACGTCCTGAGTTTATCACCACTTTGCGGTAGACCAAGAAAATTCGAAATATTGTATAACACCACTGTATAAAAATGTCGAAATGTCAAAAATGAACCGTATTACAATTTTCTATAAGACATCAATGAACGACAATGAAAATTTTGAGGTCCTGAATTCATTACCACGTCGGGGTGGACCAGGAAAATTCGAAATATTGTATAACACCACTAAATAAAGATATCCGAATGCCGAAAATGAACAGTATTTCAATATTCTATAAGACATCAATCAACGACAATCAAAATTTTAAAGTCCTGAGTTTATTACCACTTTGCGGTAGACCAAGAAAATTCCAAATATTATATAACACCACTGTATAAAAATGTCAGAATGTCAAAAATGAACCGTATTACAATTTTCTATAAGACATCAATGAACGACAATGAAAATTTTAAGGTCCTGAATTCATTACCACGTCGGGGTGGACCAGGAAAATTCGAAAGTATTGTATTAACACCGCTAAATAAAGATATCCGAATGCCGAAAATGAACAGTATTTCAATATTCTATAAGACATCAATCAACGACAATCAAAATTTTAAAGTCCTGAGTTTATTACCACTTTGCGGTAGACCAAGAAAATTCCAAATATTGTCTAACACCACTGTATAAAAATATCAGACTATCAAAAATGAAGCACATTACAATTTTCTATAAGACATGAACGAAAGACAATGCAAATTTTAAGGTCCTGAATTCATTACCACGTCGGGGTGGACCACGAAAATTCGAAATATTGTATAACACCACTAAATAAAGATATCCGAATGCCGAAAATGCACCGTATTTCAATTTTCTATAAGACATCAATCAACGTCAATGAAAATTTTAACGTCCTGAGTTTATTACCACTTTGCGGTAGACCAAGAAAATTCGAAATATTGTATAACACCACTGTATAAAAATGTCAGAATGTCAAAAATGAACCGTATTACCATTTTCTATAAGACATCAATGAACGACAATGAAAATTTTGAGGTCCTGAATTCATTACCACGTCGGGGTGGACCAGGAAAATTCGAAATATTGTATAACACCACTAAATAAAGATATCCGAATGCCGAAAATGAACCGTATTTCAATTTTCTATAAGACATCAATCAACGTCAATGAAAATTTTAACGTCCTGAGTTTATTACCACTTTGCGGTAGACCAAGAAAATTCGAAATATTGTATAACACCACTGTAGAAAAATATTAGAATGTCAAAAGTGAACCGTATTACAATTTTCTATAAGACGTCAATGAACGGCAATGAAAATTTTGAGGTCCTGAATTCATTACCACGTCGGGGTGGACCAGGAAAATTCGAAATATTGTATAACACCACGAAATAAAGATATCCGAATGCCGAAAATGCACCATATTTCCATTTTCTATAAGACATCAATCAACGTCAATGAAAATTTTAACGTCCTGAGTTTATTACCACTTTGCGGTAGACCAAGAAAATTCGAAATATTGTATAACACCACTGTATAAAAATGTCGGAATGTCAAAAATGAACCGTATTACAATTTTCTATAAGACATCAATGAACGACAATGAAAATTTTGAGGTCCTGAATTCATTACCACGTCGGGGTGGACCAGGAAAATTCAAAAGTATTGTATTAACACCGCTAAATAAAGATATCCGAATGCCGAAAATGAACAGTATTTCAATATTCTATAAGACATCAATCAACGACAATCAAAATTTTAAAGTCCTGAGTTTATTACCACTTTGCGGTAGACCAAGAAAATTCCAAATATTGTCTAACACCACTGTATAAAAATATCAGACTATCAAAAATGAAGCACATTACAATTTTCTATAAGACATGAACGAAAGACAATGCAAATTTTAAGGTCCTGAATTCATTACCACGTCGGGGTGGACCAGGAAAATTCGAAATATTGTATAACACCACTGTAGAAAAATATCAGAATGTCAAAAATGAACCGTATTACAATTTTCTATAAGACGTCAATGAACGGCAATGAAAATTTTAAGGTCCTGAATTCATTACCAATTCGGGGTGGACCAGGAAAATTCGAAAGCATTGTATTAACACCACTAAATAAAGATATCCGAATGCCGAAATGAACCGTATTTCAATTTTGTATAAGACATCAATCAACGTCAATGAAAATTTTAACGTCCTGAGTTTATCACCACTTTGCGGTAGACCAAGAAAATTCGAAATATTGTATAACACCACTGTATAAAAATGTCGGAATGTCAAAAATGAACCGTATTACAATTTTCTATAAGACATCAATGAACGACAATGAAAATTTTGAGGTCCTGAATTCATTACCACGTCGGGGTGGACCAGGAAAATTCGAAATATTGTATAACACCACTAAATAAAGATATCCGAATGCCGAAAATGAACCGTATGTCAATTTTCTATAAGACATCAATCAACGTCAATGAAAATTTTAACGTCCTGAGTTTATTACCACTTTGCGGTAGACCAAGAAAATTCGAAA
Source organism: Trypoxylon attenuatum (assembly GCA_963989405.1). Lineage (NCBI taxonomy): Eukaryota > Metazoa > Arthropoda > Insecta > Hymenoptera > Crabronidae > Trypoxylon > Trypoxylon attenuatum. The sequence goes on from OZ022489.1 coordinate 18,524,322, forward strand.
TATTGTATAACACCACTGTAGAAAAATATTAGAATGTCAAAAGTGAACCGTATTACAATTTTCTATAAGACGTCAATGAACGGCAATGAAAATTTTGAGGTCCTGAATTCATTACCACGTCGGGGTGGACCAGGAAAATTCGAAAGTATTGTATTAACACCGCTAAATAAAGATATCCGAATGCCGAAAATGAACAGTATTTCAATATTCTATAAGACATCAATCAACGACAATCAAAATTTTAAAGTCCTGAGTTTATTACCACTTTGCGGTAGACCAAGAAAATTCCAAATATTGTCTAACACCACTGTATAAAAATATCAGACTATCAAAAATGAAGCACATTACAATTTTCTATAAGACATGAACGAAAGACAATGCAAATTTTAAGGTCCTGAATTCATTACCACGTCGGGGTGGACCAAGAGAATTCGAAATATTATATAACACCACTGTATAAAAATGTCCGAATGTCAAAAATGAACCGTATTACAATTTTCTATAAGACATCAATGAACGACAATGAAAATTTTAAGGTCCTGAATTCATTACCACGTCGGGGTGGACCAGGAAAATTCGAAAGTATTGTATTAACACCAGTAAATAAATATATCCGAATACCGAAAATGAACCGTATTTCAATTTTCAATAAGACATCAATCAACGTCAATGAAAATATTAACGTCCTGAGTTTATTACTGTGTATAATATAAATGTTGGTTTGATTGTTCGAAAAAGGTATGAGCGTGTGAATTAGATATAAGGAGTTGTGAGTGTCGCCTAAAGGAAGCGCGTGCGGGAAACAAAGGAGCGCGTTGGGCGGCAACAGGAATGAGCCGGCAATGCGTTGAGTCTTGTTCGGGAAGTCGAAGCGGATAGATGTAAGAACGGAACGATGGTTAACAAAGAAAAAGACAATGGAAATGTTGAATGTATATCAAAGTGTTTTATTAATATAATATTTGTATTTGTGTGAGGTGAAGTCTTATTATTAATTAATCGCACACTCAACAAATGGTAGCAGAGTGCGAGGTTGCGAACACGTGGTGAAAAACGTGGTCAAAAACGTGGTGGTAAAAACGTGGTCAAAAGGGAACAAGGTTTATAACAAATATGACCATGGAAGAAAGAGGAACGTGGAACACGTCGGGAGTGGAACTCCTAACAAATAATAACTACTTTATGTGGAGTGAAAAAGTAGAGGGCATACTAAGAAGTAAAAAGCTATGGAAGAAGATAATGGACGTGAAACCACCACGAAAACCAACAGCAGATGAAGAAGGGTACGCAACAAAGATAGAAACCTGGAATGACTGGGACGATAACAATTATCATGCTCGAACAATAATATTAAACACTATGAGCGAGTCTCAACTAATGAAATACTGTCATGAGCGAAACGCTGAAAGAATGTGGAACCTGGTAAAGCATGATATGGCCGCGGAAAATGAGCAATTAAAGACAAGATACCTCAGTGAGATAACCAACCTGAAGATGACCAAGGAAGAAGACGCAGACGAATACCTTAACCGTGCAGAAGGGTTAAGGAACAAATGCAGAAGGTTAGGAAAAGAGATAGAAGAATATGAGCTAAAACTGTACGTACTGAAAGGACTAAGGACAGAGTTTGAGTCAAGTGTGAGAGTATTGGAGAGTCAGGCTACAGTAACAATGAACGACATACGTTACGCTTTGAAGCAGGAGGAATCTAGAAAAGAAAAAAGGAAGGAGGACAGATATACAAGAGAAAGTGAAGATGTTCGAAAAGCAAGAGACAGCTATAGAAGTGACAAGAAGTGTTTTAAATGTGGAAAAATTGGACACATTGCGGAAAACTGTTACACAAACACAAAACAAAGGTGTTACAATTGCAATGGGACTAATCACATAGCAGCGGAGTGCAAGAAGCCAAAATTCACAGGACAAACAAGAGGGCGAGGACACAGAGGATACTTTCGTGGTGGCCCTGGAGGAAGAGGAAGAGGACCATCCAAAGGAGAGACACTGATGCGAGCAAGTGACAGTATCAAAAGTGTGAAGGAGAGAATGAATGCGTGTGAGGCGTTACAGAAGTATGAAAGAGGTATGGGTTATGAGAGAAAGGATGACACAGGTTTTGAGTGGTTATTAGATTCCGGTTCAACCAGTCATATGATTAGTGACAAGGATGCCTTTGATAATTGGCAACATGACCAAAGGGACATAATAATAGCGGATAAGAAAGGAAGAAGTATAGAGTCAGTAGGCATAGGCGAAGTAGTATTTAAGAAAGATGATGATACTAGAATAAGGTTAACAAATGTGTTGTGCGTTCCTGATATAAATAGCAATCTACTGTCCGTAGCAAAACTAACTGACAAAGGGTTCATACTGCGCTTCGACAAGCAAGGTGCTGCAATATACAGACAAGGCGAAGAGGCAGTCCTGCGTGCAAGACGCAAGGGAAACGAATATTATGTTTTAGGAAGGAGTGTTACAGGTGAAATGGCTAAGAAGGCAGAGGAAGAAGACATATGGCACAGAAGGTTAGGACACGCCAATAAGAAAGTGATAGAAGAAATGAGGAATGAGCAGCTGGTGATTGGAATGGACAAGACAAATCAAGGCGATAAAATGTGCGAGCCATGTATGGAAGGAAAAAGTTGCAGAAAGTCCCATAGAAGCCTACCAATAAGAAGAGCAACCAGAAAAATGGATTTGTGGCACGCGGACTTGATTGGGCCCATATCACCACAAACGAAAGGGGGTAAACGTTATATATTAACTGTAGTTGATGATTTTTCGCGTTATATATTCATAAGACTGTTGAGTGAGAAAAGCGAGACGTCCATGGAATTAAAGAAAATGATATTGGCGAAGGAGAACGAGACAGGTCTAAAACTTAAAAGTATTCGAACAGACAACGGTGGAGAATTTATAGGAAAGGAACTACAGGAGTGGTTAGCCAGCAAAGGTACGGAACACGAATTCAGCCCAGCATGGACACCCCAATGTAACGGAGTAGCAGAGAGAGCTAATAGATCCCTAATAGAGACGACGAGGACCTTAATAGCGGATTCTAAATTACCACTGACATTTTGGGGAGAGGCAAGTTGCACTGCGGCACACGTCCGAAACAGGGTGAAATCAGCAGTCCACGATACAACCCCATATGAGATTTGGCGAGGACGAAAGCCAAACATTAAGTACATGAAAAGATTCGGTTGCTTAGCGTATGTGTTAAGGAAGGGAATGAAGGCGGAAAAGTTTGCACCCAAAGCAGAAAAAGGAATCTTTATAGGTTATGAGAAAAATAAGACATATAGAATATTTATTCCAGATAGAAATAAGGTAAGATGTGACTGTGATGTCAAGTTCGATGAGCGCAAGAATGGAAGTGAGCTACTAATTGAAAATAGTAGGGGTAAATCACAAGAAATAAAATCTGAAAAGGAAAAGGGAATCATTTTCTTAGAAATGACTGAAAAGAATAATGAAAATAAAGGGAATAGTAATAGTAATAAAGAAACATTATTGGTAGAAAATGAAGACCATAGGGACAGAGAGCGTACAGATACTGAAGATTCATCCGAGACTGAAAACTGGGAAGAAGCTAGAGATACAGAGAGTGATGAAGAAAACGTGATAGAAGAAGAGAGACAACAGAGAACAAGAGGTAGGCCGAAAGGAACGACGGCTGAAATGATAGAAAGACGAAACAGAGACAGAATGGAAGAGAGAGTCAGAGAGGAAAGAGAAATGGAAGGGACCTTGAGGAGATCTCTTAGGCTGAGAGACAAAAATTATTCTATGCGAACGATGGAGCAACACATTCCTAGAAATTTGAATGAGGCACGAGAATCAGAAGAATGGCCTGAATGGAGAAAAGCAATGGATGAGGAAATGTCATACATGAGGAGGCATCAAGTATGGGATATGGTAAAAGTTCCTGAAGGAAAAAAGGTACTTAATTGTAAGTGGATATTTAATATAAAGCAAGATCAGAATGAAGAAAAAAGGAGATATAAGGCGCGACTAGTTGCAATGGGTTGCGCTCAACGCCCTGGTTATGAATACAATGAAACATTTGCGCCTGTAGCTCGGACAGAAACCATTAGATTATTCTTTAGCCTCGCAGCTGAGAAAGGTAAGAAATTGAAATTGTACGACGTAAAAACTGCATTTTTGCACGGGACGCTCAAAGAAGAAATTTATATGAAATCTCCAGATGGATATAGTAATGCGAAAGGGTTAGTTTGTAGATTGAAGAAAAGTATATACGGTTTGAAGCAAGCTGGAAAATGTTGGTATGAGTGTATGAGTGAGCAATTTGTAAAAGCAGGCATGAAACAGTCGGTAGAAGACCCTTGTGTATTTTATGTTAGAGATAATAATAGATATATTTATTGTACAGTACATGTTGACGACATACTCGTTCTCGCGAGTGACGAGCAGATTGAACAAAAGTATATGAATAAGCTTGGTGAGAAAATAGATATAAAAAATATGGGGATAGCTAAAAACTATTTGGGTTTGAAGATAGAGCACAAAGAAACGGAAATACAAGTGCACCAAGGAGATTATATTGAGAGATTGCTTGTGATGTACGGAATGGAAGAGTGCAACAAGGTTTCGAGTCCTAGCGACATAAACATTAAGTTTGGAAATTTTGAGGAATCAGGAAAGTGTAATCAACATGAATACCAAGAACTGATGGGAAGATTAATGTACATTAACGTTAACACAAGACCAGACATCTCATATATACTGAGTTGCTTATCCCAATTCAATGACGATCCGAGGGAAATTCATTTGAACGGTCTAAAACGAGTCATGCGATATCTGAAAGGTACTATTAATTATAAGTTGTGTTATGGTAGGACTAATGATACAAGTAAGGTAGTATGTGAGACAGATGCATCTTGGGATGCTACGAAAGACGCGAAGTCATTTACGGGGGTGATAGTATTAAGAAAGGGGGATATAATACAGTGGAGAAGTAGAAAGCAGTCGACAGTAGCGTTGTCCTCAACCGAGAGCGAACTTGAAGCCATGACCGAAGGCGTGAAAGAAGCAATTTGGATTACAAACTTGGTACGAGAAATTACTGGGGATGAAAGTGTAAAAATTGAACTCAGAAGTGATAGTCTGAATGCGATTAAAATTGCGAACGGAGGAGGTTATAAGTCGAGATCCAAGCTCATGAATCGAAAGAGTTGTTATGTGAGGGAAAATGTAAAAACATATGGATTAGAAGTTAAACATGTACCTAGCGAAAGGTTAAGAGCAGATTGTTTAACTAAGGGACTTAGTGGTCCAAAGCTATTAAATAATATTAAGGATATTCTAGAGATAAAGGAACAATAAAACCAAAGGGGGTGTGTGTGTGTGTGTATAATATAAATGTTGGTTTGATTGTTCGAAAAAGGTATGAGCGTGTGAATTAGATATAAGGAGTTGTGAGTGTCGCCTAAAGGAAGCGCGTGCGGGAAACAAAGGAGCGCGTTGGGCGGCAACAGGAATGAGCCGGCAATGCGTTGAGTCTTGTTCGGGAAGTCGAAGCGGATAGATGTAAGAACGGAACGATGGTTAACAAAGAAAAAGACAATGGAAATGTTGAATGTATATCAAAGTGTTTTATTAATATAATATTTGTATTTGTGTGAGGTGAAGTCTTATTATTAATTAATCGCACACTCAGCAATTACTACTTTGCGGTAGACCAAGAAAATTCGAAATATTGTATAACACCACTGTATAAAAATGTCAGAATGTCAAAAATGAACCGTATTACCATTTTCTATAAGACATCAATGAACGACAATGAAAATTTTGAGGTCCTGAATTCATTACCACGTCGGGGTGGACCAGGAAAATTCGAAATATTGTATAACACCACTAAATAAAGATATCCGAATGCCGAAAATGAACCGTATTTCAATTTTCTATAAGACATCAATCAACGTCAATGAAAATTTTAACGTCCTGAGTTTATTACCACTTTGCGGTAGACCAAGAAAATTCGAAATATTGTATAACACCACTGTAGAAAAATATTAGAATGTCAAAAGTGAACCGTATTACAATTTTCTATAAGACGTCAATGAACGGCAATGAAAATTTTGAGGTCCTGAATTCATTACCACGTCGGGGTGGACCAGGAAAATTCGAAATATTGTATAACACCACGAAATAAAGATATCCGAATGCCGAAAATGCACCATATTTCCATTTTCTATAAGACATCAATCAACGTCAATGAAAATTTTAACGTCCTGAGTTTATTACCACTTTGCGGTAGACCAAGAAAATTCCAAATATTGTCTAACACCACTGTATAAAAATATCAGACTATCAAAAATGAAGCACATTACAATTTTCTATAAGACATGAACGAAAGACAATGCAAATTTTAAGGTCCTGAATTCATTACCACGTCGGGGTGGACCAGGAAAATTCGAAATATTGTATAACACCACTGTAGAAAAATATCAGAATGTCAAAAATGAACCGTATTACAATTTTCTATAAGACGTCAATGAACGGCAATGAAAATTTTAAGGTCCTGAATTCATTACCAATTCGGGGTGGACCAGGAAAATTCGAAAGCATTGTATTAACACCACTAAATAAAGATATCCGAATGCCGAAATGAACCGTATTTCAATTTTGTATAAGACATCAATCAACGTCAATGAAAATTTTAACGTCCTGAGTTTATCACCACTTTGCGGTAGACCAAGAAAATTCGAAATATTGTATAACACCACTGTATAAAAATGTCGGAATGTCAAAAATGAACCGTATTACAATTTTCTATAAGACATCAATGAACGACAATGAAAATTTTGAGGTCCTGAATTCATTACCACGTCGGGGTGGACCAGGAAAATTCGAAATATTGTATAACACCACTAAATAAAGATATCCGAATGCCGAAAATGAACCGTATGTCAATTTTCTATAAGACATCAATCAACGTCAATGAAAATTTTAACGTCCTGAGTTTATTACCACTTTGCGGTAGACCAAGAAAATTCGAAATATTGTATAACACCACTGTAGAAAAATATTAGAATGTCAAAAGTGAACCGTATTACAATTTTCTATAAGACGTCAATGAACGGCAATGAAAATTTTGAGGTCCTGAATTCATTACCACGTCGGGGTGGACCAGGAAAATTCGAAAGTATTGTATTAACACCGCTAAATAAAGATATCCGAATGCCGAAAATGAACAGTATTTCAATATTCTATAAGACATCAATCAACGACAATCAAAATTTTAAAGTCCTGAGTTTATTACCACTTTGTGGTAGACCAAGAAAATTCCAAATATTGTCTAACACCACTGTATAAAAATATCAGACTATCAAAAATGAAGCACATTACAATTTTCTATAAGACATGAACGAAAGACAATGCAAATTTTAAGGTCCTGAATTCATTACCACGTCGGGGTGGACCAGGAAAATTCGAAATATTGTATAACACCACTGTAGAAAAATATCAGAATGTCAAAAATGAACCGTATTACAATTTTCTATAAGACGTCAATGAACGGCAATGAAAATTTTAAGGTCCTGAATTCATTACCAATTCGGGGTGGACCAGGAAAATTCGAAAGCATTGTATTAACACCACTAAATAAAGATATCCGAATGCCGAAATGAACCGTATTTCAATTTTGTATAAGACATCAATCAACGTCAATGAAAATTTTAACGTCCTGAGTTTATCACCACTTTGCGGTAGACCAAGAAAATTCGAAATATTGTATAACACCACTGTATAAAAATGTCGGAATGTCAAAAATGAACCGTATTACAATTTTCTATAAGACATCAATGAACGACAATGAAAATTTTGAGGTCCTGAATTCATTACCACGTCGGGGTGGACCAGGAAAATTCGAAATATTGTATAACACCACTAAATAAAGATATCCGAATGCCGAAAATGAACCGTATGTCAATTTTCTATAAGACATCAATCAACGTCAATGAAAATTTTAACGTCCTGAGTTTATTACCACTTTGCGGTAGACCAAGAAAATTCGAAATATTGTATAACACCACTGTAGAAAAATATTAGAACGTCAAAAGTGAACCGTATTACAATTTTCTATAAGACGTCAATGAACGGCAATGAAAATTTTGAGGTCCTGAATTCATTACCACGTCGGGGTGGACCAGGAAAATTCGAAATATTGTATAACACCACTAAATAAAGATATCCGAATGCCGAAAATGAACAGTATTTCAATATTCTATAAGACATCAATCAACGACAGTCAAAATTTTAAAGTCCTGAGTTTATTACCACTTTGCGGTAGACCAAGAAAATTCCAAATATTATATAACACCACTGTATAAAAATGTCAGAATGTCAAAAATGAACCGTATTACAATTTTCTATAAGACATCAATGAACGACAATGAAAATTTTAAGGTCCTGAATTCATTACCACGTCGGGGTGGACCAGGAAAATTCGAAATATTGTATAACACCACTAAATAAAGATATCCGAATGCCGAAAATGAACCGTATTTCAATTTTCTATAAGACATCAATCAACGTCAATGAAAATTTTAACGTCCTGAGTTTATTACCACTTTGCGGTAGACCAAGAAAATTCGAAATATTGTATAACACCACTGTAGAAAAATATTAGAATGTCAAAAGTGAACCGTATTACAATTTTCTATAAGACATGAACGAAAGACAATAAAAATTTTGAGGTCCTGAATTCATTACCACGTCGGGGTGGACCAGGAAAATTCGAAATATTGTATAACACCACTGTAGAAAAATATCAGAATGTCAAAAATGAACCGTATTACAATTTTCTATAAGACGTCAATGAACGGCAATGAAAATTTTAAGGTCCTGAATTCATTACCAATTCGGGGTGGACCAGGAAAATTCGAAAGCATTGTATTAACACCACTAAATAAAGATATCCGAATGCCGAAATGAACCGTATTTCAATTTTGTATAAGACATCAATCAACGTCAATGAAAATTTTAACGTCCTGAGTTTATTACCACTTTGCGGTAGACCAAGAAAATTCGAAATATTGTATAACACCACTGTATAAAAATGTCGGAATGTCAAAAATGAACCGTATTACAATTTTCTATAAGACATCAATGAACGACAATGAAAATTTTGAGGTCCTGAATTCATTACCACGTCGGGGTGGACCAGGAAAATTCGAAATATTGTATAACACCACTGTAGAAAAATATCAGAATGTCAAAAATGAACCGTATTACAATTTTCTATAAGACGTCAATGAACGGCAATGAAAATTTTAAGGTCCTGAATTCATTACCAATTCGGGGTGGACCAGGAAAATTCGAAAGCATTGTATTAACACCGCTAAATAAAGATATCCGAATGCCGAAAATGAACAGTATTTCAATATTCTATAAGACATCAATCAACGACAATCAAAATTTTAAAGTCCTGAGTTTATTACCACTTTGCGGTAGACCAAGAAAATTCCAAATATTGTCTAACACCACTGTATAAAAATATCAGACTATCAAAAATGAAGCACATTACAATTTTCTATAAGACATGAACGAAAGACAATAAAAATTTTGAGGTCCTGAATTCATTACCACGTCGGGGTGGACCAGGAAAATTCGAAATATTGTATAACACCACTGTAGAAAAATATCAGAATGTCAAAAATGAACCGTATTACAATTTTCTATAAGACGTCAATGAACGGCAATGAAAATTTTAAGGTCCTGAATTCATTACCAATTCGGGGTGGACCAGGAAAATTCGAAAGCATTGTATTAACACCACTAAATAAAGATATCCGAATGCCGAAATGAACCGTATTTCAATTTTGTATAAGACATCAATCAACGTCAATGAAAATTTTAACGTCCTGAGTTTATCACCACTTTGCGGTAGACCAAGAAAATTCGAAATATTGTATAACACCACTGTATAAAAATGTCAGAATGTCAAAAATGAACCGTATTACAATTTTCTATAAGACATCAATGAACGACAATGAAAATTTTAAGGTCCTGAATTCATTACCACGTCGGGGTGGACCAGGAAAATTCGAAAGTATTGTATTAACACCAGTAAATAAATATATCCGAATACCGAAAATGAACCGTATTTCAATTTTCAATAAGACATCAATCAACGTCAATGAAAATATTAACGTCCTGAGTTTATTACTACTTTGCGGTAGACCAAGAAAATTCGAAATATTGTATAACACCACTGTATAAAAATGTCAGAATGTCAAAAATTGTTAGAGAAAGTAAATATTTAAATGCCGCGGCATTGCGTTAGGCATATCCGAAATTGTCGATGCGCCACCTTTCGAGATAGTTCTTTGTTTTACGTCGGACCTGAGCGTGGGTCCCATTGTCCGCGTGGCCTGCAACGAATGCGGTGTGCCGATAGAGCGAGTCATCAGATATTATACCAAAAACGAAACCATTTCTAATAAAGATATATGAGTGTGCAAGCGTTGTGTTTCATGCATTGTCCTCAGATTCAGTGCGTTACGCGTATTCTCAATAACATCGTATCCACGGGTTCTAACAGGTTATGGGCCCAGAGCACATGTAAAGATGGCCGAAACACGTTTTGCAGTTACAAAATTGAACAACGGAAACTACCAGATTTGGAAGTGTAAGGTGGAGTTCTTACTAATAAAGGATGAGTTGTGGCATACAGTAAGTGACCGAAGACCCGAAAACCCCGATGAGAAATGGTTAAAGGCCGACAGGCAAGCAAGGGCAATCATCGGGCTTTTGGTAGAGGATGACCAGTTACGGCATATAAAGGATTCCGCATCGGCAGCACAGGCCTGGGAAACGTTACGCAGTTACCATCAGAAAGCGTCCCTGACGAATCAAGTTTATTTACTACGGAAGCTGTGCAGTATGAGATTCTCAGAAAGTGGTGATATGGGAACACACGTGAATCAAATGTTAAACGTGGTGGACGAGCTGGCAGCTTTAGGTGAGGTATTGAAAGATAAGCTTATTATTGCAATGCTGTTAGGTAGTTTGCCAGACTCATACGGAACGTTAATCACTGCATTGGAGACAAGATCTGAGAGTGAACTTACATTGGCACTAGTCAAAGGAAAATTGATGGATGAAGACAATAGGCGTAAAAATGCAAGGGGTCAGGTGAATGAGTCAGAAGATAAAGCACTTCAGGTAACGCACAAGCAGTACGCAGGGTCAAGGCACATACAGACAGGAATTCAGGATGGCAGTTGTTTCTTTTGCAAGCGTAAAGGTCACATAAAAAGGGATTGCACAGGATACAAACGTTGGAAAGCAAATAAGGAAAAAGCAGAAAAAGCAAATACAGTTTCCAATGAAAGAGAGCTTCAAGAAATTTGTTTCGGTGCAAACGAAGGAAACAGAAATATGTGCAGCAATTGGTATATTGATTCAGGGGCTACTAGTCACATGACAAACGATAAAAGTTTTTTTAAGGTATTCAATAAATGTGACAAAGAGAACGTGCGTTTGGCAAATGGGCAATGTATAGAAATAGTCGGAAAGGGTGATGGTCAAATATTATGCCAGGATGATACAGGACATCATAAGGAAATTACGGTCAAAGACGTGCTCTATGTCCCTGGATTGAAGGAGAATTTACTATCTGTAAGAAGGTTGACTGAAAATTTATATAAACTAAAGGTAGGAAATAAGGTATTATCTGTTACTGAGAGCCACAGTGAAAATTGTCAGCACACCTGGCACCGCAAGTTGGGCCATCGCGATATAAACGCTATAAAGGATATGATCAGTAAAGAAGCCATTCAAGGAATTAACATTAAGGATTGCGGTATAACGACAAATTGTGAAGTCTGTATCAAGGGGAAGATGAGAAGGAAACCTTTCCCAAAGGTAGCATCGCAGCAATCACATGAGATACTGGATTTAGTCCATACAGATATTTGTGGTCCAATGCAGACCATGACTCCAAGTAAGAAGAGATATGTGCTAACGATAATTGATGACTACAGCTGATATACAATTATATATTTGTTGGCAAATAAATCTGAAGTTATTGACAAAATAAAGGAGTATGTACAGATGTCGAAAACAAAGTTCAATAAGGTGCCAAAAATCATCAGATCAGATCGAGGTAAGGAATATATAAATCAACAAATGGAATTGCTATTCAAACAAGAAGGTATTGAGGCACAACATACGGTAGCATATACTCCGGAACAAAATGGAGTAGCCGAAAGAAAGAATAGGTCTCTATTAGAGATGGCTAGGTGTATGTTGTTAGATGCAGAATTGCCAAATAAATATTGGGGTGAGGCAATCAACGCGGCGAACTACATGCAGAACCAACTGGTGACCAAGGCAACGGATGTTACACCGTTGGAAAGATGGAATGGTATCAAGCCAAATTTTAAAGACATTGCTATATTCGGATCCAAGGTCTATGCTCATATTCCAAAGGAGTTGAGGCGAAAGTTGGACACTAAAGCAAAACAATTAAGGTTTATGTGTCCTGCTGAGGATTCAAAAGGATTTCGTCTTCTGGATACCGAAAATGACAGAGTTGTAATTAGCAGAGATATAGCATATTTGAGTGAATGTACACAGACTCGCTCTGATGTTCCTGGCGAGGGAAGCATGGAGTCTAGAAGGAAGCACTCCGAAGTCGAAGTGTCGCTGATGGAAGAGCGTACCAGAGAGAGAGAGTCTGATGATAGTGACGAAGAGTGGCATGAAATTCAAAGTGAAGATGAAAGCGAAACGGATACAGAGGACGAAGGAGAGGCAGATCAGCCTGTACTAAAGAGAGCTCCGGGTCGACCAAAGATCATTAGGACAGGTTTAAGGGGTAGACCTAGAAAGCAGTATCAGGAGCAAGCAACAGTAAGTCAGGAAGCTTGTATGTTTGTCGAAGTTCCGGTAAAAGAAGCCATTTCGGGACCGTTTAAAGAGGAATGGTATTTAGCTATGGCATCAGAGGTAAAGTCCATGCTCAAGCATGACGTATGGAAATTAGTTAATCGTCCTGAGAACAGAAATGTAGTGGGAAGCCGAATAGTCCTGACAAACAAGTGTCAACCGGATGGATGTTCCGTAAAGATGAAGGCTAGGATTGTGGCGCGTGGTTTTAGCCAGCGACCAGGAATGGATTTTTCGGAGACCTTTGCACCAGTTGCCAGATTTAGTTCCATTCGTGTAATGATGGCGGTTGCAGCACATTTCGGGATGAAAGTACATCAGTGTGATGTTACGACGGCGTACTTAAATAGTCCTATTGAAGAAGAGGTATACATGGAGATTCCGCAGCTATTGGGCCAGATCCTCATGAGATTGATCAACATGGAATGTTATGATAGCGATATTAAATTAAAGGCTACCAAGATGCTAAAGATACTACAATATGGAAATAAGGTTTGTCGTCTTAGGAAAGCTATTTATGGATTGAAACAAGCTGGCCGTCAATGGCATGAAAGATTTAAAACGGAACTAGAAAGTTTTGGAGCTACACCATCGAGTGCGGATCCTTGCATATATTATAAGGGTAAAGGAAAAGATATGCTTCTGATAGCAATATATGTCGATGATTTAGTTATTGCTTCTACAGATTTAAATGAGATACAGAAGTTTAAAGATCATTTGCGTAAGTCATTTGAAATAAAGGATCTAGGTAAGATCAAGCAATGTTTAGGTATAGAGTTTGATTGCAAAGAAGGCTATATTGCAATGAATCAAAAGGGATATATAAATAGCCTACTGAAAAAATTTAATATGACTGACGCTAATCCAGTACAGACTCCAATAGATTCTGGTAAAAAGTTACTGCATTCGAAAGAATATAACGAAGGGGATAAAAAATTGGCATTTCGTGAATTACTCGGATGTTTGATGTATCTAGCAGTCAATACAAGGCCGGACATTGCATATTGTATTAGCCATTTAAGTCAATTTAATGAAAGTTACGGTTTGGAACATTGGCTTGCAGCTAAGCGTGTGCTACGTTATCTTAAGGGTAGTATTAATAAGTCATTAGTGTATAAGACTAATAACGAGAACCTCAAAGGGTATGTGGATGCTGACTGGGGAAGCTGTGCGAATGATAGACACTCGTACACCGGTTTCATATTCTTCTTTAGTCAAGGTCCCATTACGTGGGAATCGAGAAAGCAACGGACTGTTGCACTTTCTTCGGCAGAGGCCGAATACATGGGAATGACTGAAGCCGCGAAAGAGGCATTATACCTAAAGAGATTTTTCACAGAGCTCGGGCTAGAGCAATATTCGCAGGCAATGATTTACAACGATAGCGCAAGCGCCCAAAAGCTTGCAAGAAATCCAGTCTTTCACGGAAGGACCAAACATATAGATATAAGACACCACTTTATTCGTGAAGCGTTAAACGAAAAGTTATTAGATATAGAACATTTATGTACGGACGAAATGATTGCAGATGTGCTAACCAAAGGACTATCGTGCAACAAGCACTGGAAGCATGTAGAAAAGTTATTGGTGGACATATAACTGCGAATTTTTTTTGTCTGTCTGTCTTATTTTTTTGCGGCATTCTAAATTTTTAAGGGGTAGTGTTAGAGAAAGTAAATATTTAAATGCCGCGGCATTGCGTTAGGCATATCCGAAATTGTCGATGCGCCACCTTTCGAGATAGTTCTTTGTTTTACGTCGGACCTGAGCGTGGGTCCCATTGTCCGCGTGGCCTGCAACGAATGCGGTGTGCCGATAGAGCGAGTCATCAGATATTATACCAAAAACGAAACCATTTCTAATAAAGATATATGAGTGTGCAAGCGTTGTGTTTCATGCATTATCCTCAGATTCAGTGCGTTACGCGTATTCTCAATAACATCGTATCCACGGGTTCTAACAAAAATGAACCGTATTACCATTTTCTATAAGACATCAATGAACGACAATGAAAATTTTGAGGTCCTGAATTCATTACCACGTCGGGGTGGACCAGGAAAATTCGAAATATTGTATAACACCACTAAATAAAGATATCCGAATGCCGAAAATGAACCGTATTTCAATTTTCTATAAGACATCAATCAACGTCAATGAAAATTTTAACGTCCTGAGTTTATTATCACTTTGCGGTAGACCAAGAAAATTCGAAATATTGTATAACACCACTGTAGAAAAATATTAGAATGTCAAAAGTGAACCGTATTACAATTTTCTATAAGACGTCAATGAACGGCAATGAAAATTTTGAGGTCCTGAATTCATTACCACGTCGGGGTGGACCAGGAAAATTCGAAATATTGTATAACACCACGAAATAAAGATATCCGAATGCCGAAAATGCACCATATTTCCATTTTCTATAAGACATCAATCAACGTCAATGAAAATTTTAACGTCCTGAGTTTATTACCACTTTGCGGTAGACCAAGAAAATTCGAAATATTGTATAACACCACTGTATAAAAATGTCGGAATGTCAAAAATGAACCGTATTACAATTTTCTATAAGACATCAATGAACGACAATGAAAATTTTGAGGTCCTGAATTCATTACCACGTCGGGGTGGACCAGGAAAATTCGAAAGTATTGTATTAACACCGCTAAATAAAGATATCCGAATGCCGAAAATGAACAGTATTTCAATATTCTATAAGACATCAATCAACGACAATCAAAATTTTAAAGTCCTGAGTTTATTACCACTTTGCGGTAGACCAAGAAAATTCCAAATATTGTCTAACACCACTGTATAAAAATATCAGACTATCAAAAATGAAGCACATTACAATTTTCTATAAGACATGAACGAAAGACAATGCAAATTTTAAGGTCCTGAATTCATTACCACGTCGGGGTGGACCAGGAAAATTCGAAATATTGTATAACACCACTGTAGAAAAATATCAGAATGTCAAAAATGAACCGTATTACAATTTTCTATAAGACGTCAATGAACGGCAATGAAAATTTTAAGGTCCTGAATTCATTACCAATTCGGGGTGGACCAGGAAAATTCGAAAGCATTGTATTAACACCACTAAATAAAGATATCCGAATGCCGAAATGAACCGTATTTCAATTTTGTATAAGACATCAATCAACGTCAATGAAAATTTTAACGTCCTGAGTTTATTACCACTTTGCGGTAGACCAAGAAAATTCGAAATATTGTATAACACCACTGTAGAAAAATATTAGAATGTCAAAAGTGAACCGTATTACAATTTTCTATAAGACGTCAATGAACGGCAATGAAAATTTTGAGGTCCTGAATTCATTACCACGTCGGGGTGGACCAGGAAAATTCGAAATATTGTATAACACCACTAAATAAAGATATCCGAATGCCGAAAATGCACCGTATTTCAATTTTCTATAAGACATCAATCAACGTCAATGAAAATTTTAACGTCCTGAGTTTATTACCACTTTGCGGTAGACCAAGAAAATTCGAAATATTGTATAACACCACTGTATAAAAATGTCGGAATGTCAAAAATGAACCGTATTACAATTTTCTATAAGACATCAATGAACGACAATGAAAATTTTGAGGTCCTGAATTCATTACCACGTCGGGGTGGACCAGGAAAATTCGAAAGTATTGTATTAACACCGCTAAATAAAGATATCCGAATGCCGAAAATGAACAGTATTTCAATATTCTATAAGACATCAATCAACGACAATCAAAATTTTAAAGTCCTGAGTTTATTACCACTTTGCGGTAGACCAAGAAAATTCCAAATATTGTCTAACACCACTGTATAAAAATATCAGACTATCAAAAATGAAGCACATTACAATTTTCTATAAGACATGAACGAAAGACAATAAAAATTTTGAGGTCCTGAATTCATTACCACGTCGGGGTGGACCAGGAAAATTCGAAATATTGTATAACACCACTGTAGAAAAATATCAGAATGTCAAAAATGAACCGTATTACAATTTTCTATAAGACGTCAATGAACGGCAATGAAAATTTTAAGGTCCTGAATTCATTACCAATTCGGGGTGGACCAGGAAAATTCGAAAGCATTGTATTAACACCACTAAATAAAGATATCCGAATGCCGAAATGAACCGTATTTCAATTTTGTATAAGACATCAATCAACGTCAATGAAAATTTTAACGTCCTGAGTTTATCACCACTTTGCGGTAGACCAAGAAAATTCGAAATATTGTATAACACCACTGTATAAAAATGTCAGAATGTCAAAAATGAACCGTATTACAATTTTCTATAAGACGTCAATGAACGGCAATGAAAATTTTGAGGTCCTGAATTCATTACCACGTCGGGGTGGACCAGGAAAATTCGAAATATTGTATAACACCACTAAATAAAGATATCCGAATGCCGAAAATGAACAGTATTTCAATATTCTATAAGACATCAATCAACGACAATCAAAATTTTAAAGTCCTGAGTTTATTACCACTTTGCGGTAGACCAAGAAAATTCCAAATATTATATAACACCACTGTATAAAAATGTCAGAATGTCAAAAATGAACCGTATTACAATTTTCTATAAGACATCAATGAACGACAATGAAAATTTTAAGGTCCTGAATTCATTACCACGTCGGGGTGGACCAGGAAAATTCGAAAGTATTGTATTAACACCAGTAAATAAATATATCCGAATACCGAAAATGAACCGTATTTCAATTTTCAATAAGACATCAATCAACGTCAATGAAAATTTTAACGTCCCGAGGTTATTACCTCTTTGCGGTAGACCAAGAAAATTCGAAATATTGTATAACACCACTGTAGAAAAATATTAGAATGTCAAAAGTGAACCGTATTACAATTTTCTATAAGACGTCAATGAACGGCAATGAAAATTTTAAGGTCCTGAATTCATTACCACGTCGGGGTGGACCAGGAAAATTCGAAAGTATTGTATTAACACCAGTAAATAAATATATCCGAATACCGAAAATGAACCGTATTTCAATTTTCAATAAGACATCAATCAACGTCAATGAAAATATTAACGTCCTGAGTTTATTACTACTTTGCGGTAGACCAAGAAAATTCGAAATATTGTATAACACCACTGTATAAAAATGTCAGAATGTCAAAAATGAACCGTATTACCATTTTCTATAAGACATCAATGAACGACAATGAAAATTTTGAGGTCCTGAATTCATTACCACGTCGGGGTGGAACAGGAAAATTCGAAATATTGTATAACACCACTAAATAAAGATATCCGAATGCCGAAAATGAACCGTATTTCAATTTTCTATAAGACATCAATCAACGTCAATGAAAATTTTAACGTCCTGAGTTTATTACCACTTTGCGGTAGACCAAGAAAATTCGAAATATTGTATAACACCACTGTAGAAAAATATTAGAACGTCAAAAGTGAACCGTATTACAATTTTCTATAAGACGTCAATGAACGGCAATGAAAATTTTGAGGTCCTGAATTCATTACCAAGTCGGGGTGGACCAGGAAAATTCGAAATATTGTATAACACCACTAAATAAAGATATCCGAATGCCGAAAATGAACAGTATTTCAATATTCTATAAGACATCAATCAACGACAGTCAAAATTTTAAAGTCCTGAGTTTATTACCACTTTGCGGTAGACCAAGAAAATTCCAAATATTATATAACACCACTGTATAAAAATGTCAGAATGTCAAAAATGAACCGTATCACAATTTTCTATAAGACATCAATGAACGACAATGAAAATTTTAAGGTCCTGAATTCATTACCACGTCGGGGTGGACCAGGAAAATTCGAAATATTGTATAACACCACTAAATAAAGATATCCGAATGCCGAAAATGAACCGTATTTCAATTTTCTATAAGACATCAATCAACGTCAATGAAAATTTTAACGTCCTGAGTTTATTACCACTTTGCGGTAGACCAAGAAAATTCGAAATATTGTATAACACCACTGTAGAAAAATATTGGAATGTCAAAAGTGAACCGTATTACAATTTTCTATAAGACGTCAATGAACGGCAATGAAAATTTTGAGGTCCTGAATTCATTACCACGTCGGGGTGGACCAGGAAAATTCGAAATATTGTATAACACCACTAAATAAAGATATCCGAATGCCGAAAATGCACCGTATTTCAATTTTCTATAAGACATCAATCAACGTCAATGAAAATTTTAACGTCCTGAGTTTATTACCACTTTGCGGTAGACCAAGAAAATTCGAAATATTGTATAACACCACTGTATAAAAATGTCGGAATGTCAAAAATGAACCGTATTACAATTTTCTATAAGACATCAATGAACGACAATGAAAATTTTGAGGTCCTGAATTCATTACCACGTCGGGGTGGACCAGGAAAATTCGAAAGTATTGTATTAACACCGCTAAATAAAGATATCCGAATGCCGAAAATGAACAGTATTTCAATATTCTATAAGACATCAATCAACGACAATCAAAATTTTAAAGTCCTGAGTTTATTACCACTTTGCGGTAGACCAAGAAAATTCCAAATATTGTCTAACACCACTGTATAAAAATATCAGACTATCAAAAATGAAGCACATTACAATTTTCTATAAGACATGAACGAAAGACAATGAAAATTTTGAGGTCCTGAATTCATTACCACGTCGGGGTGGAACAGGAAAATTCGAAATATTGTATAACACCACTAAATAAAGATATCCGAATGCCGAAAATGAACCGTATTTCAATTTTCTATAAGACATCAATCAACGTCAATGAAAATTTTAACGTCCTGAGTTTATTACCACTTTGCGGTAGACCAAGAAAATTCGAAATATTGTATAACACCACTGTAGAAAAATATTAGAACGTCAAAAGTGAACCGTATTACAATTTTCTATAAGACGTCAATGAACGGCAATGAAAATTTTGAGGTCCTGAATTCATTACCAAGTCGGGGTGGACCAGGAAAATTCGAAATATTGTATAACACCACTAAATAAAGATATCCGAATGCCGAAAATGAACAGTATTTCAATATTCTATAAGACATCAATCAACGACAGTCAAAATTTTAAAGTCCTGAGTTTATTACCACTTTGCGGTAGACCAAGAAAATTCCAAATATTATATAACACCACTGTATAAAAATGTCAGAATGTCAAAAATGAACCGTATCACAATTTTCTATAAGACATCAATGAACGACAATGAAAATTTTAAGGTCCTGAATTCATTACCACGTCGGGGTGGACCAGGAAAATTCGAAATATTGTATAACACCACTAAATAAAGATATCCGAATGCCGAAAATGAACCGTATTTCAATTTTCTATAAGACATCAATCAACGTCAATGAAAATTTTAACGTCCTGAGTTTATTACCACTTTGCGGTAGACCAAGAAAATTCGAAATATTGTATAACACCACTGTAGAAAAATATTGGAATGTCAAAAGTGAACCGTATTACAATTTTCTATAAGACGTCAATGAACGGCAATGAAAATTTTGAGGTCCTGAATTCATTACCACGTCGGGGTGGACCAGGAAAATTCGAAATATTGTATAACACCACTAAATAAAGATATCCGAATGCCGAAAATGCACCGTATTTCAATTTTCTATAAGACATCAATCAACGTCAATGAAAATTTTAACGTCCTGAGTTTATTACCACTTTGCGGTAGACCAAGAAAATTCGAAATATTGTATAACACCACTGTATAAAAATGTCGGAATGTCAAAAATGAACCGTATTACAATTTTCTATAAGACATCAATG
The DNA here is from genome assembly GCA_963989405.1 of Trypoxylon attenuatum. NCBI lineage: Eukaryota > Metazoa > Arthropoda > Insecta > Hymenoptera > Crabronidae > Trypoxylon > Trypoxylon attenuatum. Next base: position 18,545,053 of record OZ022489.1, read on the forward strand.
AACGACAATGAAAATTTTGAGGTCCTGAATTCATTACCACGTCGGGGTGGACCAGGAAAATTCGAAAGTATTGTATTAACACCGCTAAATAAAGATATCCGAATGCCGAAAATGAACAGTATTTCAATATTCTATAAGACATCAATCAACGACAATCAAAATTTTAAAGTCCTGAGTTTATTACCACTTTGCGGTAGACCAAGAAAATTCCAAATATTGTCTAACACCACTGTATAAAAATATCAGACTATCAAAAATGAAGCACATTACAATTTTCTATAAGACATGAACGAAAGACAATAAAAATTTTGAGGTCCTGAATTCATTACCACGTCGGGGTGGACCAGGAAAATTCGAAATATTGTATAACAACACTGTAGAAAAATATCAGAATGTCAAAAATGAACCGCATTACAATTTTCTATAAGACGTCAATGAACGGCAATGAAAATTTTAAGGTCCTGAATTCATTACCAATTCGGGGTGGACCAGGAAAATTCGAAAGCATTGTATTAACACCACTAAATAAAGATATCCGAATGCCGAAATGAACCGTATTTCAATTTTGTATAAGACATCAATCAACGTCAATGAAAATTTTAACGTCCTGAGTTTATCACCACTTTGCGGTAGACCAAGAAAATTCAAAATATTGTATAACACCACTGTATAAAAATGTCGGAATGTCAAAAATGAACCGTATTACAATTTTCTATAAGACATCAATGAACGACAATGAAAATTTTGAGGTCCTGAATTCATTACCACGTCGGGGTGGACCAGGAAAATTCGAAATATTGTATAACACCACTGTAGAAAAATGTCCGAATGCCGAAATGAACCGTATTTCAATTTTGTATAAGACATCAATCAACGTCAATGAAAATTTTAACGTCCTGAGTTTATCACCACTTTGCGGTAGACCAAGAAAATTCGAAATATTGTATAACACCACTGTATAAAAATGTCGGAATGTCAAAAATGAACCGTATTACAATTTTCTATAAGACATCAATGAACGACAATGAAAATTTTGAGGTCCTGAATTCATTACCACGTCGGGGTGGACCAGGAAAATTCGAAATATTGTATAACACCACTAAATAAAGATATCCGAATGCCGAAATGAACCGTATTTCAATTTTGTATAAGACATCAATCAACGTCAATGAAAATTTTAACGTCCTGAGTTTATCACCACTTTGCGGTAGACCAAGAAAATTCGAAATATTGTATAACACCACTGTATAAAAATGTCGGAATGTCAAAAATGAACCGTATTACAATTTTCTATAAGACATCAATGAACGACAATGAAAATTTTGAGGTCCTGAATTCATTACCACGTCGGGGTGGACCAGGAAAATTCGAAATATTGTATAACACCACTGTAGAAAAATGTCCGAATGTCAAAAATGAACCGTATTACAATTTTCTATAAGACATCAATGAACGACAATGAAAATTTTAAGGTCCTGAATTCATTACCACGTCGGGGTGGACCAGGAAAATTCGAAAGTATTGTATTAACACCAGTAAATAAATATATCCGAATACCGAAAATGAACCGTATTTCAATTTTCAATAAGACATCAATCAACGTCAATGAAAATTTTAACGTCCTGAGTTTATTACCACTTTGCGGTAGACCAAGAAAATTCGAAATATTGTATAACACCACTGTAGAAAAATATTAGAACGTCAAAAGTGAACCGTATTATAATTTTCTATAAGACGTCAATGAACGGCAATGAAAATTTTGAGGTCCTGAATTCATTACCAAGTCGGGGTGGACCAGGAAAATTCGAAATATTGTATAACACCACTAAATAAAGATATCCGAATGCCGAAAATGAACAGTATTTCAATATTCTATAAGACATCAATCAACGACAGTCAAAATTTTAAAGTCCTGAGTTTATTACCACTTTGCGGTAGACCAAGAAAATTCCAAATATTATATAACACCACTGTATAAAAATGTCAGAATGTCAAAAATGAACCGTATTACAATTTTCTATAAGACATCAATGAACGACAATGAAAATTTTAAGGTCCTGAATTCATTACCACGTCGGGGTGGACCAGGAAAATTCGAAATATTGTATAACACCACTAAATAAAGATATCCGAATGCCGAAAATGAACCGTATTTCAATTTTCTATAAGACATCAATCAACGTCAATGAAAATTTTAACGTCCTGAGTTTATTACCACTTTGCGGTAGACCAAGAAAATTCGAAATATTGTATAACACCACTGTAGAAAAATATTGGAATGTCAAAAGTGAACCGTATTACAATTTTCTATAAGACGTCAATGAACGGCAATGAAAATTTTGAGGTCCTGAATTCATTACCACGTCGGGGTGGACCAGGAAAATTCGAAATATTGTATAACGCCACTAAATAAAGATATCCGAATGCCGAAAATGAACAGTATTTCAATATTCTATAAGACATCAATCAACGACAGTCAAAATTTTAAAGTCCTGAGTTTATTACCACTTTGCGGTAGACCAAGAAAATTCCAAATATTATATAACACCACTGTATAAAAATGTCAGAATGTCAAAAATGAACCGTATTACAATTTTCTATAAGACATCAATGAACGACAATGAAAATTTTAAGGTCCTGAATTCATTACCACGTCGGGGTGGACCAGGAAAATTCGAAATATTGTATAACACCACTAAATAAAGATATCCGAATGCCGAAAATGAACCGTATTTCAATTTTCTATAAGACATCAATCAACGTCAATGAAAATTTTAACGTCCTGAGTTTATTACCACTTTGCGGTAGACCAAGAAAATTCGAAATATTGTATAACACCACTGTAGAAAAATATTGGAATGTCAAAAGTGAACCGTATTACAATTTTCTATAAGACGTCAATGAACGGCAATGAAAATTTTGAGGTCCTGAATTCATTACCACGTCGGGGTGGACCAGGAAAATTCGAAATATTGTATAACACCACTAAATAAAGATATCCGAATGCCGAAAATGCACCGTATTTCAATTTTCTATAAGACATCAATCAACGTCAATGAAAATTTTAACGTCCTGAGTTTATTACCACTTTGCGGTAGACCAAGAAAATTCGAAATATTGTATAACACCACTGTATAAAAATGTCGGAATGTCAAAAATGAACCGTATTACAATTTTCTATAAGACATCAATGAACGACAATGAAAATTTTGAGGTCCTGAATTCATTACCACGTCGGGGTGGACCAGGAAAATTCGAAAGTATTGTATTAACACCGCTAAATAAAGATATCCGAATGCCGAAAATGAACAGTATTTCAATATTCTATAAGACATCAATCAACGACAATCAAAATTTTAAAGTCCTGAGTTTATTACCACTTTGCGGTAGACCAAGAAAATTCCAAATATTGTCTAACACCACTGTATAAAAATATCAGACTATCAAAAATGAAGCACATTACAATTTTCTATAAGACATGAACGAAAGACAATAAAAATTTTGAGGTCCTGAATTCATTACCACGTCGGGGTGGACCAGGAAAATTCGAAATATTGTATAACAACACTGTAGAAAAATATCAGAATGTCAAAAATGAACCGCATTACAATTTTCTATAAGACGTCAATGAACGGCAATGAAAATTTTAAGGTCCTGAATTCATTACCAATTCGGGGTGGACCAGGAAAATTCGAAAGCATTGTATTAACACCACTAAATAAAGATATCCGAATGCCGAAATGAACCGTATTTCAATTTTGTATAAGACATCAATCAACGTCAATGAAAATTTTAACGTCCTGAGTTTATCACCACTTTGCGGTAGACCAAGAAAATTCAAAATATTGTATAACACCACTGTATAAAAATGTCGGAATGTCAAAAATGAACCGTATTACAATTTTCTATAAGACATCAATGAACGACAATGAAAATTTTGAGGTCCTGAATTCATTACCACGTCGGGGTGGACCAGGAAAATTCGAAATATTGTATAACACCACTGTAGAAAAATGTCCGAATGCCGAAATGAACCGTATTTCAATTTTGTATAAGACATCAATCAACGTCAATGAAAATTTTAACGTCCTGAGTTTATCACCACTTTGCGGTAGACCAAGAAAATTCGAAATATTGTATAACACCACTGTATAAAAATGTCGGAATGTCAAAAATGAACCGTATTACAATTTTCTATAAGACATCAATGAACGACAATGAAAATTTTGAGGTCCTGAATTCATTACCACGTCGGGGTGGACCAGGAAAATTCGAAATATTGTATAACACCACTAAATAAAGATATCCGAATGCCGAAATGAACCGTATTTCAATTTTGTATAAGACATCAATCAACGTCAATGAAAATTTTAACGTCCTGAGTTTATCACCACTTTGCGGTAGACCAAGAAAATTCGAAATATTGTATAACACCACTGTATAAAAATGTCGGAATGTCAAAAATGAACCGTATTACAATTTTCTATAAGACATCAATGAACGACAATGAAAATTTTGAGGTCCTGAATTCATTACCACGTCGGGGTGGACCAGGAAAATTCGAAAGTATTGTATTAACACCAGTAAATAAATATATCCGAATACCGAAAATGAACCGTATTTCAATTTTCAATAAGACATCAATCAACGTCAATGAAAATTTTAACGTCCTGAGTTTATTACCACTTTGCGGTAGACCAAGAAAATTCGAAATATTGTATAACACCACTGTATAAAAATGTCAGAATGTCAAAAATGAACCGTATTACAATTTTCTATAAGACATCAATGAACGACAATGAAAATTTTAAGGTCCTGAATTCATTACCACGTCGGGGTGGACCAGGAAAATTCGAAAGTATTGTATTAACACCAGTAAATAAATATATCCGAATACCGAAAATGAACCGTATTTCAATTTTCAATAAGACATCAATCAACGTCAATGAAAATTTTAACGTCCTGAGTTTATTACTACTTTGCGGTAGACCAAGAAAATTCGAAATATTGTATAACACCACTGTATAAAAATGTCGGAATGTCAAAAATGAACCGTATTACAATTTTCTATAAGACATCAATGAACGACAATGAAAATTTTGAGGTCCTGAATTCATTACCACGTCGGGGTGGACCAGGAAAATTCGAAATATTGTATAACACCACTGTAGAAAAATATTAGATTGTCTAAAGTGAACCGTATTACAATTTTCTATAAGACGTCAATGAACGGCAATGAAAATTTTAAGGTCCTGAATTCATTACCACGCCGGGGTGGACCAGGAAAATTCGAAAGTATTGTATTAATACCAGTAAATAAATATATCCGAATACCGAAAATGAACCGTATTTCAATTTTCTATAAGACATCAATAAACGTCAATGAAAATTTTAACGTCCTGAGTTTATTACCACTTTGCGGTAGACCAAGAAAATTCGAAATATTGTATAACACCACTGTATAAAAATGTCAGAATGTCAAAAATGAACCGTATTACAATTTTCTATAAGACATCAATGAACGACAATGAAAATTTTAAGGTCCTGAATTCATTACCACGTCGGGGTGGACCAGGAAAATTCGAAAGTATTGTATTAACACCAGTAAATAAATATATCCGAATACCGAAAATGAACCGTATTTCAATTTTCAATAAGACATCAATCAACGTCAATGAAAATATTAACGTCCTGAGTTTATTACTACTTTGCGGTAGACCAAGAAAATTCGAAATATTGTATAACACCACTGTAGAAAAATGTCCGAATGTCAAAAATGAACCGTATTACAATTTTCTATAAGACATCAATGAACGACAATGAAAATTTTAAGGTCCTGAATTCATTACCACGTCGGGGTGGACCAAGAAAATTCGAAATATTATATAACACCACTGTATAAAAATGTCCGAATGTCAAAAATGAACCGTATTACAATTTTCTATAAGACATCAATGAACGACAATGAAAATTTTAAGGTCCTGAATTCATTACCACGTCGGGGTGGACCAGGAAAATTCGAAAGTATTGTATTAACACCAGTAAATAAATATATCCGAATACCGAAAATGAACCGTATTTCAATTTTCTATAAGACATCAATCAACGTCAATGAAAATTTTAACGTCCTGAGTTTATTACCACTTTGCGGTAGACCAAGAAAATTCGAAATATTGTATAACACCACTGTAGAAAAATATTGGAATGTCAAAAGTGAACCGTATTACAATTTTCTATAAGACGTCAATGAACGGCAATGAAAATTTTGAGGTCCTGAATTCATTACCACGTCGGGGTGGACCAGGAAAATTCGAAATATTGTATAACACCACTAAATAAAGATATCCGAATGCCGAAAATGCACCGTATTTCAATTTTCTATAAGACATCAATCAACGTCAATGAAAATTTTAACGTCCTGAGTTTATTACCACTTTGCGGTAGACCAAGAAAATTCGAAATATTGTATAACACCACTGTATAAAAATGTCGGAATGTCAAAAATGAACCGTATTACAATTTTCTATAAGACATCAATGAACGACAATGAAAATTTTGAGGTCCTGAATTCATTACCACGTCGGGGTGGACCAGGAAAATTCGAAAGTATTGTATTAACACCGCTAAATAAAGATATCCGAATGCCGAAAATGAACAGTATTTCAATATTCTATAAGACATCAATCAACGACAATCAAAATTTTAAAGTCCTGAGTTTATTACCACTTTGCGGTAGACCAAGAAAATTCCAAATATTGTCTAACACCACTGTATAAAAATATCAGACTATCAAAAATGAAGCACATTACAATTTTCTATAAGACATGAACGAAAGACAATAAAAATTTTGAGGTCCTGAATTCATTACCACGTCGGGGTGGACCAGGAAAATTCGAAATATTGTATAACAACACTGTAGAAAAATATCAGAATGTCAAAAATGAACCGCATTACAATTTTCTATAAGACGTCAATGAACGGCAATGAAAATTTTAAGGTCCTGAATTCATTACCAATTCGGGGTGGACCAGGAAAATTCGAAAGCATTGTATTAACACCACTAAATAAAGATATCCGAATGCCGAAATGAACCGTATTTCAATTTTGTATAAGACATCAATCAACGTCAATGAAAATTTTAACGTCCTGAGTTTATCACCACTTTGCGGTAGACCAAGAAAATTCAAAATATTGTATAACACCACTGTATAAAAATGTCGGAATGTCAAAAATGAACCGTATTACAATTTTCTATAAGACATCAATGAACGACAATGAAAATTTTGAGGTCCTGAATTCATTACCACGTCGGGGTGGACCAGGAAAATTCGAAATATTGTATAACACCACTGTAGAAAAATGTCCGAATGCCGAAATGAACCGTATTTCAATTTTGTATAAGACATCAATCAACGTCAATGAAAATTTTAACGTCCTGAGTTTATCACCACTTTGCGGTAGACCAAGAAAATTCGAAATATTGTATAACACCACTGTATAAAAATGTCGGAATGTCAAAAATGAACCGTATTACAATTTTCTATAAGACATCAATGAACGACAATGAAAATTTTGAGGTCCTGAATTCATTACCACGTCGGGGTGGACCAGGAAAATTCGAAATATTGTATAACACCACTAAATAAAGATATCCGAATGCCGAAATGAACCGTATTTCAATTTTGTATAAGACATCAATCAACGTCAATGAAAATTTTAACGTCCTGAGTTTATCACCACTTTGCGGTAGACCAAGAAAATTCGAAATATTGTATAACACCACTGTATAAAAATGTCGGAATGTCAAAAATGAACCGTATTACAATTTTCTATAAGACATCAATGAACGACAATGAAAATTTTGAGGTCCTGAATTCATTACCACGTCGGGGTGGACCAGGAAAATTCGAAATATTGTATAACACCACTGTAGAAAAATGTCCGAATGTCAAAAATGAACCGTATTACAATTTTCTATAAGACATCAATGAACGACAATGAAAATTTTAAGGTCCTGAATTCATTACCACGTCGGGGTGGACCAGGAAAATTCGAAAGTATTGTATTAACACCAGTAAATAAATATATCCGAATACCGAAAATGAACCGTATTTCAATTTTCAATAAGACATCAATCAACGTCAATGAAAATTTTAACGTCCTGAGTTTATTACCACTTTGCGGTAGACCAAGAAAATTCGAAATATTGTATAACACCACTGTAGAAAAATATTAGAACGTCAAAAGTGAACCGTATTATAATTTTCTATAAGACGTCAATGAACGGCAATGAAAATTTTGAGGTCCTGAATTCATTACCAAGTCGGGGTGGACCAGGAAAATTCGAAATATTGTATAACACCACTAAATAAAGATATCCGAATGCCGAAAATGAACAGTATTTCAATATTCTATAAGACATCAATCAACGACAGTCAAAATTTTAAAGTCCTGAGTTTATTACCACTTTGCGGTAGACCAAGAAAATTCCAAATATTATATAACACCACTGTATAAAAATGTCAGAATGTCAAAAATGAACCGTATTACAATTTTCTATAAGACATCAATGAACGACAATGAAAATTTTAAGGTCCTGAATTCATTACCACGTCGGGGTGGACCAGGAAAATTCGAAATATTGTATAACACCACTAAATAAAGATATCCGAATGCCGAAAATGAACCGTATTTCAATTTTCTATAAGACATCAATCAACGTCAATGAAAATTTTAACGTCCTGAGTTTATTACCACTTTGCGGTAGACCAAGAAAATTCGAAATATTGTATAACACCACTGTAGAAAAATATTGGAATGTCAAAAGTGAACCGTATTACAATTTTCTATAAGACGTCAATGAACGGCAATGAAAATTTTGAGGTCCTGAATTCATTACCACGTCGGGGTGGACCAGGAAAATTCGAAATATTGTATAACACCACTAAATAAAGATATCCGAATGCCGAAAATGCACCGTATTTCAATTTTCTATAAGACATCAATCAACGTCAATGAAAATTTTAACGTCCTGAGTTTATTACCACTTTGCGGTAGACCAAGAAAATTCGAAATATTGTATAACACCACTGTATAAAAATGTCGGAATGTCAAAAATGAACCGTATTACAATTTTCTATAAGACATCAATGAACGACAATGAAAATTTTGAGGTCCTGAATTCATTACCACGTCGGGGTGGACCAGGAAAATTCGAAAGTATTGTATTAACACCGCTAAATAAAGATATCCGAATGCCGAAAATGAACAGTATTTCAATATTCTATAAGACATCAATCAACGACAATCAAAATTTTAAAGTCCTGAGTTTATTACCACTTTGCGGTAGACCAAGAAAATTCCAAATATTGTCTAACACCACTGTATAAAAATATCAGACTATCAAAAATGAAGCACATTACAATTTTCTATAAGACATGAACGAAAGACAATAAAAATTTTGAGGTCCTGAATTCATTACCACGTCGGGGTGGACCAGGAAAATTCGAAATATTGTATAACAACACTGTAGAAAAATATCAGAATGTCAAAAATGAACCGCATTACAATTTTCTATAAGACGTCAATGAACGGCAATGAAAATTTTAAGGTCCTGAATTCATTACCAATTCGGGGTGGACCAGGAAAATTCGAAAGCATTGTATTAACACCACTAAATAAAGATATCCGAATGCCGAAATGAACCGTATTTCAATTTTGTATAAGACATCAATCAACGTCAATGAAAATTTTAACGTCCTGAGTTTATCACCACTTTGCGGTAGACCAAGAAAATTCAAAATATTGTATAACACCACTGTATAAAAATGTCGGAATGTCAAAAATGAACCGTATTACAATTTTCTATAAGACATCAATGAACGACAATGAAAATTTTGAGGTCCTGAATTCATTACCACGTCGGGGTGGACCAGGAAAATTCGAAATATTGTATAACACCACTGTAGAAAAATGTCCGAATGCCGAAATGAACCGTATTTCAATTTTGTATAAGACATCAATCAACGTCAATGAAAATTTTAACGTCCTGAGTTTATCACCACTTTGCGGTAGACCAAGAAAATTCGAAATATTGTATAACACCACTGTATAAAAATGTCGGAATGTCAAAAATGAACCGTATTACAATTTTCTATAAGACATCAATGAACGACAATGAAAATTTTGAGGTCCTGAATTCATTACCACGTCGGGGTGGACCAGGAAAATTCGAAATATTGTATAACACCACTAAATAAAGATATCCGAATGCCGAAATGAACCGTATTTCAATTTTGTATAAGACATCAATCAACGTCAATGAAAATTTTAACGTCCTGAGTTTATCACCACTTTGCGGTAGACCAAGAAAATTCGAAATATTGTATAACACCACTGTATAAAAATGTCGGAATGTCAAAAATGAACCGTATTACAATTTTCTATAAGACATCAATGAACGACAATGAAAATTTTGAGGTCCTGAATTCATTACCACGTCGGGGTGGACCAGGAAAATTCGAAATATTGTATAACACCACTGTAGAAAAATGTCCGAATGTCAAAAATGAACCGTATTACAATTTTCTATAAGACATCAATGAACGACAATGAAAATTTTAAGGTCCTGAATTCATTACCACGTCGGGGTGGACCAGGAAAATTCGAAAGTATTGTATTAACACCAGTAAATAAATATATCCGAATACCGAAAATGAACCGTATTTCAATTTTCAATAAGACATCAATCAACGTCAATGAAAATTTTAACGTCCTGAGTTTATTACCACTTTGCGGTAGACCAAGAAAATTCGAAATATTGTATAACACCACTGTAGAAAAATATTAGAACGTCAAAAGTGAACCGTATTATAATTTTCTATAAGACGTCAATGAACGGCAATGAAAATTTTGAGGTCCTGAATTCATTACCAAGTCGGGGTGGACCAGGAAAATTCGAAATATTGTATAACACCACTAAATAAAGATATCCGAATGCCGAAAATGAACAGTATTTCAATATTCTATAAGACATCAATCAACGACAGTCAAAATTTTAAAGTCCTGAGTTTATTACCACTTTGCGGTAGACCAAGAAAATTCCAAATATTATATAACACCACTGTATAAAAATGTCAGAATGTCAAAAATGAACCGTATTACAATTTTCTATAAGACATCAATGAACGACAATGAAAATTTTAAGGTCCTGAATTCATTACCACGTCGGGGTGGACCAGGAAAATTCGAAATATTGTATAACACCACTAAATAAAGATATCCGAATGCCGAAAATGAACCGTATTTCAATTTTCTATAAGACATCAATCAACGTCAATGAAAATTTTAACGTCCTGAGTTTATTACCACTTTGCGGTAGACCAAGAAAATTCGAAATATTGTATAACACCACTGTAGAAAAATATTGGAATGTCAAAAGTGAACCGTATTACAATTTTCTATAAGACGTCAATGAACGGCAATGAAAATTTTGAGGTCCTGAATTCATTACCACGTCGGGGTGGACCAGGAAAATTCGAAATATTGTATAACACCACTAAATAAAGATATCCGAATGCCGAAAATGCACCGTATTTCAATTTTCTATAAGACATCAATCAACGTCAATGAAAATTTTAACGTCCTGAGTTTATTACCACTTTGCGGTAGACCAAGAAAATTCGAAATATTGTATAACACCACTGTATAAAAATGTCGGAATGTCAAAAATGAACCGTATTACAATTTTCTATAAGACATCAATGAACGACAATGAAAATTTTGAGGTCCTGAATTCATTACCACGTCGGGGTGGACCAGGAAAATTCGAAAGTATTGTATTAACACCGCTAAATAAAGATATCCGAATGCCGAAAATGAACAGTATTTCAATATTCTATAAGACATCAATCAACGACAATCAAAATTTTAAAGTCCTGAGTTTATTACCACTTTGCGGTAGACCAAGAAAATTCCAAATATTGTCTAACACCACTGTATAAAAATATCAGACTATCAAAAATGAAGCACATTACAATTTTCTATAAGACATGAACGAAAGACAATAAAAATTTTGAGGTCCTGAATTCATTACCACGTCGGGGTGGACCAGGAAAATTCGAAATATTGTATAACAACACTGTAGAAAAATATCAGAATGTCAAAAATGAACCGCATTACAATTTTCTATAAGACGTCAATGAACGGCAATGAAAATTTTAAGGTCCTGAATTCATTACCAATTCGGGGTGGACCAGGAAAATTCGAAAGCATTGTATTAACACCACTAAATAAAGATATCCGAATGCCGAAATGAACCGTATTTCAATTTTGTATAAGACATCAATCAACGTCAATGAAAATTTTAACGTCCTGAGTTTATCACCACTTTGCGGTAGACCAAGAAAATTCAAAATATTGTATAACACCACTGTATAAAAATGTCGGAATGTCAAAAATGAACCGTATTACAATTTTCTATAAGACATCAATGAACGACAATGAAAATTTTGAGGTCCTGAATTCATTACCACGTCGGGGTGGACCAGGAAAATTCGAAATATTGTATAACACCACTGTAGAAAAATGTCCGAATGCCGAAATGAACCGTATTTCAATTTTGTATAAGACATCAATCAACGTCAATGAAAATTTTAACGTCCTGAGTTTATCACCACTTTGCGGTAGACCAAGAAAATTCGAAATATTGTATAACACCACTGTATAAAAATGTCGGAATGTCAAAAATGAACCGTATTACAATTTTCTATAAGACATCAATGAACGACAATGAAAATTTTGAGGTCCTGAATTCATTACCACGTCGGGGTGGACCAGGAAAATTCGAAATATTGTATAACACCACTAAATAAAGATATCCGAATGCCGAAATGAACCGTATTTCAATTTTGTATAAGACATCAATCAACGTCAATGAAAATTTTAACGTCCTGAGTTTATCACCACTTTGCGGTAGACCAAGAAAATTCGAAATATTGTATAACACCACTGTATAAAAATGTCGGAATGTCAAAAATGAACCGTATTACAATTTTCTATAAGACATCAATGAACGACAATGAAAATTTTGAGGTCCTGAATTCATTACCACGTCGGGGTGGACCAGGAAAATTCGAAAGTATTGTATTAACACCAGTAAATAAATATATCCGAATACCGAAAATGAACCGTATTTCAATTTTCAATAAGACATCAATCAACGTCAATGAAAATTTTAACGTCCTGAGTTTATTACCACTTTGCGGTAGACCAAGAAAATTCGAAATATTGTATAACACCACTGTATAAAAATGTCAGAATGTCAAAAATGAACCGTATTACAATTTTCTATAAGACATCAATGAACGACAATGAAAATTTTAAGGTCCTGAATTCATTACCACGTCGGGGTGGACCAGGAAAATTCGAAAGTATTGTATTAACACCAGTAAATAAATATATCCGAATACCGAAAATGAACCGTATTTCAATTTTCAATAAGACATCAATCAACGTCAATGAAAATTTTAACGTCCTGAGTTTATTACTACTTTGCGGTAGACCAAGAAAATTCGAAATATTGTATAACACCACTGTATAAAAATGTCGGAATGTCAAAAATGAACCGTATTACAATTTTCTATAAGACATCAATGAACGACAATGAAAATTTTGAGGTCCTGAATTCATTACCACGTCGGGGTGGACCAGGAAAATTCGAAATATTGTATAACACCACTGTAGAAAAATATTAGATTGTCTAAAGTGAACCGTATTACAATTTTCTATAAGACGTCAATGAACGGCAATGAAAATTTTAAGGTCCTGAATTCATTACCACGCCGGGGTGGACCAGGAAAATTCGAAAGTATTGTATTAATACCAGTAAATAAATATATCCGAATACCGAAAATGAACCGTATTTCAATTTTCTATAAGACATCAATAAACGTCAATGAAAATTTTAACGTCCTGAGTTTATTACCACTTTGCGGTAGACCAAGAAAATTCGAAATATTGTATAACACCACTGTATAAAAATGTCAGAATGTCAAAAATGAACCGTATTACAATTTTCTATAAGACATCAATGAACGACAATGAAAATTTTAAGGTCCTGAATTCATTACCACGTCGGGGTGGACCAGGAAAATTCGAAAGTATTGTATTAACACCAGTAAATAAATATATCCGAATACCGAAAATGAACCGTATTTCAATTTTCAATAAGACATCAATCAACGTCAATGAAAATATTAACGTCCTGAGTTTATTACTACTTTGCGGTAGACCAAGAAAATTCGAAATATTGTATAACACCACTGTAGAAAAATGTCCGAATGTCAAAAATGAACCGTATTACAATTTTCTATAAGACATCAATGAACGACAATGAAAATTTTAAGGTCCTGAATTCATTACCACGTCGGGGTGGACCAAGAAAATTCGAAATATTATATAACACCACTGTATAAAAATGTCCGAATGTCAAAAATGAACCGTATTACAATTTTCTATAAGACATCAATGAACGACAATGAAAATTTTAAGGTCCTGAATTCATTACCACGTCGGGGTGGACCAGGAAAATTCGAAAGTATTGTATTAACACCAGTAAATAAATATATCCGAATACCGAAAATGAACCGTATTTCAATTTTCTATAAGACATCAATCAACGTCAATGAAAATTTTAACGTCCTGAGTTTATTACCACTTTGCGGTAGACCAAGAAAATTCGAAATATTGTATAACACCACTGTAGAAAAATATTGGAATGTCAAAAGTGAACCGTATTACAATTTTCTATAAGACGTCAATGAACGGCAATGAAAATTTTGAGGTCCTGAATTCATTACCACGTCGGGGTGGACCAGGAAAATTCGAAATATTGTATAACACCACTAAATAAAGATATCCGAATGCCGAAAATGCACCGTATTTCAATTTTCTATAAGACATCAATCAACGTCAATGAAAATTTTAACGTCCTGAGTTTATTACCACTTTGCGGTAGACCAAGAAAATTCGAAATATTGTATAACACCACTGTATAAAAATGTCGGAATGTCAAAAATGAACCGTATTACAATTTTCTATAAGACATCAATGAACGACAATGAAAATTTTGAGGTCCTGAATTCATTACCACGTCGGGGTGGACCAGGAAAATTCGAAAGTATTGTATTAACACCGCTAAATAAAGATATCCGAATGCCGAAAATGAACAGTATTTCAATATTCTATAAGACATCAATCAACGACAATCAAAATTTTAAAGTCCTGAGTTTATTACCACTTTGCGGTAGACCAAGAAAATTCCAAATATTGTCTAACACCACTGTATAAAAATATCAGACTATCAAAAATGAAGCACATTACAATTTTCTATAAGACATGAACGAAAGACAATAAAAATTTTGAGGTCCTGAATTCATTACCACGTCGGGGTGGACCAGGAAAATTCGAAATATTGTATAACAACACTGTAGAAAAATATCAGAATGTCAAAAATGAACCGCATTACAATTTTCTATAAGACGTCAATGAACGGCAATGAAAATTTTAAGGTCCTGAATTCATTACCAATTCGGGGTGGACCAGGAAAATTCGAAAGCATTGTATTAACACCACTAAATAAAGATATCCGAATGCCGAAATGAACCGTATTTCAATTTTGTATAAGACATCAATCAACGTCAATGAAAATTTTAACGTCCTGAGTTTATCACCACTTTGCGGTAGACCAAGAAAATTCAAAATATTGTATAACACCACTGTATAAAAATGTCGGAATGTCAAAAATGAACCGTATTACAATTTTCTATAAGACATCAATGAACGACAATGAAAATTTTGAGGTCCTGAATTCATTACCACGTCGGGGTGGACCAGGAAAATTCGAAATATTGTATAACACCACTGTAGAAAAATGTCCGAATGCCGAAATGAACCGTATTTCAATTTTGTATAAGACATCAATCAACGTCAATGAAAATTTTAACGTCCTGAGTTTATCACCACTTTGCGGTAGACCAAGAAAATTCGAAATATTGTATAACACCACTGTATAAAAATGTCGGAATGTCAAAAATGAACCGTATTACAATTTTCTATAAGACATCAATGAACGACAATGAAAATTTTGAGGTCCTGAATTCATTACCACGTCGGGGTGGACCAGGAAAATTCGAAATATTGTATAACACCACTAAATAAAGATATCCGAATGCCGAAATGAACCGTATTTCAATTTTGTATAAGACATCAATCAACGTCAATGAAAATTTTAACGTCCTGAGTTTATCACCACTTTGCGGTAGACCAAGAAAATTCGAAATATTGTATAACACCACTGTATAAAAATGTCGGAATGTCAAAAATGAACCGTATTACAATTTTCTATAAGACATCAATGAACGACAATGAAAATTTTGAGGTCCTGAATTCATTACCACGTCGGGGTGGACCAGGAAAATTCGAAATATTGTATAACACCACTGTAGAAAAATGTCCGAATGTCAAAAATGAACCGTATTACAATTTTCTATAAGACATCAATGAACGACAATGAAAATTTTAAGGTCCTGAATTCATTACCACGTCGGGGTGGACCAGGAAAATTCGAAAGTATTGTATTAACACCAGTAAATAAATATATCCGAATACCGAAAATGAACCGTATTTCAATTTTCAATAAGACATCAATCAACGTCAATGAAAATTTTAACGTCCTGAGTTTATTACCACTTTGCGGTAGACCAAGAAAATTCGAAATATTGTATAACACCACTGTAGAAAAATATTAGAACGTCAAAAGTGAACCGTATTATAATTTTCTATAAGACGTCAATGAACGGCAATGAAAATTTTGAGGTCCTGAATTCATTACCAAGTCGGGGTGGACCAGGAAAATTCGAAATATTGTATAACACCACTAAATAAAGATATCCGAATGCCGAAAATGAACAGTATTTCAATATTCTATAAGACATCAATCAACGACAGTCAAAATTTTAAAGTCCTGAGTTTATTACCACTTTGCGGTAGACCAAGAAAATTCCAAATATTATATAACACCACTGTATAAAAATGTCAGAATGTCAAAAATGAACCGTATTACAATTTTCTATAAGACATCAATGAACGACAATGAAAATTTTAAGGTCCTGAATTCATTACCACGTCGGGGTGGACCAGGAAAATTCGAAATATTGTATAACACCACTAAATAAAGATATCCGAATGCCGAAAATGAACCGTATTTCAATTTTCTATAAGACATCAATCAACGTCAATGAAAATTTTAACGTCCTGAGTTTATCACCACTTTGCGGTAGACCAAGAAAATTCAAAATATTGTATAACACCACTGTATAAAAATGTCGGAATGTCAAAAATGAACCGTATTACAATTTTCTATAAGACATCAATGAACGACAATGAAAATTTTGAGGTCCTGAATTCATTACCACGTCGGGGTGGACCAGGAAAATTCGAAATATTGTATAACACCACTGTAGAAAAATGTCCGAATGCCGAAATGAACCGTATTTCAATTTTGTATAAGACATCAATCAACGTCAATGAAAATTTTAACGTCCTGAGTTTATCACCACTTTGCGGTAGACCAAGAAAATTCGAAATATTGTATAACACCACTGTATAAAAATGTCGGAATGTCAAAAATGAACCGTATTACAATTTTCTATAAGACATCAATGAACGACAATGAAAATTTTGAGGTCCTGAATTCATTACCACGTCGGGGTGGACCAGGAAAATTCGAAATATTGTATAACACCACTAAATAAAGATATCCGAATGCCGAAATGAACCGTATTTCAATTTTGTATAAGACATCAATCAACGTCAATGAAAATTTTAACGTCCTGAGTTTATCACCACTTTGCGGTAGACCAAGAAAATTCGAAATATTGTATAACACCACTGTATAAAAATGTCGGAATGTCAAAAATGAACCGTATTACAATTTTCTATAAGACATCAATGAACGACAATGAAAATTTTGAGGTCCTGAATTCATTACCACGTCGGGGTGGACCAGGAAAATTCGAAATATTGTATAACACCACTGTAGAAAAATGTCCGAATGTCAAAAATGAACCGTATTACAATTTTCTATAAGACATCAATGAACGACAATGAAAATTTTAAGGTCCTGAATTCATTACCACGTCGGGGTGGACCAGGAAAATTCGAAAGTATTGTATTAACACCAGTAAATAAATATATCCGAATACCGAAAATGAACCGTATTTCAATTTTCAATAAGACATCAATCAACGTCAATGAAAATTTTAACGTCCTGAGTTTATTACCACTTTGCGGTAGACCAAGAAAATTCGAAATATTGTATAACACCACTGTAGAAAAATATTAGAACGTCAAAAGTGAACCGTATTATAATTTTCTATAAGACGTCAATGAACGGCAATGAAAATTTTGAGGTCCTGAATTCATTACCAAGTCGGGGTGGACCAGGAAAATTCGAAATATTGTATAACACCACTAAATAAAGATATCCGAATGCCGAAAATGAACAGTATTTCAATATTCTATAAGACATCAATCAACGACAGTCAAAATTTTAAAGTCCTGAGTTTATTACCACTTTGCGGTAGACCAAGAAAATTCCAAATATTATATAACACCACTGTATAAAAATGTCAGAATGTCAAAAATGAACCGTATTACAATTTTCTATAAGACATCAATGAACGACAATGAAAATTTTAAGGTCCTGAATTCATTACCACGTCGGGGTGGACCAGGAAAATTCGAAATATTGTATAACACCACTAAATAAAGATATCCGAATGCCGAAAATGAACCGTATTTCAATTTTCTATAAGACATCAATCAACGTCAATGAAAATTTTAACGTCCTGAGTTTATTACCACTTTGCGGTAGACCAAGAAAATTCGAAATATTGTATAACACCACTGTAGAAAAATATTGGAATGTCAAAAGTGAACCGTATTACAATTTTCTATAAGACGTCAATGAACGGCAATGAAAATTTTGAGGTCCTGAATTCATTACCACGTCGGGGTGGACCAGGAAAATTCGAAATATTGTATAACACCACTAAATAAAGATATCCGAATGCCGAAAATGCACCGTATTTCAATTTTCTATAAGACATCAATCAACGTCAATGAAAATTTTAACGTCCTGAGTTTATTACCACTTTGCGGTAGACCAAGAAAATTCGAAATATTGTATAACACCACTGTATAAAAATGTCGGAATGTCAAAAATGAACCGTATTACAATTTTCTATAAGACATCAATGAACGACAATGAAAATTTTGAGGTCCTGAATTCATTACCACGTCGGGGTGGACCAGGAAAATTCGAAAGTATTGTATTAACACCGCTAAATAAAGATATCCGAATGCCGAAAATGAACAGTATTTCAATATTCTATAAGACATCAATCAACGACAATCAAAATTTTAAAGTCCTGAGTTTATTACCACTTTGCGGTAGACCAAGAAAATTCCAAATATTGTCTAACACCACTGTATAAAAATATCAGACTATCAAAAATGAAGCACATTACAATTTTCTATAAGACATGAACGAAAGACAATAAAAATTTTGAGGTCCTGAATTCATTACCACGTCGGGGTGGACCAGGAAAATTCGAAATATTGTATAACAACACTGTAGAAAAATATCAGAATGTCAAAAATGAACCGCATTACAATTTTCTATAAGACGTCAATGAACGGCAATGAAAATTTTAAGGTCCTGAATTCATTACCAATTCGGGGTGGACCAGGAAAATTCGAAAGCATTGTATTAACACCACTAAATAAAGATATCCGAATGCCGAAATGAACCGTATTTCAATTTTGTATAAGACATCAATCAACGTCAATGAAAATTTTAACGTCCTGAGTTTATCACCACTTTGCGGTAGACCAAGAAAATTCAAAATATTGTATAACACCACTGTATAAAAATGTCGGAATGTCAAAAATGAACCGTATTACAATTTTCTATAAGACATCAATGAACGACAATGAAAATTTTGAGGTCCTGAATTCATTACCACGTCGGGGTGGACCAGGAAAATTCGAAATATTGTATAACACCACTGTAGAAAAATGTCCGAATGCCGAAATGAACCGTATTTCAATTTTGTATAAGACATCAATCAACGTCAATGAAAATTTTAACGTCCTGAGTTTATCACCACTTTGCGGTAGACCAAGAAAATTCGAAATATTGTATAACACCACTGTATAAAAATGTCGGAATGTCAAAAATGAACCGTATTACAATTTTCTATAAGACATCAATGAACGACAATGAAAATTTTGAGGTCCTGAATTCATTACCACGTCGGGGTGGACCAGGAAAATTCGAAATATTGTATAACACCACTAAATAAAGATATCCGAATGCCGAAATGAACCGTATTTCAATTTTGTATAAGACATCAATCAACGTCAATGAAAATTTTAACGTCCTGAGTTTATCACCACTTTGCGGTAGACCAAGAAAATTCGAAATATTGTATAACACCACTGTATAAAAATGTCGGAATGTCAAAAATGAACCGTATTACAATTTTCTATAAGACATCAATGAACGACAATGAAAATTTTGAGGTCCTGAATTCATTACCACGTCGGGGTGGACCAGGAAAATTCGAAATATTGTATAACACCACTGTAGAAAAATGTCCGAATGTCAAAAATGAACCGTATTACAATTTTCTATAAGACATCAATGAACGACAATGAAAATTTTAAGGTCCTGAATTCATTACCACGTCGGGGTGGACCAGGAAAATTCGAAAGTATTGTATTAACACCAGTAAATAAATATATCCGAATACCGAAAATGAACCGTATTTCAATTTTCAATAAGACATCAATCAACGTCAATGAAAATTTTAACGTCCTGAGTTTATTACCACTTTGCGGTAGACCAAGAAAATTCGAAATATTGTATAACACCACTGTAGAAAAATATTAGAACGTCAAAAGTGAACCGTATTATAATTTTCTATAAGACGTCAATGAACGGCAATGAAAATTTTGAGGTCCTGAATTCATTACCAAGTCGGGGTGGACCAGGAAAATTCGAAATATTGTATAACACCACTAAATAAAGATATCCGAATGCCGAAAATGAACAGTATTTCAATATTCTATAAGACATCAATCAACGACAGTCAAAATTTTAAAGTCCTGAGTTTATTACCACTTTGCGGTAGACCAAGAAAATTCCAAATATTATATAACACCACTGTATAAAAATGTCAGAATGTCAAAAATGAACCGTATTACAATTTTCTATAAGACATCAATGAACGACAATGAAAATTTTAAGGTCCTGAATTCATTACCACGTCGGGGTGGACCAGGAAAATTCGAAATATTGTATAACACCACTAAATAAAGATATCCGAATGCCGAAAATGAACCGTATTTCAATTTTCTATAAGACATCAATCAACGTCAATGAAAATTTTAACGTCCTGAGTTTATTACCACTTTGCGGTAGACCAAGAAAATTCGAAATATTGTATAACACCACTGTAGAAAAATATTGGAATGTCAAAAGTGAACCGTATTACAATTTTCTATAAGACGTCAATGAACGGCAATGAAAATTTTGAGGTCCTGAATTCATTACCACGTCGGGGTGGACCAGGAAAATTCGAAATATTGTATAACGCCACTAAATAAAGATATCCGAATGCCGAAAATGAACAGTATTTCAATATTCTATAAGACATCAATCAACGACAGTCAAAATTTTAAAGTCCTGAGTTTATTACCACTTTGCGGTAGACCAAGAAAATTCCAAATATTATATAACACCACTGTATAAAAATGTCAGAATGTCAAAAATGAACCGTATTACAATTTTCTATAAGACATCAATGAACGACAATGAAAATTTTAAGGTCCTGAATTCATTACCACGTCGGGGTGGACCAGGAAAATTCGAAATATTGTATAACACCACTAAATAAAGATATCCGAATGCCGAAAATGAACCGTATTTCAATTTTCTATAAGACATCAATCAACGTCAATGAAAATTTTAACGTCCTGAGTTTATTACCACTTTGCGGTAGACCAAGAAAATTCGAAATATTGTATAACACCACTGTAGAAAAATATTGGAATGTCAAAAGTGAACCGTATTACAATTTTCTATAAGACGTCAATGAACGGCAATGAAAATTTTGAGGTCCTGAATTCATTACCACGTCGGGGTGGACCAGGAAAATTCGAAATATTGTATAACACCACTAAATAAAGATATCCGAATGCCGAAAATGCACCGTATTTCAATTTTCTATAAGACATCAATCAACGTCAATGAAAATTTTAACGTCCTGAGTTTATTACCACTTTGCGGTAGACCAAGAAAATTCGAAATATTGTATAACACCACTGTATAAAAATGTCGGAATGTCAAAAATGAACCGTATTACAATTTTCTATAAGACATCAATGAACGACAATGAAAATTTTGAGGTCCTGAATTCATTACCACGTCGGGGTGGACCAGGAAAATTCGAAAGTATTGTATTAACACCGCTAAATAAAGATATCCGAATGCCGAAAATGAACAGTATTTCAATATTCTATAAGACATCAATCAACGACAATCAAAATTTTAAAGTCCTGAGTTTATTACCACTTTGCGGTAGACCAAGAAAATTCCAAATATTGTCTAACACCACTGTATAAAAATAT